>OY754937.1:22765877-23365877 GCA_963576515.1 Cryptocephalus primarius | reverse complement strand
GAAAACGACCTATTTTTAAATTACCCATTAGTGAAGCATGTGCTCCAGTTTACATTAGACAGATAGTATGAGGTGAATACAGTTTAGGCTAACGTTAATATTGCAAAATTCTATAAAACATTATTTCAAATTTGTTTCTACTAATAAAATTAGATAATAAAACAATCATCGAGAATGGGAATTGAAACGAGAAAGTATTATCACTATCTGAAGTAACAATAGACATTGTAACAGAGATCTAGCAACCTACTAACAGTATCATTTTATATTAAAATTTATTTAAATTAGTTTCGATTTAAAAGGTAACCTAGAAAAATATCTATTAGTTAAACGGAGTTACGTGAAATTACCATTATGAAACCCACGGTGTGTACGTTTTCCCGAGGTTATTATACATTTCTTTAATGAAACTGTTATAACAATACTTGTACGATACACATTTACAAGTATACTATAGCCAGATTATGCTTGTAACGTCTCAATAGCCCTCACATAAGCTGGCGTGTGATACGGTTATGTGTTGGGATCGACATGTTTAGGGGGGATTTACACCATCGTCATCGATGATAATTAGAACGCCTGTTACTGATTTTTTCCAGAATTACGTGAATCCGGGGAATCACAGAGAATAACAACGACATTTTCGATAATTTTTCTCGGTGTTAATGACATCATCGTACCCTTGAAGCGTTTCGAAGACAATCGAAAACATGCCGTCGAGGTAATATGTGTCCTCAAACGTAAAGAAGTGAAGGGAACGTAAAATAACAAATTTAATCAATTATTCTCTCACAACCCAAACGTTTTCCATTATGAAATGAAATTTCCCCCCGAAACGGACAAAAAGCTAAACTGAAGCTCTTTGTCCGTGTCGCCGTCGTCTCTCCCGCAAAATAACAACGTCCTAATTCAAGCCATTAACCCCGAGAAAGAAATTCGCCCATAAATCCCATCCCCCAGAAAGGGAAAGAAAATCTCTCTACTCCCGCCGTCGTCGTGGAAAATAAATGGCGGCTAATAAACGCCCGAAACTAGATTACACTAAACGGATTAGTGTGGAGCTAATAGCCTCGAACAATTACTTAAATAATAGCCGCCCGCTCGGAAAATGGCTACCGGATCTTATTTCCTCGGGGGGAGATCGTCGGTAAACAAGCTACCCCCTAGGCGGCGAGAATGTGACTCTACACAGCGTCGGGGCCGCCCTGCTAGTTCACGTCCTCGCCGCCGCCCTCGGAGGAGTTTAACAAAGGGGTTAATAAAGATGTGTTTAACTAGGGTTCGGAATGCGATGGGGTGGCTTTTACTGCTCCGATTTACGGCCCGGGCAAATTGAGAGGAGGACGTTAAGTTCAGCTCGGGAAATATGAATTATCGAGGCGAGAGGGTGGCGGCCTCGTCGAGGCGACGGATAAAAAATGTATAGTGTAGAAGTTTTTACGGGTTAGGCTTTAAGAAAGGCTGAGAATGTTTAATGTAACAATTTAATTTGATGGGAAAACCTTTAAATAACTTAACTTTATTGAGCCAATTTGAACGCCTGACAGGTGAATGTTTTGGTGTTTGGATTTCGTAGGTATTAAAATAATTGAACCTAAACAGAAGGTTAACCCCTTTTCAAACGTTCTAAAACTAAATTTCTATCAATTTTCCCTGATTTCAAAAGTGAAAGTATTTCCCCTTTGTGCAAAAATCGCAATATTTCAAAAACTACTATAGTTAGCGACTGAACTAAAGGGATTCCATTTGACCTACCCTGTGAGTTTCGCCATTTACTCAAAAATTGTTCTTGTCAAAAGTTGATGAGAAAATTACTCATATGCTATTGCCATGTTCCTTATCACTTTCAAAAATCCTTAGAAAATTACTGCAACTTTTTCTAATGCTTTTGAAAATGCACTAACCCTACGAAGGGATCGAAATTACCAAAGCCACAATCATTATTTTCCATCGACAAGACAATCTGAAATACCCAATACTCTACAGATTCCATCACCGTATTCCATTTCCACATCGATTTCCATAATTTTCCGCCCTCGCATCGCACCCACCGGATTTTTAAAAAAATCCCCGATACATGCAAGAAAGCAATAAGAACAATTGTTGCACGTTCACGAGCGGCGATTGGTCGCCCGGACGCCATCTTGATCCCGCTGATAACGTCCGCGGCACCCATTGGTCGGCCGACGTGAGCTAATTGAAATTTTTATCGCCCGCTATTGTTTCGCCAGATTAAAAATTAATCGCTCGTGATATTCCGGCGAGGTACATGAAGTTTAAGCGACGCCACCGTATTCAATTAGGCAGTGAAATGTGCTTGTTTAGCGCTCGTCTTCCAATTAACTAAAGTCCCAATTGGTTTATTAATTATGTTGCGGACGGTGGAGACGAGGAGGACGGATAGACGCAGTAAAGGTGTGTGTACATGCGAGAAAGAGAAGAAGAGAAAGGCAATGAGAGAGACAGAGAGATGGAAGGAGGACGGTGAGACGTAGATCAGATCTTCTCCATCGAGAATCGTGCTTATAATTGGAAGAGGAATGGAAAAGTACGAGGCCGGTGAGACGGCATTTTAGCAAAGCTGGCAGTCCTTACATAAGTTAAGCTTCATTTACCTCTACAGCAAGACCATCGAAAGCCACACACACACTGTGCATGTATACTTTAGTATAGAAATTTTGCTGCTTATACTGCTGTGCTATATAATAATATATGGACTAAGTCCCTATGGTGGAAGTCTTTACTGCTATATAGACCTTCTACCAATATACCTACACTTTACGGTATTTATTACATCCGCGCAAGTTGCCCACTGTTCAAACCATTATCCATTTCATACTCTACCGTAAATTTGGGCACATAAATCTTTGGTTCATTAAAGGAAATCTCAGGTAGAATTATTATGTAAATGAGAGAAATTACAAATCGATTGTCTTTTGCTAACGCACCTGAAATGCGGAATTATCCGCAGGTGGACTTCTGCCATAAAAAAGAAATTCGAATCGTTAAACTTTAGTACCCGATAGAACCCAATTAGTACGCGAACCAACATCTGGTCTGCCATGATATAATAAAAATTTGTGAAGACATGGTAAACTACAAGTGTATTTAAATAGCACAATAGGGAAATGAAAATGATAGACACAATTTTCCATAAGTTGTGGAATTTATGATTGTACCATAACTTTCCGTCCCCTCGCTCTTTCAGCCGCTCTCATACCGGGCCCGTGGGTAATTAGTGAATGTGTTTTAATGATAATTGGTTATAAGTCAGTCGTAACTGTTGACTTTTCATTACACATTATTCTTATCGTCGTCCGATCTCACGAAACGTCGACACTATCAAATCCGTGAGGTTATTAAACCATTGTTAGGATAGTCGGAACGAGGGGGAGTTTTTCACTGTAAGTATGACTTGATTAACACGTTCTGACATTTTGAGGTCTTTGAATTACCTATAGAATTTTCATTCCATGTTTCTTCCTATGTACACATATGTAGATACATATAATATATCTTTGAATCTCACCTGAGCACTTAGCGTTTCATATCAAGTCTAATCATCAAGAAATAATATTGATAAATTTATTTTCAGAGCATAAGTAGATCATATATCGAATTCCTGTATAACCTGAGTCATTTTAGATATTTTTATACAATTAAATTATCAAACTTGAGCCATTCATTTTTGCCAGACTGAAAATAATGTTTTTTGCTGTAGAAAAATGAGGAAAAACACTTTTGTTATTTACAAATAAAACAGAAACTTGTCTTTGACTGAACTGTTAAAATATATCATGGATAATGGCATTAATTGATGTAGTAGACATTTATTTTATTGTATATTTTAAATGAAGAGCAATTAAATTAAAGATGCAATTAAGGAAACAAACCCCTCTTCGGATTTTAGAAGAATAAAGAATTTTCTCCCCTAAAAGTACGGTATAAGGAATATTCTAATAGCAACATTTTCCGTTATTCCGTTATTTATAAATTACCCCAATGTACAGTACATTATTACGCCATTGTTAATGTACAAGTATGTACCTTCGAAGCTAATAATACTTTGCGTAATGATAAAGAGAAAGCAGGGAAATTATTACCTGTTGTAATAAATGGCGAAGGCGCCGAATTTATTCTCCGCTCTTTTAGCAACTTAGCACTTTTCGGTTGTTTTGAAATGTAAAATGTTCAGCTTTTGTTATTAAAGTTAGGATTTTTCTTATCCTAAAGGCGTGGAACGATTTTCATTCAGAGAACCGAAAAATCTTGGCTAAAAAATATTTAAGATAAAAAATTTCTTAAGTAAGAAATATTCACAAATAGAATTGAGAACAGATAAAAGAAGAACTGATGACGGTCATGTGCTTCCTTAAATACCTGCTTAGAAGAACGTTCCATCATTTCACTATTAATATCGATACAAAAGATATTAACAATATTATTGGGTTAATAATTAATTCAGTGAAGGTTCCTCGGAAAATGGGTGTGTAATAGAATTTTGGCTGTTGCCAACCTGCAATAAAATTGCTTGTACATCCACATTTAAGATATTATTAATAGGATCGCTCACCAGCAGAAACAGTAACGTTATCCACGTTTTTCAAATTTAGGAAGAAAATTATTTCTCAGGTGATCTCATTTTCAAAATTCACGACAGCAACATGAATTTACATCGAGAAACTTGCTGTAATTCACGCTGCCATCAATCCTGATTCTTTCAACGGTGGTCAATTAACTGCGAATAGGCAGAACTTCTTAATACAGTTACGTTACGAAAGATCCTCTCTTTTTTCGCGAGGCCGGGCCCGGGAGTGGCGAAAAAAATCGACCAAAGTGCCGCTGTGACATTCGTTTTTACGCGATCTTCGCTTGTTCCACGACTTGTCGCTCGTTCGCCTTTTGTTTCGACCGTCATCAATTGTTTCCGCAGGTGTCTTGATATATATCTAATTTATAGCATGGGAGCCTCTCCCCCTGTTCCCTCATCTCTCCTGTTCATCCCGCTTTTATTTTTCTTCGATCCGATGTCATCGTAATTGTGAGTGGAATAATGTTTCCCTAATCTCCATCCGATCTCGTCGAAATTTGGAATAATGAGCTACCGTTTATGTCACGAGGTACAACAATGGGTGGAGTTTTTTGTGGGGCCGGAGGGAAAAATGCGGCAAGGGGGAAATATTAAAAATTTTAAAATCTGCCGGGCTCGACTTTAGAGCATGTTTCAGTGAATGAAATGAAAATGGCGGACGCGGCGTTTTGTGTTTAGTGATGCGTGCGCCGATTTTGGTCATGGTGGCATTATTCAATTTAGAGATACGCAAATGAACTAAAAAAAAATGTTGATGTGTCCATCATATAACTTTCTTATATGAGGTAAGCACTCTATAAGTTTACCACCTCTTAAATGAACTTAAATAAACATTACTCGTTTGAGTTAGGTTTAAGTTGGAATTATTCACCTGCAGGGTAATTTAAGATGAGTAATAAGGAAAAATTTTGAAATACAATTTTGAAATTTTTTGTTCATGATATTTGTTACTTCACACTTCAATTTCTCTAATGAAAAATTAGTCAAAATTTGAATTTCTCCGTTCATTAATGTTTATTTCAGGTTACTTCAGAATGACTGATAATTGTTTTTCAATCTCCTCAATTTGACTTAGCTGGTTACTGCTAGCTGACAACCTTTCTTTAACACATTTTTATCAAAAACTAAACTAAAATGAACCAAAAAATTTGTTGATGTGTCTATCACATAGCTAGGAAAAATTTTGAAATATAATTTAATTTTCTGTTCATGACATTTGTTACTTCACACTTCAATTTCTCTAGTGAAAAATTAGTCAAAATTTGAATTTTTCCATTCATTAATGTTTATTTCAGGTTACTTCAGAATGACTGATAATTGTTTTTCAATCTCTTCAATTTGACTTAACTGATTACTGCGAACTGACAACCTTTATTTAACACAATTTTGTCAAACACCATCCAAACGTTGGAAAAGCAATATTGATAAAATAATTGGAAAGACAGATCTTAAAAATGATGCAACATTTATTTTCTACGCTTCCACTTCTTATAATTTCTCTAGAAAATCAAGACCGCCCTTTAGTGGCCATTAATGGTCGCCATTAATGCTTTAAATAATGCTATAAACGCTATAACTGTGTTCCTCGAAATAAAGGTCCCTTATTGAAGAAAAATATGAGCATGTATTTTCCAGAAACAGACTTAGAAATAATTTGAAAAAATTGTAAAATTTTAAATGGGGAAAACTAGGCGAGTTTAATTATTTAGAACCGGAAAACGTTGCATGCTTTAAAACGCTCCCAGCACGTTAGTTACTGCAGAAAAATCTTTTTCTAGACTGAAACGTATATTTTCGAGCAGAAGACACAAATTTACAATTGATATCTTAAAAAAAACCATGTAATTCCATTATAATTCCAATTAGGACTTTCTTTTGATGACTCCACGGTGTATTTCGTTTTATATGTACAATTTTTTATAAGTAAGCGCATTTTTATAAGTATTTTTTAAATAAATGCCTATTTTTAGAGCCTATTTTATCATTTTTAGTTACCTAAGTAACTGCCTATCTTAAAAACTTTTAATGCCTGAACAACCTGTTGTTACTCATATGGACACATCACCAATTTCCTTTGAAAATGTCAGTTCCATGCCGTTATTTTCGTTACTACGTTAAACTCGCACTGGCGAATATTTTTCCCAACTCTGTAGCATTTTCACACCTACCACGTGATTTTGCTCTGTAGTAGTTTTTCGCTAGTATTCCACTACTACTATTTTGTACCCCTTTTCCGAAAGCACCGTCGTTACGGGCCTGTCGGGCTCTCCTCCGCCGTCCACGAATGAAATCGCCTCTCTTTTTTTAATCCGATTCCTCGTCGACGCGAATTTATGCATTTCGCTTTCTTCGTCAGATTGACAGAAATCCGGGCGCTGCCTCTGCGCGACTCTGACGATTGACGTTCCCGCGACACGTCCTCGGACACATTCTCCTTCTCTCTCACACGGTGCCAAAACGGCCGAAGGGAAAAGGAAAAATTTAAACGAGGAGCCTCGCGCGGATGCAACAAATTCCCCTGCAATACGGGGAGAAATAAACGCGTGAGAGTGAGAAAGAAATCGGTTAAATTGTTTGTTGTTGTTGTTGCTCGTTGACAATTTAATTGGATTTATACGTCGGTTGGTGAAATGGGATCGTCCCGGGATAGAAATTTTTTAAGTAATGAAATTTTGCCGTGGAGGACTTCTTAATAAAACATAATGAGGCTCGCCTCATTATTTTTACAACGTTGTAAAAACTGGATAAACACCCAGTAAGATTGGGTTTTATTGCGTCAATTTGAGCGCCTAATTGCGAATTTCACGCCTTTGGTCGTAAGGTAAAAACTAACCATTCCGCAAAATTAAAGTTGTTGCGATGATCCCTACAATTAGTCGACCATTTGCAAAACTTTATTTCAATAGCACTTTTGCAGCAGAGTTTGGATTTGTAGTCCTAACAGAAACAAGACTTTTACTTGCTTTACTCACAACATACATGGTCATCATACTCCTCAAAAAACGACAGAAAAGAATTGTTCAAACAAAATATACCCGTATCAGTTAGGAACAACCTTCTAAGAGATCTAAGAATTTTTCGATCTTGCTGAAGGGTATACGCTCACCCCGTATATTATACGAATATCAGATTCTTATTAAATGAAAACATTTTAGAACTTTTTAACAGAATTTTGAATTTATTACGTTTTCACCCATCTAAATACGTCATCGACTTTGGCGCACCCTGTATATTAAATCTCGCGCATAGGGAGAGCCTAAAATTTAATGACAAAGTGAGTGAATATGTATTTTTACATAAAGTCGGTAAACAAATTTCTCGGAGAATACAATTCAGGACAAATTCTGGCAAGCAAAATCCTGAACACCCCTTATAACAATTAAGCTACTGGAAAATTATTGGATCCCCTTTAAAAACGTTTCAAAACAGCAGAATTTCCCAATTGGAGGAGCTGAAAAATAGTGGAGAAATTTATTTAATAGCGCCCTAATGGCTAGAAACGTTAAATTTAGGAGCACACTTATAGGCTCACAGATGGTTGAGGAAAATACTGTAGCTCCGAATTTTCTTCTCCCAGGGAGTGAAATTTATTTAACAGTGCACAAATAGCCAGAACCTTTAAACATGCCACGCTTATAGCCTACGATCCAAGGTATTTCAGGAAAATAACATAACTCCGAATTTCCCCCATCAATGAGATGAAAAGTTCAAGGAAATTTATTTAACACTGCCTGAATAAATACAAATTTTAAACCTAGTACGGTTATAGCCTAGACCCCCGAGTGGCCCGAAAAAATTTAAAAACCACGAGTTTCTTTTATAAAAGGTGTAGAAAAAGATACAAAATTCATTAAAAAAATTCCGAATAGCTAGAAGGTTTAAACTTGGCACGTTTATAGTTTAGCCTGCAGAGAATTTAAGAAAAATTCTATAATTACGAATTTCCTTATTCGATAGGATGGAGCAAAGATGAAATTTATTGAAACGACGATAGGAGAACAGAAGGAAATGTATTTAACACCGCCTGAATTGAATGGAAATTTTAGAAAAATCCGATAATCACAGATTTCACGTTCGAGGTGGTTTGAAAAAAGAGTACGATTAAATCCACCCCGAGCAAAGGCCACAAATACAATTTTTTGCCACCTTCATATTACAGACAACCCGCTATAAATTTTTTCAACAGAAAACATTCCTAATAACCTGTGTAAGATTTACCGAAGATGTCACTAAGTGTTTGACGTAACTTTTCCGCGAAATATCCGAGGCGCGACGTCGTTAACATTTTTTTCTCACGTAATTTCGACAATTACCCGAAAGTAATCGCTCAGGTGTGAAGTATGCGTAGAAATTACACCTGCCACGGTGTCGACATGAAACATGAGGTGATTACAGTTTATCTCTTACTTCAAATTGCTACCGGTATAGCGTGGAGGAAAGATGAGTCATTTGTACTTTAACCCCTGAGAATTTTTCGAGTATCTTACCCTCTTTGGAAATTTTCGAGCGTTTGATTTAAATTCTGTTTATCTAATACACTCTTTCCCTTCAATTTATATTCGCCGCTCTGGCGTCTCCCCGTCCCGGAAAATTAATTAAATGAACGTCGGGCATAAACAAAGCCGATTAAAATTGGAAACGTCGGCGGCGTCTTCGGCGACTTTCCCCAAACAAAATTTAAATTAACTCCTCTCATCGAATTCCCGCGTTAAAGATAAATTTAGCGGGATTATTATACGGAGCGCTTTCCACTTACACTAAGTGCATCAATTTCCTTCATAAACATAGGGTGGTGAGATGATGATGATTATCGTGATGATGGGGGAGAGAAAACTCGTCGCTTTCTTATTGGGCGGAACGTCCCGGATCGTCCCCTACCCTACGAGAGTTTTACGAGGGGGCGACGAACGATCCAAACGTTTCACGAATTTCCTACGCGCTTTCCACACTTTTCCCTTTCGGCCATTGAAATTTCACAAAAGGGGATCGAAAAACGAAATTAAAATTGGTTTTCGGGAGGGTATAGTAATGGAATTACGATACATACAGATTTCTCACTTATTTATACGCATTTTTGCAATAAAATTAATGAGAAGTATATAAGCAACATTTATTTATATGGCTGTTGTCACAAATTTCTTGAGATGCCTTTTTCAAACTTTTCGAATGGTAATTGTGTCTATATGCATTAATATGAATAATAATTTCTTTTTCTAAATTCATTTTACGTTTGTTAACAGGGTGTAACATTCTTCAAATCTTTCGAAAAACATTTTTCTTTTTTTGGAATTAACGAATTTCCACCTACCTTTGTTACATTAACTGACTAATTGTTCAAATTTTTTTGTTCTACAAATTTTTCACACTTTGAAAATAAGAAAGAATAATAAAACATTCGTGATACCGATAAAAGGATTTTAATTTCGATTTTAATCCTTGAATTAAAAAAAAGGCATTTCAAACATTTCAAAATCAAGCACGTAATTGCAAAGTCGTTAAATGGTATAGCACGATTAATTTAGATAACATTTCTTTATTTCCTTGCTTTATAATTAAGTACCCACTAATTAAAATTTAATGTTTCCTGTAATAGGCTGTAAACGGTTAAGATGGTGTGACTAGATTTTATTCCCGCCTATTCCGTTAATCAATAAATGATTTTACGTCACTAACTGGTGGAACATTTTTTGAGACTGATTTATATTTCTTTCTAATCCTGGATTTTCTGTGCCAAACAGCGTTTTAAAACATGAATTCCTAAGATTTGATATTATGTCGTATTTCTTTTTATTCTATAAAAAGTTGTGCACTAGATTATTATAGAACAAGTGTCTAATGAGCTTTTAAAGCATCCTCAATTCAATTAATTATGTAAAATTGTGTTAAAATTAAACGTAAGTAGGTAAGAAACTTTATGAACTGTCAAATGTATTTTACAAATCCATGATCATTTTTCCTCTGTTGGATCGAACGGTTACAATTACGCTGATTTCCTATTATAATAATTTGACACCCTATTAAATCACATGCACATTAATTTTCCCGAAAACAATCGAAACCTATTTCGATTATACACTTCACGTTTTTAAATCTTTTGAGGAAAACGATGGGCAAAAATTTGGGTATAAACGTTTTTAATTATTTTTTGAATTTGGATTTGTTAGAGAAAGTTAGAGAAAGAAAAAATGCAAAAATTATCCGTGGCAGAGAATGAATGCCAATATATTTTGTACAGTATTGGCATGTAAATATTTTCGCTCCTACTGGTGGTAGAAAGATTTTCGAAAGCTTAGACAATTCGTAAATGTCGTGTTAAGCGATAGCCTATTTGTTTTTAGTGATTTATTGTGTGCGTTTTATATGACGCCTTTATCAAGTAAATTAGGTCAGCAAGTAGTGATGAGCAGATGAGAAATTTGGAATTAATTTTGTAATTTCAAAAAAGCAATTAGTGATTACTATCAGCCTGCAACACTCATTGGCAGGTTCGTAACTGCACTATTTATTAGGCTAATATGATAGATGAGTTGTCGCTGATGAAGTTAATAATGGCAGAAATTACATTCCAATTATAATTTTTTCAGCGGGTCGTTTTTGCCTTTTAATTAAAAATTTTAATTTATGGTAACGCATTAAAATAAATTTCGTCCTAATAAAACATGATTTATACACATGTAGCTTAAGTGTTTATAAGGATTTCACTCGGGCCAGGTTGAACGAATGCTACGCAAAACACGTCCAATAAATCATTTCGAAAATTAACGGCGGATACAAGAAAAAGGCGACGAATGCTTTGTAATAAAATAAATATCCAAACGCCTTTTTGCCTCGACGTCGAGAATTATGAAGCCCCGAAAAATCTAACAAATGCCCATTAGGCGGCTAATTAACGTCAAAACAGCGGCTTCGATGATTTCTTCGTCGTGTCGTAAAACAAACGAACGTCGAGAGAACAAAAGAAGATTATAAGTATGTGAGGGGCGGGAGGGCAGCGCCGAGAGAAAGAGAGAGAGAGAGAGAAAGGGAAAAAAAGGACGACAAGAAAGAGAAGAGAGGAGAAGATAACGACAAACGCGAACAAAAGTCGATCGCGGTCGCCGCGTTTTTTGATTTGATTGATACAAAACAGACGACAGCGTAAAAAAGCACCGACCTTTCGAAACAAACGAACGACGACGCCGCGGGAATGTTAAAACCCCGAACGTCGTAGTCGTTTTTGGTTTGTTTTTCCCGCGCCACGGCACGCCGCCTTCTCTGCCGCTCATCTCTTCTTCTCCGGCTTCTCTGCCTCGTCTTATTTCTTTTATTTTTTCCAAATTTTTTTACGCTATTTGCACTATTGTATTCCGACGGTTTTTAGGAATAAACGTCCGCCGTTTAGGATTCCGCTGTTATGTCGCATTTTTACAAAACGCGCTTGTTCGGTCGCGCCCGGCACCGCATTTTTGATAACGTTATTCCACGACGATAGTATATATTTAACCGAAATCGGAATCGAAAACGGCACCCTTTTGTTTCGGTGCTCGTTTGGCGGACCGGCACGAAAACGGATTTCTCGCATTGCAGCGCCGTCACCGCCGCGCAATTTATTTATTCACCTTACAAAGGCAACAAAATACATTCTATCAGTCCTTAAGCAAACAAAAACATTTAAAAATCCACGATCCTTTAATCTGTTCACATACCCTCTTGACTCTACAATCGCAAACTTCAAACGGGAAGCCTTCAGACAGCCATACTTCTGAGGTGTGCACTTTTGTTCAATTTAATGCCTACGTAATTTAGAAAATAACAACTGCGTTAAAGGGCTGTTATTATTTCGACCGTTTATCAGACCAAACAAACACCCACTGCTGCTATATACGCATACATAGTGCTCGCCACGAAAGAAAAGCTGGAGTGGCTCATGAACGGGTTCAAAATCGACTATAGTCCTTCCTGTAAGTAGGTCCAGTTAAAGAAAAAAAAATTAATCAACTTTATACCGATCGCACTTAAAAAATATGTTGTTACCCTATACAAAAGCAGAGTATTCATGTAACGTACAAGACAACGATGCAAGATATACAAGCGTTTAGCCCAGAAAAACGACACCATTCTAGTTGTGACACTAGAAAGGTAAGTGAAATAAGTGTTCTTGAAGCATTTATCTCTAAACGTCTTTATCTGTTGTTTTATTTCGACTTGTGAAACTTTCCCTGACTGAGAGTGCCAGTATTTTGTTTAGTGTCTTTAAAAGTAGTTTATGGAGTTATTTGGAGCAGAGCAGGAGGTATGAGAGTGTCACAGAAGAAACCACAGAACAGGAAAATGTAACGAAAGAGACTCCAATGTAACCACGCGTTCCAATTCGTAATCAACGAGGTAAACCTCCCTTTAGGGCCATGATAAACATCAATGACCGACTTATTAGAACTGCCATAGCCAAACTAAAGGGAGGATTTCTTCAAGAAGATCTAAGAGGAAAACAGGGACACCACTCTAAAGTAGACCCCGCAGTAGAAGGTGATGTTGCTCATATTAATACAATCCCAATAACTGACAGTCATTATCTGCGCGCGCAAACTACTCGGGAGTTTACAGAAGATGGGAAAAGCTTAGCTGACTTACACCGTGATTATTGAAAGAGGGTGCCTTTTACAAATCTCACAATGTAATCCAGAATTTTCAACAGCAATCTTGTCGTCTCAATTTTCTCTCCAAAAAAGATCAGTGCAATTTATGCAGCGCCTATGAAAATGCAAGTGAAGAAGAGAAAGAAGCGACACAAGAAAAATACGAAGTACATTTAAATGGGAAACTTTTGTCAAGAGTTCATAAAGAAGGGAGATGAAAAGAAAAATTATAGTAGCCACTTATGGTCTCCAAACGGCGTTGCTGGCAACACGAGAGGACATAGCTACCTTCTCTTATAAATGTCAAGGCAGTCTGAAGGACTTTCAGCATAAAAATAAACCTGGAAAAGTTGTCACAGGTAATAGCAGTAAAGACGTACATGCATTATTTCGAAAGAGTAACTGTTACTGCCTGTTGCAGGGCTAACGGTCGATTTCTTTCTACAGTATTAATTTTAAAAGGTGCTAACAGAAAACCTGAGTTTTCTGATGGATTACCTGCGTGTCCTAAGGTGTTTATAAAGAAAATATCTATCATTAATTCTGAATTGTTTCTTCTCTATTTGGTCGAACCACTCGTTCTTAACAGATCACCTGGAAAGTGTTTACTGATTTACAGCTCATAGCATCGACATTAATACACTCCAAGGGTTTGCTGGGTCATTGCACTCAAGCTCTTCAGCCATTGGAAAGAAGTTTCTTTCGGCCAATCAGGAAGTTCAGCTTTAGATGAGCACCATAGTAACCAAAATTTCACACAATATCAAGCTGGGATGTGAATAATGGATTTATATCATACCTGTTACTCCAGATACAATATCTGCTTTGGGATTAAGCCTTTCATAATGCCCAAATCAAAAGTCAATCACACAACCCTATGAGACTACTGAACCAATAGAGGAGACGGTTTTTACGCCAAGAAAGCTACTGCACGAACTGTCGTCTCTACCAATTCCTATTTGTAACGAATAAAATAAAGTGCAGCAATATCTTGCGTAACGTATAAAGAGGAAGAAGGTTGAAAACAAAAAGGGAAATCCCCAGGGGTATTAAAGCTATTGGAAAATGGCCGAAGTGAAGAAGGGTGCGTCTGTGTGTAGTGCTACGAGAAGTACACCAAAGAAAAGAGTTGTCAATCATCATAAGCAGGAAGAATCCTTCTTTTCCATTATCTTCAATCCTTCCCCATTACTGACGATGGGTACAGGTTAATATGTCCCCTAGTAAAACACATCAGCTTTGAGAATTTCTCCCTTGGAAATCCCCAGGGAAATTAAGCTGTTGGGGAATGGAGCAACAGTGCTGAAAAACCTAACGCAAATAGTCTTAAAGATGGCCGAAGTGAAGAAGGGTGCATCTGTGTGGAGTGCTACGAGAAGTACACCGAAGAAAGGAGTTGTCAATCATCACCAGCAGGAAGAATCCTCCTTTTCCATTATCTTCAATCCTTCCCCATTACTGACGATGGGTACAGGTTAACATGTCCCCTAGTAAAACACATCAGCTTGGAGAATTTCTCCCTTGGATTAATTACAATGTTGTTTCATGCTTACATTTCCTGACCTAACTCCATTTTCTTTCCCATATTCGTAGTTATGTCGATTTGAAATCGGTGTTACAATAACGTATTTAAAACTCAAGGAGTAAACGGATTACTGTTAGTTATTACATAATTACATGTTGAGACCGTACTCCGCTTTTGCTCCAAATGCCTCAATTATCCCAACTAGTACAATTACATACAATCTAAACGCAAACCAGAAACGAGCAATACCTCGGTCAGAATACTTCGAAAATTAAGAAAAACCGTTACTTCGAGCAGCGAGAAATAGAAGCAATTTCGTCTTTCAAACAAAACGGAAACTGATAAGGTTACGGCCGTCCGCGACATTTCTAAAACCGCAATCAAAAGTTTAAATTAAACTTGCATTTCATGTGCAACATAAACGTATACAATTACGGGGCCTAAAACTTTCCATTCCGTCACAAAACATTAAACTCACGTAACTCGCCTCAATTATACAAAGTGGAGAAAACGAAAAGAATCTACTTTGTCGTTGCTGTTGTGTATAGTCGTCCTGATACGGATCAAAACGAAGAGATCCCATTTGAAGCAATAAACAATACACGTGCTTCCATCATCGTCATCATCATCGGACAGGAACACGAGTTTTCTCACGAAACAACAACTGGATTAAGTGAATCACGTCGAAGACGACGAAGAAAAAGGAAAAGAGAGGAGAGAATAAAAAGTTCAGAGCCCGTTTCAATTGTAATAAGGCGACAACCTTCCAGCATTTCGTACAAAACGCTCTTCTCGTCGGTCGCGCTTTGTCCGTCGGATTTATCTCCGAAACTCCAAAATTAATTACCTCCATACGCGTCCCGATTTTTTCCCCACTAAATCACTCCTTATCTCAGCGACGCGGCTCCCCCTAATTAATTGATTTATAATTTACTTTAATTCGCTGGATTCGTACGTGAGGAGGTTGTCGCGTGACCGCTTTTCCAATCTGACGAGATGACGTCCCGTGTTTTTTATTTAAATAATTGTGTAACGTTTAGAAAAGGCTAATGGGTGGTCTCGGATGATATGGTATTTTTTTAATTTAATGACCGGAACAACGGGCGACTCATTTATTTATTTTTTTGCCCCGTTTCGGTACAAATTGGATGATTGCGGGTCTATCTCGGATTATCGCGGCCGTTTAATGAATTTCGAGCAGTTTAACACGAAAGACCAGCTTGATAAATTTAATGAGGAGTTTTTAGGATGTAGCTGTTATTTATAGATCGCATGCGTTTAGAAAAATTCTTGCGCGAACATGGGAAACGTTTATATTCAAAATTGGACCTTACGCACGAAACCCCGTACATACCACGAAATTGTAAAAAATGAATCAAAGCATACTATGTACTAAAAATAATATGGATGACACCTTTCTTTTTTTGGTAATTTGTTCTATAATTAGTTATCTGGATACTGTGATAATAGTGGTGCTACTGGAGTTTTGGTTGCGCTTAAATTTCTCCTTAAATTAATTAAATTTTTTTTTTAAAAACTCTGAAGTTACTTACAAACACCATCAAAAAGGCGTTAATTCAGAAGCCACTTGTTTTTTAAATCCATACTTAAAGTCAAGCAAGCTCCCGCGAATACGATAACTGCACTATGCATGTACTTCTCAGGAGCCCAAAGGTCCTTGATTAAAAATGATATATTTTGAAACTAGTTTATTTAGTCCATCGTTCTGTAAGTATTAGAAATGCAATTTGTAATGCAATAGCGTGCGAAATGGAGCTGCCCTTTGATGAAAATGTTCAATTTTTTATTCTGTTAAGGGTTGCTCCAGGGTTTGTTACATAATATGACCAAAGAGACGTTCTCAAATAAAAGGTACTTTTGTTTAAACTTAAACTGTCTTATAAACTCATTAACGTTAAAATGGGTTTTAGCTTAAAATGCGTTTAGAATGGGTTTCAATAAGGTAACTATAGTTACCTCCATATTAAGAAAACACTGTAGTTACATCTGTGAAACACATTCTAAACGTATTTTAAGCTAAAACCCATTTTAACTGTAATATACCGTAAGCAGTTTAGAAGATTTGTACTAGTGTACCATAAGAGTACATTCGCCGTTTTCACAATTATCGAATTTTAAAGATATTCTAATTACTAAGTAATAATACCAAATGCTATACTAATATTAAGTAAATTTACAATTTAAACTAAAAATCTCGATAGCCCGGCCAATAGGAGAGGCTTATTTCGTGTGCGCTACGCACTTTTCGAAACAAAATATTAAAATTATATTCGAAAAGGATACTGGAAAGTTTTTCCAATTTCATTTGAAATTATCTTCAAAATTATACAAGTCTCAACATAGTGTTGCTTTGATATTAACTTTAAAATAAGATAACTATCGGAAACTATTCCTAATTAGGCCCAAAATTAATTTCGAAGATTTTCCAATCTGAAAATGGCAGATTCGATAATAGAGAAGTTGCAGGAGTTCAAAAGTAGAGTTCAAAAAATTCGCACAAGCCGTCACATTGCTTCAAAGATAGAAGATCCTATAAGTTTTAAATTACATACGAAACAATGGAAATTTTAATTGCGTAAGTCGAGAAGATTACACGCGCAGTAAATGTTATTAATTGTGATATGTAATACAGTAAAAAGAAAAAAAGAGAGGAAACAAAAGATATCTGCATGAATATTAGATGATTTAGTAATTAAAAAAATCTGCTTAGAAAAAAAATGGTTGTTCAAATTAAAGAGAGTTGTATGGCTTTGGTTTTTTAGTTAGATTAGAATTAATCCAACAAAGAGGAGTCGAAGCGTTTTTGGAACAAATCAAAGTAGCACTTTTCTTTGTATTTACCCTTCATCTACACTCTCCTTGACCATTACATACGGGACACCCTTTACAAAACAGTGCCAGTAGTGAAAAATATCGATATTTTTTAAAACAAACTATTGGAGAAAAACTATAGTCCATCCAAAATTTCAAACCCATTTTGTTCCCCAGTGTATATCCAAAACATCTCGATTGTTCCAGTAAAATTTGTAAAGCCCAGAAGTGTAGCTTTAAAAATTTCCGGGACCGTTTTAATCGCATGCTTATGGGGGTTGCGATCGTAATAAAGCGATAAAATCGCCCGTAAAATCCATCACTACGGCCCTGTGGACAGTTTAACCTCTCCCATTATATCCCTAGATGGATATCTGTTTCACTGGCTATCGTTTACCTTTCATTCCGAAATAAAGACAACTTCCCACAGTACCTTTACTCCGAATTCCCGGTAAAACCGAAACACACCCCCTACCGACCGGCGCTGCAATCTCGACCTGGTACGGGGGTTGTTTTCTGGTTTGTATCCTTCCAAATTAAGTGCCTTTAAATTGTGTTTTTACAAAATTTTCTAACAAATGTCTTTATTGTTGGGGCGAAGAATACCTGAGGGGGCGATCGTTATCGGCTCCATTCCTCAAGTGGAGATATTGTCCGTGAAATGTGGATATGAGCGTCCCTCGGACAGGTGAGGGTAGAAGAAGCGGACCTTAATTGAACGGTGCCGGTTTCTCAGAAAAGTACTTGAGAAAAATTTTTCGACGGGGGCGAAAACCATCGACACGTGCCCGCCGCAGTACTCGACTCCTCGATAAAGAGCTTTTAACGTGGCCGTTCGAGTTGTCGTCGCGTCGCCTAAGTGGTTTATTTTAAGTAGGAGAGACGCGGCAGCTCTTTTTGCTACCAGAACGCGCGAGTAACCGCGGGATCTTCTTACATCTTCGGGTTCTTTTTTTAAATCATCTCGAGATCCTTTAACGAGGGTTCAGCGGAAAGAACTTGGAAATGATACGCGCATTACGTAACGAATGCTGTAAGAACGCGCGATTACGGATCTTACGGCGCTCGAGAGATGCTTTTACGGCCATTAATGCTAACGTGGAAGTCGTAGGAATCGCCTGATATCCAGTAAATTAGGGATGGAGATCGAAAATGGCGGCAAATATGTCTCGGGAGAACTTAACACTACTCTTTGGCGTTGCGTAAACTTGTGACGGTTAGTTTCAAACAGAAATGGCCGTTCTAGACCCTTAAATATGAATAAATTCGAAACTTAAGTTTATAGGTCGTAGTTAGTTAAATAGGAGCTTCCCCAGGCGGTTAAATAAACATTAAGAGACGTGTGTAAAAATCAACAGGGTACAGTAGCAAAAACCTTCATGTATCCAGGGAATTCTCACATGAAATATAGTGAGGAGAGTGAAAACTGTACGATATCCCTCAAGATATTTAAATGGGAGGACAAATGAACAGTCTGTATATTCTTCCCAGCATATGCAACAATGCAGATAGTCTATCAACGCTGCCAGGTGTTTAGAATGGGTGACACCAACCTATCCCTTCGCAGGTAAAAATATGATATAAAATTGCTTTAATCCAATAATAGGCAAATATGTACATTTTGTAACATTTTCATATCAAACGCCATATATTTCGAAAAATAAAATCTTCCTGTAGTTTTACCTCTGGTTTAAACACAATTACAATAAAAGTTGTAAAGTAACAGAAGGAAACAGCGTTTTAAAATTGAAGTCGGTCACATGGACGAAGCTTTTGAAGATGTTTTAAAGAAAATGCAAGGATCTTTAAGGAATACTTTGGAATACCGTCGTGATAATAGAAACGTCGTATATTTATACGAAACCTGGTTCCAGTACGGTTGTACCCCTTTCATGTAACGTTGAAATACTTGCAGTAATTCTGATCTCTACACAAATTAAATTACCCTCAAACGGCCTTTATTTTTCTGGATTTTCGACTACAACCCTGTCCATCGCGACCACTGAAATCACACCCTGACACGCATCTCTCGTCTCTCTCCCTCGTCGCCGCCCCTTACGACGCTCTCTCTCTCTCTCGTTCGATTCCCACCCCCTGTAATCTCATATTGACAAACGAGCACCATCCGAACCATTATAATAATAGGAGGAAGACCGGTGGAGCGTGAAGAGTCATCTGCTGTTAACAATTATAGGCAACTTAGTGACACAATACGAGCCCTTACCGTATAATAGAGTGGATAATGCACTGCCATTATACGGTCCAGAATTAATCGCTTGTGAATTATAAATTTATTTGGGCCGTGGGGTGAACCGATCGCTTATTTGCTCACAGTAAGGGTAATTGCGACGCAGGGGAAGGGCGAAGGGGGACGAGCGAGCCTTTCTCGTCATCTTTCAGTTCGATAATTTTATTTTTATCCAAGCGACTACCCTTTACATTACGTTACTGGTAAAGTAATGATGTCATTGTTGTATTGCGCTGAAATAACAAAGGGCTTCTCCCACTATTAGTTAGCCTAACACGAGGGAACTGATATTTTTGTCAGTCATGTGCATGCTATCCATCGACAAAATTTTAAAAAGTCAAGCATGACATCAAGTATCATTTTATACCGCTAGAAGCTTTTTTCAAAACGTTGCTTAGTATTTGGAGTATTCATGGAACATACATCAGTAAACTAGCCTTAACGTCCCATTGGAAAGTTGCACGTAATTAATAATAATAATAAATGCCTTTATTATTTTTTGTTTGTGATATATAAACAGCATACAAAGGGCTAGAGACGAAGTGCAGCATACATGCTACTCAACTTGACCTCTGTTTTCTTGTATAACATAAAAAGTTCAATACAAATGGTTTTTGCCAACAATGTACTTATACATACAATTCAAACATAGGATTGTAGTGTTAACAAAATTATCAAGTAGATAAGACAGTGTTTTAACAACTTTCTGCCCACATGTCTTTGGCAGAACAGGAGATGGTTACATTTGCTAATATTTAGTTATAGATTATGACTCTTTGAGTAGTAGCAGACCCTTTCCAGGTCTTGCTTTACCTTTTCTGCAGCCCAACGGGTATGATTTGAACTGAATGAGTAAGAAAGTTGAGTATCGTCCCCAAACTAATGGATATTAACATATTTGAATGATTTATAGGTCAGAAACATGTATTGAGAATAAAAGTGGGCCAAGAACGGAGCCATGTGGGACCCCTGAGGCTATATGGGCGAAGTCAGATGAGTTTCCTTCCAGAATTACTTGTTGAAAGCGATTTGATAGATAGTGATGAAATAATTTCAAAGATGTATTGTCAAATCCATAGAATTTAAGTTTCGAAAGAAGTAATTTATGGTCTATAGTGTCGAAGACTTTGGAAAAATCTAGTGAAGTAACTGCTGTGGCCTTACTTTCATTCAACGATGCAACAATGCTATCTGATAAGTCTAATAATAGAGTAGTAGTGCTGAATCTGTAGTACTAATCGGTCTTACATCGTTGTAAGATACAGAGTTGTTACACTTAGGAAGGCGGACAATTAAAGCAAATTTCCATAAAGCCGGAAAGTAACCAACTTCCAGGCAACAGTTTATAATATGGGTGATATGTGGTGCAGTAACGTTTAGCGAAAGCTAAATTATAGCACCAATTTTATTATTGAATTATACTTCTTTAGTATGCATTTCCAATTTTCCCAACACAGTTGATCCTTTTACGTGTACTGACGTATTAAGGTGAATGAATCCCATCGATTTCCGCCCAGAATTTCTCCATCGCCTCCCCCGAAAATAACACGGTGTGCAACGAAAATCTTCCCGTCGAAAGATATACGATCCGATCACGTTCCGACCGATACGACTTAAGTATGTTTATTCATAAAGTAATGCTCGTCACATAAACACGTAAACAGACGCGTTTAACCGAGGAAAACGTTTCCACAATAACGCCAGCTTAAGTGCATCTTGTCATATTTACAAATAATCGCCTCGATCGATGCGATGATGATGATGATGATGGTGGTGGTGGCGGTGAAGATGATGAAGTTCGCCAGGAGGCAGCTGCGGCGCAACTGCACCGTCGAGGGAATGATGAACAAGTAAATTTATAAGTAAATAAAATCCGGGCCATGGATTTACTGAATAAAGAGTTTCTCGGCCATAAAAGGGACGTTACGTAAAAGATACTGGCGTTATTACTAATCCTAATCACTCTAATCCTCGTCATCGCTCTCAATCAAAATAAAAAAAAATCATTTAAAGTAGTTTTGTTTAAATAAATTTTAGACTCTAGTAATAACTGATTATTGACATTGACTATTGATTACTGATATCAAACTGATTACGATATTTCTAAACTTAAAATTTTTTTCATTATGGAAAAATTTTAAATGGATACAAATCTATCAAATGTTTACACTGGAACCCGGTGAAAAATTAATGCAATCCGTTATTAAACTAAAATTTTGCAACGTTACGTTCAAACTGGTGAAAGGATCTTTTCCATTAATCCTCAGGGGTAATGAAACGTTCAAGTCTCTCGTTACCCCTCATGTAACTTTATAACTTCAAACATGGTTTATTTGAAACGCCCAAGGGTGGCGCAGGTGGCACAGAAAACGCAGTACAGCTTTTGGTATCCTTAAGGATGAATTGGAAACGCCTTAATTGACACCAATAGTAGAGAAACAGTATCGTGGACGCAGTTTTTTACTAAACACGTGCGACGCAGTGTTGCTTTGGATACGGAATTATTGCATCTGTAGAATCTATGAGGTAACGAAGGTTGTTTTTACGGCAGAAAATTTGAAACTACTTTGTAATAATCGCTCAGCCTGCGCGACACGTGAATTTGTCCCGCCCTGCGCTGCGTTGCCTGTGTCGCATACGTTCAATATATGTCCGGACTCAATGGAGGTAGAGGCCTTAGTGTTTTTGATGTGATGAGATGTTTTTCACCTGGGTTATCACGTTGTTTCCCCCATAAAGATTACGTACTGTCGATGTCGTCATATGTGGTAGTCATATTTCTGCCATGCTAACTTGATTCTAATGATCTGACATCAATTTACCAATCAATCAATCAGCCACAGTATGACTATTATATTTGTTTGAAATTTGACAGATTTCATTTAATAAATTAACGAGAAAATCACTCCATCTCCATGAAAGTGAAACATTCGCCATTACCTAGCGACTTTGTTTCGTGGTAATTTTTCCGGCGACGTCGTAATAACTCCGGCGTCGCGATCCGCCATGTTCCGGTAATAAACCCTTAAATCGAGCTGTCGGGGAAATTTAAAGCTCCCGATTTATCAGGCGATTCGTATTCGCGACGGCCATCATCAGGCCCATAAAGCGCGCACCAGTCGAAAGGTAAATCCCCCGGGGGCCCCCTCGAGCGATTCCGCAGATTTAGCGGCCAGATCGATCGTCATTTGGGACTAAGGGGGCCATTTTAAAAAGCTGAAAGCGTACTTTGCGATGTTCAACTGTTCGCGCGATTGGTCCCCGCGGACGGACAATAAAATCATAGCTTTCCGTGGTGGTGCGCCTTGTGTGCGGAAGTTGCCGGGATCCGGGAGAAGGATCGTGCGGGACGAGGGGGGACGCCGAGGGATAGGGGGGAGTTTAATTGGATTTGTGGGCGTACTGGGGGTTCGAACGCAACGATCCCGTTCATTATTCTTTTTTATCCCTAGCGCTTCGCTTTTGCCCCGACGTTTAAAAAGTTCCAGTGCGCATAACCATCTGGGCTTGGCAATATACTGCGCATTTTTTTAACGACGCAAAAGAAAATTATTCCATACGTTCGATAATTTGAACTGCTACGCAAGTACGTTGGCGGTACTCATGTGTGACGTTACTCGTTATGATTTATTCGTCCTGAATAGGAAATTTTGTTGCTGTGATTCTTTGTGAATATTTTCGCTCTTTGTTCTTAAGGAAAGGTCTTACTACCTGCTGGAAATAATCTGTGCTAAGTTGGAACAGACACAGAAACACAGCTATTTACTTGAGTGGACAGCTAATTAGCCATAATAAGAACACCTGTAATTTGGCATATAAATGCATGAAAGCAAATCAGTACAGGTACACTTGAAACAAAAATGGCAAGGGCTACTTGTGAAAGGATAAAAGAAGCCCCCTTAATAGCCCTGACACAATCAACCTGTTTTTAAAAGGCTGCATATCAAAGAAAAAATTAAATGAACATATGGTTTGAATCCTCACATCCTCAATCCCCAGTTGATGTCCTTTACCGAGGAGAGTTCAAGAAAATTCACATCAAAATTCCACTACGCTTGTGCTTTATTTACCGATCACAAATTCGTGCATTGATCTCTAGATGAGCAACTTTGATACTTGAATCAATATTTCTAAAAACAGCCGATGATGCCGCCGCTTTCTAAAAGCTTCTTAATCGGCGCCGATTTTATTATTAGTTAAAAACATTACTGTCCATCGACGATAACAGCGGTTACATTGAGATCCTCCCGTATTATTTATAACCGAACCCATCTATAATAATATTTACAATTAACGGACCTACTTTCCTCCTCCTCTCCGCGTCCCGGAATCCGAGTTATTAATGAAATCGATCGACGTATTTTTGCCAATTTACTCCGGCTAACGGTAATAAGAAATTCGATAAGTGGCGGAGATAAAACCGTCCTCGCGTACGGCCATTTTGTATCCCTTTCCCCACTCCCACCCGGTAATAATAGACGTATATTTACCGTAAAATCTAATATTAGTTTTACGATCTCGTGTGCTCGATGAGTCCCGGTGCTACCTGCCGTCTTTCCTAGCATTAAGCGGTACAAATTGTATTCCGGATAGAAAGATCAAGAGAAAGATAGGAAAATTTCCATCAGGAGTGGAAACTGTGAAAATGTCATAAGTTGTCGCCTTCATAGCTGAGAAATGTTTCAACAGCTGAGGCCAGAATAGGGCAAACGTCCAATCGGGGACCTCCAAATGCCCAAAATTTCACAACTGTGCAGAACTCAGTCCATGTTTAATATTGAACCTGTTAACTGGTGAATAATTATTAACAAAATATTTCAGTTATATTCTCATATGATTAATCAGAGAGCAATCACAGATTATAAAATTGACGAAGGGAAGAGAAAACGTATGTGTACTATCAATGGCAGTATTCGGGGGGAAGAGAGAAAAATTCAAAAATTGTTACATAAGTATTCAAAATTTGAAATTATGTTGGATTAAATTTGAAATTCCTAAGAGTTGAAGAAGGGAAGATTCAACTATTTTAAAAACAATTCCCAGAACGATGGAGCAGAAGAGAATCCAAGAATTAGAATTCAATTGGTTCAAAATCGAAACTATCAAAAGCTGAAGACTTCAAAATTAAATTCCAAGGAATTGAAACAGCGAGCATTAAAACGTCTGAAACTGTATTGGTTCAAAATTAATATTATGAACATTTGAAGAAATATGAGGTCAAAAATGAAGAAGGAACAATTCAGGAATTGTAACTGAAATTGTTACAAAATCCAATTCCCTAAAGACAAAGCAGAAAGAGTTCATAACAACTTTTCTTCATTGGGTTTCTAGTAAAACCAATGAGCCAATTCGAAATTGATTGAAATTGAAAATGAAACGTTAGAAGAGTTGTCTTATAAAATCGAAGAATTCGATTGGATGGGACTAGTTTGGAATTTCTGTTGGAACAAAAAATAGGAAATGTACTCATTATTATTATGAGCAATGATTCATAGTGGATGTTCCAAAGAAGCAATCGATGACAGTACGTGACTATTGAAGCGATTACGAAAATAAACGGTCAGTGACTTTTGAACAAGCCCCTTAAGTTTACTTCACTTAATACCTTTAAGAATTTTCCGGTTTAAACCAGCATATTTCCTGAATTTTCCTGAATTATCTCCCGGGCCAGATCGTTGATTGAAACGGCCGTAAATCCGATTTCCCTCCGGCAAGCACATATAATTTCGTTATTACACACACACCCTGTAAGTGAAATTTACGACAACAAATGAGAAGGTGGTCGTCCCCGCCATTACGCCAACCTGATTGTAATTTATTCGATGCAGCGCCAGACCAAAACCACCTACTGCGTGTTTATTAAATGAAAACCACGTCCAACAATTAATTGTTTTAATACCTGAATTAACAATGCGACGCTCTCCCTCACTCCCGCATATCTGGTTTTAATTAAGAATTAAAATGTTAAGTGGATTCGCGGAACGGTTACGGACCGACCAATCGTATGGGTCGAGGCGGAAACACGGAAATTAATTTTACATACTTCCAAATATTACAATTTTCCTTCATTACGTTCAAAAACTATGTCTTCTCCTACAAACCTGCTTCTCATTCCGAGACGCAAGTTTTTCTTTTACCTTCAGTTAATTAACAATAAAAGTGTTGGGGAAATTTTTTTTCGCCCTCGTAATATTTGCAGCGTCTTATCTCGCTAGACAGAAACCGCGGCGAGTTAAACAAAACGTTAATTAGTTTAATTTATATTAATGGGTTTCTATGCTAAACAGGAGCGATTTTTCACGCCGAGTTAATTAATTTCGAATTGAATCCCAGTCCGGTTAAGTGCGAGGATTGTAATTAATTTGGCTTACAAGGCGTTAGCCCAAAAACGACGAGTTTTTACGCGAAGAGAGATTTTTAAGCACAAATTCAAGTAAATGAATGTACAATTTAGAGCAACTGAACGGGGAAATAAAATTTTCTCGCGACTGCTGCTGTGACAGCGGTATCATTTTTAGGTTATAAATGCATAGAATAAGAGTTGTAAAAATATTTTCTGATAAATTTTTCTGAAATTTACAAAATCTATTTTCTACATTATGCTTTAATTAGTAATTTTTGAATTACAACCTTTGTTTACGCTAAAACTTTATGTATAAATGAGGAATTCACAAAATGTTTTCACCAAACTTCGTTTTAAAAGATAGCAAAGGTGTGTACACAGATTTAATTGTTAAAAATAACAAAATTTTCAACTTCCGTAAAATTTACTATATGGTTTAAAGGTTAATAAACTTTTGAATTATTACGCTTCATGTATTGTCAGAAAAATCTGCTTCATAAACACAAGTACTTACATGAAGTTCAAAAATTTAAAAAAATTAATTTCAGCATTATTTTTTATGTAATTTATAGAACGCATTAGATACATGTATAGAAACATAAATCGATAATATATAAAACAAAATTTCGCTCTGGGTAATTTGTTATAAACAAAAATATTCGTTTTTGTTGTTGTTGTTTTGCCTATATCATGAAAAGTATTGAATGAATTGTGTTACTGTTAATGGGATATTTGTAGAAAATAAAAAAACCCACAAAAAGATAACCTCTAGACTTTGATTAGACAATTTTTAACCAAGAAAAGCAGTAAAAACGATGAAAAAATCCTTTTTTTACAAAACATCATAACTTTGTTGATTTTCAATATTAAAGGATGATCTTTTGGGAAACGACAGTTTATAATATCTACTTTAAACAAGCGCAAGGTGAAATTTACCGCATTAATAATTTTTGCATAATTGTAATATAAAAATATTAGTGCAAGATCTTGCAAAGTGCATCGTATTAACTGCAATTAACCGATTTTAATTCACCAAACAGATTCTGAAAGTAGAAATAAAAGGCTTTAATTCGTCTATCTTCGATATTTGAAAAATGTGTCTAAACGTGCTAAAAGTGCTTCAGAACATTTGGGCAAATTTAGAAAAGTTTGTATGGTGGGTTGCAGAACAACAAGGGGGATAGTTCCGTGTGCCCCGTGAAAGTCATCTGGCAACGCCGAAAGTACCGGCTGGCATCCGTCAATCATCACAATTATTCAATTATTAATTACGGAACGGTTACCCCAATTAGTTTCAATAGAATCGATTACAAACAACATAAATGCCATGTCGGAGCATTCAAAACAGGTGCAGGTGTAATTAAACATAAATAACATTCAAAACACAACATGGCGGATTCAAATTTACATTCCACTGACCTTTTAAACGCCTTCGCCCTTGCACCCTCGGACAAATCAGCACGTACCAAAGTACAAATACATCCCGACACTTCACACGTTCAATTACATACCTAATTGCATGTACGTACTAATTAAATCCGCGAATTACCAGCTAAGAACGGAGCACCCCCGAAACAATAGACCAAACGGCGCGCGGTGCTGATAAGGAATGATAAAAGGTACGCAAGATACGCTTGACGTGCAAAACGCTGCAGCGCTGCCAGCGAAAAACCTCCCGTATGAAAAAAAAAACTGTTTACGAGTTAAAATGTAAGACGGTAAACACGACGGAATTTTTAATTTTTCGAATAACTTTGTTGCTAGTCTTTTCTCTAGGATTTTTGTCCAATTTTACATACTTGTTTATAATTCTGTTGTTGTATTGTTGATACGAATTTGAAATAAATACGTTAATTCTGAAGGGGCTAAACTGCACCTGAACTTTGAAAAATGCGTAAACTCCAGTCAATAGACCAAAAAGATTGTTTTTGACAATAATTAAGGACCGTATGGGACCTGCACAGGGGTGTTAAGGGTAAGATAAGAGCTTACCCTATATTGACAGACATTGGGGGGAAACAAAGTTGGTCACAACAGGTTTTTCAATCCAGTACACCCGAAAAAAAGTCTTACATGAAAGCTGTAGAGAAACAAAAAAATTCAAATTTCCCTCTTTATTAAAAAACTAGCTAAACTAGTCTGTTGTCGTTGTGACGAGTCAATACAACAGTTAGTATTTTATTAGTATCAATTTAGCTTGTGAAGTCAATTATTCAGTAATCAAGTAAACATTAGGAGCTAGTCTGTCAGTAAATAAATCTTCCCTATTCCATCGATTGATTGGTTGATTGACTTGCCTTTCCAGTCATTTCACCACATACATTTACTACTTAAGAATTAGCCAACCTAGCCTATTAGTCATTGCGATGACACAGTGAAGTACTTCATCTAAACCTTAAGTTACATTTTAGCCCATGATGTAAATTAACCAGGAATTAAGAAGTTGGTGAAGGCTAGTCAGTCAGTGAGTGAACTTTGAATAGCCAATTTTCAGGTTGGTCAGCTAGTCACTCTAGTCAGCATTGCTGAGAGGTAACTAACCTGACCTGTTGTCATTGCAACGGGCCAGTAAAATACTTCAGGGACCGTAAGCTCCAATTTAGTCTGTGACGTACATTAGTCAGTCATTAAGTAGCTGGTTAAAGCTAGTCAGTTTTCTCGTGCCATGTTCTGCACATCAATCGAGACATATCACACAGTTGACGCGATTACGCTTTATCCTTGCCTGTATTTTCTCATCTACCTTATCTCTCCCCGCCAACTTTATTTCGTCGTATAATGCATTTTCACGGCTTACGTAAAATTCGTTTTGTGCCGTTAACGACCGTAATTATTTGAACCGTTTCGCGGAATGACATCAACTAAAATATTCGAGACGACGCCCGATCCAGTGCTGGGATTGGTCAATCCCGACTGCGACATAAGCGGGAACAGTAAATTCATTTATCCCTCACATACGTCCGATGATAATGCCATTTAATGTGGAATTTCCTCCGGGAGAACGGACGAATATTATCCGAACCGAATTTAATAGGGTTTTTATGCAGGCAATGACACTCTTTTGTTACAATAATGAGTTTAGGGCTGTCAATTGTCTGGGGCATTGTTAGCGACGCTCTTTTGTTACGCTCTCGGCCCCCCGGCGTCCTTAGTCCCGCAGGGCGTAAGGGCGAGTTTCGGCGGAAAGGGGGATAATCGGTTAATCCTCGGGGTGTTTAGGGTGACATGGTGGATGTTTACGATCCGCATGTATGTGTGTGTATGTGTGATGGCTGCCATTTACCACGCGAAACGATTACCCTGCGTCGCTTGCGAGGTGAATATTTCACGGGAAATGTGCTGAGAAAAATTTCAAAAGGAAACGACAGATCTCGGACTTTCACTAGTAACTCTCACGACAAAATAATATGGGTATCTTACAGCCAAATTATGTAATAAACACTCTCTAGTCCATTGTTACACTAAAGTTATAATAAGAATTAATTTGGAAGAACATCTGTATTTTTTTTTAAATAACTGAAATGCCTTTACTGTTCATAACTGATTCATACTAACTTCCCATCAAAAATATTTTGAAATGTTACTATTGAGCCTTACTTTTGAATTACTGGATTCTATTAAACTTTACAATTTTATTGCAAACTTGTGCAATAAATTTCTCACAGAGATAAAAGTTGATAGTGGTTGGAAACGTTAAATAGCAAAACGTTATAAATAAACCGCACTTTTATAACTACAGTAGTTATGGCGGATAGTTAAATGTTTTTCTTAATTAACCGTCGAGACACGGCCAGAGTGAAGAAAGTGTGGTAAGAAAATTTAAGTTCCAATTAAGTATGATCTTTTTACCCAGACACTGAGTGGGGAAAATGGAGGAAAATATTACATTTTTTTCTATTAATGTTTCCTTGTAATTCAATATAAATAATTATGAAACCTTGGAGGTTTCATAATTCATTCAAGGAATAAAATTATAACCTTGGAGATAACAACCGAAAGGGTTTTATAGGGCCGTTCATTATTATATTACCTTGAGACGCTGGTTAATAATATATGTTAAAATACGTTTCACGGTGAACGGCAAATAACTAATAGCTTTTCATTTTAATACCAGTTTAAGGTACAGCTAACACAGCAGCTTGCTGGATGCTTTCTTACTCACATATTTTCCGTGTAAGACGCTGGGTTGGTACAACTGTTTCCATCTCTTTTTCTCTTGAGCTCGTCCTCCAATGGTGTATTTTCTCTCTCTGCTAGTTTTTCCACATAGTCTTCTCATGCTTTTCTGAGCCTTTCCTTTTCATTTTTACTCTTTGCGCTTGTGTTACATAGTCCACCCTGTAAATATGTCCAACCTTATTAATTGTCTTTCTTCTATAGGCTTTGTTTTCTTTATTACAATTCTTTAAGATACTTATTGTAATTCCTGCAGCATTTATTTTGGTTTTTAATTTGCTTGGTAAGTCTCATCTATATATAAGCGTTGGTACTGCAATTTTTAAGTATTTTACGTTTATTTTAAAAGAACGTGAACGTTTTGAGGCCTGGGGCCTGTACATCTTGATATCCTTCTCTGTAGTACCCTAGTAGGTATATGCTATTCACATAAAAATTAAAATTTTTAAAGATAATTTTTACCCAAAACTGCATGTTATTAAACATTTTCTTGCATTTTTCCAAGATTTCAAGTGCGTTTTTACGCCTTTCATTCATGAACATTTCTCTTGCTAAACTAGGCACAATAGGTGGAAATAAACCACAATTTTGAATTAAAGAAGTCATTAGAGAGGACACACCTCTTTTACATTTTGTAAAAACACACAATTAATATACCCAGTATGTACAGTACCTTACACGAAGGTGGTTTTATGTGAATCATCAGACCCTTTACCATTCATAACGGGTAAAAATGCTAGTTCGGAGAATTTACTCCATTGGCAGATTTATGCCCTGATGATGTCTACACGCTACAATTCCAGTACATCAAGCACCACTTCGTTCAAGGAACTTCTAGAGCTTTCTTTAAAGGATTCAGCATCGTCTTGTTGAAAATTACAGCTAGAAAGCTTCTAAAATCTGTCTAGGGCTACTTAGGAACATCTAGATTCGTTCTCACGTTTAAGATTGAAATTAAATCGTTTGAAACATCCGTAAACCTCCCATATTCCCGTTGGTGGCAATTTTAGATGTTGGAGGTTCCATAAGAACGTTAGGAATTTTCCTTCTAGTCCACCATTGAAATTGAAACATTTCATATTTCCAAAAACTGTCTAGATTTCAATTTTAAACACTTTCTGTTCTTTAAAAATTCTATAGGAACCTCTGAAGCTTTTCTTTAGCATGACTCAGTAATGTTTTGCTTAAGATTACAGCTAGAAAGCTTCTAAAATCTATCCAGTGGCGCAATATTTTATTTGATTAGGGGCACAGCAAATTTGCCCGTTACTGCGTTGTTACGCCACTGGTAAACATTATTATCAAACGTATCTGATCCAGACCAGTAACTATATTTGCATCTAGAGACCTGTTACTACTAAGACCCCCATTGGTATTTGCTCAAGCATCTTATAAACATCTCAATTTGCTCGGATTGTACTTAAGTCAAAAAGTACACTTCTCATACGTCAATTAATGCTAACTCATTGCGATAATTATTTTTGACACACATATCTATCCTATTACAAAACCTTGAACTTATAATCAGGAGAAAAGATACTAATTAAGTCCTATTATTCTGTCGCTATTTGCATAGTAAATATTTATCGTCTGAATTTAAACTATACACAACCTTTATAAATTCGGTTGGGCAGTTTTCCAGGAGATATTTCGAGATGGCAGAGGAAAGCGTTAAGGAAAACCTGGAAAGGGTCCTGGAGAAAATTCGAGAGGCCGTTAAGAGGAGACCCCCAGTAAGTTTAAACATTTTTGGAACTAAGCAGCCTTTAGGCTAGAAAGGTGTTTAGTGTGGAAGAAATATAAGCATAAGGATAAATTCAAAACGTACTTGTTTCTCTCCTCTTACCTTTTACATTTTTTCCCTTTTTAGGAACTGCAGGGGGTGGATCCACTTCTGGTAGCTGCGACGAAAATCAAGGCCGCAAACCTGGTAGCGGCGGCCTACGAGGCAGGGCAAAGGCACTTCGGCGAGAATTACGTGCAGGAATTGGAAGAGAAAGGCAACAGCGAGACGATCCTGGGAAAATGTAAGGACATAAAGTGGCACTTCATCGGACACTTGCAGACGAATAAAGTTAACAAAGTGTTGAGCGTGCCGAACTTGTACATGATCGAAACGGTGCATTCCAGAAAGATCGCCGAACAGTTGGATAAGGCCTGGGGGAGAACCGGGAACGACGGGAGGAGGTTAGCGGTGATGGTGCAGGTGAACACCAGCAGGGAGGAAGGTAGGGAGAAAAGCGACAGTTCAAATTTCGCGCAATTTAAGGAGAATTGCAGGATTTAACTACACAAGAAAATGTGGATATTTTTAAAACCGCAGAATATTTTACATTCTAAATCTTGGAATACTGGCACGTTTCCGAGGTTTGCTAATAAAACTACAGCGCGCCACACGTGCATTCGCCATATTATCGACGGGCATCCACCTTTTACTCTAGTCCCCAGAAAATCTAGCTTTGCACTTTTCTAAATATCTTTTGCTTCCGCAGAGAAACATGGAGTGCCCCCCGAGGAAGTGTGCGACCTCGTAAAATATGTATTGGAAAACTGCGAGAATTTAGACTTAAAAGGCCTCATGACTATCGGAAAGTACGGATATAATCCGGCCGACGGTCCTAATCCGGATTTTCTCGCATTGAGACGTTGTAGGGATGAGGTGTGCGAAAAATTAGGGCTGGACTGGAAGGACGTCGGCTTATCCATGGGGATGTCCTCGGATTACGAACAGGCCGTGAGTATATTTTAATAGAGGAATTCCTATCCCGCTTCGAAATAACCGTAGCTGGTTTCGCGACAAATATTTGCTCAATCATTTATTTACTTACCTACTTACTTTACGCTATACGCATACAAAACAGAACAATGCCAGTATCTAACCCCAGGAGGAAATATTCTTCCAGAACCAAGTCCACAAGGCTCGCGTATCGCAAATGATACCTTCCAGATATCAGTTAAGTCAATAAATAACATTATACCTACCTAGATGAAAACCGCGTGACACCCCATATACAACTTACATACCTAAAAATGACAGGAAAATCTATGGAAACCAGAAATTTTCCTTTTATGTACTTTTGGTCAAAGGTGACTAAATATTTGCGAAATACATAAACCAATAGATAATATCTTCAAGACCTATCACTACTTAAGAAGAAGGGCTCTTGGCCTTCACAAAAAAATGCTCCAAAATGTGACAGCTTTCGTTCTGTAACGTGACCTATGGGACACCCTGTAGATTCGATTAGTAATCATCAAGCTTTACTTGTTTAATGAGACAAATCTAAGTAACCAACCGATCAACTCAAATAAGTCTTAATAGGGATAGTATAGTATAAATAGTATAAACCCTTTAGCAACTTAATTGTAATCATAATTAACGCAATACCCTTTGCTTTATGCAAACAAAACGAAGGTACATCTGTTTCATTTCCTTTTACAGATAGAATTAGGCAGTACCATGGTGAGGGTCGGCGAGTCCATATTTGGGAAAAGGAACAATAAACTTCATGAGCACCTTAAATCGATAAATAAATAAATAAATTACCGAATAAATATTTAAGAATTCTGTTTTGTTTCAATTTTCTAAAGGCAACATGTGAAACATAACCGCAATTACATCTAATTTATATCGGTAGGTACTTAAGACCCTTAAAACATTGCACAATTTTATTCCATCAATCAACATGCGCAGTGACATATCTACTGATATGTCATGCGTGCGAAACACAGGGGCGAAAGGATTTTTCTCCATGGTTCAGACAATCTAGTGTTTGAAATCAAAATGAGAACTCCGTTAGATTCTTCTTTTGGCAGTTTAGGAAAATCTGTATTTCTCCATGGTCCTCGGAGAGGTCCATTAAAGATTTAAGGTTGTAGGACAACCTCTGAAATTTGTATTCTAGACTGTTTCTCACTCTTCTCTGTAAACCTGCTACAAATTGAGCGTTCAATTTTAAAGCGATTCTAGTCTAGCAAAATTTTATAGCAACGTCTAGTCTTTTTCGGTATGATTCATAGTTTTTACTGTTTGAAATAGAAACGAAAACGCTTCTAATTTCTACTTGAGATCAATACAATGTAGAAAACAATCCATTATCTCACTGTAACGAATTTGCGATAACAATTTGAAAATTTTTAATTAAAATATTATTTACATCAGTTCTGCGTTTCAATTAGGTAGATACGCACTTAAATCCCGCGAATTTACTTGTTCGGGAACGCGAGGCAGAAATAATAAAATAAAATATGTAATTTATTATTTAGATTAGAGCGATTCGAGATATAAGTTAAATAGAAAACACAGAACGTAATTACCAGTTTCAAGGAATAAAATTAATTAACGCCAACTCTTAATTACAAGTTAGAGGCGGCGGTGAAGTTTTATCTAAGCATCGTTCTGTGAAGTTGACGCTTGAGTAATGATGGTTTTCGCACAATTTAGATCATGTTTAACACGGGCTCGATTTCACATAAACAAGCCGTCAAGAGTGTGACTAATCCCATGAAATGTTTTTGACAACTTTCCAAAAAAAAAAACGAAATATCATTGTCACATTCTCATAATCAAAATTTTTGAGTTTTACTGCCTCAAAATGGTGTCTTTCATGGGAGACGACTTGGAAGATGTACCGAGCGAAACGTTAACACCATGTCACTGCGTAGAAGAAGACAATATAGGTAACAAATACAAGTTCAAAGCTAAAAAACATCTACTCTTAACCTTTCCACCGATTACTTCATTCCTCACTTTACTACTTTCAGAACGTAATTATTGCTTCGCCGAAGGTACAATTAAAGACTCCACAAGATCAGAGACTGACAAGGAATTGACCGAAAACATATGGTATGAAATAAAGCCACCTCGATTGTTCACCAAAGAATTCCATCCTACCATAACGGCACGACAAGTGCACATAACAAGAATCATGTTGGATGGTAAAGAAGGTGAATTAGAAGATGACGAAGAAGAAAAGCCTCCGGAAAAAGTCACCGTTACCATCAGCAAGAAGAAGTCGGCCGTCAGGTTCCTATCGAATGTGCATTTGAATGACTGAACCCAAAGCTTTTGAGTAAAATATAAACAAATACTCCTATTTCTTTAGAAATGTGTTGCATATATATAGCCAAGCTCGCTGCTTCTTCTACCCTAAAAAGGGGAGACGAACTCCATAAAATATGGTATATGTTACATAACTAGTAAAGCACAAATTGTATCTGCATTGATTTTGAATGAAAAACAATTATTCACTTATTACATAACCTTACAGTGACAACGAATCGATGACAAAACCCACTTTACTATTATCCACAAAAACAAAAGACTGAAAACACTAACCACTACTCAATTTCTAACCGTATATTCCCAAACGATAACTAAAGATCAACATTACATTTCAACGTTCCTCGGGTGGAACGTACGGCCTCGGTTTCTTCGCCGTGTACACCCACTCCTCCCTAGTATGATAAGGTTCGTACGGATCGTCAACATAATACCTCGGTTTCTGCCAGTACCTCCCCACCATCTTATCCAATAGCGTGCTTTGCGTGGCGTTACAAAAGACGTGTCTCTGCAGTCTCACCTTATTCTTGGCAGACTTCGACCATAACCTCTTATGTCGGCCAGCGATCGTCCTGATCCAGGCGCCCCAACGCAGACGATAGAACTTCATCAGAACCGTTTGAACGGATTTCCTCTTGCCCTTCCTTATGGAGAACTTCGTGACGGTCCTGACGTCCTGGCGTGCCGTTTGGGGTTGAATCGGGTCGGCTAGTAGAAGTGGATTGTGGGACGCCAACAACGAACTCATGCTCCTCGAAGACGGAGGGATCAGTGGGGCCCTCCTTATCACATTCTGGGGTGTTAGTTTCGCACTGGCGACTGCTATTTTAGCAGCGGAAGAAATCAGGCTTCCAAACATTTGAAGGCGACGCGAAGAATGAGAACAGGTTATGATTTTGAGGTTATGTTCACAAAACATTAAGCGTGTAAATGTTCTGTGGTATGCAAGGTGCACTCTTCTCAACAGACATTTGCAAAACTTCAAACCATTCAAAAACGTAAACAAGAGTGTTTTAAAAACCGTTACTGTTCGCTTGTGGTTTTGGTGGGTGTTTTGTTGGTGAAATGAATTTAAATGAGAGAAATTCGCGAGGGTAAGTTTACACATTGATTCCTTGCATTGTTTTGAGGTTATGTTGGTAATTTTTGGCAGTTTGCGTCAAATTTTTGTATTTTTCCAAATGTAAAATCACAAACTTAGAAGAATCTTGCACATGCAGTTGTCTCCTCAGTTCCAGTTAGGAATCAGGGATGGCCTCGGGTCGGGACGAAGGTTCAGCTGAGGAAAGAATATTCCAGTATTACAAAAAGTTTTCCCAGAACAAAAATCTTCCAAAGTACTTCTCAGGTACGACTAGGCTTTAAGTATTGCGTTATTTTATCTATCAAAGGCTCTTGTAGGGACTTCTGTGTCATATTTACCTCAGTTCATAGAAAACTTAGAAGAGAGAGATGAACCTGACAATATAATTATCAAAACGGATGTAGATGTTATAATTACAAGAATTGAGGGGGATGAGAAGCCCTTCGAGGAAGATACATCGCGTGCAAGCAGCGCCATGTCTAGTCGTAAGCTTGAATGGGACAATTTAGCTGACATCGGCTATGAAAATTCACAACAGCTTATCGCATTAAAGAAAAGCTCTTCCTTACCTATTCTCTCAGATTTAAAGGAGAAGAAGGTGGATTTTAATTTAGAGGCCCAAGGCTCAAAAACATCTCAAAGTGATGGTAATGAGGATAACGTCCATGTGGTAATTTTAAGCTACTCCAGTAGTAGTGGAGGTGATAGCCCACAAGTAAACTTGTCTTCGTCCTCATCTTCTTCTTTGAATGATGAAAAAAAGCCTATTATGTCTTCCACAACCACAAGCAGTACAAATGAGGTTAAAAAGCTTCCAAGTTCCAGCTCAGATACCAGTAGCAAACGAGATATAGAAAATTTTGCACAATCCCTGTCATTTCTTAAGAGGAAAATTGGCATGCCAGGAGCCCAGTCGACGCCCACCAGTTTTGATGGGAGCGGCAGTACCGAGAAAAGTCGGGAAGTTTCCAGGTCAAAAAAATCCACAAAACTCTCCAAGGTTATTGATTCAATGGCGACACCTGAGGCACATTCCATCCCTAAAGGCAACACCAATGTAGTCGAAGATGTCACCAAGGATACCCAATTGCTAAAAGCATCAAAGGTTCAAGCAACAACTACTGAAGTGAATGTCGATCACAGCGATAACTACAAACTTAAAAAATCCAAAAAACTTTCCAAACACACCATTGAAAACATCAGTTTGAAACCTACCGAGTCAACTGAATGCAAGCAAAGCTCCAGCACTAAATCCAATAAAAGAGTCATCTATCTATCCACCACAAAACCATTGTCAATCGAATGCATCTCTGAACCCCAGCAACTAGAAATTAAGAACGTCCAAACCGAAACGAACTGTTGTAACATAGCCGTACAAACTGATGACATATCTGAAAAGGAATTAATAACAATTGCCTCAAGGACCCAGCAAAATCCAAATCAAACCGTTATGTTATTCGAGCACTTGAGCAGTGAAAGAAACACCTGTTCTACTCAAACCGGATCGTCAGAAATCGCAGTCGATAGTTTCGAGTACATAAAAAACAATAACCCAGAGGAAGCTGAAGTTAAAAGGGAAGAAGTCGAGAAGAAATCTGAACCTGAATATGAAACCACTTCTTCAGATGAAGCATGTCTCGCTAATGCAATCTCATCGAACAATCTAGATAATTATAGTGATGATTTGGAGAAGAAAATCTATCTTGTCCACAGATTGATAAAATCAAAGAAGTACGATGATGCCACTAAGAAACATTACATAAAGAAGATAATCAAGAAGATAACTGAATCCAAGTACCTAGAGGACTCCAGCACTAGTTCTGATTTGTTTTTACCAAAGAAATCCGCCAAACCATCCATTGAGATGATTCCGATCCAAACTTCAAGCACAAACACATCCTCCATGTCTTCCCCAAGGGGAATATTGAAGAAACCTAGATCACCAAGGAAGAAATTAGAAATCGTAACTGCCTCTGAGGAAATCATAGATGAACAATCCAGAAAACACCACCAAAGACAAATGGAGTCCACCGACACCAGTATGAAAAAACAATATGACTCCAGCTCGTCCTCCAGATCTTTGGGCCACCAGAACTGGAAAGAAAATAAGACGCTATCCGAGAAACGCTTGGAAGAGAAAAACAACTCAAACGGAAGTGGGGATTATTTATCACATGCAATAGACAAGGAGAGACAGTATCAGTTGAACTGGATTAGTAGTGAGATGGACCACCTGTCGAAGCTCAAGTGTTTACTAGAAAAGCATGTTAAGAAAGAAATAAAACCAACGCAAATATCAAAAACAGTATATGTTGTATCAGATGATAGCGATGGTTCAAGCAGTGGAAAGAAGTTTGTGATACAGACTAACCTAAATAGAAACTCAAATAAGGGCTCTAAAAGAGTTTTCCATCTTGAAGGAAGGAAATACACCGTGGATGACATTTCTGAGAAGAACGGTCACTCGAAACAAATCCTTAGGGACATCGAAGTTACCTCGACAGACAACACCACGAATATAAAAGTGACGACATTCTGCGAAGTCTGCAAACGCTCACCCTGCGTTTGCATCACTGAGTTCTTAGATTGCGTCAGGAATCCATTCGAATCGGAAATGACGAAGGAAAATGCGTGTTCGGCGTGCACTTCGTATCCATGTCGTTGCTCCAGCAAGAGTATCTGCATAAAGTGTCATAAAGCCGTTTGTATCTGCTGCAAGGGAGCCATTCCGAAAAGGTGCTCGGGTTGTGGCCGTTATCCGTGCAAATGCAAATATGGTGCATCAGGTCCTGAAGATTATGAGGGGAAATTCATACCTGCAAATGTACCTGAGAAAATCTTGAGGAAAATGGAGGAGTCTTCCAAGTCGGGAAGCACATATGAAAGCAGCAAATCTTCGGACAAAAGTGGTGAGTTTTTAAATTTTAATTTTGATTTTTGCTATTGTTTCGTGCATTTTTGTATTCATTTAGATACATTTGTCCCAAAAATGAGTTACTGCTTGTACTACTGGTTGTCCATTGTGATATTTATTGAAATATTATGTAATAGATATAATGGAAAATAATGGAGTAAGGGAACTAAATGAGTGCAACATTCAACCTTTATTTTAATACTGTTTTAAATTTTACATGACATGAGATAAAGTATAGAATTTTTGTCGATACATACACCAAGCTGTTGCCACCTGTGTGTGCTTAGCACTAAATATGTTTCTCTGAGTGTCTTCTCAACAATTTCATCTCCTTCACGTTTCAGCCCTTTCCGACAAGATTCCCACTGACGACAACTCCTTGAAAAAGATCTTCAACTACTGCAAGTGTAACTTACAGAAGAAATGTAACTGTGGCTTCGTAGACAAGGTGTACAAACATCTCATCTTCCCAGGGAACTCCAGAACCTGCCAGACTGACCTGCAAGAAGACACTCGTCCTGTACACACGAGGACTGAAGACATACAAACTGACCGTTCTCCTAGTAAAAATATTGCTGTACAAGTGAGAGCGAAAGTGACTGATGAGAACGTACAGACTGAGGAACAAAAGTATCTGAAAGAAATAATGGACAAGTTCACCGAAACTTACTTGGAATACAGGAGAGCATCTACTCAAACCGAACAAAGGGAAGCTTGTGCTTGCGCCACCATTCAAACTGAAGAAGTCGTAATATTAGATGAACCGGTGAGAATTAGTGAAGCTGATGTTCAAACAGAAGTTCCATTGTTGATTAACAGGGAACAAGGTTCTGAAAATATCTTACAAAGTGATGTAACATCTCAAACAGTACCTATTGTGACATCAACCAAAAATCCTCAAACTGAAATGGAGACTAAAGACGTTGCTTGTGTTTGTGAACAAAAAAGACATCCAAGAAGTAGAAAAATCATACAAACCGAATTTCCAACGGTAGCAAGTAAAGAACAATCCACAGAAAACATATCTTATGCAAACAGCCAAACTCAAACTTCCAAAAAATTAGAAGACAAAAAACTCGAGACAGAAAAAGAACTCAGAAATATCGAATGCATGTGTAATGACAACAAAAAGAATGGCAGCAAAGTTGTTCAAACAAGCCGAAGCAACTTAAGTAAAGAGCAGTTCACTGAGAATATCCTCATCGATAAAAAAACTCGTGACAAAATTATTGAAACAGAAAAGGAATTCAAAAACACCGGTTGCACGTGCTCATCACACTCACTGCCGAAAACCGGGAAAGCAGCTCAAATCAGTCGAAGAAACTTGAGTAAAGAACAGTTTGCTGAAAATATCCTCATTAACGATGACATTCAAGCTCCTAGGCCAGTTGATCAATATGTTGAAACAGTAACGGAGCTTAGGAACAATGGTGAATCTCTGGCAAAAACCGGGAAAATAGTCCAAACGGACCAAAGGCACTTAAGTAAAGAACAGTCCACTGAAAGTAATCGTTGGAACAATAAAACCGTAGAGGATAAAGGTATTGAAACAGAGAGGACAGTTTCAGAAAAGTTACTTCAAACTAAGAGGACGTTAAATAAAGAACATTTTATTAACAGTATTCCTCAGGAGAAGGAAATTCGAACAGATAAAAACGTTGAAACAGAAAAGGCTAGTAGAAATGACGCCATGTGCCAACATCACAACCATCCAATAATGCAAAGAGCAGTGCAAACGGAAAGACCGAGAGTACTAAGTAAAGAACAATTCACTCATGTTCAAGTGATGAGCAATGGTGAAGTGAAGAGTAACGGCGTTGACAAAGGAAAGAAACCAAAAAGTACTGACAGTGAAGAATACTTGAAGAACGGAAGGAGAATGCATATGCCGAGTCCCAATTCTAGCACGGAGATATATTCGGGAGAACTGGATTCTTTCGTGTCTGGTTTAAATGGTAAATATTTTCAGCTTGAAATTCAATGCATTGTGTATGTAGGTGTTCGAGATAGAAATGAATAAAAATTGGATCTAACTTACCTTTGCATTTAAACCTAGGTTTTGCAGGTTATTTATACCTGTGTATGTCTGCATAATCATTGGTAACCTAGTGGTTTGGGTATTCTATAGATGATGAGCCCCTTGATAACTCTATTACTGTTTTGAAAAGCTATGATCTTGCATCCTCGTATAATTTTATGAAGTGTTCACTTCAATGATCCTTTGTGATATTAATGTAGACGAGTACATATCCATACTGTCTTTCTATTGTGTTTAACTAAACAATTTCTTATATATGTATATATATTTTAGGCGTTACTTCTACCACAGAGACCCCCACGACCTCCACCAACGCCACCCCAACCATGATCCCCTGTAGGTGCTGTAAAATACCTACTCTTTCGACCAGATTAGCCACCCTCAGCTACGGTCAGGAAGACTATCATTATTGCAGAAGTTGCGTGCGCAAGACACCTATTTTGAGCCAAGTCTGCTGCAGCGAAGATCCATGCGAGTGCTATGACATGGAACCTGTTAAGTTGACGCTAGAATCTACGACGATTGACTGTTACTGCGTGTGCCAAAAACCGTCAACAGTAATCCATTCGGACCGGTGCGGAAAATGTAACTGCAGAGTGAGGAGTACAAGTGCTCAAGAGTATTGTACATGTACCAAACCTTCCAGGTGAGTAACCGTTACAATGTTCTATTGAAGCAACAAGAGGATTGGGCCTAGGTCGAGGCATTTTGCTAAAATGGCCTTATATTCTTACACCAGAATTTAGGTGTTGTTCTCTTATCCAGGTTGAGGCATTCTCAGTATTGTGCTCACTGTCAGAACAGATTGAGAAAGACTTCGAAAAGTAGAAACGGAATAGCATATACTTTGACATTGGAAGAAGAGACTCCCAGTAAACATAGAAGTAAAAAACGAAAGAAAAATAGATTAGAAGAGATTAAAGTCAAAATTCCTAGTAAATATGACAGGAAGAAGTACAAGGATGAGCAAAATTTGAGTAAAAAAGGGAAGTACAATGGCGACGAGACGAATTCGAGGGTAGACAGTGGCTTGAAGGAAAGGGAGACGAAGCTGAGGTCTTATTTGACGCTACAGGTGAGAGGAATATGAAAATTGTTTGTTCAACGGAGTATTTACTGTGAATGGTTATTTTTAAGGAGCATTTAAGGAAAAACAGGCCAGACTTCATCGATTCGGCTGAATATCGTAGGATAGCAGTGCTTAATTCTAAGATTGGCAGGGAAATCATCAAAGACGAACAGAAACTTAAGCTTTTGGAGGACAACATAGATAACAGCAACAGACTGCAAAGTAAGGGTTTTGATTTGGAAAAAAACAGTTTTCTAACCCTATCCCTTTAATTTAGGGCAAAATAAGCTCTTTAGTGAAAAGGAGATGAGGGAGATCACAAAGAGGAATTACAGGAAGTTACCAGAAGTGCAGAATAGGCTTCTAAACTATAAGGAGCAGAAGTTGAGGAATGCGGATAAACTCATGGCTTCTGTCTTGACAAAAGTAAGTATACTTGTCCAAACATTATTTGGCTTTTATGACCCGAGGAGCGACGATTACTAACGAGGGATGGTTACTAACACTATTCTTAGAATCATTCTGTACAAACTTATGTTTAAGAACGCTTGTCATTTAAATGTATAAAGTGTGAACTACTCGGGTAGTTCTTCGAATATTACTATACAAAGGATGGTTTATGACCAGCTAATCATGACTCTCTGTCACTGCCGCGTTGCTCGTAAAAACCAAGTAATATTTGGACCAGATAACCTACAACAATTCATGTTTCATGTGTAATTTAATTTTATCCTTTCAGAAAATCCAAGGAAGCATACTGAAAGGAAAATCCCGCTTTCCATTGGATTCCAAACTTGTAAATTTAAATAAGTAAATGGAGTTCGAACGACTGATTTGAAGGTATATTTTTTTTGTAATTTTTTAACAATAAAACCTGCGTCCGACAGTTCGAAATGAACGTGAACATTGCACATATTTTATTCATAAAAACAGGAGTTGTAACAATAAGTACACAAAAATAAGCAAACGCGGTATACGTATGTATATAAAATCGATGAACAACCAATCAGGCAATAACGTTCCGTAATCTACCGATACCTTCGATTTCACTTTCCAGCACGTCACCTTTTTTGAGGAACTCTGGGGGATTCCTGCTCATCCCGACTCCTGCTGGCGTTCCCGTTAAAATTACATCACCGGGATATAACGTCACGATTCTAGAATAAGGAAAATAGTGAAAAATAGTATTTCTGTCTGAATTCTGTAAAGGTGGTTATCATCACGGTTACTTGTAATGTAGGATCTAGCGAGAAAATGATTGTCATTTAAGAAACATCGGTTGTATAGGCAAGCAGCTTTTTCAATACATTTCGTTCTCGTTAGTTAAGATTACTGACTAGTATATAGACCGTTTACTGTAGGAATGGGGATATTGAAACCATTGACTTATACTTGGCTTGCCTACAAATCGATGATTGAAACCCATCTTCTTAAAATACGGCGTGAAACATATGCAACACAGTAGGCAGGTCTGATTTTTAATTACATTAATGGTGTTGATTACTTATTTCAAGTTTTTCTTTTCACATTGACCAAATTACTTCTGCCGGTTTAAAAATGCAATGTTAAGCTGCGTAATGCTTTGTTATAACTTATGTTAAGCTTGTAGGATTATGGGTTTCAGTTAGATAACGGTTATCATCAGTTAGATCAGATGATGAAACCAAAAAGGCCATAAAAACCATTGATCCAATGTTGTGGTGTAATGATAGACACAACAGAATTCAGGTTAGCATTGTTAGCATTTATGGGTAGTCAAAAAACCATATTTATATACTTACTGCGACAAATAGGACACCAAAAAGTCTATTTTAAATATCAGCTCCGAAGTATTTCCACTCTGCTTCAACTCCCCATTCACCCAACTCTTAATCGCCAAATTATCTGGATCCACTTTGTTTTTAGTAACAACCGCTGGACCTAACGGACAGAACGTATCCATAGACTTCCCCAAAAGGAACTGGCCGTTGTTTCTCTTTTTCTGCCAGTCTCTGGCGCTGATGTCCTGGGCTACGGTGTAACCAAAGATGTGTTTTGCGACTTGGTCCTGGCGTATGGCTTTCGCTCTTCTTCCTATGACGACCGCCAGTTCCACCTCCCAATCGACGGACTGAAAACAGAACGTTTTTTAAACAAATGGTGACTAAAAATTTTACTAACGAAGACTGGAATACTTCTGACGCTCCTTATAGATTTTGAGGGAATTGAAAACTCCTAAAATAACTGGTGAGTATATTTAATTTTAACTTACGTTTGTGATTGGCGGTATGACCACGTTATCGTAAGGGCCAACTATGCATGAGGAGAATTTACTGAATATCATTGGTTCCTTGGGCCTTTCTACGTTCTGTTCCTCACAGTGGCCGATGTAGTTCAAGCCTACGCAGGCAACCTTGTCAGGCTTCGTTATGGGCGACAGTAGGTTTACTTTATCTAGCGGGGTGACAGATTTACCTGCTGCTACTATCCTGAAAGGGATTATACAATGCATGCATTAGTAACATTTAATACTCTTGCGACATGCAATATGTAGCTGATAAATTATGTATTGCGAAAGCAAAACATCCTGTGGAACATTTTTTTTAACTCGTTCCATGTATTATTCCGATTTTAACAATAAGGCTCGTGGCTGTTATCGCGTGTTTTGAATCGATTTAGCGTATAAAATAGAGATATGCAAGTATGGCAAATGAGTTGGGTAAATAAACGGTGTGTTATTTGTTTAATGGTGTAAAATTAGATGTAGAGTTTGCTAGATTGAAACTTTTTTACTGCTAGTAAACACCAGCCGTTATCAATAAGTAATCGTACGTATTCATTTGTGTTTTGCGGCGAAATGATAATGACGATATGAATTTGTGCAGGTATTTTAGGCCAATTTTTGATACTTTTAATGCCGTAATGTAATCGTCGATATACAATCGGTTTACCATTGTTAGCTAACACATGAACCATGAGATATATAAAACATTTGGTAATGAAACTTAATGGACGTCCCCATAATTCATAATATAACCTTGCCTGGATATGTCGTTTTTATTTTAAAGAATTGACTGTTCCCGCTAATTCTTTACTCCATATCACTAAACGTATTTGGCGCCAGATACACCAAAAAGATGGCCATGTTTCACTCATGCGTCCTGAAATTTTGTATTGGTAAGAAGGCCAAGTATATATATATACAGGAAATCTGCTATTTACTAAAAACGCACCTACTGTCACCCTAAATGTATTATAGATCCTGAGACACTTCATTTTAATGCGAAAATTTGAAAATATGGATTGGTGGCTTTGTCTTAAATAAATTAAGGAATAAGGTATGGCTTTAGTGGTGCGAATAATAGCAGGTGCTGCTCTAACTGTGAGAGAGTTGCACCTTCTTTTTTTTTTCGGAAACTTGTTTTACTATATGTAAATGGTTAATACTGAAAATCCACGCAAGAATTAGCAATCATAAAACCAATGTGATACATAGTCCAATTATGAATTTTATCAATTGATTTGCAATGAACAAAAAAAAAGAAAGCATGTCCATGTATAAAAACATTATTAAAATCATTAGCACAATTAGCATCGTTGTGAACAAGTTTGTCATCGACAACGTCTGATAACGTTATATGCTTGATATGATAAAATCAGAAAAAGACTGGTTGGTTTCCGCCTTTTAATCCTCATCAATCAAAGTTATTTAATGAGTCCAAGGAGATGGACCATATTGGAAGTTCTCATGTAAGGGGTGCGTCCTTGCAAAACAGCAAGACCTAACGTTAGAATAAGTAATTATTGAACTACCCTCGTAATGGAACACATTTTCTGTCACAGGAAAAAAATTTAAAGTGTGAGGGCCTTGTAAGCGAAAGTAATAAAGCGTTTAAAATGCAAATCATTACGTTATCATTTCGTTTTCGTCAAATTTCATCATCTCGCAATGGACGAATTCGGGAGTTGGGCGCGATCCTCGCGCTCTACGAGGGTCGTCCGGGAAGTCCCGTCAATATGGCGGACCCGCCCGTCTTACCTTTTCGCCTTATCGTAGACGTCTTCCCCGGTCGCCAAGAACTTCACTAGTGAGTTAGGAATGGAGGAATCCACGGCGCTGACGTCGAAGACGTCCCCGTTGGGCGCGATCTGCGCCCCCAGCTGCTGGGGTCCGCCGGCCCGCAGCCTGTACTGCACGAACCTCATCCTCCTCGCCGAAGACGCGCCGAAACTCCTGCTGGTGCCCTGGAACTGATCTGAAACCAGCCGGAGGAGTTGTCGCTTACAGGCTCGCATAGTGAGTTACGGCTATTATCTACGAGTGGGTTATGGGGTGTGTGTGCGTTTGTGGAGTACCGGCCTGTTCGTAGTTCCGGACCGAACTGGGACGACGAACGCGAGGCGCGATAAAAGTGTTTAGGACAAACCGGTCCCTCCCTGTAGGTGTCTTGTAATTTATTACCTTTCACGGTTTCCGTCGAGTATACCGGGTGATTTAGGTAAAGCGGATCTCTGGTACTGAAATTTTTATCTGCTTGTTTATCTATAACGCGTCTGTGAGCCAGACCTCGAAAAGCGTTTATTAATACGTATTAATCTTAATTGTTTATTGTAATTTATCATTTTTCGTGACGTAAGTTCTGAGTAAAATTCGTAGTTTTCTCGTTATTTGTCGCAAAAGTTCAACGGAAAATTTAAAGATGGCGCCCGGAGGTTATGCTCTTGTTTAAAAAAACCAGCACGCATTTCCAGCTCTACTAACTGGTCATGACGCGCTCTTTTTAACGTTAAAAATAGTTTCCTGCTTTTCTTTGGTCAAATTTCAGGGACATGTCAGGGGTGGCTCCTCTGTTTTAATGGTGAAAGTTTTTCACTGAAGCACTGAGGGTGGAAATAATAGGCTCTAGACCAAAATGGTCTTCTTTCCTACCAATTTTGTCTTCCCTATAAATTAAAAAATTTTAGAAGTGTAATACCTACTTATGGAAAACGAAATACACTCAATCAACATCCATTGAAAAGAAATATCCAAAATATCCATGAAAAAATTGCAAGAAATAATTTCAGGGTTAGGCATGTACATCATACCTACAGTTACATACAGTACCGCAAGGTTATGGTCCAATGAGTTAGAGAGGGAAAGGAATATTTAGCCCCAATACAGAGGCCTAAATAATTATTTTTTGTTTACCCCTAAATATAACAGCTGGTATGTCTGCTGACTCTATACAACTCAAAAAAGAAAATGATTAAAACATGATGTCCTCTGTTCAAACCCTACTTATAAATGTGTGCAATTGTTCAAGATGTTTCTAGATTCTCCCGTTGACCGCTGAGGTCGATACGTGCGTTCATCGTGTACAGCCCACGTTCTATATTTCTATTTTTCTCACTGTTCTGTTTCTAACATTGGCAACGCTTCTCTCGGTTCCTGTTCGTGTCGCTCTCTTCCTCTTTCCCATGTCTAGTGCGGGGAACCTGCTGGATCGAGATCGGTAAGTGATTTGCTGACATTCTCCGGACGTCTTGTTCATAGACAAAGATATATAGAAAGCATGGCCACGACCCTGCGATCTAGCAACTTGTACCTCCTCTATAGCGCAAACAAACACCAATTACCATAGCAAAACAACGAAACTTCCACTTTCTAATAAACTTCCGTGCCAGAAACGTCAAGCGGTGTTCCATTCGGAGTAACCGCTTTAGGAAAAATTTTTAGTGAGATCGCGCTATGGCGTGCCATGACGCATGCCAGGGTTTACCTCCCGAATACCGAGGTGATACTCGACACGGTTTAGGTACGCAACTAAATAAGTTTGTCGATTTTTCTAGAACACCGAGAAAGGCCTCCCGGTCCGGGGCCGAGCCGCCCGAGATCGGCCATACCGAGACCCGTACAACAAGGCGCGCCTAGACCCGCTGCTGCGCCTGTGAATCATGTCGAGTGCCCTTCCAGAGCCCATCCGAGCCATCAGACTTACGTCACTCATCCGCCCCACTCACGGGAACATGATAGCCCTACGGGGGCTACGCCCCATGACCCTTCTGGCGAACACCATGACAGTCATCGTCGTGCGGACGCCACCTTCAGCAGGCCACATCCGGGGCTGAACAAGACGTTCATCAGTATAGATCAGTACAGAGTGCCCTGCTATTTGCCGTCGGCGGACGTGTCGAGTCGTGAGTGATGGTCCCGGTGGTAAAATCATTTTGAACTTCCAATCTTTCACAGCTGAGTCGACGGTGGAGCGTTCCGGTACTTCCACGGTGTGCTCAGAAGATCTGGAATATTCCCGCGTGACTGAGCGTTCCGAGGAGGACACGTTCTATCGTCCGGGACCGATGTTTACCTCGACGATGAACTGTAAGAGCGTTACTTTACCCTTCCTTCAAAAAATAGTATAACGATAAGAAATATTATATTAAATTTGTTCTGAAAATGTCTGCTAATGCGACAATGATCCTTATCTTGATCATCCTACAGAAGCTAAGATTCTAAGATTACAGAGCCACACCTGATTTGATCAGAAGTTCTGACCATGCTTACTGTATGTTTTAGGCATCTCTGAATCTCAAGTCTGTTTAAGTCCATTCCATCAGATTTCTGAGGTAACCTCAAGAAACCCATAATTTAAGTTATCAAACGCACGTAACCTAAGAATCACCTAAGGATGAAGTTGTAATGAGCCTTATAGCCGTATAATCCACTTAATTACTCAACGCAATAATTCACTTAATCTCATCACTCAATATGTGAGTCTAAAGTGTTGTACATTGAATTGGTTGAAGTTCATATACTAAACTATGATCTCCCACAATATCGTCTATTAATATTAATAACTGTCAAAGTTAGGAATTCTTTAAAAAAGTCATTTTTTAGAGTTTTCCGGCCTTTCTCGGTTAAAAATGGTCCAATCGCAATTTAAAAAAAATTCCATTTTAAAGATTTTTTCAATGTTTTACAAATGTCCGATTGACATTAACGCGATTCATTCAGTATTTTCCATGTTATAAATTAAAACCAAAATCCCCATTTTGGGTCTTAAACTATTCCGAATTTTTGACTAGGATTTGGATTTTAATCATCTACTGGGTATTTAAAAAATTTGCAATAGCGATTTGCTATATTAGTTGCAATTAGTTGGTCTAATTATGTACTCTATAGTCTGGTGAATCTCGGTATAGCACCAACCACTATGGTATAGTACCATTTCAAATGGCCTACTATCAAAATTTTCCAGTTATGACATCGCATTCAATTACGTTGCAGCTGCTCCAGACGTCCCGGTTTCCTATTATGAAGACTCTCGGTTCCCTTCTACTCTCCACTCGGACGAACCCCCCAAGCTCTACTCTTCAAGCTGGAAACCTAAACGTAAGAAATTTTGATTAACCATTACTGTAGAATAATAACGTAGTAAACACTGGTACCTAAATATACAAAGTAACCCAATCGTCTGTCGCAAGGGCGAGGAAAGAGTGAGAAAAATATAAGGTCTAAAAGTGAGCCAGCATATATGACCACATAGGGTCATTTTTTTGGCATGTGGGACCCACGTATTGGTACTTTGTATATTTATTTACTAGTCACTTTAGTATTACACTTAGGTTATTGGAGTAACCTCGTCTATCCCTGATTCTAATGTTATTCCTTAGGCCCTGCTCGCCACGAGTCCTCCTCGATACACAGCTCGGACGTGATGTCTGCCGAAAGGTCGCATCATATGCCCCACGACGTTCCCAGTTTCCCGGACCCGGATAACGCGCATCCCCACCACACGTATCCCGGAGGCAGAAGGGCGCAGCCTCGCCGCCAGGAACACGGTGGTCATCACAGCCATGGTCATCACGAAGATGGCCGTCGTCATGATGGCTCTGGTCGTCATCATGGCGCACTCGGGCAACATCACGGCGGTTTCGGTGATGATGGGACCCACGATCAACATGAAAGTAAGGGATGAGTAACTTTTTGGAGAAATTCTATTGGTTTGTGAATGATGGCTCAAATATCGACTTCCTACCGTGAAATGATGGTGAACCATAGGCGTTGCAATTGGTCAGTACTTTATCAATTCGCAAGGGTAAAAAGGTCTGACTATAATAGGTGACTGTAGATGTCGCTGATGTAATTTCCTTGGCAACGTAAGGACCAAATGCTTCAACTAATGACAGATGAGTTGGGATGGGGTGGACAATCGTTTCAGTGGACAATTGTGTTCATTGGAATTTTTGATGGTTTTCATGTTCATTAACGTGCCAAATCGGCCTTGTAGACCTTAAAATGTTGGACAACTTTCGTATTAAGCTTTTCTTTTAAATAATTTACGTAAAAACTGTTATCTGCGAAAAATTAAAAATTCCATTTGTATTATAAAGTTTCTGATATGGTACTCAACACTTTCCTTAAATAAGTTTCTTAAATGATCCAAAAATGGTAATTTGTTGTGAAGAAATTGTTCTAAATGTTCCAATCCTAGAATTTATTACATGAGCCAAAGAGAAAAAATTTTCTATTCCAACATTTTTAAAATGTTCCTGTAGCATCTCGTAGTTCTCTGAAAAATTTAGAAAATATCGAGTTTCGTCCTGAAATTGTTTGTAATGGTTGTAAACAAATTTCTATTTTCCTAAGTAATAAAACAGATTAATTTTCAGGCTTATTTCGATAGAAATGTAGACTATTACTATTCTCCAAATATTTGCCTGAGACATTTCAACTATGACGTTTCAACTGTGGGGAAGTTTGCATTAGTTACCAGGTTTATGTGCTATCAACCACAAACGAATGGATGATACTTTTTTACTATGATGTATTTTACATAGCTAATCGATTTGGCTCTTTAGTGTCTTCGTTTGAACAAGAAGTCAATGAGCTGATTAATATGAACGTCCTGGGCCATGAAAATGTCGATGGGCATTTCTTCCACGAGCACGATGAGCATCCTTTGGATTTGAGCCGGTCGCAGGTGATAAGCGTTGTGTCCTTAGTGGATTATGAAGGTAAATCCCTTTTATTCCTTCAGCTCGACAATAATAACAAGCAAACTTCTCATGGAATGGCGTCCAAAACAAATTAGAATTTCTGAAACGATTAGAGTTATAAATTTTTTTAGCGTCACTCTCTAACTATTGCCAACTTAAAATGTGCGCCCTGGTGGTCCAGTTGTTGTTATTACAAGCATCAGGGTAGCATGAAGGTGTAAAAATACTCGATGCAATATTGAGAGTTCAGGGTCGTAGTCGTGAAATCCTTTTCTCTTAAAAATCAATTTTTCATTGAATATCCTAATCTTATTTGTGAAATTATTTCAGCATCGCACAGCGACGCTGGATGCCATTGCGACGGTTCCGTTTCTAGTAAGTACCTCTCATCTGGTAGCTTCCATAAGCTTGAACCATTTCTCCAAAGAGAATCCTTGGGGAGAAATTTGGAAACAAGAACCTACTTTTCTGATGGCTGAAGATTTTGGACTTCCACAGGCGATCCCGATTGGACTGCGGCCTTATTTGACGGATTGGAGCTTAGCGTCTTCGACCCCCTGTACCTGAACGCCACGTTGTCGCCGAGGTCGATGGACTGGAACGAGCACAGGCGGTTCCTCTACGGGAGCGTCGTCGAGGAACTGCTGGAACTCGAGGAGGAGGAGAGCAGGGAGGCGAGCATGATTCTGGAAGACTTCCAGACCTCCAGGAGGGGCGACCTGAACTCCACCATGAACGAGACGACGTAAACGCGCTGTTAATATGCCTTGTAATTGCTTGTGAGTAAAGAGAGAGGTGAGTGACTGGTGCTGGATAAGTTTTATTGGTGGTGGGATATATGTACAATTTAATGAAAAGTATTTAATGGTACTGCGTGAAGTTTGGTTGAAGTTGCTACCTTGAGGGTGTTAAAGGATGATCCATGATCGTTTCATCGCTAACTGTTTTTACCTTGAAATTCCTGTATGTAGGATGGTCGCTGTAGTCTTGGTCTATAGATGATTTCAATCTGTTCCCATTGATAAGCACTTGAGCAGCAGGAGGCGAAATGTACTCCTGCGGCACTAGTACTTAGTAACAGGGCAGACTACTGGTGGATCGCCTTTGGCTTGCTTTAAGAACACCTAAAAAGAAACACAACGGGCAATATCAGTGGCGTTTATAGTTAAAACCAAAGAGATTAGAGCAGGAATGGCTTGATAACGTTTCAGGTGATTTCGTTAGGTTAAAATTAAAGACACGAGCAAAAAGATCATTTGTAACTTTGGGTATCGCTATTTTTATTCAACGTCCTACCGGTAGCCAATGCGTTTGGCCGCGTCGAAAAGCGCCCGATCATCTTACCTCGTTACTCACACTTTCTGAACGTCCGAGCAATAGTCCAATTGTAGCCACTTAACAGGTATCGATTAAAAGGTCGCCGTCAAAATGGGAAACTCTCGATTTCGAACTTTTTAACCTAACGGGTCGCGATCTCTCCATCCAGCTGTCATAGCTCGTTCCTTCCACCACATACGAAGCGAACATAGTGACGAATGTAATTTTTCATTGAGAGCCCGGAAAGGTTAACGAATTCGACCCTTTTGTAAATTAGTCGCCGGTCGCGTCTGTCAGTCGTAATAATCGCGGCGACGATCGTCAGAAATTTGAGGAATTTCGGCGGAGAAAACATTTTCAAAAAGAGGAATCCATGCCGGAAGAGCCGAAAGTTCGTCAAACCCGGCTATTCGATGAATATGTATCTGGCACGTACTGAAGTATGAAATATACATTAACCGTTGCAATCAGCCCAAGTAGTGTATAGGAATAGTAGGGCAATGTTTTAGGCAACAGAAATCGCTAACCAACCGTAGTGTCCCCTTGATTTATAAACTGAATCATGTCGAGCGTCTTAAATCATTTCTGAGCACATTCGATGCTGGTCTCGCGCCAGCGCGTGATGCCGTACGACAAAACCTGCGCCTTGACCATAATTTTCCGATTCAATCGGCGTTTTATGCTTCGTATATTTCCCGCTATTGACTTTGAGTACCTGTAAATCGCTCAGTGTTAAAACTTTTTCTAGAATGTAGCTGGACGGCAGAATTCAATACATGATTGTATTGAACCAATACATTTTTTTTTGGATTTCTGAATTCCAAAAATGACACAGGGTTCGTTGATTTTCCGAACTTTTATTTTTACTTGAATTCCAAAAGTTTCAAGGATCTCACGTTGAATTAATCCCGAGGTTCCAAGAGCGTTAAACGTACAAAGAAGTTATTAGTTTCTAGAATCTGGATTTATCATGGATACTACACTCATTAAAGCTTCAAATAAGGTACCAAGAAATTGTCAATTTCGCTAATGTAAAAGTATTTAGCCTCATAGTTCCAAGAGTACCGAGCTCATTTGGTTCCACAGATTCAAAACCATCAATGCCATAAAAAAGCTATAAGTTTCTGGAATCTATGTCTACAGGGCAATAAAACTTTCAAAAATACCACACTCATTTGACTTTAAAGATTTAATAGTTCCAAGTATACCAAGAAACTTCAAGAATCTATAATCTAGATCTGTAGAGCCCCAAACTTTTTAAGGATGCCACGCAGATTTGATAATAAAGCTCCAAAAGACATTTATACATTAATCAATTTAGAAAAAAAGAGATTTTATTACAAAACTTTAATCTCCTGTAAGCTACTCATTATACTGTTTTTGGGAAGACTTGGGAAATTAAAACAAAAAGCTCTTAAAAGCCACCTGAGCGCACAATAAATCAAATCAAACGGTGACATACTTTAGTGACTGTAGTGTTCCCATTACAAAACTCGATACAGATGTGTAATTGCTTTTTTATGCTCATCTGGGCGACTGGTCCACACCTGTAAGTTATACGAGACCTTTGCATGAACTATCACAAATAAATACTGTACTTAGGTATAGGGCGATCTTTAAGTGCGTGTCTCATTTCAAAGTGGAAAGAGTGTACTTGATGGCATTGCTGTTTGTTTTCTCTTTGTTATATTTAATAACTGACATTTTAATTTAATTAAAATCGTAATATAAGTAATTACATATAATAAGTACTTATTATAGAACAGTACTCGTGAGAAAGCTTAAACTGCTTAAAAAAGATTAAAAATCATTACATTTATTTAAAAATTTGTGCTCGAAATGAGAATATCTTAGATGTCTTTGCTATTGTTGCTAGTTCGTACCCCACCAAATATGCTTTACTTATCCACCTTTAGTACGTATAATTCCCAAAAACTAACCCCCACAACGGATTTTATAAAAACTGTAACGTAAGTAACTATTTCATGTTTAATTTATTGAATAAATTGACAATGACTCCCTTATAATCAAACGATACGGGCGAATTTTGAATTGATACTCCCCTTCCTTAAATTAAGCGCAACCACACCACTACTAATCCCGTTTATATTTAGATTTATGACGGAAAGCATTAAGGCTACCGGTTTTTTGTACAGTAAATAGGAGATAAGAATTTTGTATAACAATTCTAAATTGTAAAAGCGATCACACGTGAAAATAATAAATATCCACCTAATTATACTCACGAAAAAAGCCGTTGAACTCTGTACCCTGAATAGGTACCTTGGAGACAAGACAAGAACAGCGACAAGAGCACACAAGGTCTGTATTTTTCTCGTTCCTTCTTCTCCACTTTTTTTTTTCGGGGAGAGAAGAAAACAAAACACGGTCGCGGTCGTATAATATCAAAAGTTCGCAGGTCACTACGATAAGCGGTTTCTTCTTTTTTAAAATACTCTCTGAGAGATATACTTTGTTGTTTTCCTCGCCGGGCGCACGAGAGAAAAGGGGAATCTGAGGAATGGAGCAATAAAGTTTTTGGAGAATTTTTCCATTTACATTACAGGTGGAAACTTGCCACGTTTTCGGGTTAATAAGGCGCCGTATTTTTAAATAATCACATTTCTTGGTAAAACGAATGGGTAATTTATCTCCGTACATATTAATTCGAGATAAATTATCTAAAGGTTTGTTAACTATTTACGATAATTAGCATCTTAATTTACTTCGGTACGGGATTACTTATCAGAAAAAATATTTGCTTGAGTCCGGGGCAAACAAACAAGCGAGTTTCGAGAATAGTAAAAGTTCGACCTTTGCTATTTTCGAATTTCTTCGAAAATGGTAAATAAAATTAATTGGGGTTGTGAAAAGGAGAATTTATTGAGCCTTTGTTAACTGTGGTACATTTTGGGAAATAAAATAGTGAATGCTCAGCATTCAGGAGGACTCATTCCCGTGAAAAACTTTATCGGAGAAGTATTATGATAGAAAACACGTAGCAAATTGATCTGCGATTCATATTAGCGTTTTGGAAGATCGTGCCATCTTCTTCGGGAAGTAAAATGCAAGAGGAGAGTGCTATCATAACAAATATATGAGCTTTTGATGTAAAGCTGTTCTAGCAAATGTGCAATTATTTTTTGTTTAATAATGATTAAATGTAACGAGTGTTTCACAAAACAATCATGCCAAAGAAATATCTTTCATTGTATTGTGTGAAATTTCCATATGCTTCAAACGCCCCGCCGATAACTCACACTATGACGTCACATGCGCCAACCAGACGAATTTTTTCACTATATCATGGGTTACAACTATGAATCAAATGTCAAATTTGACAAATCCATATGCTAAGATGTACGTGATGTTATCCCTTAGCGAAATGGCTGTCACTACTTTGCTCTTAAGACGATTTCTATGAACTTAACGCGACAACCGGTAGAGGAAACGCCAAGAGGAAAGCGACTGTTATTCATTTTTAGCAGGCAATAACAATGACGATTTGTTTCTTCCTACCAAAAGAGACGTGGTTGAAATAGTCCATGGCTTGAGTTGAGGCAATCTGAAAGGCGTTACTGCGCCGTCGCCCATTCTATTTGGCGTTTTCTTCAGAACTCATCCAGTTGTTTCATTAATTTAAAACCATTACAATGATTTGTTTCACTTCAAATTGCAGTTTAGATGGAAGTTTGAAGTTCAGTTTCAATTAATATATTCTCAATTTTGTGATTAAGGGCATGTATAATTTGAATTCTTCTCCCTTTAAAAAAATTACTACAATATCACCCATTTAGCGGTCGCTCATACATCACGTGGCTATTATAAGTGGTATACTTTAACCCCATCCCGTCCATGGGGGATTTTCTGTTGTAAAAAAATTAAAATCGAATAAGTGTATGTGAAATTTTTATTTTTCTAAACCCTCTAAGGTTACAGATAGCTAGTCGTTAGCGTTAGCTGTTTTAAAAGCTGTAAATGGTCTTAGGGAATCTGCCATCTAATTTTCGTGGCATTTTCAACATAGATTCTGTTACACCCCGTACAATGCAATAATAAGTCCGTATTTACGAACTCCCTCTTTACCTTAATCCTATGAAAGCACGAGTCATACCGTTATTCTAATAAACACTTATGACTAACTTGATTAAAATTTTTCATTGAGTATACTCGTGTTATGTACGGTTAATTAATTATGGTAAAGAATTTATTTCAATACATGGTTTCAAATAATTTAAAATAATTGAAGTACGTTATCAACGTGGCAACATCGACACGAAAATCTGTTTACACCTATTAGGAGAATTTTTTTGTAGCCTTTTTGTCGCTTCGTTCGCTACAAACGGTTTTTTGTTTGTTTGTACGGACAAACGATGTTCTGCTTTAAATTAAATTTTATTCGTGCCGGTACCGCGTAGTGAATGATTTGATTTTTATCTCGGGGGTGATCGTTTGACTTCTCTGGAGTGATTTGACGTTGAAAATTCGTTTTACTTTCGATCGTAATTTTGGTGATTCCGCTTGACTGTCCAGGGCGAAAGATGACGTCCTTCACGTTCTCCAGGTTAGTTAAATTTGAAATTGAATGGTAGTCAAACGAATGTGTTGATTTATTTTCATTTGACATTTTGATACATGCGTTTCTGTTGCTGTTACCAACGTTACGGACTTCATCTGAGATATTTATTGTTTAACATTTAAAAAAGAAATATGATCTTCATATTACTAAGTGACTGACTAAGTAAGTGACTCATTATCGTCCAATCTAAAGCAAAAGCCTTGTATTTTTCCGACGTATCTTAGAACGAATAATGTTGAATTTGCAAAAATACGAGGGCATCTAAATTTAGTCAGTTACGAGCACGGCATGTAGGTTTTTGGAAATTAAAAAAAGATCCTTTTTTGGGGCATACCTTCTAGATTTTACTTGACACCGTTTAAGGAAATTTGGGAAATTTTCTTGGTCCTCGGAGAACCAAAGAAAATTTAAAACTTCCGCACAGCTTCTAAATTTAATAATAATAATATAATTCTATTAATTTCTAAAAAAATTAATAATGCTAGCGATTTTTTTTCTAACGTTTAGAATTAAAGTGATAGTGTTCGGAATTTCCTAAAATCATCTAAACTGCCTGTTGAGACATTTTTGAATGTAGAAGGTTCCCGTAGAACCTCTGTAATTTTCTATCTAGGTTTTTGAACTTTTCTAACGTTTAAAATTAAGATTTTATCGCTTGAACTTTATATAAACCTTCTAGATTTCAGGTTTAAGCCCATTCTGGCGTTTCAGAATTATGAAGGAACTTCTAATCTGTTTTCTTCAATATATTTCTAGAATCTGGTCATTTAGGAAAATCTATTTTCCTTGTTTTCCTGATGATGTGAAATTTTTTTATTCTAGACGCCTGGGAATGGCCTCTACTCTTAATATGCATTGAACAACTCATTTTTAGTTATCTATCGCACAGTTCGAGAATAAAGACTGTGATATCTTCCTTCTAGATCCTTGAAGTTTTGTAATGTTTGAAATTAAAACTGAAACGTTTGATAAAACTTCTACATTTACATTTTAACCCATTATGGCTTTCTAGAATTCTAAGGAAACCTCTAGAGATTTTCTTTCGCATGATTCAGACCTTCTAATCTTTGAAATAAAAACAAGAAAGTTGCTAGAACCTATATGAAAATACAGAATATTTCAGAGAAATCTGGTATAAACCTCCTAGATTAAATGTCAAGGCATTTTCGGCAATTAATATTCTAGAATAACCTCTGGAATTTTTATTTAGAATTTTTTCTAACGTTTAAAATTGAGATGTTAAATTTTTTGGACTTCTATATACCTTCTAGATTCCATTTTATAGCGATTATAATCTTCCAAAATTCTAATGGACCCTCTAGAGTCTATTTCAGCAAGATTCAGACTTTCTAGTATTTGAAATTAAAAGGAAAACGCTTCTAGGTTCTAGTTGAGAACATTTTCATGTTTTTTAGGGGTTTCAAAACCAGGAATTTAATCTAGTTTCTTTGGAGCATTTACAATTGAAATTAAATTATTTTAAACACATGTAAACCTTCTATATTTGATTTTGAGGCAATTCCTGTACATTTTCAATACATTTTTTTGAGAATAAAATGTATTTGAATCAAGGTGAAGCTTATTGAAACTTAAATGGATGGTTACATCAAAGTGCACGCGTATAGTCAAGTTTTAAACCCATGTACTCTCGTATAACAAAAAAATTCAATTTTCAAATTTTTGACGAAATTTGACAGCTGTTTTCATTTGGGGAACTCCTTATTTTACTCGAAGGTACAGGAAAACAGTACATAGAAAAGTTGTAAAAACGATTCACTACACTGACCTAACTACATAGAAAATAGAGCCAGAACAAAACCTTTTTTTAAATTAATTTTCAATATGCAGCTGCTCTGAATTTTCCAAAAATTTGAATTCCTGCGCTAGTTATTTTTAAGAAAATAGTAAACCATTGGTAAAAGGTTGGATATAAAAAAATAAGTCTCTACGATCAAACACACTCGGGAAGTCGCCCAAAAAATGGAAAAATTATGTTTAAATTTTTTGTAGAGTGTTTATGGGACGGACTAGGGGCAAAAAACTTAGTTATAAATATATTTTTTCACGATCTTAACCGACTAAAATCTTTGTCCAAAAATGTTGTAACGCTGTAATGACCGAAGATTTGCAGAGCAAAGCAATTTCTAAGGAGAATTAGTTGAAACAGTTTGTTAAAATTTTGTTTAATGTAGCATCCATGAAACTTTGTTTTCCAAACAATTTTTTTTTCGTGGCAATCTTGTAAAAATTAATTTGAATTACTGCCAGTTTCATATAAACAACAAATTGAATACTATAGAAATTTTTTGGTATGCTTCTCATAATTTTGTGCTGTCTGCACCAATTTTTACACTAAAAAAAATGGTAAGAAATAATTTCGAAACCAAAAAAACTGCCAAGTATAGTAAAGTGTCGGTATTGTTTACTTCAAGTAAATTTACTGATTTTACGAATTTTAACAAATATGCAATTATTGATAAGAAACTAAACAGACCACGCTCACCTTCAAATATTTTGTAACTGCATTAAGTATCTGAACACCTTGTATAAATCAGACGTCCCCCCTTTTCGTAATACAGAAAGGCTATGTCATGCTCGTTTATCTCTGCACTAATCTAGTTATTATTTATACATATGCAGATAGCCTTAACCCAAGATACCGTCCGATTTCCGTTCTGGAATAATCACTGATCTCATACAGGGTGTTCCAATAAATTTCGACTCACCTGGGCGCTCGACGGGAAGAAGTAGGGGAGAGGCGGGAAGAAGTCGAACAAACGTCACTCCCGTCCGTGCAACGTGAACAAACTGCCTCTTAATGAGCCGCAATTGGCTATATATGTGAAACCCACATCCCTGTGTCAATTTAAGTTCGTAAATTAAGAGATTATTTCCTTTGTAAGTTTGTGCACGTTATTATCCTATTGTAGGGACCGTTTATGGTTACTCTCCGTGCACTCACACGTACAGCACGCTCACACACACTCTTTCGATAAGAGACGGGCGGAGAAATGAGGAGAGACGAAAAATTATTACCGAATAACTAATTAAGGAGGAATATTAATCGAACGTTCTAATTGGCGAACGGGTGTACAATTTACACGACTCGCTCGGGAACATCTAGAATGGAACATGCATGGTGTAAACATTTTACAAGGTTTTCGGTTTTATTGAGTGCCGACAGGGGCGTGCTGTGGAATTTTCCCGGGAGGGTATCACGAAATTCATTTGCACTCCTCCTGACGTCAGATATTTGAGGCAAACGATAGAGTGAATTTCATGTAAATTCGCCAGAGCTAACCGTCTAGGGGAAACCAAGAACGCCATTTTTGAAACTGTAAAAAAGCATTTTAAAATCACTGCTAGAATGCCAGTAGGCAAATTGTTACGCTTGTATTAACTGATACTTAACGATCACTTAACTTCGTTCTGATCTATTTTGCAAGCACAACTTTATCAAAATTGTTATAGATATTCACAACTATCAGGGAACTATGGCGCATTGGTTAACAGATGAACACGATAACAATTGAAATGTCCAACGCTGTACTTCCTCGCCGTTTTCATATCAATTGAATCAAAATGAACTAATAAATAGAGTTCGTAACAATTGCTACCTAGCGATAGCCGATTGAACACGATAATAATTGAAACGTCCAACGCTGTACTTCCTGATAGATTTCATATCAACTGAATCGAAATGAACTAATAAAATTCGTAACAATTGCTACGTAACAAAGCAATAGTCTGATAATAAAATGCAATCACAGATATCACATACTCTATGCAAATTGTAGCGCTTGTACGTACGGCTGATGAACACAAATTAAATTCTTTAACGTTGTACTCCCTGCTTTAATACTGCAATATTAAGCAAAAATAAGAAAAAGGAATTCGTAACAATTGCTATCTAACAATTAAAGGGTAATGAATTTGTCACTTCGTCGTTTAAAAACTCATGGATATGCCAGTAGAGGAAACGTTTTGTAAATCGCTCGTTCGTACCTTTTTGTTGAGTTACATTTTTAAAAATTTTATCAGATGTTAATGAAATTGATTCACGTTCAAACCCTTACTCCTATATCATTTAATATGCTTGTTGCCTTTGTATTGATTGATATATAACAACAACTTGATACTGAAATTAAATCACAGCTATCACATCCTCTACGCGAATCACAGCGCTTGTATCGATTGACATATGAACACAATAACAATTCGAATAATCGGTTAGTATGCTTTTAATGTAAATATGTTAAATGTGGGATAACAAGAATGATTCTTTATTACATCATCTCGTTTAATGACCTCGTTTAAAAACATTTAAATTTGATGTCGAAAATAAAAATTTTGTAATCCAAAATGTTGGAACTTGTTCCAAAAAAAGTTGTTCAGGCGTCAGAAAAATGTCACCTTAACAGTAGAAGGAACCACATTCAACCATTAAATATATCGTGTTAAAAAAGTTGGCGTGAGGGTGCCATTAAGGGATGTTTTAGGGGAAAGTTGCACAGGGTAATTTTGGTTAATTTGGGCCAAATTAGAAAACCATCGAGAAAGTTTTTAGGTAATTCAGGAAAGTCCTGAAAGAAGTTCTGAAATTCTAGATGATTCATGGATATCTTGAAAATTCTTAGAATGGGATAATTGGATGAACCACAAATGAGCCTTAGGTGATTCAAACATGCCTTGAACATTATTGGATCCGTTTAAATTGATATTAAAATAGTATAAGAACGTCCAGAAAAAGTTTCTTATATCCCAGAAAATAAAATAATGTCTTGAAAATGTTCTGCCTGGTATTGAAGTGTCAGAGATATTCTTTTGGAAGGATTTTCTTTTGGATAGTCTTTTGGAATTCTTCAATAATGTTCTCTAGATGATTAAGACGATCTAGATGATTCTATAGATGACGATTTAGATGATCTAGATGATCTAGATTGACGCTAATACCGCAAAAATCTTGTTAGCTCATTGAAAAATGAGCTTAAAGCGTTATGAAGGTCTAGGTGATTAAATCATGTCTAGGAAGATTTTAGAGTTGTTCTGACTGGTACTGAAATACCGTAAATAGTCTTTGGATGATCCAAAAATGTTCTGATGCACTTCCAGATATTTTATACGGTTCAGACTTGCCTGGAACGAAAATGTTCTGGCAATATTTAAAGATAGTGTTTAGTAAACTTTGCTATTTTATGAATTTAAGAAAATGCCATCATTCCGAGTTTCAGTAAAATCGGTGGAAGGTTTTTCCAAAACTGAACATTTAAAAAAATCTAAAGTTCCTTTATTTAAAACGTGGGTTCCTCCTTCCATTGGCTCGAAACGTCCTGCATATGCGTACATCTTTCGAAATCCTCATTCTTTAACTGTTTAATTTCATCCCATTACGCTCCAGTCCCGATTAAAAATGAATCACGTTTCGATATTCTTTCTCTGATTATCCGAGGAACGTGTGACTCAAGGGGCCGCTGTTTCCGCCGAAATATCTTTTTCCTGTTAACTGTTAAACTCTCCTCGGCTAATTAAAAGGCCCATAACCTCTCGAAGTAATTAAGCCGGCATAGACACGAGTTGGTATTATTTTCGGTCGGGAGTCCGTACAACCAATAACACATGTTGTCGTGCGAGGAATTCGCATAAAAATCGGTACAGAAACAAATATATTGCCGCGAGCCATTGGCGGATCAAGGCGCGGTGCCAAGGGGAAGAGGGGAAGAGCTGGAAAGGTGGAGAAATTTTGGATAAATTTTTTAGGGATTTTCAGGTAATCGAAGGCAGCAGGTTAGTCGTTTGATTGGGGAGTAACTTTACCCTGCATTTAACCAGGGGTGGAAAAACCAACCCTTGGGGACATTTTCATTGATTTGATTTGGTTTAAATTTTTAAGGCAAGCATTTGTCGCCTCTATGTATTTTTGCATTCAAGATTTTAATGCAAGCCAACAAGTACACAAATTCATTTCCCTCTATGCTTTTTAATAGCACTCATTTTCATATGACACCCTTAGTCGCTCCTGACACGTCAAACCTACCGTACTACATTTTATATTAAACATCTATTATAACTTAGCCCCGTTGGGCGCGCGTGGGGAATAATCATTATCCACTAGAGATGAACGGTTATATGCATAAATCTAGTCGTTAGTTGAAGTTTGAAGGTCGATGGGGGGTTCCTACGTCTCTGTCGCGCTAAAATTCGCGTTTAAATTAGATAATGATATTTAAATGGACTGGCAACATTTGCGACAAGTGGTAAATGATGGACAAGGAACATGTGCGAGTGAAGTTGGACACCTGCGCAATTATGGAATTAGGTGAAGTCGTTTTCGACAATGATCGCATTGTTAAAAGAAAGAATTATTATCATATTGTCGGGGATTTATTCAATCGCCTTAATTCCACAAGGTATTAAGCTTGATCTAAGTATTGTCTCTGGTATTTCCCAAGTTTTACAATACGTGGTTCGTTACAAGTTACAAGTTGCAATACGTGGTTCGACTTTTAGTTCAAAACTCTTAGAAACCATTCGTGATATCAAATAATTCCAACGGGCAAAGAATATCAGATCTACAAGTACCACTTTGACATAGCCCAAGAAATATTATAGTTACTGTACGTTTATGTACGCGATAGGGTGAGTTAAGTAATAACTGCGTATTGGGTTTAATTCGTGTATTTACACAACAAAGATATGTCAAGTACGATGGTTCTTAAGTAACTGTCGAAAAAAGATTTTTTGTGGCAAAGAAAAGGGGACGAGTAGGCTTTACGTGATGAAAGTGGACGCCGATCCCGACAATCCAGATTTCTTTAAAGAAATCATAGAAAGTCTTAGACTATTTGCCTTGCTAGAATAAACTAACCGCTCCTTGTTAATTTGCTTTCCTTTTGGGAAAAAAATGTGAATGTTGATGGTATTGAAAAAAATTATTTTTGAGTTTTATGCCTTGTATGTGACTCGGCCGCTTTCAAATATCGACCACTTTTGTGCATATACAACCTGTATTCCCTCTTAAGAACGACAATGACAACAAGCTTAGTTTTTGAGATAAATTTTTGAGAAAAAAATCAGTATTTCCGTTATTTTCAAAAAAAGTTTCAATGGCAAATCGTGTTTCTGTGGTCTTTAAGGGGCGAAAATTACTCTAACTTTTTTAGAGATTTGACTAAAAGTTATGAAAAAATGAAAGCTTTGACATACAACATGTGCTCTTGTTTTATTTCGATAAATGTGGCCGTTTTCCATAAAATTTAGGTAGAAAAGAATATCACAAAGTTAAAGTAGATATGATGTGACTGTGATTCATAATAAGCAGAAAAGTCTTAGTAAACATGTGTCCGCAAATGGATGGTTTTGGAGTTAGGGAACATATAGGAGAAAGTTATGAAATTTCAAAATGTTTTTGGAACATACCATAAATACTTAATGTTTGTGATATTTTTTGAACACCACAGAAATTTCCAATAATGTATTGGGATTTTAACCTTAATTTTCTTTCAGTTAAAATTTTTTTCAAAATATATTGAAAAAAACACGATTACTTTACACGATTTACGAAAAAAACTCATAAACTAAGCGTTTTAGACACATGACTACTAAGACTTTTTTGGAAATTTTGAACCACGCCCCGTTAGCTCCCATAACGTTTACTGATACTTGCAATTCAACACCCTGTATATCGGTGTCTCAGAATCCTTTTAAGTGACAAATGCAGAATCTGTTTGTACGTCTGGAAATATTTCCGACTACTCGAAAACTTGAAACTTTGTACGCTTAAAATTTCAGTCCTGAGTAGATCCAAGAAAGTTTGAATACCCCCAGTTTCCTTTCTAGGGGATGAAATTTATTTTTGTCCCCTAGAAACTTTAAACTTTCCACGAAAATAAAAATAAAAATTCGGAATTTCTCTGTGTAGCTACGATTTTTCTTAAATAGTTAGACTTTTTAGCCTGCATGGTTATAACTTAGACCCACAAAAAAAATTCAAACACAATGCAGCCGATCTATGAGCACTGAATTTCCCACTGACCAAAAAATAACTAAATGAACCAAATTTAAAAATAAGACTATTTTTAAAAAAGTTTTCATATGTTAAAGTATTAAAAAAACTGTTTTAAAAATATTTGACCTAACAAACAACAAATAATCCTCATTGTTCAAATTGATCAAGCATTTTACTGAATGTCCAAATAAATAAATAAATAAATATATCCTCGATTCTCCCTAAAACAAAAGTTTTATGAACAAAGTCTCAAACTACAAGACCAAACCCATCTGCTCGTATATCACACAACTACCCATTCCTCTTCAAAATTGTTAATTTGATACGAAAAAATTTCCTTTGTCACTCCAAGCGACTCCTCTACCTACCTGTTTAATTTAACGTCTCCTTGTATGCACGATATGTACGAGCGTAGGGTGTCAGTCAGATTTAATTTTTTAAATACAACTTCCTCATTTGCTCCGCTTCCTGTCAATTAAAGATCCCGCATTTTTCCTGCAGGCTCTCGGTTTTTTTTCTGTCATCGATACGTGCGCACGAATCACGATGGATGAATGGGAACAATGAAATAAGTAACGTATGTATGTATATGAATAATATTTCTGGCATTAGCGTAGGAGGGGTTATAAAATTACTAATAAAACCGTAGGAATGTCATCGCATAGAGCGCAGTGAGGAAACTTTTCCAGGTGATTCCTCGGGGCAATCGATTTGTTCAATTATTATATAAGAGAGGTGTTTAATGACATATTTTCTTCCCTCTGGAGGGTGGATATTCTTTATGCAATAAGGAGTAGAAATGTCAAAGTAAAAATGATCAAAAATAAAGATGGAATTTTAAAAATTTAGGTTTTTTTTTTCAAAATAATTCAGTATTGGAAAACATACTTTTCATCTACAAACGTCTTTTAAGGAATCCCCTGCTTTAAGGAGATTTTTACTAGGATAGTTTCTTGTTTCACCACAAATTATTTTACCACAGGTAATTTAGTATGGTGAAGCATAGAGCTAAAAGCAAATTACATTTTTTAAAAAAATCTCTAATTGAAACTTTAGAGGCACAAGACTCCCTTTATATCCATTTTGACGATAAGTTTGCTTTTGTTGTGCAAAGATTTCGCCACTTACAACAAATTTTTGAAGATAATTTTTCAAATTATTTTCTCTTAACACTTGTGCACTAAGTAATCAGTGCGAAAAGGTTTCAAAAGACCTGTGCAACTCACAAGAAAACTGGGGAACTTATTGTGTACCGCAACATTTTTCTTTAAAAAAAAATTCCGCATAAGTAGGTTTGAAACCCATTTATAAAAAAGTTGTGAATTTTTTAATTGACTTAAAATTAAAAATTGTTATTACAAGCTTCTTCGACTCGAGACACTTATGACAGTACTCCAAATTTCAAATTAAAATATTAAATGCGATTTTCATAGGAGCTAAACCAGATTAAGACCAAAAAATTACTATATCAACTATTTCTAACGTGTTCAAAAGTACTCACCAAAAAATTCTTAAACTTTTCCTTTTTCTGAATTTCCCGCCTCCATCCGGACATTCTCCTGCGGTCTCCTTATTTCGTTCTGGTCATCTGCGTCGGTCGTCTTAATTAAATCAACATTAAGTAGATGATCCCGGGGGAAGTTCAAATATTTCACCTTGGGTCCACCTACTTAATATCTATTTAACCGTCGGAGAATGAATCACGTAGATGGCGGCTGCTGCAGGTCGAAAAACGACGAAATAGACAGTTTAATAGGAGAAGTAGGAGAGGAGCGAGGCTTTACAGTTTACGAGAAATGGTTGGAGTAGACAGAAGAAGACATAAAATCATTTTATATGACAAGGGTTAATATAACTGCGTTTGTTAGGGTCTATCAGAATGACTCCCTGAGTTCGAAGAAAGTTTTACTCACCCTAACACTAACCGAAGAGAAGCTACCGACCCCCAGGCCGTTAAGCACCCGAACCAGAGGCAGGAGGTTCCAACATAACTTGCCTCTGAAGCTCAGCTACTTATGGGCCTGGGAATCACGAGAACTAACCATGACTAGATCGTTCTTTTTGCTCGCCCGAACTTTTATAATGGATTTATCGGCTCGTCACTGTTTGAACACTAATTGCGTGAGTAAACAGTGGTAAGTTTTCGGGGCGAAAGGAACGAACCCGATAACGTGGAACCGACGTTTTGTTTGCGGTTTTTGAAAAACAGAATTTTGGAAACGCGCCTCGTGACTCGTGTAAATAAACAAGGGTTTAACGACACGCTGATTAGGCGGATTAAATGGAAATGATAAGTTAGTGGTGGTCAAGGGTAAATAATACATTTTGTCCTTTGTCCGAAGGGAAAAATTGGATGTCAAGAGATGAAATTATATGGCTGATTTTTCAGTAACAGGAAAAGTTCTATAATGGCTCATTAGATACTTTTTGAGTAATTTTTAATATGTTTAGCCATGAAGGTGTAAAAAAATCCTTTGAAGTGAAACTTTAGTCATTTTCACAATTGTCCTTAAAGAAGCTTCAAAATCCTTCCAGCCCTGTACTTACTCCTTAGCTTTTCTTAAATGTAAATGTCATAAGTGACTCAATAATTTCTCTAAAAGGTGGCTAAACTATGTTAGTTAGTAAATTTATAGTTATTTACACTATGCTTAAAATGCTTCCGATTAATCTTCAAACCTTTGAGGGTTATAATGAACAAACCTTTATTGTTTTTCACTTAAATTCGCTAATCAATTAATTCTTTTCAAGCAAACCTTTAAATTATTTCTAAGTTAAACTTTTAAAAACGTCTTGAATTCTTCAAAATCCTTGGCAAAATTATACAGTAACTCAAAATTTTATTTCGTTTTTGGTGTAAATTTTTAAATACACAGAGATAGCTCATATTTAGCTCAAAATGTACTTAATTTAATCAGTATTTGCTTCATAAACCTCAAACAGAAAGCTTTTAAATTTTTAATAATAATTAATTTAAATTTTGGCCATTTTAGACTTGGCACATGATAAAATTTCATAAAATCATAAACCGTTTTGGCACTGGTTTTATTCTTAAGAAGGAACTTAAATATTGAGTACCTTTATTATTTATTATTTTACATGCCAAATAGATTAAATTGGGAAACTTTGTGAGAAGCTTAATAATCTCAATTATGTCGTGGTGGCAATACAAATCATTTATACTTGTTTATTTTAATTTTATCGTAAGTATGATTGTGAATTTTATTTTGTTGGTAAATTAAAAATATATTGTTTCTCACCGCGCAATAACAAGTGACAATATTAACAAACAAGTATTCAGAAGAGGTCTTATTAAAAATTTAGGTTACAATTAGGTTCCTCGTTCTTTTTTTGCCCATTTTTTTTCAAAATTGAGAATTGCATACAGGTCTATGCATAATATTAGCAGAATACACTTAAAAATAAACAAGATATCATAAATTCAATTGAATTGTGTGATGACCGTTCCGGGAGCACTTGACCTGCTCCGCTGACCGAAATCCGCCTTAATTTTTCTGTTTAAAGTTACCATTAACAATGTTAGAGTGCTCCAAATGAAGTGAAACTTTATGAGAGTATTCAGCGGAGTTTCCTTTATACGCCTACCGAGTTTCATTTCATTGGCTCTTAAGATGACCGTTCCGGGAGCACTTGACCTGCTCCGCTGACCGAAATCCGCCTTAATTTTTCTGTTTAAAGTTACCATTAACAATGTTAGAGTGCTCCAAATGAAGTGAAACTTTATGAGAGTATTCAGCGGAGTTTCCTTTATACGCCTACCGAGTTTCATTTCATTGGCTCTTAAGATGACCGTTCCGGGAGCACTTGACCTGCTCCGCTGACCGAAATCCGCCTTAATTTTTCTGTTTAAAGTTACCATTAACAATGTTAGAGTGCTCCAAATGAAGTGAAACTTTATGAGAGTATTCAGCGGAGGTTCCTTTATACGCCTACCGAGTTTCATTTCATTGGCTCTTAAGATGACCGTTCCGGGAGCACTTGACCTGCTCCGCTGACCGAAATCCGCCTTAATTTTTCTGTTTAAAGTTACCATTAACAATGTTAGAGTGCTCCAAATGGAGTGAAACTTTATGAGAGTATTCAGCGGAGGTTCCTTTATACGCCTACCGAGTTTCATTTCATTGGCTCTTAAGATGACCGTTCCGGGAGCACTTGACCTGCTCCGCTGACCGAAATCCGCCTTAATTTTTCTGTTTAAAGTTACCATTAACTATGTTAGAGTGCTCCAAATGAAGTGAAACTTTATGAGAGTATTCAGCGGAGTTTCCTTTATACGCCTACCGAGTTTCATTTCATTGGCTCTTAAGATGACCGTTCCGGGAGCACTTGACCTGCTCCGCTGACCGAAATCCGCCTTAATTTTTCTGTTTAAAGTTACCATTAACAATGTTAGAGTGCTCCAAATGAAGTGAAACTTTATGAGAGTATTCAGCGGAGTTTCCTTTATACGCCTACCGAGTTTCATTTCATTGGCTCTTAAGATGACCGTTCCGGGAGCACTTGACCTGCTCCGCTGACCGAAATCCGCCTTAATTTTTCTGTTTAAAGTTACCATTAACAATGTTAGAGTGCTCCAAATGAAGTGAAACTTTATGAGAGTATTCAGCGGAGTTTCCTTTATACGCCTACCGAGTTTCATTTCATTGGCTCTTAAGATGACCGTTCCGGGAGCACTTGACCTGCTCCGCTGACCGAAATCCGCCTTAATTTTTCTGTTTAAAGTTACCATTAACAATGTTAGAGTGCTCCAAATGAAGTGAAACTTTATGAGAGTATTCAGCGGAGGTTCCTTTATACGCCTACCGAGTTTCATTTCATTGGCTCTTAAGATGACCGTTCCGGGAGCACTTGACCTGCTCCGCTGACCGAAATCCGCCTTAATTTTTCTGTTTAAAGTTACCATTAACTATGTTAGAGTGCTCCAAATGAAGTGAAACTTTATGAGAGTATTCAGCGGAGGTTCCTTTATACGCCTACCGAGTTTCATTTCATTGGCTCTTAAGATGACCGTTCCGGGAGCACTTGACCTGCTCCGCTGACCGAAATCCGCCTTAATTTTTCTGTTTAAAGTTACCATTAACTATGTTAGAGTGCTCCAAATGAAGTGAAACTTTATGGGAGTATTCAGCGGAGGTTCCTTTATACGCCTACCGAGTTTCATTTCATTGGCTCTTAAGATGACCGTTCCGGGAGCACTTGACCTGCTCCGCTGACCGAAATCCGCCTTAATTTTTCTGTTTAAAGTTACCATTAACAATGTTAGAGTGCTCCAAATGAAGTGAAACTTTATGAGAGTATTCAGCGGAGTTTCCTTTATACGCCTACCGAGTTTCATTCCATTAGCTCTTAAGATGACCGTTCTGGGAGCACTTGACATGTTCTGCTGACCGAAAACCGCCTTAATTTTTCTGTTTAAAGTTACCATTAACAATGTTAGAGTGCTCCAAATGAAGTGAAACTTTATGAGAGTATTCAGCGGAGGTTCCTTTATACGCCTACCGAGTTTCATTTCATTGGCTCTTAAGATGACCGTTCCGGGAGCACTTGACCTGCTCCGCTGACCGAAATCCGCCTTAATTTTTCTGTTTAAAGTTACCATTAACAATGTTAGAGTGCTCCAAATGAAGTGAAACTTTATGAGAGTATTCAGCGGAGTTTCCTTTATACGCCTACCGAGTTTCATTCCATTAGCTCTTAAGATGACCGTTCTGGGAGCACTTGACATGTTCTGCTGACCGAAAACCGCCTTAATTTTTCTGTTTAAAGTTACCATTAACAATGTTAGAGTGCTCCAAATGAAGTGAAACTTTATGAGAGTATTCAGCGGAGGTTCCTTTATACGCCTACCGAGTTTCATTTCATTGGCTCTTAAGATGACCGTTCCGGGAGCACTTGACATGTTCTGCTGACCGAAAACCGCCTTAATTTTTCTGTTTTAAGTTACCATTAACAATGTTAGAGTGCTCCAAATGAAGTGAAACTTTATGAGAGTATTCAGCGGAGGTTCCTTTATACGCCTACCGAGTTTCATTTCATTGGCTCTTAAGATGACCGTTCCGGGAGCACTTGACATGTTCTGCTGACCGAAAACCGCCTTAATTTTTCTGTTTTAAGTTACCATTAACAATGTTAGAGTGCTCCAAATGAAGTGAAACTTTATGAGAGTATTCAGCGGAGTTTCCTTTATACGCCTACCGAGTTTCATTCCATTAGCTCTTAAGATGACCGTTCTGGGAGCACTTGACATGTTCTGCTGACCGAAAACCGCCTTAATTTTTCTGTTTAAAGTTACCATTAACAATGTTAGAGTGCTCCAAATGAAGTGAAACTTTATGAGAGTATTCAGCGGAGGTTCCTTTATACGCCTACCGAGTTTCATTTCATTGGCTCTTAAGATGACCGTTCCGGGAGCACTTGACATGTTCTGCTGACCGAAAACCGCCTTAATTTTTCTGTTTTAAGTTACCATTAACAATGTTAGAGTGCTCCAAATGAAGTGAAACTTTATGAGAGTATTCAGCGGAGGTTCCTTTATACGCCTACCGAGTTTCATTTCATTGGCTCTTAAGATGACCGTTCCGGGAGCACTTGACATGTTCTGCTGACCGAAAACCGCCTTAATTTTTCTGTTTTAAGTTACCATTAACAATGTTAGAGTGCTCCAAATGAAGTGAAACTTTATGAGAGTATTCAGCGGAGGTTCCTTTATACGCCTACCGAGTTTCATTTCATTGGCTCTTAAGATGACCGTTCCGGGAGCACTTGACCTGCTCCGCTGACCGAAATCCGCCTTAATTTTTCTGTTTAAAGTTACCATTAACAATGTTAGAGTGCTCCAAATGAAGTGAAACTTTATGGGAGTATTCAGCGGAGGTTCCTTTATACGCCTACCGAGTTTCATTTCATTGTCTCTTAAGATGATCGTTCCGGGAGCACTTGACATGTTCTGCTGACCGAAAACCGCCTTAATTTTTCTGTTTTAAGTTACCATTAACAATGTTAGAGTGCTCCAAATGAAGTGAAACTTTATGAGAGTATTCAGCGGAGGTTCCTTTATACGCCTACCGAGTTTCATTTCATTGGCTCTTAAGATGATCGTTCCGGGAGCACTTGACATGTTCTGCTGACCGAAAACCGCCTTAATTTTTCTGTTTTAAGTTACCATTAACAATGTTAGAGTGCTCCAAATGAAGTGAAACTTTATGAGAGTATTCAGCGGAGGTTCCTTTATACGCCTACCGAGTTTCATTTCATTGGCTCTTAAGATGACCGTTCCGGGAGCACTTGACCTGCTCCGCTGACCGAAATCCGCCTTAATTTTTCTGTTTAAAGTTACCATTAACAATGTTAGAGTGCTCCAAATGAAGTGAAACTTTATGGGAGTATTCAGCGGAGGTTCCTTTATACGCCTACCGAGTTTCATTTCATTGTCTCTTAAGATGATCGTTCCGGGAGCACTTGACATGTTCTGCTGACCGAAAACCGCCTTAATTTTTCTGTTTTAAGTTACCATTAACAATGTTAGAGTGCTCCAAATGAAGTGAAACTTTATGAGAGTATTCAGCGGAGGTTCCTTTATACGCCTACCGAGTTTCATTTCATTGGCTCTTAAGATGATCGTTCCGGGAGCACTTGACATGTTCTGCTGACCGAAAACCGCCTTAATTTTTCTGTTTTAAGTTACCATTAACAATGTTAGAGTGCTCCAAATGAAGTGAAACTTTATGAGAGTATTCAGCGGAGTTTCCTTTATACGCCTACCGAGTTTCATTCCATTAGCTCTTAAGATGACCCTTCCGGGAGCACTTGACCTGCTCCGCTGACCGAAATCCGCCTTAATTTTTCTGTTTAAAGTTACCATTAACAATGTTAGAGTGCTCCAAATGAAGTGAAACTTTATGAGAGTATTCAGCGGAGTTTCCTTTATACGCCTACCGAGTTTCATTCCATTAGCTCTTAAGATGACCGTTCTGGGAGCACTTGACATGTTCTGCTGACCGAAAACCGCCTTAATTTTTCTGTTTAAAGTTACCATTAACAATGTTAGAGTGCTCCAAATGAAGTGAAACTTTATGAGAGTATTTTTCATTCATTAGGAAAACTTCCTGAAATGTAATAACAATTCCTGAAAACTACAAGTTAACACGTTGAAAAGATGTGCTTCTGAGAAATTTAACATTTCGTTACAAAAATTCTGAAAAATGTTCAGCGAGTTAATCAGACAGATTAGTCAAATTATGTCCGAAATACTTTTGGGTGGTTCAAAAAAAAGTAAAGAAACTCTTAAGATTTTCGTTCTTGTATAATAAATTTCGGTTTGTCCTCCCTGTTGAGGGAGGCGCAGGTAGTATATGAAATAGCACCCGAAGGATAAAGTCTAAGGGATGAATAGTTTTTATTGTAGATATTTTTGTGTTACATTTTTGGCGATTTTTATTAATGAAGAAAAAAATTATAAACATCTCTTCAAAATAAATTCTTTGAGAGAGCAACTGTACTTCAGAATAAATTGTATTTGGCAGTTTGACAAAGTAATCGAAGGTTAATTAGATTCTTATCTTTCATGGCATAAAACTACAACTTTTATTACTCACTTCAACAAACTATGGTATATGTTCTACTTGATGTGGACATTTGTCCCCGCCGATACCTCACAACGTATGAGCCTCGTTCCCAACATCATTTCCATCGAACGGAACTCCCGTTCTTTCCGTTCTAACTGCAGAACATAAGTCCGCTTTGGCAGGTGTCTCATCCCTGACCAGCCCAGTTCTTCCCGGGCAAAGATGGTCGTATCCCCGGGTACCGATCTTCGAACTGGCTTTCCCTAAGTCGTAAGCGAACTGTTTCTCCGAATCGAATCGGGCTTCTCTCATTTTCTTCCCGTGTGGACACTGCGGCTTGTTGCAGGGTTGGCTTCCAGAAGCACCGGGGGACGGTCTGGGAATTTCTGGTGGGAGGCATCTGGTTCCCGTTGGAAAACTTATGGTTTCTGTCTGGACGTTTCTGGAGATGTCGTTTGCTTGTAGATCATTCCTGTTGCAGCTCTGTCGCGGACCTGCCGCGCACCGTCCGGTATCCGACGGGCAAGTTCTCATTTCCCCCCAAGAGGTCTTACCGTCCATCGAAAAGGTTCTCACCTCCGGCGAGACGGTTACGCATCTCTTGGTCTCGATCGACGGTTCGATCCTAAAGTTGCAGTTCTTCAGTATTGATTTGGAAGCTGCAGGAGAATCGGGGAGGCTGTACACCGAGCAAGACTTTAACTCTTGGTAACTGTTGCATTCGTTCATGAGTTGCTGGCGCGTCTGTTGCAGGAGTTCCTTTTGTTGCTTGAAGAGTCTTTCGGATTCTTGGAGCATTTGCTCGAAAACGCTGGAATTAGAAAACGTTGGGGACATCAAGAAGGGCGAGATTAAGCAGCATTTCCTGTACATTAGTTTCGTTTCATAATAATAATAGTCGAGTTACTCAAGGTTCTTACCTCTGAATTCCTTATGACTGAATCGATTTAGGTGAAATTTTAACTGAACCTGGGGTATGGGGGAATTATCTTAAAACACTACTGCACTCACTCATCATCTTTGGTCTTGCCCGTGTCGAAAATCCTCTCATACGAGCGCACCTTGTGTCCCACAGGCTCGTAGCAACTCCTGGACGGGGAAATCCTCTCGATCTCATCGTTCTGTGACACTTTGTTGGAAATCAGCGACTTGCATATCCCTAACTTCGCCCTGATCTCCTCGAACCTCCTGGCGACTTTCTCGAGTTCTCGTTGGGACATAATGCAGGGACATCTGTTGGTGGGGGCGCTAGAAACGGTAACCGGAATCAGGGAGCTTGGACGACGGGTCGTAGTCGTTAACAGTCGTACCTTACCTGGGTACGGACGGGCCGGAACAATTCCTCCACAGCTCGACCGTCTCTTTGCTGCTGCCCTCGTTGAGCACGCCGTAGACTTTCTCGCAGAGCTGGCAGTACTCGTCGCTGCCCTTATCGGAGCCACTGTAGCACGGTCTGATCTTGCAGGAATTAGAGACTGAAGGTGCGCCCGAACACCCCGCAGCGTTCCAGTCTTGATTCGGGAAAGGCGGGAAATTCAACGTGATCCCGGCGGTCTTCATGTTCGGGCCCGATCTGACCTGCCTGCAGGGGTAGGTGTCCTGCGTCTGGGTCGCTAGGGTCCTGTAGGTGCAGCACGCCTGGCAGGCGATCGTCCTGGCGGTCGGCGGAACCGTCGGGTTGAACGTCGCGTTGGTCGCGGCTGTAGGAGTTGCCGACACGAGGTACTGCCTCCTGGCCCGTTGGTACTCCTGGAGTTGCGACAGGAGCGCCTGGCGTTCCTCCAGTTCGGTCTGTTCCAGGGGGTCGGGCGGGGAGGTCACGTTGAAGTTAGTCGGTGGGTGTCTGGAATGGAAGAAATTATCAGTCGATTGCCATTGTAACGAAAAGTAACCCATCATGGAGCAGATAACAAGGGAGCCTGTCCAACATATCGATACCATATTCTTGGTCTTAAAAACCAAATTGATTGTGGGCAAACCTGACCCTAAGGATTCGATTATGTTTCTATGGAATATGCTTAAGACAATTTCTGGGTAGATTTCTCCATGGTAATCTCGGTTTCGATACTTACCCTTTCGTACATTTTGTATATTAAATCACAAATAGCACCTACGTCAAACGTGTTTCTATTGGTTCGCTTTTTAGCATAGTTACTTATTTTAGAAGGGGACTTAAAGACCTCATTCTTCTTTGTGATTTGCTGCTGCAGGCTTTAACTGAATGGGTATTAAAGTGACATTAATAACAATAATAATGTGAATAATTTACTTCTTTAACGGCAGTATTAATAGTAAAAGTGTTAAAAGTCGGCTGAAAGTCGTTTGGTAGCGACAACATCGCTCGTCGTTGCCAACAAAAGATACGCGTTCGAATTTAAATCTGCGCTACAGTTGGTACATATATGATGTCACCGGGTCACGTGACACCAGATTTGTTGTGAATGAACCATACATCATCATATTGTTATATTGCAACTTTGTAACAACATTGAATATAGGCAGACAGACAATATGAATAGGCTGAACCTAACCTGAAGAACCCAAATCTTCTGAAGAAAAATTCTGTGTCCCTTTCTCAACTTACATGTAACTCTGCTGGGCGCTGGGCATAAACTCCGTCCTGGTCGGTTCATCTCTCGCGTTTTGCATAGTACTGTTCATAAAACTGACTCCATGCCTCGGCGGCTCGTTCCTCGGCATGGTGCTGCTCATGAAACCGGCCTGGGTCCTGGTCGTTTCGTTCCTCAGGCCGCTCTCGAAGTCCGTGTAATTCATGGAGGTATTGCCCAGCCTAGTGCGATTCGGGCCCTGATTCGGGTTCCTTTTAGCCACCAAAGTGTTCTTTTGCGCTCCATCTAACGATACCTCGAGGATCGCGCTCTCGTTGGGGTTGACGGTACCGGCGGGGATCAAGATGTGGGTTTTACTTTTGCTCCCGTGCCTGGACATTGCGAATTTGGATGCGGACGGCCGAAATGCATGATTCGCGTCATCTTGACAGTTAGACGGGGCGACGTTAGGGGAATTTCGTCGGCACGTCAAAATTTGGTACTCGGATCGTTCTTGAAACTTGCCTCCAAGTGGCTTGTTTATAATACATATAGAGTTTATAGAAGAAGCACAAATATACTAGCTTTTACCCCTCGCTACTTCGCTCGCTCACTTATTTAAAAGAGTTACAACTCGAATATACCTATACAAACATAATATCTAAGGCAATAATGGCAACATCATTTCCTAAATACAAATAGGGCTTTGTGTGCATTACAATACCGTTCAAGGGAAGAATGTAATTGAGTTGCTCTCTTTTGACGCTAACTTACATATCAACAATCGATTATTGGAAAAAATTGGCAACACTTTTTTCCCTTGCTCAAATACACATATGTTTACATAACGAACTGCTGAATGGCATAAAAGTTAATGGCACGAAAACGTTTTCCGTACTCTAATATCTAATTGCACCAATTTTCTTAGCTATCGGCTAAACGGTATAGAAGTTAATATGTTGTAGCGCCATCTGGTGGCGAATTAAAACTAAATGGATAGCCGGCCAAACGGTTTTAGTGTTTAATAACTTGGTTCAAACCAACATCCATTTTTGTACATTAGATATTCATACAATATCGAGAAGCACCGGAGGAAGTTTCAATTTTTCCAAACGTTTGATATGAAGCCCAATACATATTGAAGTAGTCTTTTTGTAACGCCATTTAGGCATCTTAGTTTCCTTTAAACTGCTGAAGTTTTAATTCCAGTGTGTTATAAGAATATAAGGTTTATAAATATGTATGCTGATGCTTTTAGTTTGCTCCACCATCTTCTAGAATCTACAGAACTTTGGTACAACTGAAACTGCTTGAGGACTTTCAAATTATCATGATCCGTGCTGAGCCCCGATGTTTATATAATGTCTACAAGTTCCTGAGACAGTTTCAGTTGTCTGTACTGCGAATTAAATATTAAAATACCCAATATAATTAAGATCTGCCTAATAACGTACGCACAAACACCCCCATTGCCCCACTTTCCCCCTCTCGCTCCCACACACAGGTACGATAATTTTGGGCGATTTTAACGATGCGTTTAGCCCGACGCGTGCTACACTTACCCCCCCCCCTTTTCAGCCGTCGCGAGTCTCGCCTGAAATTATTTCCACTTGCCGTGTGAGAAAGAGTGAGAGGGAGAGAGAGGATTGCGCATGTCTAGATTCTGCCGCGGCGGTACGAACCGGCACCGCTTCTCTTATCGGCGTCGTGTTTAGGGCGAAAGTACCGTTATCTCGTCGAGCTCGTTATCTTTTGGTTTCCAGGGGCGGTTTACACTGGAGAATTCTCAAAAATATGAGGTTTTCCGGTGTCGGTAGTGTTTTCGAGCGGGCCGGTTTGATTTTCCGCGTGGTTTCCCCGGGGAAACTCGCGTTTTCGTGGTATATCCTCCGCGTCGGTGGTGATCTCGACGCCGCCATCGCTGGTTCACCTCCAGAGGGGGGACGCTTCGAGGCAGGATGGTAACTATACGATTTTCTTTTCGAGTCTCTCATGATAATTTACAGCATATCATTACGTTGCTCGTCTCATTGAATCGTTGATTGATACAATTCAAATCTTTAAGAAGTATTTTGAAAGAACCAACAGGAACAAATGAGACTTACCGACGCTAAACTATAGCGTTGCTTTCAATTTACATTGACAAACCCTGTGATTTCTTCAGAATTGAATAATAAATCCATTGGGCCCTCTATAGTGTTTCCAATGTGATTTACACTCCTGAATCTCTCTGGAGAACAAAAGATCGAAGGCTGTTTAAATTCTCAAAGTGGAATTCCAAGAAAACCTTTCCTAACAAATTTCTCCCATATACCTTCCTAAAATTTGCTAGAATTGTTACACATGGGTTAAATATTCATATGAGCAGTAACAAAAGGTAAACAAAACCTATGCTACCATACATATGGGAATATCAGAGGAATTTCCTTTTCTTGCAAATCCACCACTTCTGAGTAGAACATTCAATAGGGTTCACATACAAGTCAGATTATTAATTATTGTACTTTTCCATTTGTATCTAATTAATTTATTGCCCCTAAACCACCTATAAAACCAAGGATTAGCTATGAAAACAAACAAACAGTATTTGTCATTTACTGGTTAAATTCCTGTACAAATAAAATAACAGCATGAGCAGTAACAACTCGTAACGACCGACCGTACCACAATATCCTTCTTCGGATAAATTCAATTTCTGATTTCGAATGAAATGACGTTTACTCACATGCTTGCGAATTTCAAGAAAATGAAAAGAAAATACTGGAAATAAATAAAATAATAATACAATATAACAACAAAGTAAAAATTACATTAAATTGGGATAATTTTACACTAATAGAATTTCCAAGTTACAAGTACATGAGACCACTGGAAGCCGCATGCGCCATTAGGGTGTTAGCGGCCTGCTGCGTTTCTAACAATATCCTAGTTTCGTCCATCCACTGCCTCGCTACGCACCTGGGAGCACCTTTCAGTAGGTTCATGTACCTCAGGGTTTGGGCGAAATCGCCTCTATCTAACCAATATCTGAAACGATGAATATCCCATCTAAACTCATCGAACCGCTTTAATTTCTCGAGAACTCACCTTGCCCTTTGCAACACCTCGTTAGTGGTCAGTTTACTGAAGTCGATCTTCTCGTCGTTCAGTTCGTTTTGAGGAATGGGACTGGCAGCTTCTATCAGCAGTAATGACTGTAGGTAAGACAGGATGTGGACTGGTAGGGCGGCTCCCTCCTCCGGGATGAGCGCGACGGTCCTCGCGACTTTTTCCACCTTTAAGAATCGTTCGCGGAGAGCGTCCTCAGGGTAAACGCCTCTTTCCTTTGCCTCCTTGGGTATGCCGTTAAGGACTGCAGCGACCAGCTCATCGTTCTCGGCTGAAAGATGAAAATATTAGGGTTCGTTTCCGACAGGAGGATGAATAAGTTTATATATGGTGGTCACACTTTCAAGTATTGGTAATTTTGAGAAATTGAAAATTCCTCTTCCTCCTCCTAACATACACGCTCATTTGTTACTCTATCTCTAACCAATTCTGAGCATTCTGCTATACATCTACATTTCGAAGGTTTGGAGACAACTTGTATCTTCCTTTTTGAACATCTAGGTCTCGCATTCGTAGAATAAAAGAAGCCAGGCTAGATAACGGCTGTAATTGTTTCACAGATAGATCCTGAAATCCATTTACAAACAAGCAGGATAGAGTTGCATGGTTAGGGAAACTCATAATATTTTAAGGATCTTAAGCTTATGCGAAGTAAGCATTTCGGGTCTATGCTGCGGTCTAATCTGAACACCTTCAGCAACATGTTTGTTAATGTCTGCAACTGCTCATTTGTGCGCAATAAATATTGTTTATATTTTGTTATCGAAACTTCTAAAAATTGGTTACTATTCTGGGATCGAAATGGTACGATGATGTGGTGGGTTTCCAGTCCTGCGAAATAATTATTACCTGCCGCTTTCTTCACAGCGGAAATCTCTGGTTCCAACGGGCGGATTTGGTCCTTCCATGACATTCCTGGGCATCCTGCCCGTATCGCCCTCAATAGGGCCTGGCACGCGCTCCACAACACCTGGGCTTGCCTCGACGTTGTATCCGCGTCATTTTTATCTGTATAAAAAGATAGAAAAATCATTACATTTGCAACGAATCCAATGGTTATTACTTAAACTTCCATGCGACAAAAACGTGCATAATTGTGTATACCTGCGCCTGGATCCTCTGACGATCGCCACCGGATAAATAATATAGTTTGGAATTAATAATTTCATTTACCTTGGTTCTTGTTCGTACTAAAGAGTGATAAAAACTTTCCGCCACAATGGAAAATGCCAAACATGTCATGGGAAAAGACATGCTAAAATTTCCTCCATAAAAAAATTACAAAATAGTGTTCAACCAAAACTGATGACATTTTAAAAATGACAGGCGTTCAACAGGGAAAATCACAAAGATTTCAATTTAAAACAATATTGATGGACTACAGCCGTTTTCACCCAGTTTTCACATTTAATACATTTTTTCACTTCCTCATATGAGGTACTCATATAATGAGACTATAATCGGGTCGAGATATTCCCGTTCCCTCTGCTCGAAACACATGTTTTTGGAAAAATGTCACAGTGTGTGTGAGAGATATTTGTATGCAAATCATATACCTTTAATGGCATGTTCTAATCCCCTTAGTCTCCCAACGATTGTCGCCAATTGTATCTTGAACCGGCATCGCTCGTTCTCTAATACCTCGTCAAATTTCCTCTTGAAGTCCCTTTCCATTTCCAATTCCCTAGTTTTGATGGCGTCTTCCAGGTGATCGGTGAAAGCTCTTGATTGGTGTTTCAGCTGCTCACGCAGTTCCATTTCTGCTTCCCTCTTCATCTTCAAAGCCTGGAGGAGAAATAAACATTGGTTGGATGTGTTTGCATTCGTTAATTTTAATTTAGGTGGCCGTAACAATTTAAAAGATGGAAATTTCTTACGATTTTTACCACTTCAAAGAATACTCTTATTTTTTAGCATGAATAAGGTTTTTGGCTGATTGGTTATCAGTTTCGGTATCTATCGTCTTTTACTCATCGGCTAATTCCTTGGTTATCAGTACCAAACAGGAAATATTTTTGAATTATTAATAATAGTAGATTCAGCTAATCTAACTATTCATAAATTCAATGAACCTCATAAATCCTCAACTTAGACAGCTAAGTCATTAAAATATATTTTAGCTGACAGTTAAATACAACTTTTTTGCTTTTACAATGTTATCCCTGCTTTCCTAATAACCATTAAAAATCATACATACAAACATACATATAGTTATTATTTATCTTCCAATAAAACATGCTCGTGTTAATGATTGACTAATGACAAGTTTAAAACAATGTAATATCAGTAATTTTCAATAGGATTCTAAAAATTAAAAGCAGGTATAAAATTACTTTTGTATGGAATGGGTTTGAACCCCATAACTTTTTCTAAAGATTCACGTTTTACCTGTTGATGGAAGCAGAGCGTAAGCCTGCGTTTCTCCTGCTCCAACGCGCTGCAGATCTGAGCGTTGGTAAGGGCGTCTCCTCCGCCCTTCCTAGCGGTCTCTATCGCTGCATTTAACTTCTCCTGCATCACCGTTTCCATTTTAGCCAACTCTTTCTGGTAATACAGCACGTTGGAATACAAGTGCAACACGAACAGGTCGAGGTCTTCCTGGGTTATCGACAGTTTCTTTCTCGAGAGATCGATCGTAGGGAAAAGACTTTCCAGTTCCTCGGAGAAGTGATGCCTGGCCTTCTCGACTTTGTTCCAGTACTTTTCCGCTACGTTGCCGACTTTCTGTTCGTATTCAAGTTCTTTCTTGGCTTTCTCAATGTCGTCCTGTACTTTGGAGATGTTGTTTCTGATCAGCTCCTTGTTGGCTTCCGAACTTTGGAAAGATGGCCTACAACAATGGAGGTTTCATTATACGATCGAAAATAGTAATTTTGAGTTAGGACTAGACAGAGGCTTAGAGTACATCGAAATTTGCTTTGAGATTCTTAGTCAAAATATCCTACATACCGCTAAAAAGAGAAATGGAAATTAGTTGGTAATTGGAGTTACTTCTAACTGGATGTAATGTATGGCATGTAGAGGTACAGAATACATTGGAAACAATAAATGTTCATCAAAATCTTTATTCACAGTCACATTTGACCCATTCTTTGCTTTCTAGATTAGTTCGTATATCCATGAAAATAGAAAAAAGTAAAACAATCATGTAATTGTGTAATTATTAATAGTAATAGTGTGCAATTGTGTAATACAGTCTAGATAATATTTATTCATTAAACTCTCCAAAACTGTTTACTGTTTTATCCGAGAAGGTAATGAAGTATTATTATTTCCATTAAACCTCAATTGTTTATGTTGATTGGTCGAATAATCGGTTCTCTATTTATTCTTACCTAGAGACTAATTCTTTTAGTTGATTTATATCCCTTGTAGCCTCCTCTGCTTTCTGTTCGGCCCTCCTGACACATTCTACTTTTGATCTGGTCTTTTTCTTTAGACTTTCCCATGCCGCTGGGTCGACTTCATTAACGGCTTCATCTATAATATATTCAATATCCTGCAAATTAAACGAGACATTCAAATCACTGAAAGAACGATTTTCAGTTTTGATCATTACCTGGTTGTATTGTTTGACGATGTAGATGGCCTTGTTGTATGCGTTGACTGCGGCCTCTGCCGATTCACAAATTTTCTTTTCTAAATTAGCTAGGGATGCCATATCTGCATCGACGGTGTCTTCCTCTTGAGGCTTCTTAGTTTCCTCCACTGAAGAAACAGAAATTAGCATGGTGAAAGGAAACATTAAAAATTGGAAAATATGATATAAATGAAATGGAAAATGGTTAATCAAAGTATGAAATACCCAGTTCGATGATAGGTTCCTCCCCTTTAAGCGGTACCCTCTCCAACCTAATCTCGCTGTAAATCTGCTCAGACTTTGGTATCCCTTCCAATTTAGGTACAATTGGCGGTGGTGCTAGTCAAAATAAATTATAAGAATTGTTAGCATAGACATGCATAGAAAAATAATGTTACAATGTTAAAGATTCCCGGTTAATGGTGAAAGTGAAGTTACAAACGTTCATGGCGTTCTCCTCGTTACCTTTGTACTTTTCGGGTTCTTCCATCACGGTGCTATGTTTACCCCGCTTTTCGCTCTCGCCCCCCGTCACTGCGTCGAATAAGGTCGACTTGATGCCGCCGTAATAATCTGCGACAATGTTCTTGGAACTCTGTTCGTTCCACAGAGTGCTTATGATGGAATCGGTAAACGGGGCGTACTGTGTGAGTGTCTTCCTGAAATCCGGATCGTATTTCGCATACGCCAACGTGGCCCCTCCGGTCAATACCAGGGCACCTACTGCCATTAGGACTCCTCGTCCGCCACCACTGCCACCTTCGCTGCCCCTGGATTGAGTTTTGTGGGTGCTGTAACTTCGCGCATGGTGAATGAGCGTGGGGCGGTTTAGGTACGCGATGGGTAGCTGGTATTTTCGCTGCAATTTTGAGAAAAGCGGTTAGATGGTTTATCACCGTTATAATAAATTAATAAAAGCAAATGTTTTAGTCGTTCATGCATTTGCAAAAGGCTTTCGATATGGTGAGCTCAACACATTGAAAATGAGTCATTAAGAACAATCTAAATGTAGATATCATTGCCCCATTAATTGTTGATAATAAACATGGGTATCATAAGGTAATGTTTGATACGAGTTCGATTTTTAGGTTAGGTTTGGTACTCAAAGTGCATTTGACGAGAGTTTTTAACGGGTTAATGTGATCTTTCCCGTCAAATGTGCCAGTTTTCACCAGGAGCAAGTTCCCCTCGCCCCCAACTTACGTAAAATTTATCGAATATTAACTGATGTATGACATAACACTTCCAAGTAGACCCCTTAACATATTTCACAGTCTTACCCAATGCGTGTTCCTAGGGCAGAGCCTCCAGATCGCTTGCAGCATATTTTGGAAAAGCCACCTTGGGGGGTGCGAACTACAGAAGGAAAACCTTGAACCGAAGGGAAGTTCACCTGCTTCGGGCCGTCATCGGTCCGTTCAAAAATAAACGTGATCCGTTCGGCGAAACGTCAAATTTTCAATCTTCCCTCCTGCCTCTCGACGACTACCTATTGCTATTCTACTGGTAATTTTAAATTCGGCCTCGGCGGGGAATTTCGAAAATTCGCGAAATGACGAGCACGATTTGTCAAAATTGAGGCTTTTCGGTTTTTGTTTCTTCGGGAGGTTTGAGGTTAGGGCAGGTGGGGGAATGTTGGTAACGCGCGTAAGTTGGCGATTGTGCAAGTCGTGCCAACAGTCTAATGAGACGGTTCGACGCACGGACGCGACCCCTGGCGGAACGCGATAGGAAACAAAATATTGAAATACTAGAATAACCTGCATTTATTCAATATACAACTATAATCGTCCGTTACCTAACTAACAAACGTTTGTTTGATTTATGATCGACATAACACACACGTGCAAATAAATTTTTATCGAAAAGAAGTAATAGATCTCAGTGGAACTGTAAAATCATCAATAGTTTATGTTCGTGTTTCAGGGGTAGTGATCCCATGTTAAATTTTTAGAGCAGCAAAAATTTTTACAAACAAAGAGCAGGTTAAAAAGAAATAATAGTAAATTACAAAATAGACTGTACCGTTACTTTGATTACTTGTGATGTTAATCATCCTTGTGGTTTAATTCCTATTTCTAGAATCATCGATTCAAATCTAATCTAATTCAATTCTTTTTCACTAGAAAAAAGTCACTCTGGGTATCTCATTATTTTAAATATATTGATGTGTTTTTACTTGTGGTATGTCCTATTAGTATATTGCATTTTCTTACTATATTATTATTCATAACATCCACTGTTGTTGACAAAAACTTGTAATGTTCACGTCACTTTCAATGTAATTTTCTCAAATGTGATATTTTTGACATTTGCTTGGTTACCACAGAATTATCACTGTTATTTTAATATTTTTAGAGCTTCGCGTCCGTACTAGTAGAACTACCTCAACGCCAGTCAATACGAAAGCAACGCGAGAAACGTAGAGAACTGCATTAATGTAAGTATTCCTCAGTTGTACAATATTATTTTATAATGCAACCTAGATGATAAGGGTCCTTTCTGTACTTGTTTTCGTAGAACGTTCGAACACAGGCCCACTATTGCGTTCTTACACCATTTATAATCACGGTATTTGAAGTCGTAGCGAAAAATCTTATCGATTCTACTTGAAACCGTTTAGGGAAATCTAAGTTTTCAACATGGTTCTTAGGGAATTAAATAATTTCCCATTTTATGGAACTTACGGTTATTTGAGGGTATGGAAGAATCCCTGAAGTGGGCCTTCTAATGAGATTGTTTGGAACTTTCGTAAACTATCTAAATTTTTTCAAAAGATCCTCCAGATATTTTCTTTTAAATTATTGTATTTGGAATCAAAATGCAAACATTTGAAATTTCCGTCAACCTACTAGTTTCAATGTTAAACCCATTTTGGTGTTTCTAAACTCTAAAGGAACTACTAGTTTTCTTCAGCATGATTTAGATTTTCTAATGCTTTAAATTATAACGAGGAAGCTACAACTACTACAAATATCTGAGATCATTTAAAAAATCTACATTCTCTTAGTGGTTCCCAGAGAGAGAAAAAGTTTCAAATTTTCAGAATAGATTTTAAAGCACCTTTGATAATTCAGAAAAACATTTGAACTTTAAAGCTAGCCTTTCAAAATTCTAAAGGAAACTATAGGGCTTTTTGGAGTTTAAATTCCATTATTTGAAATCAAAACAAAATGCTTATATTTGAGCCCTTTTAGGGAAATCTGTTTTATATGATTGTCGGAGATACAAATTGAAATTTCCTTGAACTCTTTAGATTCGAAGTTAAAGCACTTTTGGCGGTTAAATGTACTAGAAGGACCAGAAAATTTTATTTTCCATTCTTTATAGTATTTAAAATTAAAATATATTTCTTGAAACGTTTGCAAACATGCAGTGATTTAATTTTGGGGTAATTTTCGAAACAAATGATGACGTGTTGATTGATTTTGGCATGTGTTAGCAATGTTTTGTAAAAATTTAACGTGGATGCTATGTGTAATGGGTGGGACAAACAAAAGTTTTGTGGCGACGTTTTTAGGACGGTTCCTCTTGTGTAACATACGACTTTTAACTATTTGGCATATAGGAATTGTTGACGTCATGAACATATCTTTGCGCTATTTGGGTTATAGCCAATGAAATGTGGGTATTCAAGACATTCCATCGGATGTAATAAATTCAATACTGCAGCAAACTGTAAATACTATAAATCCGCCAATGGTCCGACCATAAATTCAAGGCTTATCGGTCACATTTGCATTAAATTTTTTCCGTGTTTTACAATAACCGCCTTTCAAAAAACAAAAAGAACAATAAAATAGAGCAACACTTATAATTTTTGAAACTTAATTTGAATAGAAATTTAAAGGGTAAATAATAAAATAGGAGTTCCTAGTTAATGTTACATTAAAGGTTCTTTATGATCATTGTTTTATCATTTTTCAAAAAAAAATATATGCTGGTACCTTTGCTGCATATGTAATTTTAAACAAACCATTTCACACGTAATTTTTCAACAAATGCATTGAAATGGAAGAGTGGGTATTGCAAATAGTGATTGGTATAAACGAATGAACAGTAAAGCGACGCTTAATCCAAATATATTTATTATTAACACTGCTTTTGTTGTTCATCACACAATTAATTACTTGAAATATAACATTAATATAATTTAGTTGGCAAAATATAATTAGCGAATTGTAACTGAAATAGTTCAAATACGGGTAGTCGTACACTGAATTTATGTTTTGTAATTGCATGACTGCTCTTTAAAAATTTATTTGCTCATTATTCAACCGATTGTCGAACACCAGTAATTCACACGTAAGTATTTTATTTGACTACGTGTGATTTTATATTTCGTATTGGAACTACTTCAGCGGAGAAATATATAGGACCTTTCGTTATTAAAATTAAATGATATCACATTGACCCTTAAAAATATTATTAGATACACCTCTTAATATATACATTTTACAACAATTTAATTAAATATAAATCTATAGACAAGTCAGTATCACCTCGTATAACACAGCAATATCGATAAGATCATTAGGGGGCAATTGCTGAAGAGTAATTTTTCTGCCGAATTGTTGTCCGGTAAATCGAGGTTTTCTTGAAATATCACTGAAAAGAAATAACAAAAGGATAATTAGAAATACATCGGATGTTAAAGTAAAGCTTGATCTTAATTACTGAGGAGTTATAATAAATAATAATGTAATTTCTTTGCATTACTGCCATTAAGGTGTCATTTTTGTGATAGAATTTTCATATATCTGTCAACCAATTATATCCCCGAAGGACAAAAGTATTGATACCACAAGTTTGGTACGTAACAGATTTCCTAATTTACGTTCCAATCTATCAATTGATTGAAACTTTCTGTAATGACTTGACCTCTTTTGGAAAATATTGTTCTCGATTGCCACTATGCATGAATAGAACTTTAAAATATTCAAATTATTTGACAGAGCACAGTTGTCCATCGTCTGCTGTGTTCCTTAGCTTGTTTGGTACAAATTTTTACTTATGCAGTACGGCAACGCTGATGTCACAAATGTCCGGATTATCCGCATAAACTCAGGCTTCATAATTGTTTAAAGTACGTCTTTTCGATCGATAGAGGGAAGGAAACTATTAAATAAGCATATTGCGAAACGGGATTCGTCGGGAACGGGACAGGAACTGAACGTATGTGACGAATCGTCGATCGATGCTCGAATTTCCTGGATTGAATTTTTCACGCGTCCCGACCGTAAGCGAGTTAGACAGATCATTTTTTCCCGTCATGTGCCGGACCGGACGCGAGTTCGTGGGCGAAGCGTGAAATTACTTTATGTAAATCTCGAGCGGGAAAAGATTAAAATGTATGAGCTCCCAGCCTCCCGCGGGCGCCCCCGCGTACAAGGAAGTGCAGGAAGTGTTTCGAGGCGGACAGTAATAGTAACAGAAGGGGGACGTCCTCACGTGTTGCTTCCGAGTTCCTCAGGCCGATCTGCCACCCGGGCGGGTCCTCGGTGGTCGGGACTTCGCGCCTGAGGAAATTCCTGTGCTTCCTTTCCAGCTCTATGCTGCGTTCGGAGCTCCTGTGGTAGACGTTCCAGAGGCTCGCCGAGCATCTTATCTTGATCTTCCCGTTCTCGAAGAGGTCCTCCGTCGTTTTTATGCGGATCGACGAGATAGACCTGTAAAATTGGAAGCTTTTTACCAAAGGGGCTGTAACCACTAATGTCAGGTTTAAATAATTATTTGAAAATAATCTGGCAAAACTTAAGTTTCAGATTCAGAGTGAAACCAATATGTTTTTGGCTTCATTAAGCTTCTTTATCAAATCAAAAATTATTTTTTCTTATATGGCCAAGATAGAACAAGCACTACATATGATTTTATTAAGAAAATGCAACATGACTTGATCGAATTTTCCTTTCAATAATAAAAAGCAATTTTTAGATAAATTGCTGATTTATATTCAAAAGAAAGATATGTGGTAGACTTTGTTAAAATAGTTTTCTGGATGATTAAATCAAATTCTTTGATTATTGGGAAAATTCGGGAGCTGGGAATAAAATTTCTATTTCCATATAGCTAAATGAAACTATTTCTAGAACAAGAAGCGTGTGGATTTTTTTTAGAGAACTGACTGGACATTATAAAAGTTTTGGAAAAAATTTTGATAGCCCAAGATTTGACTCAAGCAAGGGCGTATATGAAAAAATATTTATTTGTTATTGGTCTAGTAAAATTTTCGAACGCAGGCCTGTTGCTGCGTTGTTATGTAACCGAAAAAAAATTCTGGAGTCCTTTTTCTATCTGGAATTTTTGCACAATTGACAGAGAGTTTACTAGAGTGTTGGAAAATTTACCCAATTAGGTTAATGAGAGAAATTCATTGTTCAGTGTTTTTGTTCAAAATTGATTATAGGTTATCAAACTTTTCAGAACACCTCTGAATTTCCTTTAAAAGCGAGATTTATGAATTAGTTGCTTAGTAAAAATTAAAGTTTGAGGAAATACCATGGAATACTTGGATAAATGCAATGTAAATATTTCTGGAAAATTCCCTTCATTTCATTAGAATTTTGGAGAAATTTTTCCTTCACTTTTCACTATTCTTTTTAAATCTGTCACTATTTTAATTTAAAAAATTGGTACCGGCTGCCACTGCAACTGTGGTATAAAAGATACGTTTGTAATGGTGAAATAATATGTTATTGCATTCCATGTACGATAATGTCCTGCAGTGCTGGTCTGAATTTTACCTTGATTGCTTTTAAAACAGAAATTAAACTAGATGGTTTCATCTAAAATGACACATAGTGCATTGCAGTAATTTTAGGGTTCGTTTGGTTATGGTTATTGATGTAAAAACGCGATGTGTACATCGGTTTCATTAACGCAATACCATGAGTGAATTTAACTCAATAACCTGTATTGTATCTGGTGATATGACATAAAGGTAATTGTAATAAAATTTTCGTTCTATCGCAAATACGCAATACGAACGTTGTCAGTGCAGGAATCGGCCTTCCATTATAAATTACACAAAAAATTCCGAATGAAAAATCCCTTTACGATTTTTGACCCTTTGTTTGATGACGACACGTATTTTTGGGTTTCCGAATATTCCCCTTTCGATAACATCGTTATTAAAAAAATACGTTACGTTAACCAGAATAAATTTCAGTAAAACCCCCCAAATATTTGAGAAAGATACTGGAAAATCACCCGATGATTATGGCCTCGGTATAGATTAAACGCGTGTAAAAAAAATTAGATAGGGTCCGGTTAATCCGCTCGCGCGGAGATATTTATCGCGCTCGGACATCTCGTGTAAATATTTGCCACAATTTTTGAATTAAAAAAAAAAAATACGTCTGTAGTCTAATGCTTCCGGAAACAAAATTTCCATTTGAGGATGGAAATCAAACGTGACGCATTTTACGAGAATATTACTTCCATAATTCAACCAAAAAGCATCACCACCTCCACCAATGGAGGAGTATTTTATCCGAAAGGTACATGTGCCAATCGTGTAGTTCTTCGATTCCTTACACTTTCATGATAGTCATCATAGCGATATTCGGTGGAGTTAAAAGGAAAAAGGGAAGTGCTCTTAGGACAAAACGTACCGATGGAGTAGTACAATATGTTCGGAAACTCTACGATGCACCAAGAGCTCTAATACTAGTCTTTGTCCGGGAAATAGGACCTTTTAAAAGAGCTCCTCGTCTGTTCATATCGATTTACGTCAGTTCAAGTGTTGGTCGAATTTTGGGGATGGTTTCGTGAAACAGGAACGTTGATGAAATAACTTAACACTCTTTTATTAGCTGGAGCAGTACGTACCCCTGTAACGGAATGCTTCAATGTAGTTTTCACCGACTTCTTGATGAGAAATTAGTTTGAAAATTTTCACACGTTTTAAGGCTCGATGACAATACAATAATTTAATAACTTTGCTCTATTGTCCTGATTAGGATCGTCAGGATAAAAAGGAAATAGTCATTACCGTTCTCGGGCGCCTTTGCCATTTCTTATAATTCGTTTGTAGATGTGCGAGTTTTTTAATATTCAGCTGGTAAGTGCAATTATAGGTTAAATTCATGTGAAAACGTTTCAGAATCACGTTAGTAATACACCTTCATAAAAACGTATCACATTTCGAAATCTGTAACATGAACCCAACTCATATTAGCGCAGGTAAAAGAAGCTGTTTTGTAAACAACAAAGAGTAACAGCAGACGGACCAAAAAACTTTGTTTCAAATGGATCAAAGTTGATAAAACCCAAAATTTGAGCTTTTACGTTTTTTTCCTTTTAAACAATAAAAAACAAAAAAATGGTCGCTTTTCCGTTCTTTCATCATTGCGTGAAAATTATTGACAGAAATGCAATACGGTGTACAGACGATTTGTAGAAAATCAAAAGACTTTCAAAATGAGCGTTTTTAAAAGGTGATCAGAGCATTTTTCATCGAGAAAACTTGGAAAAACCATTAAAATTGAGTATTTTTCAAAAACTCACAGCTTTGCACGTTTTAAAGCTGAAGCGCTAATTTTGCGCGAAATGTTAGATTATTATGTCTGCTTTAACCATGCAAAAGTTGGATACTGTCGGATAAATAGTTTTTGCACAATTACGTTATTAACAATATACACCGAAATCCTGCAAAATTCGGCGTATTTACTGAGATGGGCCGATTTTAATTTTTCAAACGTTTTTTGAAAGGGGACGTCAAAACCTATATCTTGAATTTTCATGTACTTTTGGGGAAAACTTCGAAAAATGGTTTCGAACATTGCGCGAAACGCGCTATTTCGCATTTCGAGCTGAGTGGTGGGGCCATGTTCGAAGCCATTTTTAGCACTTTTCTCCAAACCTGTATGAAAATCGGAGATAGCCAAGTTGTAGGTTTTGATGTGCTCTTGCAAAAACCGTTTGAAGAATTAAAATCGGTCCATCTCAGTTGATACGCCGAATTTTGCAAAATTTCGGTGTATATTGTTAATAACGCAATCGTGGAAAAACTATTCATCCGACAGCATCCAACTTTTGCACACTTAAAATAGACGTAATAATCTAGCACTTCACGGAAAACTAACGCTTCAGCTTTAAACTGAGTAAAGCTGAGAATTTTTGAAAATTACTCCATTTCAATGGTTTTTCCAAGTTTTCTCGATGAAAAATGCTCCGATCACCTTTTAGAAATGATCATTTCGAAGGTGTTTCGAATCTCTACAAAACGTCTTTACTACGTATTGCATTTCCATCAATAATTTTCACGCTATGATGAAAAAGCGGAAAAACGACCTATTTTTTTGATTTTTATTGTTTAATAGAAAAAAAAAACCGCCAAAGCTCAGATTTTGGATTTTCGTCATCTTTGATCCATTTTAAACAAAGTTTTTTAGTTTGTCTGCTGTTAAATTTTATCTGCCAAGAAAAACTCTATAAACTGAGCCATATTGTGCTACAGTGAATTCCTATTCATAGTTGTTACGTAATGATAACTTTGTAATGAATTTAATTCTTCAACGAATCAGTATGATTTGATGCGTTCATTACAACCTGTATGATTTGATTATGATTGATTCCACGACTCGAATCGGAAAATTTGTCGGCCCCATGTTGTCAGTTGGGAAGCATCACGTGAACTATTCAGGTAACCCGCCGCTTTTCCGGGTCTAATCAAACTTCGGATCCGGATCGATCTCATTATTATGATACCGACGTACCGCGTTCACCACGTGAGCCTGAAATTATGGAAAGTTCGTCGAATCTGCGAGGCAGGTGCATGCAATGGTTGCAAACGTAAACTGTGCCATTGCGTAGGAATTATGCTGATGTTATAATCTCTTTTGTCACGAACGAAACAAATTGCTCTTTAGTCCTCCTGCTAGCACGAAAATGACTTCAGGTGTGAAATATGTGATTAATATGGTGCTTAATGAAGTGGGAGTGAAGTTCATGGTGTATCAATTACACTTAGCCTTCCGGAAATATTTCGCATTGACGGTTATTTTCTGTGAATTAAATAAATTTCACAAAGACTAGAAATTTTTTTGGCTTGGTGAGGATTTTGATTAGATTTGATGTATATTTTGTGGTCACCGGTTTCTTATTTGCTATGTCTTCTGAATTATTACGTCCAAATGTATGACACAGGAAATATAAGCAATGAGTATAATAGATTAGATCGAGTCTGTCAATTTACGTACCATTTGGGCCAAATATGTGGTAAATAATAGCACTAAAAAAGGAAGGCAAATCGATAACGCATTTCATTGTTGTAATAAAATGAGTTTAGCAGACAGAAATCGCTTGGTATGATTTATTTGATTAAATTTAATGACAATTAATCTAATAGAAAATTAACATTTATGAAATATGAATAGACTTCCATAAAGGACTTTGGTTTAAAAAATCACTTACCATTTCGTAACCTTTCAGTAATCAATGCAATATTTTTGAAATATTTCTGATATAGCATATCGCCTAAAATGCTAGAATACGTTGTGTCTTCCTTTGTCAATTTGTTAAAAAAATTGTTAAATAATATTACTTCACAAATCTTGGATAATTTCAAAGAACCGTTTTGGTTCAGATTTCTGAATAAATTTAACCTAACCTAAGCCCTCTGTATATTTTTAATTCTATTCTGGCGTTTCAAAATTATAAAGGAACCTCCGGGGTTATTTTTTAGCAAAATTCACACTAATTCAGTGTCTGTCTGAGACCATCTAGATTTTTCACTGGTCCTCAAAGAGTGAATCAATTTCAAACTTATTGGAACCTTCCAGAGGTACTTACGGTAATTTCAATTGTAGTATAACGCCTGGAATCTTTATTTTAGGTACGTTCTAACGTTTAAAGCTAAAATCAAATTTCTGTAATTCCTCCATAATCACGAAGTGGCGTGCATACATGGTATTAAGAAAATCAAAGTTCTCGCAACGTCCAAGTTGTGTACTAGAATAAATCACTAAAATGATAAAATAAGACATAATAAACCCGGGAATTTTTATTCTAGATCCTTTGTAGCGTATGAAATTAAGCTGAAACTGTTTTTAGGTTTGGTTTTAAGGCAGTTCTTGTTTGGTATGTCATTAGAACTGAAACAATTTTCATCCCATCTATTTTAAGCTGTTTAACGTTTAAAACGAAACAGTTTAGTAATACCAAAAGATTTCTAGCTATAATTTTAAGACCATGAAAGCATAGCGGCCCAGAAGAGCATGTCAAATTAATATTTCATTTGACTTAGGGATTTCTATCGCTCCCTGTATAATGCACTAATAAATTCGCATTATTCAACTCATAGTAAAACATAGTCTCACGAAAACAAGAAACAAGTACTATAAGAATAACACTACAAAATTTGTAATAAGCATTCAGTTACACCCTGTATAATGCAATAATGACTACCTGTTAACGAAAAATATTTAAAGTAATTTTTAAATGTACTTAATTATCCATTTCAAAGGAATAAAATAATTTAATTTCGTGGCAACGTGATAAAATAATTTCGCACCGTGGCAACATCGACACCTAAATCTGTTTTCGCTTAGGAAAGTTTTTGTACAAATTTTTTTTGTTACGCCTGGCACAGGCGAGGCTTTTTTGTCTGTACGGACGAGTCGGAGGCGATAGAAATTTTTCTGCGCTAAAAGAATTATTCGTGTCGGTACCGCGTCGTGGACGGTTGTATTTTTGAATCGGGGGTGTTTTCTCGGTGAATTTTTCTTTTTCGGGGGTGATTCCACACGTTGAACGTTAATGAGACTTTTGTTTTTAACGTCGTTAAGTCGTTAAGTCGATTCGATCGTCGTTAAGCGGAAAATCGTTCCTATTTTTGCTGAGCGTCCGCGAAGTATTCAGAGGGTCCAAAGGTGACGTCCCCAGACTTCTCCAGGTTAGTTATTTTCGAAACTGAAACGCATTTAATTTTTTCAGTATTGCTTATTTTCGAAACTAATGTTTATATGAGTAATTAGCTTGTGTCGCCTTGGGCGAAATTATTGATGGGTTTAATATGGTTCAAAAATATGATCTATATACAAGGTGTTTCATACTTGAAAGCCGATATTACAAGGATTACATATGATTTTTATGCAGTAATTTTAGCCTCGGTCTGCTTAAATTTTTATACCCATGGTGATAAAAATTTTTTGACCACCCGTCGAACTACTTTTAGTATTTTTATGGTCACATCCTCTGTGAAGGTAAATGGCCGGAAACATTCCTGCAGTGAACGTCTTGATTGTGTAGAAAAATGATGATGATGTATTACATTAGCAGGGTAGTGGAAAATTTGGTCGTGAGTTCTGGATCACCCCGTATACAAGGAACAGATCGTTTCTACGCATGGGGGTGAAAGGGTGCACCATAAGACGTCAAATTAGCAAGAATATGACTTTCAAATATTTACTTACAACATTCAAAGGGTCTTAATATGCGACGTTAGCAAATAAATTTCTAATTGGAGTAGGAGTAATATTTGATTTGTAGATGGTACAAATGAAATTGGATTCTTCACCAAACAGTTTGACGGAAATGTTTCAAGTATTGCCCATTCTAAGTATTCACTGTAGAATAAAAAAGAAAATTATTAATGTAGTGAAATTATAAATTATTTTAGATACGATTTTCTTAGTAGAAAGAAGAATTATTTTTTTAAATTCACGAAAAAAATCGATCTTTAAGCAATGCTTGACGTAACATTTGCCAAAGGTTCATTAATTTTTAAAACTCATGTACTTCTTTACAAGAATCAATTTTTTAAAAAATATCACAAGCTATATTTCAAATGTCATATTTTACATTAGATTGTTTGTAATGGGAACGTTTACTGCTAAAATCAAATAAAGGAATTCCCTTCCTCACATCTAAGTACTTCCATAATGGCGAAAGAGCAGGTTTCTCAAATATTTTTCTGAACAGCACATTTTCCATCCACTTAGAGCGATTCGAAACGTTGTCAACATTCCGTTTGATCACAGGGTTACTCCTACGTTAATTTTTCAACCGTAGGCGAAGTTTACGCCATATTTCGTTAATAAACGAGCAGCATTTCACATCAAATAAACCAATATACAGATTTTATCTCTCATCATAAGCGAAGGTTAAGTACCTACTGAATGTTGATTCGGTAAATAATCATGAAAATTGGTTGAAATTAAACCGCAAGACGTCCGGAGGGACTGATGGCTGTTTACTCGGGAAATATTTAACGTCGATTTAATAAATACACTCGACGGAGTACTTTGTACGTTTCGTGTTATTTAGATGTAAAATAATACCAGAAGTAACGAAAGTTGTGAGTAGAGCTCGAAAGTTTACACGACTAAAATTTTGAAATTAAGTAGACTTTAAAGAAATTTCATACAGAAGAAATGTAATTTGTTTTTAAATATTATCCTTATTAAATTACAAAAGTGTTAATCATAGGAACTATATAACTGTCATTCCTTTCGCATCTCTTACTAACTGTCTTCTCTATGCTTCTGGTAGGATTATCTAGCACGTTCTATATGTGATAAATAGATCTGCCCTATCAAAATTAGATTCCAGGATACTCCAGGCCAAAGTGAATTCCCTTATCCTAGCATATGCTACGTATCGAATATACTTCAGATCCTTCCCCTGGAGTCTATCCAGATCTATCTGGATACATATGCCAGAGGAACGAATCTATCAATTATGAAAATTTGATGATTGAAGTGATTGTAATCTGAAGTTTAGATTGCAGTAATTTACTATTAGAGCCAGTGTATTCCTGGCACATATAAGTTCTAGAATATTTTGGCTACTAACTGGTGTCTATATCCTTCTGGTAGGATTTTCTAGCACGTTCTATATCTGAAACTAGATATGCTCTGCCAAAATTAGATTCCTGGATACTTGAGACCCTTATCAGTATCTAGCTTCTAGTGATCGCCTAGATATGAGATCTTTTCCCTAGAATATAGCGCACTGTATCTCTAAATTTGAGAACTTTTCGGTAAGAACCAGCACTTTTCATGCACTAGAATCCTAGATTCTAAACTCTAACTCCTACCTAGTGTCTAACTAGGTTGCTTCTGTTAGGAGGCTATAGAATAACAAGACAATAATTTTAGTTAGAATTTAACATATTTCATGTTCGAGTAAATTCTATATCTCACCATGTTCTACTTATGTAGTAGATTTTGGATTTCTCGTCTAGGATAATTTATAATTCTTTCTAGCATAGTTCGTATCTTAAAATAGTTTCTAATGAATGAATTATCACCAATCTAAGCTGCATGTCAGATTATAGTTTTGTTTCGATAGAACTAGCATATTCCAAGCACTTGAAATCTGGATTCTAGAACACCATAATGTCTAGCTATTATGCTAGGACAGAATAGCAACATCTTATACCTATCGATAAACTAGTACTTAGCAGGTTCCATACCATTCCATATCTGATGCCAGCGTGAGTAGATTTTTTACTCCTGTTTTCGACTTAATTCCTGATCCTTTCACTAGGATATCCTGCAATATAGCATACTTCATATCTAAATAATTCCCTAATGTCTAGTAAGTTTAGCTCTTTTCTAAATTACAATATTCTCTATAATTCTAGATTTTAGCACACAATTTAGCAGAGTTCATATCATAACATCTGTTTAGTTTCCAATAAGTGAAGTAACTGTAATACGTATTTTAGATAGTTGGAAGTGAGAAGGTTCTAACTTTTCAATGGGGTAGTAAGTATGAGCTGGTACTTTCCATGTCTTGTGAATATTTAAAGTTATAGCACGTTCCCTATCAGATGAATGTTTAGGAAATTTTGTGCGTTAGGCGTGTAAAAATGGATCGAAAAACATTTACAATTTCGAATAACTTACGTGACGTATCCGTCGACATCCATCTTGTATTTGTGTACCTTCGACTTGTCCACCTGCCTTCCGTTGATGTACCACGTTAAATTCGCCCCAGGATTGGATTCCTCTGAGGTGCAGTTCCCTTTGAGGATTTCTCCGATCTTGTATCTCATCTTGAGGCTGGTGATGTAGGGATCCTTTTTCGGAATTTCCACCACCTGTGAGAAAAGAGAGCGTGATGGATATTTTCTGCGCGGGAGATTAATTTAGGTGAACGTAATTTTCCCGACGTCAGTCAGTCACGATTCGGTAGAAACGCTTGTTATAGATGATTAACGTTTGGAAAAGATACGTACAATATTTGTTCTTATGCTGAAAGGTAGCAGTGCTAAACTTTTGGTTTTGTGAGATTATATAAGGCGTAATAACATTTTTTCTAAAATTTCTGGTGGTTGGTAAATAGTGGTTGGTTCTATGAATCTTCTAGTAGTTAGAATCATCAGTATTAAATTAGCAACAAAATATGCATCTTAAGGTGATGCTAATGATAGAAGCAAATGTTGAACATCCCTCGAATTCGAATTTTGACTGTAAGAATACTTGTCCTACAAATATGACCAATGAGTAGGCCTGCAACACCCTCTAATCCCGTATGAGAAATATGGCGGTCTTGTTGAATAAATGGCGAAAGCGCTCAAATAGTATTACATGTAGGAAATTACCATTATTAAAGTCTCGTTATTTGGAAACTTTTGCAAACATTCCTTTAGTTAGTATTGCTACTGTTTAATGCTTAATCAAAGAAATTGCTCAAAGAAGCAGTAATGACATCTCTAGGACTATACGAGTTTCTACCACGTTTCTACTGGAGGCTTGTAGCGAGCACCCTGTATATTTCGCGCTCCTTTAAATTTAATAAATCCGTCTTCTGGATGATTTACAGCGTATTTGTAACGTCGCGATCAATAAACATTGACAAATCCTGCACACACCTCGGGAATCGGGCCCCCGTTTCCCAATCCGTGGCCACAGAATTAATTTTCTTCGCCAAAGTAACGCGTCTAGCCGTCTAATCAGGCCCTTTATATACGGCGAGTAATTTATAGTATAATTAACCCCTTTAATGCCGCTACCATGTGACGGTTCGTTGCCGTTACGTCGTTCGAACAAATCACGACGGCAATGCCGAAAGCACAGCCGTAGACTTTTTAATTTTCCGACAATACGCGGAAAACGGAAAACGCGAATTTTTGTGTCAATTTCTCAGCCTCGATATACAAAGCGCGAGAGTCACTGTCAATGGATATGTCAAAATATTTTCATGTCTCGAAAGGGCGCGCCCTAATTTCACCCTTTTGCTGCGAAGTATAAATCGACGAAAAAATCTCGACGGTTAGGCGCTTTGATGTCGTCATAATAGCTTCCCCGCGGACCGGGAATAATTAAAATTACATTACTTTGAAGTCTCAAGCTCGTGCAGCACCTCAATTCCAGACTTCAAAGCTACGTAACCCCTTTCCCAAACGGTATGTATACTTATTGGCCGCGCAATGAAAGCGAATTTATTTTATCGGCGGCGAAAAATCGGAAAGCGTGATACGGGTCTATTTAATTCGAGTAAGTGGGGCATTCGCCGAATTTTGCCCAGGAAAAATTTGAAATACCCGCTTGAAAAACTTGAGATAGACCAGCACGTGAAACTATGTTTCATACGCTGCTACTTAACTTTATTAGTAGTAAAACACTGTTTTTATTTTGTCGAATGTAATGCGTTTTATCGCAAATTGGATTGCAACTTGCTATAAGCTTAACAAGAAATCAACTTGTTAGTACAGTCGATAGAGGTCTAGCATGTGCAATTTAACACTAACCACAATGTATAGATCGACTATAAATGATGAGTGGAGTTGCAGGTTTTCTAACTGATGAAATATTTTAGCAGGAAAAAAATCTTCGAAAATATGTATGAATTTTGCAAAAATCAGTGAACCACGTTCTTTTAACTACATAAGTATATTGTCCATATGGTGAACGTCCTGTACATAACGATATTATTGAGCAAAAATATTCATTGCAGTATCTAGTGTTGTTGCCTTAGGTAAATATCTGTGGATTTTATTCAGGCCTTTTATCATACATTTGAATAATGTTTCTAAAGTTTCCTTGAACCCTTCTGCTTCAGATATTTATCACAGAAACGTATTTTACAATTCATTCTCTTTAGAGGCCACTTTGATTACGTGCGTTTAACTGTCGTTTTTAAATTCAGGAAGAAATCAAATATATACTATTTTCAGCCGTGCATTGTGAGAATTGTTTTCAAAAATGGGGTTATGAAATTAAATTGAAAGTATAACATGCGTACATATATGTTAAATAAGGTGACAAAATTGGAGAAACAACATGAAAGTACCGTTTAAATGAAAATGTGGAATGTTTTGCATAGTTATTTTTTCTTTCGTATCAAAGGAAAATCAATTTGCGTTGAAGTGGGATTTTAAGTTAGTTTACTAAACCAAATTTCCTCATAGAGGTTTTCATTAGTATTATGGCTTTAGACTAATTTTTTATAGACCAACTCTTTTACCTACTATATCATGTGCGCTCTGATTTCTCCCCTTTTATTTCTTTAGGAGTCCAAAAAGGTCCCTCGCACTGTACTTTTTGAATTCCTTTAATTTTAGTCTGCTAAAACACCCAACTTTACGGCGAATTCGCCAAAATCATCCCAATTTCTTATAATGTGCAGTGGCGTTTGAAGTCACTAATTTATTTCGTCCTGACTGTCGTGAAAAATTAATTACAATTATTATTGTACAATATCAATACAATATATACACTGTAATACAATACAATTGTATTACAAATGTAATAACGGTTTTCCACGAAATGTGTCATTGAGGATTTCCCATACTAAAGTTATACGATAAAAATCAGCCATTAATACTCAACACTTACTTTTGAAACGAGAAATGCAGTATTTCTATGACGTTGACGTAATGAAACTAATTTATTTTTGGACTTAAAAGGGTTTTATTTGGTAATGTTTTCGAGTTAATTTTAAATTTTTCCACGTTTCTTTTAATTGCTAAACATTTAAACTTTGAAAATTGAAACAGATTTAAAACTTGTGTTGTAAGGCACTCTCTCGAATTTAGAGTCCAAAAGAGACTTTTGAAACCTTCATTTGACATTCTTTCTAATGCGTGAAATGATAATAAAATTATTTGGAACTTCTGTGACCGTCTAGATTCAATTTTACAGTTTGTTTTGGCTTCCAAAGTTCCAAAGAAACCTTTAGAGTGTTTTTCTGCACGATCTAGGCTTGAAATCAAAACGAAAATGCTTTAAGATTCTATTTCACACCATTTAGGAAACTTTGGATATTTGCTGAGGTTTTCTGAGAATAAACAATTCGAAATTCCCTTAAAGTTTCTCTAAGGGTACTTTTGTCGATTTAACACACTAGCACAACTTGGAATTTCGATTCTAGATTTTAGTAGCGTTTAAAATTGAAACAAAACAGTTTAAAACGCCTGTTAAACTTCTATATTTGAGTTTGAGGATATTCCGTTTAAGTTTCTAGAAGAATTTCTAGTGTCTTTATGCTAAAAGGCTCAAAAATGTACCAATATTTTATTTATTCACTTAAAAGTAAGCATTTTCTCTCTTTAATAATAAGTAAATTTTAGAAGTTGATTTTCAATTTAAACTTGTTATCTTCGAATTAGAACAATTGTGTTTATTAGTGTTTAAAAAATTCTCAGGAAAAATTAAGAATTACTAGAAATAAATTAACCTGAAGGCCGAAAACATAATTCCTATCGAAGCGAGTGTCACATCAACTCAGATTTCATTGGACCACCGAGTTTTCCCCCTCAAATAGAACAGAAACGCTACAACCCGTAACCCGATTGTTCGTTAAGCGGCGTTCTCACCTCCATGGTTGCGGTCCTCATCTCGGTCAGGAAGCCGGGCTGATCGGTCGTGATCTCGCAGCTGAACTTTCCGCTGATCACCTTCGTGACGTGCTTGAGCACGACCTGCGTCGCGTTCGACTCGCTCTCCAACACGTTGAACCCCTTTATCTTGAACGTCTTCACCTGGTCCGACTCGCCCGGGCTGTACCTGCGGAATGGAAATTATGTGCTAAAGTGCTGAAGCTTTCAACAATATGTGCTCATCGAAATTAAGTGTCTCCTCCTCCAAGCAATATTTTATTTGAAATATTTAGAGTCTTTTGCATTCTTTTTCTTATGTGGGACCACGTGGGCCAAGGACACGGCGCTCTCCTCTTATGCCCGTTTGTCTTTCTATTTTTTCCTTAAAATTCCCAAGCAGCCGACGTTGCCCGTGCTTTGCGGACACGTGTGTAATAATAATTTTGTTTATACGTGTGTGTCTCGTGCAATAAAAATACTTTTATAAATATATTCAAGACTATATTGCTTATCATAATTTATTCTCTATATATGTATATTTTTCCATATAACTTAAAGTTTCGTCACACGTTCTGAATGCTTTGTCGAGTCCCTATTTTATCATGTAAGCGACGTTAAAACGACATACGTAATTTAAAGTTCTGCCTCTGCGTTTACCGCCATTGTTTTCACGTGAACTGACCTTTGAGGATAAATTACACTGTCATAACGGTACAATGTTAATCTCGAGAAGAGCCCTAATGTATGCGTTCGTTAATTAATACAAAAGACGTACACGATGAAGAAAACAGACCGAAACAATGGAAGACTATCCGCGGCTCGTAACAATACGCAAAATTACTAAACTTCGCATATAGAATCACGTATCCAAGTTAAATACAAAAGAGTCGAGCAAATAATACAGGAAATATAATAAGGCAATATCAGTGAGGATTTACTTAAGGCAGATCAACAATGGATGCCGTACAATACGATCGAGCAAATAATGGAAAACCTCGCGAATATAAATCGAATATAGGAATACAACACGAGGTTTTCATGGAAATACAAATTTACAAAATAATTAGAACTAGCTTGAAAAACGTTGGATAGCAAATACCTCTCGTGTCAACTGGCATTTACAGTGGAAACATACCAAAAGGAAAACTTATGAAAGCACGTAAAGCGAGAGTGAAATAATGTCAAAGCAAAAATTGTGAAATATCACGTAAAATCTTCTTTCAATTAATTCATACCAAAACCATTACAAATTCTTCAACTCCTCGAATGTGAAACGAATTCAAAATTATTCCACAATTTTTTTTTCTTCGATTCCACGACTCGTTCTACCAGAACAACTTAACGTAGTATGTGTATATATACGCACTGTTTGCACAATACCTACAGAATAACATAAAAGGGATAAGGGTTAATTGTTAAATTTGTTAGTTTTGAAGCTTACACCCCTATTTTACATTTTAGGGTCATTTGTTATTCAGCTGTTCGACTCGGCCGGAAACTCCCAACTAAATTAGCCACCCCCCCCTTACTTTGAAGCAGCAGTCGGAGTGATTAAAATGCACGGAATATAAAAGGGAGATTTTTCACGAGGTCGGTGATTTATTTTCGAAATAAGAAACGTAATAGGTTAACCGGTTCGTAATACGTAAGGGGTTATTTCGAGAAGAGGATAAGTTCCTTGATTGCCAAGTTGTGTGACTGAAAAGTATTGGTTGGATTTTAAGTAATTGATTGGTAAATTAGGGGGAATTTGGTCACGTTTTTTGTTATGGTATTTGGGTAGAAATTATTTACAGACCGATCGAAATGTGTATGTATGTCGCTGTATGTCTTTAAAAACTCAAATTTTTGTTTTATTTTTGATAAAAAAATATATTTATGGGGCATAATGCCCTAAAATAAATAAATTAAATAAATTTTTGTATGCTGGTGACTAAGTTGCCCCGGATTGACATGAACATTTATCATTTCATTATCGCATTCGCCAAAACGTAGCATGGCAAAAGATACCCTTTTACATTATTGCGTTAGTTAACATACCATAGTTAACATCGAGAATTTAATCCATAATTAACTACTTTAAAACATGTGAATAGTGAATGGTTGCAACTAAATGTTGTTAATAAATAAAGTTATAAACATTATTATAGTACGAAGAAATGTGGGTGAGGTAATTAATATACCAGTAAATTTGAGCAGGCAGGTTAATTACAACAATATTATATTACATTCAAAATTCACTTGTAATTGGTTTCATTTGTGGTCGAAATGCGCCGGAAACTATATTGCATCAACTGCGTCTATTGTTAGGAAACAACATGATAAGGGCGTTATGGTTCAAATTCTGCTATTGTTGCAGCAACGGCGTAAATTAGCAACATTTGCCGATAATCCCATTGGCAATATTTTCCCGTCCGTTTAATTGGACGCTGTAGGTATAAAAATATCATCCATCAACAAAACGAAGTTGAAAACTACGATTTAGTAACCCCAAAAACGGTGCAAAATAAACACGAAGTGAGGCGCTCAAAGTTCGAGAGGCAGTCGGTCCCGCAACAATGAAAAATTAAATATGCATATCCGGTTCTCTTTAACAATTCACAAATTAAACAGCGCGCGCCCCCCTTTATGCAAACAAATTGAATTGGATAATTGGCGCACGGTGCATTCTGGAGCGAATTGTGCATCTGGAGCGCGAGGGGGGATGGAAAGGGAATCGCTCACCGTTCATGCGAGAAATTCGAACGTTTCGCTATTCGAACGGGATAATTACTCTCTTTCATCGCACGTTCGTCGTAGTTGTATGTGTGTATGTGTATAGATGTAGATAGATGAGTACGTACAGGTTTTTTTCCTCCAGTCAATTAAGCCCGCTACGAAACAATCAGGGCTAGTGGAAACTGCAGGAAAAGCGTATCGGTTATCTGCCTTCAGAATTGACCTATTTTTCAATTTCAACTCATGATTTTCTCCCTTACGTCTCCTACGGTACAGCGCAGTAAAGAATGCTGGAGTTTTTCTGGTGCCACTCTCGTGCAGGGTGAGTTTCCCTTTGTACAGGAAATCACTCGTGGTTGTATAAATTTTCTCTTATGCAATGCTTATAAAATACGTGAGCATCAATTTCATTCAAAATATTTTTTGATATTATCACAATACGTAAAGAAAGTTAGTGACTGTCGGTGATTTTCTGCTTTCTGCCAGTTGCGAAAAATTTCACCCAGAAAAGTGCCAAAAAAATTAGGCTCGTCTCGTCTTTGCCTTTGAAACAATGTTATAGTAAATGAAATATTTTTTAGAGTCGACATAACGATTGAAAGAATCTATAACAAAGGCAATAGTCGAAAAATTATTGTGAAAATCTAGTGAATGTCTACGATTTTCTCGCTTATGCCCCTTTACACATTTGTAGAAAACTTTATCTTGATCCCAAATAGGAAAAGGCATAATTCTTGCAATTTTCATCGTGAAATTTTACACGCTTCCAATTGGCCTGAAGGGGAAAATCATCGACAATCATCTTTTTTTGTTAAATATTTGGCTCATAATTAAAACCCTTAGGGCACTTGCAGCCCTTAAATGTTCTTAATAAAATCGAGTCCATATACGTTTTCGTCTGTGAAAGAAAATTCGATTAATACGAAAAAGCAAACAGTTTTAAATTTTCCCTTATTTTGCTCATCTCGAGGGTATTTTTCAGTCCTCTCGGAGGCATAAGGGGGAAAATCGTGGTCGAGTTTCTCATTAATATTTCACGGTCTAACTGAAATTTTACCGATGATCTTGTTAAAGCGTTATGATACAACGTTTACTGATGTCTAATTAAAAGATCTCTTCTCTACAATGTTTCAAGCACGGTTCCACGTCCGATTTGTCAAATCCCTTCCTGCGACGTTACACCTTAAACGATTCAAAACTTTCACGTAAACGTCCCACAGACTAGATTCTAAGTTGTAAAAGGATCAGGAAAATGTCGTAAAAGAGATACCTGAAAAATTCCGCGGTCCCGCGGTACCATTTCACGGAGTAAAGTTTGTCGTCCTCCAAGTCGAAAAGGCAGTAGAGCGTCGCCTTATGGCCCAGTATAACTGCGGGGGGCACGTCGATCCGGACGCCTTTCAGCGCGACGCATCCTGGAAGATAAAAACGAAAATTATAGCGCGCCAGAGGCGGGAGGATCAGGGAAAATCGGCGAGGGTAGAAATTTTAGCGTTCGAAGCGGTATAGTTAATTAAAAAGGGAACGGGAATGGCGGTTTTAGTATTGACGTAACGTGAAATTAAATTTAACAGAACGTTGACCGTTCGTTTTTAATTCGTGATATCGATGCCACTGAAATGTGATCGGAATTGGCCCTTTAATTACTCCCTTCAAAGTCGACGAAGGTAAATCAAGCTTTCGACCATTTTTTATGCGAGCTGTAGCAGCCAAATTTTTGAAATATTTTCCAACAGTGAAAACGCGTGTTTCCTTCGTGAAGCACTCCATTTTTATTAACCCTGTCAACTGTTTTTTGTTTCGCAACGCTTACGGCGCAAATGACAGCAAATTCAAATGTTGCATACTTTTTGGTACCCCATTACATTAACTACAAGTTGCATATTTTTAACATCCTTTTCACAAGAAGTTTGCTTAAATATCTGCATAATTTCAGTTAACTTAGTGCATAAAAATCCGTTTTAAGACTGTTTTTTGTTTCCCATCGCTTACGATGCAAATGGAGGCAAATTCAAATTTTGCCCACTTTTTGGTAGCTCATTACATTAAATTACATAAAAATCCGCGCCATGCTGATTACCCTGGAATAGTACGTATTAGTAGAAGCTGTGGAGTAGTGAAAAAATTATCTCAACTTTAATTTAATTGAAACTCCACGCAATAGGTCCTTGGAAAGTCCTTCAGGGATTTAGAAAGTTCCACTTCTCTAATTAAAGGAGTTTCAGTGTTGTGTCTGATTATGCGGCAACATGGCTCATTTAATGAAATTACCATTTTCACCAATCCCAGATTTCACATAGTTTGGAAAAAGCGATTACAACACCTCTCATTGCTTAAGAATGACGTACTTGAGGAGTTCAGAAAGTTGCAACTTCCTACCTTAAGAAGCTGCGCAGTTGTCGCTGATTATGCGGCAACGTGACGCATTGAGATATCATTTTCAACCAGTCGACAATTTAGAAATTTTCTTATCAAGCGAGTGCTAGTCCAATTTTGCTCAATCTTCGATCAGCGATTAACGATAACGTACTTGAGGAGTTAGAAAAGTTTTAACTCCCTAAATTAGTAAGTTTCGAAGTTGTCGCTGATTATACGTCGATTTGTGAGATTAGATGTGATATAAACATCCCTGAAGTGGCCCTTAAGTAATTGAAATTCGACCACCGCTTGCAAACTGATGAAAGATGATGTTGACTCATTCATTGAACTGGCTTTAAAATTAGGTTCGAAACTTTCGCAGTATGTACAGAGTGTTGTAAAATTTAATCATCTAGTAGGGTAGGTACTCTCCATGTTTCTTTTAAAATTTAATCCCGGGGTTGATATGATTCACGTCCGAAAGCTTTTGGTTACTCTCGTTTATTTAAGTCCGCAACGTTATCACGCTCCAGGAAGATAATATTATAAATTATAAACTCCTCGAGACATAATTAGACTTAATGCCTTGGGGTTACCCGGCTTGTGATGCCTAATTGCTCTCTTAAAGTTTCATAAGTCGCGTAATAACGCCGTCTCCATGTTAAAACGTTACGACAACGATACGACGATCAAAAGCGTAATAAATAAGTAAATAAATAAACAGGCACTGCATGCTCTTCGCTGATGTAAAATTAATCACCCACTTTTTTCTCCCTTTCAAAAATTCCATACATATTCCCTCTCTACTCTGAGATTTTTACGTTTTTGCGTGCCCCCCCTGATTGAATACTTAAGGAGCCCATTACTTTCTCGGAGGAAAAAGGCGGGGAAATAAACGTTGCCGCTTCGTAGATCATCCAGAAAGTGAATACCCCCCTTGGAACAATGTGAGTTATGAAGATTCCTCACTCCCCCCGCAGTAGCGTATGGATTTATTTATACCCCGGGGTGTACGCCGATATACCAGGTGGTTCAGCTGATAATCGTAGTTAAAATGAGTGATTTATTTTAAGAAGAAATATGTTTGTATTTTTTTTCATCGTGAAGGTAATTAGCAATGTAATTGCTTTTGACAATCTACCAAAAAATGGATAAGCCCATTATATATTTAATCCAATTGTTAATTAAAAAAATACGCCTGGAGTACTTAATAGCTAGACCACCTAGTTGGTATAGATTTTTGGTAGCAATTATCTTTTTCCATTCTCTTGATGTGAAACCCCGTGCCTTATCCGATATCGAACGTCGAATTACGCTAAGCAGAAGAATTGAGAGTAATTGATTCCGTGCGAGCCGCTCATCCGAGAAATTTCAGCAGTGTTTTCCTTTCGGCTACGAACGGCACGGGAATGGAGGGAGAAAACGTCTGATGGGAAAATCATACGTGCGAGACGTCAAAATATTTCAATAACTGACGAAGAGGAGTTGTTTTCGCGTATCACTCGCATACAAAGGGATATATTTCGGGAACGTCGATACGCGACGGATCTCAGCAATTTCATCGACATGGCGATGAAAATTCGAGACATATTTTTATGAGTTAATTTTATACGAGGCCGGGAAATTTCAGGGTGAAACGTTCAAGTCGGATTTGATGGTGGTTGTAGACTTTGGGGAAATTGCTAAGAGTTTACAGAAATTGAAGAATTCTGTTTGCTTCGCTTATTTTTAGGTTGCTTAACCGGAATTGTATCAGAAGCAGCGTTTGAATATCAGTGATTTGATTCAGGGATAGTCGTTGAGAAAAACTGTAAAAATATGAAACTGAGGTGTTACTCTATGTTACTGCATTTTCATGAAACGTAGCTTTAAATATTGGATTTGGTAGGAAATTTGAGGAATGAGGGATTATGGAAAATTCGTAGATTTTTTGGCATTGCTCGGAATCGGTTAAGTTGTCAATAAGATGGGACAATGAGATGTGGTCAGAAAATTCGCCATATGAGGCTGATAAAATTATTATGAATTTTCCGTTGCAACTTAGTATCGATTAATTATATTCCCGAGAGTACGTTGAGGTTGGAAAATGCGTGATTGGAAACCGCCGTGGTCGGAAAATTCGAAAATTTTTCAACGAGACTCGGAAAAAATTAATTATATTCCCACGAGTACACTTCAATCGCGATATCTCACCACATTTATGTCGAAAAATGTGTAATATGAAATCGCAAAAGCTGAGAAATTCGAAAATTTTCCAACGATATTCGAAAACATTTAACTATTTCTCTGCGAATCACTTCAATCGCCATAATTCAGCAAATTTGTATAATAAAAACTTCATTTAAAGGCGTTTTAATTGTAATCTCCGCGGAAATTCATGATCGCAATTCGGAAAGGTCGGAAAATCCGCAGATTTTCCGCCGTCGCTTGGTATTGGTATAAGCTCTGAATGATATGGGTCGAAAAATTTGCCATCTGAAATCGCCAAGGTCGGGAAATTTTGCGGATTTTCCGATGCAACTTGGAATCAATTCATTATATTCCCGAGTGTACGGTGGAGTCGGAAAATGCGCGATCGGAAACCGAAGTGGCCGGAAAATTTACAAAATGTCGGAAAAAATATTTCCTCGAGTACAGTTCAGTCGCGATATTTCACCAAATTGGTATCGTAGAAACGTTACTTGGACGCAATTTAATCGTTGTACTCTCTACGTTTTCCCTGAGGGACCTATTATACCTATCTTTGCTCAGGAAACAGCTACAAGTAAAACTGGGGAAACATAAAAAAAATTCTATTATCAGAAGTTATCTTGATACAAAATTGAAGTGTATTAATTTAGTTCGCGAAAGCGTAAGTTTGACTCCCAAAACATACTGTATGTACACACGTTATTCACATATGCTCTGTTGATATAAATTTTCTTTTGACATCGTTAAATATTCCTCCAGACTTTAAAAACAAGAGGGTTGAGAAATCACGTTCCATATATTCACTCTTTCGATATAAATATTGGAGGATTTTATTCCATCCATATATTCATTGCCATAGTCGTCTCTTTATTGATGTTTTGAGAAAAAATTATATATGAATGTATGTGCATATCTCGGAATAACCTATATGATTTTTTGTCAAATTAGGAATTGGAGAAAAACTAAATGTACGTAATGACTGTGCAATTTTATACGTTCGGATGATCCGTTTCGCTTCTAAGAATCATTTCTAAGAATCTTCTAAGAATTTATTCTCTTTGTTTGCATTTTAATTTAGTTGGTCCAGAAAATGCGAGGGATGGCAGAGTAAAACGTTGTTTTATTTATATGAACAGGTATGGTAATATTTCAAAACGATGCAACTTCGACTATGAACCATTTATTCTGAAATTGGATTCACTACCAGTGGAAATGTGCGTATGTATATTTCAAAATGTAATTTTCTTCACAACAAACCCAATAAAATACGCTGAAGAGCGGTGAATATACAACTACATCCACATAGAGCGCCCCGTAATCTGATCCAACATTTTATTGTAGAGTTTTCTTCTACACACCTTTTTACTCTCGCCTGCTAACAAAGGATCCGCCGAGTGTAAAGTCAACTTCAAATTTCACATGATTATTAAGTTCACTTTGACCGTAAAACGTTCGTTCCATTTGTACCTCGAGTGTGTCGCGTATTAAGAGAAAGTTATTTTAACGAGCCGTATAAAACGAGCGCAAAACGTCCAAAAAAAACACCAACAGATATGTAATTGAAAAAAAAAACAAACGTTCGTCATTATCCAACTATACGTGTGTTGTCAGATTAAATTCGTAGGAGTTCGTTCGTTAATTAAATATTGTTCGCATGACGGGATTAAGTGTTGTTCTAATTAGGAAGTAACGCGACCCCCCTACCCTTTTTCTGAGAAGCTGTTCCGGACAGAGCGGGAAAAAATCGGGAATTAACGAAAGCTCTGGAGAAGACGCCGAAGGAGAATTATTAATTGAGAGAACGCGCGAAATAGAAGGAAAATCACTCCTGGTAATGCTTGATATTTCACAGGTAGGGCGAGAGGGGGGATAGAGAGCTGCGAATTTTTCCACGCGAAAATCACGCTCCACGACGTTCGAGGAGTCTTTTGAACAAAATTGCAAGTTGAAGCTTAAGAACCATCATCCTAGTGAAAAGAGGACAATCTTTTTACTATCGAAATGGGAATGTGTGTATAAATAGGATTAGCAGTTTCGGATTGATCCGTGCATCCCATTAATTTACCTCATTTTTAAGGGGTCGAAAGATATCTCGTCTTGGCGTTCAGGTTTTCCAATTATTCGCAGGAAAAGTTCGCATTTCGACGATTAGCCGACAAGACTCCCTATAATGGAAAGGAAATACCCTGAAAAGTCGAAAGCTTATTAGCCCGATAGAAATTTTTAGGGAACCGCGCTGTTCCTAGATTAACTTCTTTATCGAAAGACGGATAATTGAGACGGAAAGATAACGACGAAGGCGGAAGCGTGGAAATGGGATCGGAATTAAATCGCGGGGTTTTTAAAAGAAGTATTTTAATTGGGAAAAATTGTCAAAGCCTGAATCGGGTGTTAATATTTTGATGAATTCCGGAGGTCCTGATCGCTGTTTTAATTAAATTTTACAAATGTTGAAACGTATCGATAAATTCGAGGAATCCCGAACTACAATTCTGGAAATAACCGAAACGCTTTATTAAAATTCCATGGATTTTTCCGTTTTTCCCTCATGATAAATAAAGCCGGTGCCCGTATTTACGGTCGAAACTGCACTGTACACCCCCAATATAATACACGAAACCATGTCCTTCCTTAGGACTGATGAAATGCGATAAGGGATTTATGGCCGTGCGAAAATTTCCAATTGTCACTAAACACGAAAACAGAAACTGAATCCGGCCGGGAAATGTGTGTCACCTTTTCGCTGGTCCCAACTTATTTATTATTATACGGGAGAAGTCACGCAGCAGTGGAAATTCCTTATTAACATTCGTAGTTTTACATAAATTCTCCGTTCGGATATTTCAACTGGAATCGGGACGGTGTTATTAAAAATTGCGCAGAAAGTTTAATAACTGAGGACCTTATCTGGGTTAATTGTGCCAAGGAGTAATAAGGAGGGAATATTCCCGTTTTCGGGAAGGAATTTGGGGAACTTGTTTGACAATTATTCAGGGGTGTAGGTAGGCCTTTACAAGTCAGCAGTTGTTGGAATTTGTAAAACATTCCTTGCAAATAGTTCATGAGAGTCTCTCATATTACCTCGTAGTCTCTATTTGTATAGAGTCTCTTATAATAATTTTTGTTTACAAATTACTTATGTTAAAACCAGCTTTTTAGATGTTAGAGTGAAACTAGAAGTTCTCCTGGAAACTTAAACCAAATAATTGGATCAAAATTAAATAAATGTTCATAGACATTTCGAATAATTTTATTTTAATTTTAAACACTACAAGCCATAATATGGACAATAGAAATTCGTGTTTCTTCTATAAAATAGCCAAATATAGCCAAAAGTGCCTCAACGTACAATCTAAAAGAGGTTCCCTTACACTCTGGAAAGGCCAGAAAATCAAAGTTAATAATTCAGAATGTTAATATACCTCATGGATTTAGTAAGAAGATTCCAAAGATCCTTCTGGGACCTACAAAATCGAAAATTACCCCCAAAGGAAGTTTGGATGGTATAGGGAAGTTGTAAAGAATTTGATTGGAATTCTCAGAAGTTCCTTCAGGAGTTTGGAAGCTCAGAAAAATTCAAAACTGAAGCTGGCTTTAAATTAGGTTCTAGAAGCATTTTCGTTAAATTTTCAGACATCAAAAAATCTAATTCAATCCTGCTTATGAAAATTACCAGAACTTTTTTTAGAGTTTTGGAACGCCAGAATGGATTTAAACTCGAATCTAGAATGTTTGTGGAAATTTCAAACGTTTCAATTTTAATTCTAACATTAGTACACTTCAAGAATATAGAAGGAAAATTTCATAGGGTATTATACAATCTTCACCATCCAAAATTGCTCCCAAATTTAATCTAGACAGTTTCAAATAATTTAATTTTAATGTTAAACCTTTTCAAGAATCTGTACTAAAGAGTTTGGGACTTTTTGAAATTTTAAATATCTAATAAGAATTTCAAATGTTTTGATCAAATATTAAACGTTACGTAGCTTCCAGAATCTGTAAGGAATTTTCCAAAGGTTCTTGAAGATCCTTTAACGCCCTAAACTCCCTTCCAAAGAAATCTGGGTGGTTTACAAAAATTCCAAATAACATTTTAAACGTAAAAGATTGTATTTATATAAACAGAATGAACTCACTTCATCTTTTTGAAGTTATTTGAATCACAAAATTTTGAATATCAGTTAAAATGCCCATAAATTTTTGTCAGTACTTTCAGTTGATTTGTCTGACAATATTTTATGGTAGAAATATTTATTCAAATTGATTGAGTTCTCGGGCCGAAGTTGGCATTACAATATAATATTTTAAAACAAGTGTTGGAATGGAATTAAACACCTCAAAATAGCCAGAAACACCCTTCAAACACATTTAATTAATGCACAATAGCCTACAACGAAACTATTGTTCGTAACTAACTCCTGGAATATCAACGAAGAGCATTTAAATACGTTACCATATTCCCATTTTCCACACGTCGTCGTTCCAGCCCCGAGATAAGACGTTAGTTTCCGTATAACGCGGAACAATGCAAATCCTTGAAAATTATTCGAACATTCGACGGATAATTCGATTCCAGCCGCGAACAGGGGGGAGGGAGCGAAAGTCATTAGGGCGCTCCCCTTTCGCTTGTCTCGTCTCAGCGAAAATAAAACAGGAAAATATTTAAGACGATTAATATTACCCTTGGCCTCGTGTCCGGGTTAACCGCAACAGTTTTCTAAGGTCGGATCCTCGAAGAGACGCCTTCGGGATGTTTTCAATTAAACTAATGTGATTAAAGTAAAGAGGATTCCGAACTAAGGGTAAATACCGTAGGTTTACGGCGCTTTGGCGTAAGGTTTCCTTTGGAATTGATTGAGCGCCAGTAAAATTACGTCCTGTTAGCTTCGTTAATAACTTTCGAGAAACCAGATCTTCGCCAGTCTCGGGATACTTTGGAGATTTCAGCGTTGGAACCGAAAAAGGAACGAAATTACAGAGGGAAGTTTTTAAGGGGCCTCAGGGGTAAACGCGAAGCGAATCTATTTTCGGGTGGAAAATTGAAATGGACGACGGGTTCTTCCGGTATACAGGTTTGATGTGCCGAGGTGGAATTAAAGAAATTTCTTAAATATTAAATAGCTTTGTTTCAAAGTTTCAATTTTAATTCTAGCATTAGTACACTTCAATAATATAGAAGGAAAATTCGGTAGGGTACACTTACACTTTGTAAATGCCAGAAAATTAAAGTTTTTAATTCGGAATGTTAATATATCTCATGAATTTAGAAGGAGGATTCCAGAGAGCCTTCTGAATGCTTAAAAATCGAAAATCGCCCCCAAAAGAAGTTTTGATTGTATATGGAATTCCCAAACAATTTGATCGGAATTTTCAGAAGTTCCTTCAGGACTATGGATTTAAAATTGAATCTAGAAGGATCATGGAAACTGTAAACATTGTTTACCACACCGTAAGGATATAGGATTGGTACAAAAATATTCTTAATATCTTTGTGCTGTAAATTTAAGTAAAGCACGGTGTGAATCATACTTTTTTATCGAAATTTAAGTACACATTCAAAGCAGTAGACAGGTTCCTTTTAAATTTGTCGCTTGTCGATGACCTCATGACAAAACCTGTTGCGAACCAATAAAAATAAGTTTGAGATACTTGACATTTCGCACCCTATGAGTGCCCATTAAAAATAATAGCTTACGATTTTAAATTCAATCGATCGTTGTAATGCGTCATAGAGAAAACGCTCATCCAGGGTCTTTCTGAGCAATCCATATATCAAAAAAATCCAATTCTCTCGTTTCGCTAGCGGTAAAGTACCAAGATTTGTTAGAGCCATCGAAATTATTTACGATCCCGGAAAATGAACCCTCCGCCTCATGTAACATTACGTCCTCGTTGGTAATTTAGTGGCATTCCTCATCGTCGTCATCATCATCATCATCGTTATTGCTAGTGTTACGGGTCCGAATGCGTTTGAGAATTAATTCGAGTGATTGAATTTACATTTACGATGTGTTACGCCGTGGGATTAATTTCGGTCGGGGATATGTGGCATTAGCAAATTTTTGATGTGGATCTACATTGCGTTTGTCATATATTAAACGTGTGCGATCAGGGGGATGCGACGATTTAATTACCGGAAAGGCATTAGTGTCATCCAGCATCGGTATCGATTCCTTATGATACGATGATAAATCAGCCGTAAAGTTGTTATTGACGTCGGTACCTAAAAACATCCAATTATCCGCGAATGTTTACGATTCGATAGCGTCGCGTTGAGTCGTCATAAAAATAGCGATATTCCACATAAATATATCAGGATCGTACCTGCGGCCCCCCTAAGAAAGATAAGTTTAATATCGTACTTAATGGCTCCGACCGCCGCCCATAAATCATCCTCGATTAGAGCGAAAATACATGCGACTCTTTCATTGGCCCGGACGCTTGCAAGATGGATGGAGTTTCCGCTTTCTGCCTTAATAATAATGCAACAAAAGGAACCGTGCCGGTTGTTTTTCCTTAAAGGATTCACTGAATAAAAACGGAAGGGTGAAAAGGAGGGCACAACTTTTCGAACGCTTCGCCCCGGAGCGAGTCCGTTTTTATCTCCGGCGTTGAACTTCGGTAATTTGAAAGTTGTTATGTCCACGTTAAGGGTAGGCCGGAAAGGACGGCGGCGACGGGCCGGGGGAAAAAACCGGACGGACGGTCGACCGGCTATACGGTCTCCTTTCAGATTTCCAAATGGTATCGGCGAAGTTTTCCACGGCGGTAATCGAATTGTGATTTGGTCAAGGAAACAATCCAAGTTCGAGGCACTCGAAGGGAGAGCGAGTGAATAATTCATCGATTCGAGGATCTCCACGTAGTGAATATACGGAGATGATGAGTTATTTATAGATACAAATTTTCTTTTCGTTAATATTAATGGAGAGGATCGCGGAGATGTAAGTTTAGTAGGGGTGGACGCATAATGCGAGTGGGGATAGAAAAAGGTGTAAATACCAGTATTTTTGGGCCAAACCAGTGGCATTCTATACGGAATCTAGCATTTATTTTTCAAAACGTTTTTAGCTCGAAGAACTATTGAGGTGTCTCTATATTATTTTTTTAATTAAAGCGCAAACAATATATATTACTGGAATAAAAGGAAAATTATATAACGGAAAATTTGTATTGCATAGCAAAACCTCATATTTAAAATGATAGCCGCACACCAGCAAGAAAATTGGTTATTATCTTCATTACAATTTCTTCTATAGGATGTATTTTTGCCTTTGAAAATCCTCCAGGAAAATGAAGAGTTTCGCTAGAAGTGTACGTTACATGAGCACTTTTTGGACGCTGAATACGATTCTGTCGTTAAAATTCATTTAGCATCCTTCAGTTTTCAGCAAGTCACTGAAGAACCTTCAGAATAATGATTTATTTCACTAAAACTGCACATTTCTTAAAAAGTATGTATTATCTCACATTTTTTGGCGCTGAATACGATTCTATCATTAAAATGCCTTCACCACGGTTCAGTTTTCAGCAGGTTACTTAGGAATCTTCAGAATAATGAAAAAATTTCGCTAGAAGTGCGCATTTTATGAGCAGTACCTTGTACCCGACAGTTTTTTTGACGCTGAATACGATTTTGTCGTTAAAATTCCTTCACCATCCTTCAGTTTTCAGCAAGTCACTGAAGAACCTTCAGAACAATGAATAATTTCACTAAAACTGCACATTTCGTAAACAGTATGTATTATCTCACATTTTTTGGCGCTGAATACGATTTTGTCGTTAAAATTCCTTCACCATCCTTCAGTTTTCAGCAAGTCACTGAAGAACCTTCAGAACAATGAAAAATTTCGCTAAAACTAACATTTCATGATCAGTATGTATTATCTCATTTCTTTTTTGGGGTTGAAGACGATTCTGTCAGTAAAATTTCTTTACTACCCATCAGGTTTCAGTAGGTCACTTAAGAGTCTTCAGAAAAATGAAAAATTTCGCAAGAAGTGTGTACGTTTCATTAGTAGTGTGTTGCACCTGACATTTTTCTGACACTGAATACGATTTTATCATAAAAATTCCTTCATCATTCTTAAGTTTCCATTAAGACACTAAAGAACCTTCAGAAAATAAAACATTTCGTTGTGGTACCTATTTCATTAGCAGCAAATTCTTTCGTGCTTAATAATAATACGTTATCAAAATTCAGCCAGCATCTTCTACTCTTCTGTAAATCCCTCAAATACCTTCAAAAAATGTCCAGTTTTGTTTAAAATGCCTATTTTATTTAGTTTTGTATTAAATTTTCGGCTCCACATATACAGCTCAATTTAAAATTATCAATCGGATTCTTTGTTAAAAGTACTTCTAGAAAATTGATTGGAGAAAATTCAAAACAATACGCCGTACGCCACTGCAACACGTGTATAACTTTCGAAACTTTGGGGAACGAAATTAGGTCCGCCATTTTATTTCTCCATGGATCCTAGTGTTGCTTACGTTTCTCCCCGTTGAGGGATGGTGGATGCGCCCTTAGGAGCAAATATGATTTTCTAAGCACTTCAAAGAAGCACTAGAGATGCGAATGAAAATTCGCAAGAATGGAAAAGATGAGAGAATATTGAGGAAATGGAAAGGACACTTATAAATGAAAGTAAATTGCCATTAAAAGTTTCTAAGTATAAATGTAAAGGGGAAAGAAACATGGCACGACTGCTTAAAAGATGGGTAACGTAACAGACGTCACGCCTAAGTGGCGACTTTATCATAAAGTTGGGCGCTAGAACCCCTTTTTTTGCTATTTAATGCTAAACCTACTTTTGCAATGGATAACAACCTTCCATACAAGTTAGGTCGCCATTACTTCAAATTAATATTTCACCATGCAACTAGATCACTTCCCTTGGAAAACCAAGAGACTTGTATCAACCTATTGTTTATGAAAATCATCTACATCTGCAAATTTCCGTGTTACACCAAAATTTTCCCGATAACCACTGAATCGACGGAAATGCGAGTGTTTCACCAAAATTTCCCGAGAAATTTCCCTCCTGCGAACTTAGTAATACAAAGTTTTCCCCCTCGAATGGGACGTCTTCGCCGGTCTTCCGGCGGCGCCATCCGAGGATCGATACCTCACTTCTTCTTCCTCCTCCCTGCTTTCCGGGGAAGAGTTGCATCTGCGGCCCATCCGCCCCCCACGGGATCATCCACGAGGGTGGAACGGGGATGGCGCGTCTAGACCGCGTAAAAACAAGTCTGCCACCGAAAATCTAAAGAGTTCATTAGGAGGGGCGCTGAATCAACTCACCCTCATCTTTCGAGCAATTTGAATTTCTATGCGCGGCGCTGTGTGTTGTTTTTCCTCTCGTTGTTAGCGTGCTGGAATCAATAATTCACGGTTTAATTTCGGAAGTAAGCTTCAATTCGCTTATAAAGGTCGATATGGCGCGCGCGGAGGGGTTAATTAATAATTGTTTTCGGGTTCTGATCTGCGCGCTCTTTCAGAACTCGTAAGACCCGGAAAGTAGAGGGGAAGAGAAGTGACGATAATGGTGATGATGTATTTGTATTTCCAATCTAAGGTCAAGAGTGTAGAAACAGGGATTGTACAGTCATTTATGGGTGTAGTGAGTAAAGGGTTGCGTTTCATACAAGTATTTCGGCTGGAAAAAATAATAATAATTCAATAAGTAATTGTAATATTGTGACTTTATGTTACTACGAGAAGGTTGATGTTTTAAAAGGTGCTACGTCTTCAAAAAAGATAGACAATGAAATGTTGAAAATATTTTTGAAATTTTGGTCAAATGTAGGAAGTATCGGAGGGTACAATTTTCAATTGAGCAGGAATTAAAAATGGTTGCACTTATAGCCTTTCTTCCTTCCTCATCCCTATTGAAATTGCAATGACGCATTCACCATTTTATAGTACTGCTGAGTCCTGTTTGATAACAATTTGTACAAAATATCGCGGATTCGGTTTCTAAATAAAAAAATATTAACATAGGAGAACAAACAATCATTGACGCTTAGCATCATTAACAAATTAGTGTAAATAATTTTTGAATTAATGAGAAAATTTAATGGTTTGAACCAAAAAATGTTAACCTGACTAGTATTGCTACAACTTTAAGTCTGTCTATTAATTTGGCTCCTCATGAAGACCCCTACTCCTACTTAAAACAATTTTTGTAGAGTATTATGAGATAAGTACGTATTTTAGCAAAATTTTCCCTTTTAAAAGTGAAGTATGTTGGAAGCAACATAACATAGCGTACATTCAGATGAATGACCTTTATATACCTGAATCAATTACATGTCAAAAGATAAAAAGAAATTAATTGACAAGCACGTTGAAATGCTGTAATTAATTTACTACAGTGGATTTATTAGAGAAGTTAAAAGTGCTATAATAAGGGCTATAATAGGACCTAAACTTTATCAAAACTTTACTGAAGTTTTCTACAATCATATTGCGAACTTCTACCAACGTTGAACTTTCAATAGATGTTCTACGAATTTTATTAAATTGGTCGTTAGAGTGAGTTAAGGTATATCGCACTTTAAATGCCTCAGCTCTGTAAATTTGTGAGAAAATAAGCTGAAATTTGTTCGGTCTTCCAATGGAACCCCAATTAGTCGACGTGAAATTTCCACCGAAATTGAAATTTCAGTAACAAATTACACGTAAATTACAACGAATCCCTGAATATGAAATCCACCTCTGTGGTTTACCGCCGTCGGCGCTTTTTAAGAGCGAGCCGAGCGTCGAATTTTTCCTCTGGTCTTTCACATAACAATTATGCAAATATATGCGAATAACGTTGCATGCACCGTGCGGAAAACCTCCGTATTTCCACGACGGCCCTCCCAAAAGAGCGCCGCATCGCCGCATGCACACCTACTTTACTCGAAATATTTGAACGCCCTGAAAGCGTTTTATTGTGAAAAATATGCAAACCGTAACTTGTGATTACATTGTGCAGTCCTCCAGTGACGTTTCGGGGGTCGCGTTTGTTCAACTTTTCCAGGATTAACGCGCTTTCCGGCGCTCATAGCGTATGAACGTAGTCGCGTCGCTGGAGATGGAGATTGCAGGTGAAACGCCAGATTTTCAGGGGTTCGTTATTAGGGTTTAGGAGGTCGGATGGGGAAAATTTAGTTCTTCGATATGTAACGTGCATTTCGATGCAGTTTTTTGATTAATCCCCGGGAGTCGAGCAAACGTGAATGTAATATACTCGGATATGGATCGCGCTGACAAAACGGGAAATTAGCGATTTACGTCGAAATCGATGAAATTGCATCGGAAATGTGTTCGAAGGTGTAACTCTTGACGAGCTATGTAATATGGAATTTTGGATGATTTTCTGTGAAAAACGAAACTTGTGGATTAAAATAATTCAGTAATGGAAGCTTAATAATCAATCGTTTTGGGGATAATCCTTTGTTTTATGTAATAAAACTTCTTGTCCTGAAGATGCCTGTTTGATAGTATTTCTGTGTAAACGTTTATTTAAAATGTAAACGCATAAAACGCCTATTTAAAGTTATTTACGATACCTCTACTTTTTGTAAGAACAAGATCCTTTTTGTTTTTTGGTTTTGTAAAGTTTTGCTTGTCTTTTTCAAATTTTTAAAATTACCAAATGAATGGTCAATGTTTAGGAAAATTGGACAACTTGAAGTAGGCACTTTATACTAGGGAGCATAACTTTCGATCGTTAAAAAATTTGGTGCCATATTTTGGAACAAGGGGAAGGTTTCTTTTTTTGGACGTTTAGGCTGATTTTAGAACGTTAGAATTTTTTGTACTCGTGATATTTTGAAATAAATTTTCCCTTTTTAAAACTGTAGGGTGATTTGGGAACATAGGGATTTTTGGAAATTATATGGCCTTTTGAAGTAAAGATCTAGGTACAATTTGGGTGATCGAAGAACATTCTATGGAGACTTTTGAAAATGTAGGAAATTTCGTGTTATTTTTGGGAAAAAAGGAGGTACCAGTGTAGAAATTTTACGCTAATTTGCAAACATCGCCACTTTTTGAAATGGTGCGAGATTTCGTAGGATATTTTTGAAATCAATGCACACAGAACAAAGTTTTTTACTATTTTTGCCGTTATTCAATAATACTTTATCAACAAATGCACTATTTTTCACCAATCTTACCGATAACGTTCTCGCTTATGTTAAGCTTAAATAAACTAATTTAAAGATAGTTTTTCTGTAACCCCGCTACGCTCATCGGAAACAACCACCTATTTCTACAATTTCCCCAACTGTGGCTTTTCCTAATTAAAATTCGCGTCACTTGTAATTTAAACTTTTCACCGCGACCCCACGGATCGAGCCTGCTGCAGTAGCCTCGTAATCGTATCGATCCGGGTCCCAAAAATTCGAGTTTCGCGACACTTTTCCCACGTGAACACTCGGAATTCGGAAATTTAGAGTTCTTGACCTCAAATTTAATCAGAACACCCGCCATAATCCTTATCTCCAGTGAGCGGAACTCGTGAAATTCCCCGTTTAACTAAGCAACAAGTCGGGTTTATCGCCGTAAATGTAAGTTTAGCGTTAAATTGTGATAACACGGGGTTTAGCGATGTTTTAAAAATGATTGGGGCTTAAGAATTATTTCAAAGTACAATCGAAGCTTTGTAGACTGAAGGATGTAATGTTACGCTTTATTGAAGGAAGAGAGGATATAAAGAGATGTTTAATACGATTATGTATGAAAATTTTTATAAATTACTGCGTAGTACGCATACATTTTATATTTTCATATATATAGATATATCAGTTTTTGATTTAAATTGAAACACTGAAGAATCTAAATTTTAAATTTAATTTCTTAAGTTACATTACGTTTTCATAAACTTTTGTTTAAAAAAAAATGCAGGTGTTAACATTTTTAAAGAATATGCAATTTCACTATTTCAGCGGTTCATTTTCACGTTCGTCTGAAATGAACATTTTATAGAATTTTTTCTATCTTCACTTCGATTAAATCAATCAGTTTCATTATTAATACTTAGGTAAATCACGAGTGACCAGTATTGTGGTTAATATGCATTACACATGTAATTCTTCCTATTGAAGCTTTAAGGTAGCTAAAACAATGATATCCTGGTCCTTGTTAATATTACAACTTTTGTTTGAAATGTTGCTTTCTAAAAGGGTACTTTGCTGTTTTGAATTTTTAATTTTTCTCATTTTTGTTAAAAAAACTTTATACTTATTCACTAGTGGTCTTACATGTGAACTGCTACGTTAAATACGCACAATTTTTGTTTGAAACAGTTTTCTCTAATCCTATCCTAAGGGGCACTTTACTCTTGAACATTTTCCATTATTCTTGATTGTTTTAAAAGCGGCTTTAGTGAGTTATTGTCATATTTCGTAATTCAGCTCCCGTTACTTTTTTAGGACACTTTTTTCGAAAATCTCCTTAAGGGCTAAGTTACTCTTGAAAATTTTATAGAATTTGTGAAATAAAAAGGAAAACGTGCCTCATATGAGAAAATCTTTCCATAGACACATGAATAATTTTTGATGACTGAAACGCCCACAGTAACATTAAGACAACTTCATTTTATAAAATCTTACAATTTCAATGTCCCATTTTAATTAATAACACAAATGGCGAATCGTCTCGCAGAAAATTCTGATGTTTCTACCGAATTTAATCACATTTTCGCAAATAATTATTCCGTGCAACCCCCTCGAGGGTTTCGACAAACAACGAACTCCTCCACGAATTATTTTTCACATCGTCTTATTGTGCGGATCTCCACTTCCTCGCGATTCCCGCCCAACCTCAAATAATACTTGGTAGACAGCGAGACGGTAAAAATTGTCCCCAAAATATCTCTGGTTTGTGTGCTGTAGTACGGATGAAATGAAGGGTGTATTAAATTTTTCAAGGTGCCTCGGTAATTGAATTTTAATCGGACTTCTCTCGCGGGAGGGGAAACGAGACTTCCCGGCGCCGTTTCGATGGTTTTTCCTCCCGAGAGTCCCGCAGGAGTGACACGGTTCGGGATTAAATCCCGCAAACAAACCGATCGCTATCGATCCGTTCCGCTAATGACCGTCGGAGTGCTTCACGTGCTTCCCTCAAACGTCCTAATCTAAAGAGTTTCTGCTCGAGCAGAGACAAAGAACATCTATTCTTTCCTCTTCGACTTTCCCCGTTCGGCGCCTGGATGCCTTCCTGATGTTATTCGATTATTCCTCCCAATCACTCTCTCAAGACGTATCGATTCATTCCCTTCCTCTCTCTCTCGCTCGCCCTCTTCATGGGCGAAGTATCGCGCCGTCCTATTCAAAAACGAACGGGATGTATAGGAAGATTCTGGGCACTCACAAATGCATATGCGCCACTCGGGAATGAGTAATGGCCTGGGTTCGATCCCGGTCTGTACACAGACGAAATGAAGACGAGAGATTCGGAATTCGAGTCCGATGGATTTCGCAGCATCGTTCGTTGTTCGAAAATTAACGATGTGCTCGGACGGTTCTATCAGGTATGCAACCGCTACGAGGACCCTTCCCCTTTGTATGAATAAAATAAACGAGTCTGTTTGTCTAAGGGCGCTGCGCGAATTAAAATAAGTACGGATTTTGAACACGACCGATTGTTTTAGATTTTCCCATTTTCCGGCATTATTTACTCTAACCGCTCCTCGATGTCCATTAAAGTATTCCTACCAACGCCCAGTGTTATTCATACCTTCACTTCTTGGTCCTCGGAGGCGTATACGTTTCCTAAAATTTGAATTCACACTACTCATCATTGCGAGATGAACAAAACATTTGGTGTTTTTAATGAACACTATATCAAACTGTATTGGCTCCAGGTATTTCTGGCGAAAAATGTACGTCACACATACTAGCGACAGTGGCGTCCTCACGTACTCGGTGGCAAATCAATCCGCCACATGGGGTGCCCTGTGTCTAATTCCCTGACTTTCACAAATTTCACTCATTCTAGTCCTTGCAATAGCCACTGAGCGCGGAAGCGCCACTATCGCCAATGTCTGCGACGTCTATTTATAGCCGGAAATTGTTCGACTTTTATGATGCAAAGGCTTCATCGGAAAACGTATCGCTCAGTATATTTTTTAAGATCGTTGTACACATTCGAAATAACTGGAAGAAAACATTTTCTTTATGTGGTTCAATACGTCTTCCCTGAAACTCATGCATTTGCATACGCTCCAGGTTAGGGGTGGTTACAAACCACCCCTAATTGCATTTTCTTCTCATCAATCAAATCATCAAAATTCCATATATTCTTGGGAAATAAATTCTTTTTTTACAATTTACTAGTTTTAGTAGGAATTACTTATGTAAGTAATTATTATTAAGACAGGGATACGTCTTATGCTACGAGTTTCTACATATTAAAGTAAATTTGTTCGTATAGAAAATATTTGGGAATATGTGAAAGACTTTACGACACTCAAGAAGAAATGGATGCAGTGAAGAAGCTGTATTAGAAATATGTCCAGAAGTTCTTTGGCAAAGTACAAAAGTGGCAAAAATGTATTTACACTGGGTGTACTAAGTATGATTGATGAACCACCCACAAAGCAGTAATAATTTTTCATGCAAATCTGTTTTACTACACTCACACTTGCTATAACCGAACATATATTATTCTTGTCTTATTATTTTTCAGGTATTGACTGTCTGAGGGGACGCGCAGTAGTGACGGTTGTGGTGAGTACAATATTTTTTGTATTAAATTATTTAAAAGCGTATTGCACATCGGTATTAACTTTTGGCAGGTTGTTATGAAAAAAATACACTTAACTAATAGGGCGTACGTATAAGTTTTTTTAACATGTGCCAGAAGGAGACTCATTCGAGATTTTCTCGTTAACGACGATTATGATTGAACTTTAGAGTTACAAAGTACATCAGAATCTCTACAAATATGTGCCATGCCCGAAAAATTGTTTTAAAAGGAATTACGAATTATTTTCATTTCCTATACTTTCTTGTTTCCAATATACACTGACATGAAAATTTATTTTTTCCCAAACTAGTTGATTCAGAAGAAAATCTTGAGACTGGCCGATTTTTTTCCAGTTTTTTAGTTATGACGCCATTTCCTGGTTTTTGTTAAATGGAAGTTCCCATTTTTTTCTTCTATACGCTAATATAAACATTTGATACGTCAGATAGCAAATTTTCCCAAAAAAGACGTTAGTTGTGGTTAAATCTCTCTAATGTTTGGAAAGTTACTTTGCTTCCATAGGCCAAGTTTTTTTGAATGATATAAACATTATTTCCTCAATAAGCAAGAAAAAATAGTAAACTTGAGTAAGAATAAATTTTCTCACAAAAATAAATTCAAATGTATTTTCACAAAAATTCGTACAATTATTTCTTTGAACCTTTAAGTGCGTACATCCCTTTACACGATTTTGCAAATCCTGAGTTGTGTTAATCACTACAGAGATATATTTTCACTCCTTTATGCTTTGTTTAATGTTTCGAAGATAATAAATTACACTTAATGAAAATTGCTGCTTTCTATATTACATAGGGTGCTTTTCTGAATGTAGTTAATGCTTTCGGAATTACTTTCAACCCTTTCTAATTTACAGTTAACCAATCTAAATTACATCTGACCTTTTCCGAAAGTCATTTGATAATACTTAATTACATTTGCCGTCTTATAAACTACAATTTACGAATCCGAATAACATCTGGTTTTATCCAAAATTCGAAAGATAATGGTAATGATCAAGGATAGGATTACATACACGTAAAATATAGTGAAATATGCACCTATTCTAATAAAATAGAGTCTTTAAGATTTTTCGATTTTGAAATTTTACGGGAATAAGAAATAAAAATATTTACAAAGCGGTAAACAAATGGGACCGTAACAAAATCGGTGCGACAAAGGCCATGATGGATTTTTTGGCCAACTTTTAATGCCCCACGTGTGTTAATACCAACGGTCCCCGGGCAAAACTAATTAATTTCCATTTCGTGTACGTATAGTTTTCCGGCCAGAACTTTGTAATTAATATTACTGGCAAAGTTCCCTCTCGATGAATTCGAACGAGGAGCTTCCCACCTTCGCCACAAACCGATACCTGGAGATTATTGCATTGCGGCCACGGCCGAGATAAAGTGAGCTTTAACGGCAACTCCCAGCGGCACCGAAACGAGCTTTGAAGATAAATTTAAGTGCTCTCCCCCTTTGTAAGGTGTAATATTTCCGAATAAATTGAAACAACAAAGTTACACGAATAAATAGGTACCAACGGATAACCGTGACACTTAATACCCCGTTATTCGGATATACGGACGTCCTCGTTACTTTGCGGCGTTTCTGGATCCTCCCGACGTTATTTTTAACGTCCCTGACTCCGAGTTTTAAAATTTCGCTGCGCAAATCCTAATCTGGCTATTATGGGCTTAAGGACGGGCGGGCGAGTTGTCCATTCCTTTTTTTCCGGAGGCAATTGAATAAATTTACTGCGCCTGTTTCTTTTATTAAAAAAAAAAAGGCGACGTCCCGAGTTTGCATCGAATAAAAGAATCGTTTTAACATTTATTAGTCGTTTCTTTTCGGGGGACAACGTCGTTACGGGACGGGAAGACGAAAGTTTGATAGGTGCAATAAGACGAGAACCTTTCGTCGTTTTATTTGATTCCTCCGACGATAAAATTAACAAAGCATGTCGGTTTCGGACGAATTGATTTCAATGCGAACGATAAGGATCCAATTCTGTTTTATTTCGGCCATTTTTCTCCACGGTCATATCGAGGAACGTCTCCGCTAGGGATGAATATTCAGAAAACAATTTTCTCGTCCTCCCTCCCGGAAAGAAATTCATTTTGTCCACCGGCTCGACTGGACCGTTTCTCCTCGTCGTACAAAAAACAGATGTAACCCCATCACTACTTATCTTAATTAAAATCTTATTGTTAACGACGGAAGCGGTTTCGGGACTGCGCGGTAATTCTATTTCGGGTGATGGATTCTTGTTTGGATTCAAAACTGAGCTATAGCAGTTAGTAATAATATTTTTGTTTTACTTTTCATTTTTTTTTAAATTTATATTTTAGACTGTTGCATCACCCCTAAACAGATCCATGAAGAAATTCAACATATTATCGAAACATAAGTAAATACTTTTTTGTGGATAAGGTAACGACAAACATTTTTTCTTATTTGGATTTTTTCGAAAAAGGCGTCCCTTTATGGGATAGTTCGATTTATTGTGGAAAAATGTCTGAATTGGCCATTTTCCCAAATTAACATCTCCTCTCCTAAAAAAGTTATGACCATTCTTGGACTCAGAAGGATCCTTAAAAGGCGTGCCTTAACGCGATATTTTCTTAAATATGCTGCTCTAAATTTTCTATGATAATTTTGCTATGGAACTTTTATAACACATAAACCCCTCATAAGGGGAGTGAAAGTATGAGTCACAAATAAAAAAAAAACCTTCAAATTGTCCTAATTAATTTTTAAAGAATATATTGCTTTTACATAACAATTTTTATTAAATCTATTGCATAAATGCTGTCAATGAAATTGCTGGAGATTCTATTTTGTAGTTCTCCTAATTATTAATTTTCCGCCATTAAATAATTATTTTTACTACAATACTACGATGTTTATTCCTGATATTCGTTGCCTATTGTCTTCTTCTAGCTAAGTTTCTCTTCCCTTATACCTAAGCATAATTGTAATTAATACCATATTTGATATCCATATATTAGTTTCGTAATTATTTGCGATTAGTCAGACAATTTGAGCGAATCTTTGAAATTTGTAATGAAATTTTTGTAGCAATTCTGTAATATATAATGCATACCTTTCAATATTAAGTAATGCTTTCAAATTACATTTATAAATTTTGTGAATTTATTTTCTGTCATTTGCTTTGAATTCAGCACTGTGTTGGCTGAAATGGATAATATCAGTGAACGTTTTATGCTCAACATTTCACAAGTTGTCCTTTGTTTTCGAAGGATTTTAAGCTCAATTTTGGAGCAAATGTGGTTCTTTCTAAATATAGTCAGTGTGTGTAGGAAAGATTCTACCAAATTAAACCTCCTCCTGGAAAAACAAATCTTGTTTTTCATTTAACAAGAAATTGAGAATTAATTTTGAAAGGGGGGAAATAGTTTTCTTGTCTTATTTTTTAATTTCCAAAAATTTTAGTTACAATAAAAAAAATCAGATCTTTTCCTGGAACCCTATTGCAGAGCCACTTACCTGGTCCAATCGTGAATCTAAACCATCCAGGGACTAACCCATAGGTGCACAAAAAATTTCATAAAATTATTTGGGAGAAGTTCAGTGAGAAACACACGTACAGAGGAAGTGTACAATGGGGCAGATAAGATTTTGAATTATGTTTTTGAAAATTTTAAGTTTAATTTTGATTCAAAATGAATGAGTTGCGATTGATAATTTCAAAGTAAACTAAAGCTTAAATTACCATAAGTTATCGCTTGAGTCGTTTGTTGCAAATTTAGGACACTTAGGCAAGACTTGAGTGAGGAATTGAATTTTTAAATATTTTACTTAAAGGTTATAAGTCAAATTAAGCCATTAGTCCCTATTTCAAAATTAAATTGGTATAACAAATTCACTTGGTAATTTAATTTAAACTTAATCAACTGAAATGTAGGAGATGTAAAAAAGTCCTCTACTACTTTGGACTCCATAAGAAATTATTTTAGGAACTTGGAAAGTCAGTAACGAACGTTATTCGCTGTTAAAAAATTCAAAACTTCGTAGTGTCCCACATCATTTCACCTACATGAATGTGGCACGTTCGCCATTTCCTCGACGATACCTGATGGTGAATGTTGCCGGTTACATTAAGACTATATAATTGAAATTTTTAAAGAGAAAGTCCGTAACGCAATTACAGCGTATTGTCATTATATTTAATGGAGCATTGAAATTTTACAAGGTAGTAAGACCAAAAAGTCTCTGGATGGATGTAATGCTGTTATTTGCATGGTTAGAATTCAGAAACGACACATTTAAAGATACAGAAATTAAACAGAAACACACTCACGCTCTTAACAGTAAGTTTCAGTGCTTGAAGAGTTTATCCTTTCCATTTTCATACATTTTTCAGTAAATACAATTTTTATCATCGTTAATAAATTTTAATTATTCAGTTATGTCTCTAACGTAAGTGCTGTCTACGGTTTTGTCGATAATTTATTCAATTTGCGGTTGTCTGCGAAGTATGCGGTTTCAGTCGCCATTAACTGTTAAATTATTTCGAAAGTCTGATGGTTCGTCTGAAAAATGTTTAACCTGCAGCATCAGATTTGCGGTTATCTTCCCATTCGGGATTTCAGTTTCGGTGGAAAAAAGCTTCACCCTATCCGGGGCTGAAACAATCGCGCGATTGTTAGGCGAAACGCCGAGAGTCCCGAAGCGTATTCGTTTGAAGTTGTACTCCCGCACTCAATAAATCAAATTTCCCTCAGAAAACGTAGAGTTCCGAATTAGCGTTGCTAATGAGTGCGGTTTCGGCGACGGAACGATAATTGTACCGTACAAAGGGTAACGAGCCAACTGCGTAATGATATGTAACCTTCGTTCGAATGTATGTACGCTGGATTTCAATCAGAAGGCTTCCCGGTCATCTACTGTACGAGTCGAGTAAAATTGGATTCTTTTGAGGCTGCAGCGGTCGTTTTCATGGAACGGGAAGCGGTCGCTTCACGTGTAACAGCTGAATAAATACTTCATGTTTAACCGCGTGAAATGTGTTAAGCAAAAGTGGATGTTACGAGCACCCACTTGCGAATATACATTTCACTCGCCGTTTATTTAATTTAGGACATCGACTCGGGCTTTTGGCGAATTCGCCATGGTTCGTTTATTATTTATTTTTTCGCAATATGATATTCGAAAATTTCCGATGAAAACAAACTTTTTCTTAAGAAATTCATATCCCCGTACGTATTAAATTTTGAAGGTTCAATTTTGCAGGAAATATTAAGCAATACTTGTGGAGAAACTCTCATTAATGATTGATTCCAAGGACAAACGAGTAGAAATTGGATATTATTTGGATATATTGGATGTTTCGAGTATGCGATACATTTAACAAGCGATAATATTTGAAATTTCTTCGAAATATGCGTGTAAAAAATGATTTCAAGTCTCTAATTCAGTTGTAAATTGCATACACTATCCGCATTGTTCAAACACTTTTCTCATGAATATCCATCTATAACAGTGTAATGTACCTATCGTTTTAAACTATATCGGTGAAAACGAAGGGATCCCATTAAGTCCCCATAAGCAAATTAGACCTCACCATGCAGCGTTCCACCCAAGAAATTTCCCCGTTGTTTTAATATCCTAAAACGGAATTTAACGTCTCTTTCAAACACACCCGGGAGGAGAATTGAAAAATCGTAATCACCCGAAACCAACCAACCGCAAGCTGGAACTTTATTAAAACCCACCGTTTTCAATGAAACCTTTAATTTCGACACAAACACCAATAACCATCGATTCTCCGGGACTTCGTTCGTACGATCGCCGTCTTCCCGTCGTCACGTCCGATCTCCTCCTTGCTATTATTTGTTCAGTTTGGCAATTTTCCTGCGACCTATTTTCTTTGAATGTCGGCCCTCCTTCATAGATACACATTCAGCTTTAGACACGTGCGCGTGTCCACACTTCCCTGTCCCTTCCATTACCGATTCAACCCTTATAGCCAGATATGATGATTGAAATTTATGACCGCATAAGGCTAGACGGTTATGAAGGAAGTCGGGCGGCCATGATACTGATTTTGGAAGAAAAACAGGTTCGACTATAGGGAACGTCAACACGTCCCATGGATTTTCCCCTCGCAACCGCGTTAACCTCGCCGACATTTCGAATTTACGTCGGATATTAAAACGTTTACTCCTCGAGGAGGAATCAAACTTCGCCGGGTTTAACCGGAAGGAATGAGTTTTATACGTACTGCGTCTGAACACTGGATCGATCCTTTTTTTTCTCGATAAACGATGCTTCCATGACGTTTATGGAATTTCACGGAACGGTGAGGACGAGCCGCGGAGATTTTCCCCGGAATAAATATTCGGGGGTATTTAGAAGGATGATGCATAAAGGCGAACACGGAAGCCCATTAGTGCACGGAATACAAATGCGCTTCGGACAAATGGAGGAAAATATTTTCTCAAACAACATGGTTTTCGAGGATTTATGAGATAATTCAGCTAAAGGATTATTCACATTTTTTTTTTCGAGAGTAAAAAATCGTTGAAAAAAACGCTACGAGCAGACGATGACGTTATTACAGTTTTACTTATTTTTAGATAGTTTGATGGTAAATGCAGTAAAATATTTCAACTTAGAACTCTTTAGACGTGAACTACACTGCCTTTTGGACATAAGATGGGTTTGGTCAAGATGTTTCTCTGAAAAATTTTAACACCAAACTAACAGCATTACAGATAGTCATCACTGGACGTAAAAATAGTGTGTGACCTCCGAAATTGTAATGTAATTAAAAAGCATTTATTCTATAAAAGCTATAAAAAGCAAATTGTAGAAGGTACAGTGCCTACTAACAATTTGTCATATAAATTTTTTACCGACTATCAAATGATTCTTTGGAATCCATTATCAACTCGTCCGAAAATCTTTCATTTAAAAACATTTGAAACGGTAGTCAACGTCGCAAGGCCCTAAAAAATGTTCGGGTAATCTTATTGCTGAGTTTCAAAGATTCTTTTGTACAGTATTTCAAATTTATTTCGGTTCAAAGGCATCGCAGCAATGGTCTCAACTTGTTTATTAATTAAAAAAAATGTGAGGAAATATATCATGAAAATAATCTCTGAATACAAAAAAATACGATGCCTGCTGGTAATGAAGTGCCGACAGGTATCACGCAAGTTATGATGACGGTTTCACGGCATAGTGTTGATGAGGGTGGCACAATTGTTTAATTATTTAATCTAATTTTCGGTGATTTTTCTATTATAAATCACTGGATATTTGTTGTGTGCTTGTTTTGATTTGGGTTCAGCCTATGTAGCCATATTATTTTGCCTTGAATCAATATGTGCGCCTTGAAAAATTTTTAGAAATAATTATACTTTATTGCCCTTTTGGGGGAGGCCTTCAATGTCAGAAAAATAATTTGTAAGCGCTTCGTATCCAATTTTAGCCCCAATGAAAACCAAAATGACGTTCTAATAAATAAATTAGAAATTGAAATGAATTATAATCGATGTGTCTTCATTCATGTAGAACGAGAAACTTTGCCAGTTGCTAATATTTACCATTACATTTATACAAAGGATAAAACATTTGTATCGTGCACACACTCGATTTTTTTTTTTTTGAGAGGGATGGGGTTCATTATTTTTGCACACATACTCGGTTTCCAAGAAGAGAAAAATTCGTACTTAGCGTTAAATTACCGGGAAAGAAATAGTCTGTTCAAATTACCGTCGATAACGTCAGCAATTGACTCGTTAAATAACTTATCGTCCACTTTGCATTAAAACACATGCTAGGGTAAAACGTCGCCACGACATTAAATAAAATTGCGATAGAGTATATTTTCTAGCAACAGATATTTCAGGAACAAACGCATATGTAGAATTTTGTTGTAACAAAATGACGACAAGATTCATACAATTGGGGTTACTTTAGATGTACCTCTTAGAAATCAATGAAATATGTTATTAAGTGTGAGGACAGTGTTTTGCACGATGTCAGAAATTTTTAATTATTTCGAGTTAGTTAAGTTAGTTTTTAGTTAATGCTATGATTGAGTATTCTATTTAATCTTTTTAAGTGTTGTCACAATTTCTCCTTTTGTCATAGAGCTTTCGGATTGTAAATCAGTTAGAGTACCATATCCGCTAAGCACACTCCCATTTACAATTTCAAAATGGTGAAGGCGGGAAAACCGCGCCGTTTATAATCGGCTTTTCACTTATTTTTCCATATCCTTTTCACGAAATTCGAATATCGGTGTAAAGTTGAATAATCAAACTTTGCTATCATCGTATAACCGATGGGAATAACATACGAAAACATTTCAAAATTTCCCTTTGAAAACCGGCAAGTTTGGCGAAAATTCTCACATTTTATTTCTTTCCTCAAAAACTACTGGTTTCCTAAAGTTAAACTTATTTTTCCAAGCACCGTAAGCAAGTCCTCTTTTACTAAAAAAATCGCCCTATTTGAAATCGAAGTGAATGAAGGAATTTATTTCTTGTTTTTTACTTTTTACAAAAATGATACCTATCCCATTATTGATAAATTCAAATGACTTCAAAATCAAACGATTTCAAATTTGCATCTAATTATAACATACAACCCCTTGCACTCCTGCACTGTCAGTGACTTGAAGATCGCCAATAATTTTCTACGCTCTTCAATAAATTATACGCTTACCACAAAATTTAGTTTAACGCAACCACCCAACCTATTAGTAGTTGTTTTCATTGGCCCGTTAATTAATCGTGTTTATATCTCGAGTTTGACTCGACTTGTTGACCGGACTAACACGCGCTCACTCTTCCTTTCGAAAACGCCTCGTAAGTAATCATTAGTCAAACAGTTCGGAATTCGACGTTTCCCCTCGCTAATTATTTAAATATAAACGTTAATACCTTAAGATTCGTTGAACATACACACAATGCGCGAAAGCTTTATTCGGCTGTATTTGAAATTCAAATGAGGAACTTAGCCAATTGTCCTTTGAAATCCTCCAATAAAATTATCGCGTTACAGATCGCCCCGGAGCGCCTAATCTCGGATACGCTCGTGGTTAACGATGTACGGGCTCTGATTAGAATTAAAAGTAATGATCACGTAATTTTCTGATATGGTAAGGGAATCGATCAACGTAGTACATCAAAAAACGATCATCATTTCTACGCGTTACGTTCGCTTGTAGAGCCAAAAGTTTCGTTAAAGGCGATCGACATGACTAAATATTATTATTTCTATAACGGTAATGGCTAAAATTAGGCTTAATACCGAGGTATCGTTTATTACGGCTGATTAAATAATAGTTGATCGCGTTTAGCGATATATCGTTGTATTGGTTTATGTGGCTGAATTATCCATAACATTGGGCTCGGTCTGCAGCTCGAGTATTGATTTTTTAATAAAAATGTCATGTCATAAAACGAAATTAGTATGTACGTTTACGATAACCATGCCGGAATATTTCTTGTTTACGTTTGTTTTACTGCATGGAATTTGCCATGAATTTGATGAAATGTCTCAGTAAGGTGTTCAAAACCTACGTTCTTTCAACTGAATATTTAATTAGAGTATACGCTGTTTGTTTCACTTTATTGCTGTTACCGTCAAATTCACGATATGTACGGAAAGGTGTTATCGTTTACAAGTCAGGTGGCTTTAACTAAATCCTTAATTAAAGTATGAGCTGTATACATTACTGTCGAGTTCACAACATGCGCAATATCAGCAATGACAGTCTAATAAAACCTTATATTACCATATAATATTTATTAGAAGTAGCAAAATGGTGAGGGTAAAACTGGAGAATACTGAAAATGGATTAGGGAAATACTGATGCATAGAACAAGTGGAGATCAAGCAAATATTTCAATAAGGACTAATAAATTCTTCGTATACAACAACCCAAGAGATGATCCAATAGTTAAGATTGCAAGAACTTACAGTCACGAAAAAGATTCGTAAAAGATCATAGCAAATCCTCTCAAACCCCGTTCGAAGCATGAAACTTCCTTTATGGTACTTACTTACCCAAGCATCCCTGAGGACATTTGCAGAAATCATTTCATTTTTCGCTAGATATGGTGCACCGAAGGCTAATTAAATTATTCAGTAAGGTAAAACTCAAAAGGAAAGTATCTAAGGACTTGACAGTAATACGTTTGTATAAAAATTGAGTTTATTGAGTATTTGTCGTGTTGATACATATTTTCAAAATTGAACTAGTTAGAAATGCATAATGGACATTGCAAAATATAAGTAACCTTCCTTGAGTTAGAGTATTTTTAGTAGTACTTATTTACTAGTAGATTTAGGAGAATCTACTTGTTTCTGTGATGCAGAAATCATAGAATAAACTTAGTTGAAATATTCTATTATATTAATATTAAGAAATGTACTAAGCAATATACACTAGCTGAAAAATTAAAGAACTTATCACACAAAATAACGGCTTGTAAGAAATGGCGAATGCGAAGACTGGTGGCAATAAACTTTTTTTATCCTGATGATCCACGTCGAGGCATTAGGACGAAGTTATTAAATTATCGTATTATTGTAAGGCCTTAAAACGTGTGCAAATTTTTAAACCAATCAGACGTGGATAGATCATGGAAAATTACGTTGAAATATTCAGTTACGTGCATACAAGTTAAGCTAAGAAAAGCGTGTTGAAAAAGACCCTCTTGCCCTTTTAAACGTTTCTCTTACTTCCAGAACCCAGTTTTAAGTTTATCCTCGTTTTTCCGCACGTGAGTTGTCGATTGAAGTTTCCACACCCATTTGTCTCCGAGTCGTAGGTTTCTTCCCTGGCGTATATCATTTTTACCTTATTTGTGTGACGCTATAAGTTCCTTTCGATGTCGAGAACGATAACGACACGTCTTCGATCTTTGAGGAATTTCATATCCTTAGCATATAAAATTTCCAACACCTTCACAAGTCCGTAGGTGTGTTTGAACTGTGAAGTGAAATTTTGATCGTTTGAGACTGCAAGTCTGTTGAGTTCGTGAGTTAATTATTTATATTGTAGAGGTTTAGCTTCGAAGCGAAATCCCCCCTGTAGGTCGACATTTAGGAACTTCGCCGTAACAATTTAATTCTCCGCCATAGTGACTGTTAAACATCTTAACTTCATCCGTAATCCCCTGAGATAATGAAACTACTGCTACTACATAAATACGCCGCAGAGAGGGAGGGCGACGCGTGAATTAGCCCTCTCCCGAAAATATACGGCTCCTAATGTTGGCCAATTGTCAGCGAGGAAAGTAAAGAACACGCCACCTGTTCTCCCATCGTATTGTTTCGGAATAACCCTAATTTAATTCTGCATCTAAATTAAGCTTAACTGCTCGGGGGTAATCTCCGGAATTGATGGCGACTCCGTCCTGAGCGGGGCCGAAATGAACGAGCCGCCATTATTCAGCGAAGACAATTTGCCATTAGGAAATACCAAAGGAGCGGTCAACGCTGCCGGGGGATTTCGAACCCCCGAGATATTTGCGTGGGCGCTTCGATTCTTCTTTCTGTAGGGGACCTCCGTCTCTCCTAAGAGCCCCGTTACGTTTTCGATGGATACCTGGGCTAATGGGGGGAATTGGATTACCGATGAGGGCTTTTAGGAAACAACGTAAAATGTTGATCTGCGTACCGAGCTAGCCTCGTAAACGTATCTTATAGATTTAAATACAGGGTTGTAGCAGACAAATTTAATGGATAATCACTGGATACAACGATATAAGTGCATAGTAAACTCACGTAACCCGTGGTAAATTTAGTTTGAATCATAAGTTATGGTAAGGTCGGAAAATTCGCTAATTCTAGAGGATCTGAAGAGCCGCAGTTTTCTCGGGGTCGCTTGGAATCGCTCGGCAGTATACGGTACGGTGGGGACATGCGTGATCTCTAATCCTGAAACTCTAAAAGTTAGTGATTTTTCCAACGACACGTAAGGTCCGTTTATTAGACTCCCGGGTATACCGTGTGGTCGGAAAATGTGCGATCTGCAGCCGCGAAGGTCGGAAAATTCGCGGGTTTTCGAGTGACACTTGGGTATGTTAATTTAATCTCAGGTTTTGGAAATTAATAAGGGACTCTACCACAGACTGGGAGTTTGCCGGTGAATTAATGGAGAGTACTTTGAACGCTTTAAATGGATCAAGGATACTTACAGAAAAATATTTTCTATCACTGCTCCTAGCGCCCTTTCAGTACATTTCCTTAAAATAACCTGACGTTGAGGTTGAATTCAAGAATTTAAAGTTTACAGGGTGAGCCATATTAGAGAAATTATCTATCTAGCTGCTACTGAAATTACACTGAAATGAACTTAAAACATGTGTATTTCAAATTTAAAATGGGCCTGTTGGGGCAAGTTGTACAGCTGTCTAAAATAACTCCAAAAATTATTTTATGCCATAAACGGTATCGAGATTATTTAACAATAAACGAAACGTCGAATTTCATGGTAATGCAGATAAGGTGTTAAGTAATATTACCTCAAATTGACACAATTGGAAACAGTCATTAAATTTCCGAGAAATAGTGGCTGTTTTTTTCACAATTTTTAAATCATTCGGTAGTTATGGTTTAATGTGTCTATTGCGGTACAATCTACTTTTAATGTGTCATGCACCACGCGTGCCCTTCGATTAATAACGGTTTAATTATCACCTTAATCGATAGCATTCACGTTGGCGTGAAAAGCATATCGCCCAGTAAAGTACCTGCTTACTGCTTTAAAATTATTAAAATAGGAAAATGGTCCCTCGATAAGCTCGATTAACGCCATTTTAAAGGAAACTCGATCGACACGAGCGACCGTAATTAACGTCGAAACTTTTCTGGGCGGTTTAATTAATCGTCCCGTTACCACCGCGCCCTTTTCATTACCAACCTGTGCGTATAGCCCGCGTGTCGCACAGTCTTACGACAAACACACTCGCACACAGAAATGTCGGATTTTCCCACCGCGGAGGATTTAGCGCGTTCCACACGTGAAGTACGTTCATTATTCATAACTATTCCGCCCATTTCCACGAACCTCGAAGGGATGGCGCGGCGCGGGGATCAAATCTGAAAAATTCATCCACGGAGGTGAGGAAATTTCCGTATGAATAGGTGCGGGGTAAATAGCGGATTCGATAGAAGCGCGGCGCGAGGATAAATAAATTAAATGGATGTCGTTCAAGGGATGACCGTAGTCGAATCGCGGGGGTGATAGAAAATTCTAGGTGCGGGTCGTTCCCGATTTTCCTGCAGAATTTGAATATTGCATCTTTCCCTTGTAGCTATGTCGCATTCTAGTTTATTTACGTTTGGTTAGAGAGGCAGGTTATTGATGGCTAAATGACGGCGAAAATGTCACGAGTTTGTTTAAATATTAAAGACGGATACCGAGGTTTATAGGAAAAGTCATTGGAAACGGAAATATGGGACAAAAAGAGGATCGTATCACTAAATAATTTTGATAATGTGCATAATGATATTCAGCGACTAATTGAATATAGCGTAATTCAGAATTTGATGGAGATAATAATAACAAATGGCATTATAACTTTCATATCATAACTATCATAAGTATCGGGAATCATAGAAAATTTTGTGCTCATTCCAACGGTGTATGCGCGGGAAGGCTGCGCAAAGCCCTCTTTCCGCTATGCCCTTTCAAACCGAGAATTAGATGGATTTTGGAATTTCGATTTTTCACAACTTCGTCTAATTGAACTTTGAAGGGCACATTCATAGTTTTATCGACCCTCCTGATTACGGGAAAAATAAGGAAAAAATTCTCTGAGGGCTAATTAAAAAAATAGCTCCTAAGTTTTTGAAATGACTTCAAATCGGTCACGCGGTCTAGCATCATGATCCGTAGCTCCAATAAAAACATCCTTAGCATTCGGGAAATCATACTGGTTGTATAAAAATGTTTGCTCTTTCGATCGGTGTATGCGCGGGAAGGATGCGCGGAGCCCACTTTCCGCTGTGCTCTTTCAAACCGAGAATTAGATGGATTTTGGAATTTCGATTTTTCACAACTTCGTCTAATTGAATTTTGAACGGCACTTTCATAGTTTTATCGACCCTCCTAATTACGGGAAAAATAAGGAAAAAATTCCCTGAGGACTAATTAAAAAAATACCGCCTAAGTGTTTGTAATCGAGAATAGGTCTTTTTCGGAAAATCGATTTTTTAAAACTTCCCCTAATTGAACTTCGAAGGGCACTTTCGTAGTTTAAACGACCCTTCTAATTACGATAAAAATGAGGAAAAAATTCCATGAGGCCTAATTAAAAAAATACCCCGTAAGTATATCAAATCGAGAATGGGTCTATTTCGGAAGATCGATTTTTCAAAACTTCCTCTAATTGAACTTTGAAGGGCACTTTCGTAGTTTTATCGACCCCTCTAATTACGAGAAAAATAAGGAAAAAATTCCATGAGGCCTAATTAAAAAAATACCCCCTAAGTATATCAAATCGAGAATGGGTCTATTTCGGAAGATCGATTTTTCAAAACTTCCTCTAATTGAACTTTGAAGGGCACTTTCGTAGTTTTATCGGCCCTTCTAATTACGAGAAAAATAAGGAAAAAATTCCATGAGGCCTAATTAAAAATATACCGCCTAAGTATATCAAATCGAGAATGGGTCTATTTCAGAAGATCGATTTTTCAAAACTTTCTCTAATTGAACATTGAAGGGCACTTTCGTAGTTTTATCGACCCTTCTAATTACGAGAAAAATAAGGAAAAAATTCCATGAGGCCTAATTAAAAAAATACCTCCTAAGTATATCAAATCGAGAATGGGTCTGTTTCGCAAAATCGATTTTTCAAAACTTCCTCTAATTGAACTTTGAAGGGCACTTTCGTAGTTTTATCGGCTCTTCTAATTACGAGAAAAATAAGGAAAAAATTCCACGAGGCCTAATAAAAAAAATACCGGCTAAGTATATCAAATCGAGAATGGGTGTATTTCATCATAGACTTCGAAAACAAAATTGGGAAATTGGGTGTAACCTACAGAAAAAAACAAAGAGTTTCAGCGCAGTTCTGTAAATTTCTCGATGAAATATTATCGGAAAACAAGTACTGAATTCATTCTGTTTTGGTTAGAGTGGCTCTTAAAGCAATTTTCAAGGATTTCGGGACGTCTTCTACCTATAGGTATAGTTCTGCATCCTTTAATACCCCTGCTACTACATTGTCCGAGCTTGCAGCTTAACTACGTATAATCTTACTCGGGCCATCCTTCCACTGTAATATCTGGAATCAGCTTTGGCCAGACATTTCGAATTTATGAGTCAAAGTTATCGTCACTTGTAGTCCCTCCTAATTCGCCCTGTTTGAAATTATTACTCGGTATCGGCTCAGTTGTGGTCGTTGGGCGAAATTACGCTTTTGTCGAGATGCGTTTCTTTTTCGAGAAGGAAAAAAGTCATTTCCCTCCGGCGACCATGTAAACCGAAATAAATTTTCCCTTAAACTCTCTCCGTTCCTCGCTCCAGAATAGCATTAAAAGCGGAGAGAACTCGATAAAGAAATTCCGCACACGCATAAAACTCGTGATTATTCCAATATGTACACACTTTTTCCCCGTGGCGACGCGGGAGAAATCCGAGAAATTGTTTCATTCGGGAAAAGCCCTCCCCGATACAGAAGATTTATTCCCATCGCTGTGTTTACGGAAAGTTGTTTTGCCAAGCCGAAACTGGATCGATGCTAGAGAAGCGATCATAAACTTTCTAGCAAAATAACGGAAAAGGGAATGACACGCACGCACACAAACACAAAGGGAAAGAGAGAAAGGGAAATTTTTAGGGGGTGAACGGCACGAGTAACGGGAGATGTCGGCAACGACCGCAGGCTTGACTTTAATCGATCCTAAAACGGAAACTTCCCCAAGTATTCGAATTTAAAGTTGTGTGTGTGTGTGTGTGTGTGCTCACAGAAAAAAAGCACTCCCACCCTTAATAGCGCCCTCGAAGCAAGTGTGATAAAATGTAATGGGCTCTTTTGAAGTAAGAAGCCATCACTCCTATCAGCTCGAGAAGCGATGATGAACTTCAGGCGCGGATAAATTTTATAGACGTTTGCCTGTAATTCTAAATGTAATAACGATGAGGGGGCTTTAAATTTAGATGCGCCGGTGCTTCGAGCATAATAAGATGAGTTTTATGGGACCTTATAATGGAAAGAATGTGTTACTTTACCGGATAAAATCTAATGACGGTAATAATTCCCGCGGAAATGGCTTTAAACAATTCATTATTTAATGCATTTGTAATATCTCTCGACGATTTGCTGCTGGAGATGTTCTTCGACCGAATTTCCATATAATGGAAGATATGAAATGATTCCAACATAAAATATTCAACGGAAAGTACTTTCAAACGCAATTTTCACAATATTATGTGAAAGTTTTCCAAGTAATGTCGGTATCTAGGGAACAATGAAAACCACTGCTATGTTAAAATTCAATTTTAATAATACCTGATATAGCTGGAACGTTAAAACAGAACCGTAGTAAATAATAAACTGTTATGATAGGGAAACATGGTTTATAGCTATTTTATAATACCCTGTATGATTCCCATTCCCAATTTCCGTCGGGTTGCTAAGCGTGATGCTAAAAATATCTTCCTTTGTGGTGTTTGCCATACAACATCTCTTTACTTACGTGACTGTGAAGGCACTTCCTCGACAATTTAAAGGGAGGATAACAGGATAAAAAATCGCTACCGCTTAATAAGCGCCCGTTGTTGTAAAAGTCTTCAGCACGAAAGGTAAGAATTAAAATTTAACGAAACCGTTATCGTGCCGCTTCTCTACAACTCTAATTATAAATCACCCCTCTTTTCATATTCACGACCAAATAAAATTCTAATTAAAAACGCAAACATCTAATTTAACTCATCCGGGCCGAATGGGAGGCGAGGAAGTCTACCTACTTAATTGCCTAGTACTAACACACTTAATGAGGGCGGAGGGCGAACTTCGGCAATAAAAGGCGAACTCTAAAACGTGGCAATTTATAACAATACACAAAGTTAAGAAAATATCACGTTCTCTCTTTCTCTCCCTCTTGTCCATCTCTCAACGCCTGCCGCCCGTCAGACGTAAAACGTTAAATGAGTCATAATATTATCTCTGGCGGAGCGCGAACGACGAACAACAAACGAGGAAGAGTCATCCAGGGAGTCGATTAGATCCTGATGGGACTGACGGGATGGCTGTTGAGAGTTCGAATCGAAGAAAATCCTGAGTTTTTTAACGGGAATTAAAAGGAGTTTTAGGTCCAAACTTGCGATTAAATTTAACCGTCGATTGGGCGTTCAACCGGTCGTAATTACAGGACAGCAATGTATTCTCAAGGGAACCAAAATGAACCCTTAATATTTCCCTATGTAGTGACTTCATTGGTCCTCGAGTCTGGTAATTTTTGTTACTGTTCCTTGTGCTAATGATTTTATTTTCGATGCTCCGTTCTTGTGCGTGGTGCAATACGCTGATTTTTTGATAATATTTTGGTTTCCTTCGATGGCTTTATTATATCTAAATTGTTATTGTTTCAGTTAGTGGCAGTGTGGTGAACATTTTGACGGAAGTGGCAGTAGTAGCAGAGGGTTTCGTGCCGACGTGTCATTGTCAAATGGTATGTTCCTCTTTCAATCATTTTAAAACTAAACTATTATTTTCCTTGTATTTCATTATGGTTCAGTATAGGTAACATTTTTAATATTATCTTTCAGGTGAGTATTATCGTCGGCAATGGCATAGAACTTCAGATAAGGGCAGATATATAAGAGGGTCGTTGCTGTTTGTAAGGTAAGTTTTAAGGATCTTTTACTGTACTTTGTTAGTAATGTTTTCGATATCATTTTTCAGGTAAGTTTTTCAGCGAAAATGACAGTCTTCACGCAAGGGCAGAAAGACAATAGCGCTTGTCTTTCAACGGCGCAACAATGAGGAGACAGAGAGAATCCGCTAATCTTCTAATGGTTAGTATTTTTGATTATTTTGGAAAAAACATTTATTTTCCTTCCTTTTTTTCTGCTATATTATTGTTAATATTTGGGTTTGTTTTAGGTATCAAAGGCACGTGAACGCATGTTGGCAGCCATGACGAACATCTTACCACAAGGACAGAAGTACTTACAAATCAAGGTTGGTGTTTTTAAATTATGTTTGGAAATTATTTAATTTTTTGTTTCTGAGCAATACGATTCAATATTGCCTTTAACATTTTCCAAATAAATATTATGTTTCAATGTTGCTAAGGTCCTTATTTTTTTTCTAGCATCACAGTCACACTAACTACAATAGGGAACATCTGAGCACGGCCGTCAGTCAAGGTTAGTGTTTGGTTACAGTTTTCTTTATGATCGATATGATTCAATGTGTCAAAGTCGTAATATTAATTTTTGGATACATCATATACTATGCAAAGTTATGCTCTTTGATTTATTCAGAATATTGAGAGGGTCTGTTAGCTTTAGTCTTCTTAATCCTATTGTAAAAATGGTAAAATGGATTCTCTGTAAAACTCGTAGAAATGGCGGAAGGGGCATGCCTCCCATTTTCCGTTATTTCGACCAAATTCCTCGCCCCCTCGTCGAAAAATTCCTTCCCGCAAAAAAATTCAAATAAAAAAATTAATCTAAATACGCAAATGTTAACGAACAACTCTATACGTATCGCATCAAGGGCCTCCGCGATTTACATAAAGACTTTTATATTCGAGACCGAGTCCAGTTGTGCTTTCACGTTTGTTGGACGGAGTTACGTTATACTTCGAGTTACTCTCTGTTTGAACAACGAAAATTCGACAATTTGTATTCAATTACTTTTGAACTAAAAGGATCGGGGGGGAGAGCGGGAAGAAAGGGCGAGGAGAAGGGGGACGACCTGCGGGCCAGATTTATTCAAAATTGTTAATAACTCGCCTAGAAGGGTCGAAAAAAAACCCGCTCACCCCCAAAAATTGAAATTTTAATTAAAACTGGTTGGATGTGTGGCGAGGGATCGTTGGATTTACACGATGAAAAAAATTCATTAGGCGAATTGCAACACACATTCCTGTTTTTATACATACACTGGGTGTGTTTCAGATTTAAACAAATTTACTTTACCATCAGGTGGTAACGATATTAAAAGTGTGGAGAAGAAGGGAAAAAGTATATATACGTCCCACTAATCTTAAGAGAGGATCTTAGGCTGGATATCATTATTTTTTCAACAGTTGAAGCATGTAGATATGTTTTCTCAATCCATGATAATGGCTTTTGAAACCTTCTCATACAAAAAATTGAAAAGAGTTTTATCAAAACATGCTGTAACTCACGTAAATAGACAATCGTTCCTGGTAAAGAGCTGGTATTTATTATAAATTACCGATCATGTACGAAATAATACCTGTAAATAAATGTCAAGCAGAAGATTTGAACTAATTGAAACTTGTCCATTTGTCCATATATATTTTCTAATTAAACAATTACAGTTTTTCACTGTTTATTTGAAATAGCATCTGATTCATACATTTGTTTTTTCAAATCCAAGTTTGTCAAGAAAAAGAAATGTTTGTGATCCATAGTATCTCTAGGTATTACGCTTGCAGTAGAAGGTTTACCATTCAAACATTAAAAAGTATACCTAGTTTCAAAATGATGAAATGAAGGCAACATCCTTTAAACGAATTTAATGTACCATCAGATGGTAATGGTATTAAAAGTGTGGAGAAGAAGGGAATAATACATATACATCCCACTAATCTTAAGAGAGGATCTTATGCTGGATATCATTATTTTTTCAACAGTTGAAGCATGTAGATATGTTTTCTCAATCCATGATAATGGCTTTTAATACCTTTACATACATCCCAAATAATATTGAAAAGCGTTTTATCGAAACATGATGTAACTGACATAAATAGCCAATAGTTCCTGGTAAAAGGCTGGTATTTATTATAAATTACTCATCATGTACGTAATAGTATCTATAAATAAATGTCAAGCAGATGATTTCAAAACATCACGACACATTGAAACTTGTCCAATTGTCCATTCATAGTTTCTAATTAAACAATTACAGTTTTTCACTGTTCATTTGAAATTGTTTGATTGATTCAATGATTTGTTTTTTCAAATCCAACTTTGTCAAGAATAAGAAATTTTTGTGATCCATAGTATCTCTAGGTATTACACTTGCAGCAGGTTCATTAAAAAGTATACCGAGTTTCAAAATGATTAAAAGAAGGCAATATCTTCAAGGCATCTCCCTTAGGATCCATTTTATTGTAAGGTGATTTCTGTTAAATCGGCATATCATTGATTCACCACCAATTAGTGAATCAGTGCCGGTGATCATGTTTTAACGGTAGACTTTCTGTACTTATTAATTAATTTTTAATTTAATATTTGCTTTTTTTTTAAATTTGCTTTTTAATTAATTTAAGGTTAATTTTGCTATTCGTCATTAATCACCCTAGAATCATTAACGGGTGTCTCGTAGATTCCGATAAATCACGTCGCGAGACGGACTTTGGGCATTTTTCAAAATTAAAAGTATAATTCGAAGTGATACGTTTAACGAGATGAAAAATTCCATCACACTCGCACTCATATTTCACCGTCGCTAAATTTAAATTCGGCCTAAATAATTACCGGTTCGCAATCGATTTATACGCGTCGTCGAAATGCTATAATTGTATTTATTATTTATTTGGTTTCGGGCGTAAAGGATACATATTTTATTCGCGCTGGCGGGCCGCGTTCATTATTTCATTCCACGTCCCGATTTTATTAGTACCCGTTTTAAAACTCGCGGGATTTGCATATCTGTCAGATTTCCTCCGACGTTAATTTGTTAATATCTTCGGGAGCGAAACGGGAGAGGAAAAAAGCACGTCAGGATTCAGCTTCTCTCACGTCGTTAACGCGAGACGCAAACAAACGAAGGGAGGCGGATAAGGAGCGGATCTAATCTCGGGAGGAATTGAAGTAATTCAGCGAGATGCGTTGAATTTAAAACTGAAATATTGCTCTAATTCACGGTTTATCCCTGCCTCTCTCGCGCATACCGATTTTTTCCTCTCGTCTGCTAATTTTGAAGACGCCCTCGCCCCCACCCCCCCCCCTCCGGGGGGATTTTTAGAGGGGGAAATTTATCGTAGGGGATATTCTTACCATTTTCGGAATTGAATTGCCTGGTTACGGTTTTATGCGCCCGTGGGAAGTTGCGGAATTAGACGTATTACACGAATTCGGGACGCGCTTTAAAGCGTAATTTAATAGCTAGCAATAATGATAATAGTCCTAACGTTCCTCGGGACACGTTTTCACTCACATATTATAATCGAAGTAATGGAATCGAATAGACTTTATCGCACAAAAATTTAGATAGAAGAGGGAATAACTCCAAGTTGGTGCAACTTTACTAATTGATAATGGATGAACGTGGTAGTACGGTAGGACAATTAGGATAAGCAATGAAAGTTTCTTTTTTGACGAAAACGCTACCCGATAACCGGCTAATTAAAAGCATTATTATACAGCGGTCAGTCAAGCGACCTGCAGAACAGGCTTGACAGGCACGTCGTCAAAGGTGTAGTGATTGTAATGGTGGTGTAATCAATTCATTAAGGCTGAAAAATATTACAAATATTTCACATTACATATAAATAACGATTATGTCAGTAACATTTTATCCAAAAGAAAAAAGCATTTATCCAAATGCTTTTCTGTGAAGCGCTAAACGTTACCACTTTTTGCCTTTACATCTTGATGTGTATCCTGGGCCCATAACCTGTTACAGTTATATTTGGATTGTAATGTTTCAATAGAGATTTGTATTACGAAGATAACGTTTTGCCTTTAGTCATTATACTGATCTTTATTCTATACATTTGGTCATCTCACCTTTCTAATTATATATAGCATTATTATATCAATGAATGTAGACTTATATAGAGGCGCTCATTTAATGGGAATGATGTCCTTCCATGATCGATTTTTACCCAGTCGCTAGGGCCGCTGATGTACTTTTTCCTGGGGGCCTAGAGGCAATTTTTTTGTGCGCAATGGTTATGAAATTCGAACCCTTACGGTCGGTATATAAATCATAAGGACTATATGTATGGGTTATGGGTATGGGTATGGTATGGGTATATGTATGGGTGTGGTTATGGGCTTTGCTGTAATCTCTACCATTGGGATCCATATAGATTTCATTATTAAAGCTTTTCATAATTTGTTTCAAAAGGCCTCTTCTCGACAAATCCACTTTGTTGAATATTCAAAATATATTTGACATCACACGAAATCATGTCTGATGCAAATCATAATCAAAACTGATGCATTTAAACACTTTACCTAAATTGAATATTTTGACACGCCTATAATTTTGAGGCAACTGTATGTTTTTGCAGTCCATTGGAACATTCAAATTCTTTTTCCGTATAAGTGACAAACACTCTTTTAGCCAGAAATTTATTCAAAAAAATATACCTAGAAAGGTACAGGTTTTGTGAGCACATTGTTTTATATAGGAAGAGATCTTAGTCTGTCTTTTATAAGTGTATTCTAGTGTATTATACCTACTTATATTTTGAGATTTACAGCAGGTATTGTTATTTCTTCCTTGATCATTCAACGGTTTACTAAAAGGTATTGAAAATTGGCTTTAGGATCCTTTACTTGTCTGACCAAAAGTCAAGTGAAAATTCACATCTTTGTGAAATCTATGCATTACTCAGAGGCTATTGTTTTTAGAGGAGGCCACTCTAATCATTTCCCTATTCATGCAACCATTTTATTTTCAACGTCCAAAGGAGCCCCTCAGGCTTTTACCTTGAAAGGAAGGCATACCGGGTTGGACAAAATTTTGAGGTTCGTCGTTTGACCCATCATTGGAGTCTCCAGCTTAAATCCCTAATTTGTGGGTTCCTGGGGGTGCTACAGTCACGATTTTAAGGCGTCGAGGTGAAAAAGCCTTAAGTCCTTCATTTTACTCCACTCAGGAACATCGTGTCGCCACCCTTCCCCCCTCAGGGGAGTCCCACCACCGTCGGTCAAATCTGTGGGCGCATTCACCATTTCTTATGATATCGTCTATGTCGCTCTACTTAGTGAGTTATTTATTTTTCTTTCCTTAAGCAAGTTGGTGTCCATTTCTTTGCAACGCTGGTGTTAGGTAGAATAGAGGGTTAATAAAAATACTTTACATTTGTTGATCAAAACTGTCACTTTTTCCTTCTCTTCTTCCTTTGAGGCATAAAATACTCTGTGCATGATAGATGGAAAAGGATCTATAAAATCTGATACTTTTCCTCTATTTGTTATACACGTTTAAGGGATTTCGTTCACCTTTCAGTAATGATATCTTTACTCACATGGATTGTTGGCTTCGAAGCTCACTTCGACCACCATCTTATTTTTATTTTAGTGTTGTTGTTGTATCGTCCTTTACAAAAAAAATGGTGTTACTTCTGCATAATATCGTGCGATAATCACACTGTAAGAGCGCCTCAAGGCGCCATCCCTGATTTTAGCTGGGAAATTCTTCCTCATGCGGCATAAGGTTTGATACAAAAATTCATCGAGTTTGGTCTGAAATTCTAAATGTGTTTTTATAAATTTTTATGAAGTGTGATGTAAATAGAATAAATAGAAGACTAACTGAGATAAAAAATCTTTCTTGTCGGAAAATGACACTTGATCACTTTCACCGTAACGATGCACTGCACATTTCTTCCAATTAATTTGTCTTTTTGCCTTCGACTCAGTAATACGAGTACATTTAAAAGCTACAGAACAGACACGTCCTAGCAGACGTATTAAAAGGAATTATGGCGTGTGTGTATGTGAGTGGCTTTAACCGCCATTTGTTGCAGCCGTTATTAAAACCCATTAAAGATCCATTTTATTCTTTGTGGATTTAAAAGATGAACACGCCGGGTACTTTCGGCCATCCTTTCATATTACCGCTGACAAGGTGAGCTTAGCGCCCCGGAGGAAAAAAGGTGGAAGAGAAAAGTTTATGTTTTATTTGTACGCGGGAAATGTGTGTGCGGAAAAATTTCTCGGTGGTTAAACGAGACATAACGGTTAAGCGTTATTAGATGAAATGTGGTGACAATTTTAATGGAGATTTTAGTGGGAATTTTACTGATTTAACTTAAGAAATGAATCGGAGAATGTTAGTAGACATACAATTTTATATCAAGGAATTTTTGTTTTGATTTAATATCTCATCGTATAACTTCAGTAAACTTACGAGATGTATCGATTTTTACGTAAATGTCTGATTAGATGCTAAGGTGATGTAGGTACCCATCAGTGGTAAAAATTAAAACGAAAAATAAAAATATTGATGGGTAGATATATTTATTATAATTTCATACTGCATAACTCAGGATTAGAGAAACTTTTGGAATTTTAGTATTTAAACTCAAAAGGAAAAGATTAAATGATTTTCATGAGCTTCAAACAATTAAAAAAATCATTTGACACTGTTATAAAATTTCAAATTTCAATTTGAAAGCAATTCCAGTGATTTGAGATTTTAGAATTCATATTTTAGGCCCTTTCTAACAAATTAAGTTGCTAGGAAATTCAGGACAAAATCTTTTAATTTATAATATGAGAAATTATTGTAATCTGACAGATTTTGTAATATAAAAATGGCGACAAATTTGAATATACGCTTTGGGTATCTGGGTTCCCTGGAGGCCATTTTATCATCATGAATTTTCATATAAAGACTTAACTAAGTGAATAAGCAAATGTTTTATAATAAAATGATCAATTAACTTAAGAATCGTGAATGTTCCTTAAGTAATATCGAAGCGAGCTTCCTGAATAGCACGAGCATCACTCGAATCCACGTTTTTTCTCCGTTCTCCAACATTATTTGCTTCCCTTTCCGCTGTAACTTTTAACACTTGTTACATAAACAACAATCTCCATTATGAGGAGGTCCCCAGCAATATGTCGTCCGAAGTAGTCGTTAAAACTTCCTTCGATACATCGAATAATCCGCAACGATACGTCCCCCTATAAAGCGACAATGGTGCCAACTGGACGTAAAATTCGATAGAAAACGTTGGCAACGGCACAAGATACATCTCGCCAAGATCGGATGGAACCGTAATTGACTTGAATTCCAAAAACAAGAGCATAAAATACGCGCTCTAGATATCAGCTTTTTCAATGGAAAGGGTCGCAGGGAGTTATTTATTGTCTATTGTTCCGTGAAGGCGTTGCATTTAAATTTTATAGCCTTGAAGTTTTGGACGCGGGATAAGTCTGTCATTTTTTGGGAACTCCGCAGCCATGAGCGTAAAAATTACAGCTTTTTATCTTTTTTAGTGATCTACTGTAACTATAGATAATAATTCTAGTTCATTACAGTGGCTAGTTTCAATATCGACAAAAAAAATAGGAGATATTTCAATAATGTTTAATCAATCATATATTAATATTTTTTTTCAGATCGCAGAATTGTTAACATTTAATTAAATTCTAATTTTATGCAAACAATGCATAAAAGTGGTGCGTGAACATTTAAAATACTGCAATTATAAAATTGCAATAAATTTCTAATTAATCTAACCATATTCGATCAGTCGAACGTTGGAAGTATTTAATTAATGCTTGTATACTAAATGAATATTCAGGAAAGTTTAATTTCGACACTGAGTCAATCTTTATGCACCTGATACTCCCATTTATTATATAATAATAGTCCAGTAATAAAAAGTGTTTAAATATTGAGTTGATTTTTGGGTGTACTTTCCTCTACTGAACTGGTCAATAATGCGGTTTAATTTTATTAATCATATAAGGGCTTTAATATTTTTCTTTATTATTATTCATTGTGTGTGTCTATCTGAGACTTTTTTATATAAAATATGATGTAGGATATGATTTTAGAACAAAAAAAAAATATCAGTGATGGTTAAAAGGAAAAATAAGCAGAAATAAACCGTTTTAAGTTTTTCCTTCTTTCATAAAACGTGAAAAATTGCAGTGTTTTGGGAGAAAAGTTGGCAGGGTTCTTTGGAAGCTGGAAAACTGCTTTGGAAAACTTAGATGAACATATATGTGCAGTCGAATTACAATAAGAAATAAAAACTTTATTTTAGATAAAAGTAATTTAGAAATTGGGAAAAATGCTATGTATGTTATCAACAAATTGCCGTTTGATTTGAAATGCTTACAAGTAACGAACATAATTATCAGAAAGTGCTTTGAGCAATGTATTTTAGATTGCATTTAAGTAATTTCTGGTAATTTATTTCATTATTTCTAAATATGTTTTATATATTTTTGTATTTCTGGATCGTTGGCCTCTGATTGATAGCTTAGGATTCTTAAGGAATTCATATATTTTTCTTAGAATTCTTGGAATACAAATTCTAAATTCAAAACTTGTACTTCTGTAAGCATTTTAGTTCTTAATATACCCTTTAATACTCAGCAACGAGACAATTTTCATGCTTTGATTGGCCAATTTCTTAGCAGTAAATGCTTGTCTTCCCTAGAAGGTTATTTGGGATCCTTCAAGAGTGTTTCTTAATTCACTCAGACTATTAGAATTCTTTTAGGCGCTAAGCTTTAAGGATTCGAGACATTATTTAGTTCGAATTGGAAATATTGGAAAAATGTGGAAAATTGGAAACCTCCTGGAGACATTATTACAAAATTTTGACGAATTTCTCTATATCCTGTATTTCTGAGTCGTTTAGATTTGGATTTTACCGTTTTTTTGTAGTTTAGTTACATGTATACGTTTATGATAAAGGCAGAATCTGTTCGGGGCTTTTAGAGCTCCACTGTATATGGGTATACTTTGGTATAATTAAATATTTTTATTTTTTTAAATTAGTTCCTAGTGGAAACCAGAGGTACCTAATGAATAAATAGTAAATTAATCATTAAATATAATTTTTTAATTTAAAATTTTTGGTCGCTTTATGAATCGTGAAAAATAGTCAGTCACTGTTTAGGAGAAGTGATTTTATGGCATTTATTTTTTAATTTTTCGAATAACTCCATTAAACGTAGCAGAGTGCCAAAACGAGACCTCATGTCAGCTCTTTTACACCTTTCGAACACTGCACGTAACGCGAAAAACGCGGAGTAGCGTTTAGAACAGTGAAAACGAAAATTCAACGTCATGACACTATTTCACAATTTCGGGCCGTTTTATGAACGATAACTTACGAATTTGGCGGACATGACAAGTATACGCCATTCCATTGTTCCCATTATTTCGACGTCACCGCAGTATGATTTTTTTTATTGAATCCAGGTACGATTTACTGTGGTGGCTCATAGTGATGAATTAGCGCTTTAAATACATCTCGTTGTAACACGCGTGAAACGTTTTTTCGAACGGTTATTTATGGTAATATCGTTTTCCCTTCGGTCCCGTGTAAAATAGAGTTTCAGCTCGGATTTATGCGGGGATGGCGAAATGACGTTTCGCGGTTTTGCTTTACGCCACCGATTCGTTTACATGATAACAAATTGATACCTCCGGCCGATAATAAACGGAATTACCTAATTTCCGAGGCGGTCGACATTTTTGTCTTTCACTGAAAAAGTAACCTGATCAAAGGCGGCCTTATTAGCACCAGAGGATCCCGAGGGAGCGTCTCGCGTCTTCGCCACGGAAAAAACGAGTTCCGCGAGCGTTTAGACAATTTAATTAACGATAACCGTTTCGGCAAGAGCCCGTAATGTACCTAAGGAGTAAATTATAAATACCTCGAGATTACTCTCCCTCAGACATGCTCGCGGGAAGGAGATAGGTCGAGACTAACGAAATTAAGTGGTACGAAAGAAGGAAACAAGATCCGAGCTCTTGAGAGCGTTATACTAAATTCCGTCTCTCTTAGTCTTAGATAATTAATTACGCCGGTAGTTCGTAAAGTAGTTGTTTATGGTAATTTCGTAGCGAACTCAAACCCTACAATGAATTTTCTGGACCGGTCTGCCCTTAGAAAACGTCTGTGAGGGGGGTGAAGGAGGAATTTTAATTACCTGGTGTCACCGCCAAAATTCTCGGGAATGTACCGAAACTTGAATATTAAAGCGAAAGGGGATAAAAACTGGGTGTAGTTGTGAAAAGCTGATGGTTACTAAAATAACTTCAGAAAGGGGTGCTTTATACCATGTTCAAATTTGAGTGCTCAAAGGGTTTCCTCGAAGTGAAAACGCCCATTGTTGAAATTTTACTAAGCAAATATCTTTCAAATTAATACATGCTGCCCTGGAAATAGCTTCAAGAGGCAAATGAGTAAATTATTTTAGATGCATAAGTGACGGGATTGTAACAGTGACTTATTACTTCTAGCTACTAAAAGAGACGTGGCTGAATGAGCTCAAAAGCGTCTCTGCGTGGATCATCTTTCTAATTGGTGTTTCGTCAAGTGCAAATTTAATTTAATTTAATGTAAGGCCCTGTTTTATTTTCCAGGAAATATGTAGAGCGTGAAAGTTCTGAAAAGTGTCAAAAATATTGTCAGCAATAATATTTTAATAGAGGAATGGCCGTAGTGAAAGCAATACAATATACAAGTATGTAGGGAAATCGACATTTTAAATCGTGCCTGACGTACATTCGTGTGAATCAAATTAAACGTATTAAATGTGTCCAAGCCCTGAGTGTTATTGAGATTTCAATCAAAACTGTAATTTTCCTTTCTCAAAAAAGCTTGGGGACAAATTTGAGGCGTGTAGAGCTTCAGTTTCAGACGTTTCCCATGCACTTAAAACCTTAGCATTTAAACGATAAGGGAACAGTAAAATTTTGCCTAAAACACTCTGAGGTGAATTAAAAAATACATTCAGGTACTTCTCAAATGTTTCACAAAATGTCGTTAATACGCTTGATGATTTAAATATTTATGAAATATTAATACATGTTGCGCCTTAAAGCACTTCACGTGTCAACAGAACACAGAACTGAAGAATTTTTTGAACACTCGTTACACGTGTATCTGAAACAAACTCTTGAAATTGTATTTTCATCAAGAGGTCATGAAGGTATTTCTAACGTTTCCTAATATTCCTTCCAAAATTTCCAGGGAAATATACACTAATTGCATAACTTACTCGTTCTTATCAGGGAGTTTTCAAGCATGATACTTCCCTAGTAAAGGTCAATTTAATATGTTATCAACTTTGCGAGCTTCTTCGGGATTTCTTGCTTTTGAAACTTACTTAATAACGAGGTAACTTTTAATTGTTACGACCTGAAACATGATGGAGCGCAGGTATCGCAAATAATTGAATGCCTAAGGGAAAAACGTTAAGGTTTCAATTTCCGTTGGAAAAGTTTTAATAGCGATACTGATGCGATTTCAACGAAAACATCCAGAGGATTAAAACGCTACTTCTTTCGGCTTTGTTCATTAACAAAATTAGGTGGGAGGTAATGCTCTTATGAAGCCTTCGCATAAACTTACGGCGTATATATTTCAGTTAGGCTGACACTTTAATTTGCAAGGCAAGTATAATGGAAAAGAGGAAAATTATTTTCGCGGAATTTATCGTCAGCGAACTAAATAAGGACTGTAAACACGATTTTAAGAGGGGCGCATGAAATTCCCGGAAATCGCGGTGTAATAAACGTTAAGGGATTAATCGACGGTGGGAGTTCTTGCGTTTTTCCAAATTTTAAAGAGACACTTAAGAGGAGAAGGGAAAATTGTCGCGACTCCCTCCATTTTTCCTGGATCGTGTTTATTCGAAACGGGGACGTCGAAAACTAACCGGATCGCCGCGGAGTTAACGTTTCAGCTGCAATCCTATCGATACAAAACCATTGTGATTTTTTCCAATTTTAAATTTGCCAGAAGTCGGACCAAAGCGGGGCACTTTATTGGACGATTCCGCTTGCCGCAAAACGAATAAAAAGTCATCCGAAAGCTTCGCTCCCTTTTACGAGCGGCCGCGGCTTCGGATTTAAAATTCATGCCTGACACTTTTGTGTCCAGAAGTAATATAATTTCGGTGGCGTAACGTGAATATTTTAAATCGGCGTTAGGGTGTCGAATAAGAAAGCCGTTAGGATTTTTTTGAAGCAAGGGAAATGGACACAATGTTTATGGAACGTGGATGGTAAGAGGTGATTGTTGGCAATTCGATTCCTAATCTAATTGATTTGTTTTTGGAGATTTTGGCACCTAATGGTAAAAATCATAAGATATCTATTGATAAAATCAAGGGCATATTAAAATTTGAATATTTTTCATGGAAATACCTGAAATATGGATCTGAGTACAACTTGTACGTAACCATGTTGATTGAAACGAAAATTTGTTTAGTGAAGAACGACACTATAATTTTAAATCGATAAAGACAGCCTGAAATAATTTTAACCATCTTGCTGAAAAATGATAGGGTATGTCACTATAAGTTTTTTATACCTCATGTGCCAATATGCAGATTTTGCATTTTTTCATTATGCATTATACAAATTTCCCTCTCTTCTCGCTAACACCTTCTTCTAACTAGCAAGTTAATGTTACATTACCATTCAACTTGGAGCTACGTTTAAAGTTTTAATAAATTTTGTACCTTAAGTCTATATTTCAAGTTGGTAAGGAGGTGCTTGGAAAAAATGAAACAATTGTGTTGTGAAAATTTCAACTGAAGCTGAGTGAAACTGAAATTTAAATTTGACATTAAGAAAATCACTATTGTAACGTCTATTAACTAAGTCTGAAGCACTTGAAAAGATTTTTAAATAGGCCTAGAGCTGGTCGAGAAAATTCGAGAATTTCCATGGATCTTAACTGCAGTTTCGTAAGTTAAAATGTGGGGCAAATTTAGCCCCGCTGGAAAGCACATTAACTAAATACTGTGCCATTTACAGTTCAAAATTTTTTTGAATCTTAACTTAATTTAGCCTTTAGGAAGTTAAAAGGGTTTTAAAGCGTATGATACTCGTGAGAAGTTAACAATTGTTTTAGGAAACTTTAAGTAATTTTAAATTTTTACCTCAAAAAACTGTAATGGGTGTAAGTTTAAGATAACAAATTTAGCAAAATTTTCTTGCAAGACCTAATGACAAAATATTTAATTTTGATCAAATATCAAATGGTTTTAAAAATCTGCCAAAGGTTACATTAATAAATTTAAGAATCTTTCTAGATAATAACTGAGTTCCGAGTTTCATAAATTAAGGGATAAGCTATTTTGTTTGAAAGGTAGAAGGAAAAATTTTTTTTCACCGTGTTGTAGAAAAAACTGTTTTATTGTGATATCAATAAAGAAATAAGATGCGCATTTTAATCTAAATATAATTTAGAGCATGGAACGTCAGTCATGTTGTTCCTATAATTAGCGAATTATTATCGTTAATTATTTCTATTAGTTGTTGCAGAATTAATTTAATTTTCGAAATCACGCCTCTAAGAAGTCTTATGGTAGCAACAAATTTTAGTATGATAATCTTCAAACAACAGTATTGCTTGTAGGCGTTTTAGTACCTAATTACTAAACATTTCATTCATAATAAATTAGTATTACACCATTGATACTTACATTATTCGATTAATGATGTGACAGAATAGTAATGCACTTTACACACTCCTTCCCGTGTGTACTTTTACTGCCTGGCATATTTTTCGCGTGGGTTTTATATCACGAGAGAGGAAAAATTTAGCTTCCAGGTTTTGTTTCGGGCAAGATTATTGTCGTTGCTAAAATTTATGAACATTATTTGGCAATAAAGTTCCCTTTGAATGTGTTCCCGTTCGCTGTAGCGGAGTAAATACGGTCTATTCGTTTGGAATCGGCAATAAAATACGTAGTTATAGAAATTCCGGTCGCCAACAGGTATTTGTTTTTATTGCCGATGGAAGAATTGAAAAATAAATTACGTAACGGATTATGATTCACGACCGAAGGTTGATTTTTGTCGATTTGGATGGTTTTAATAATATTTAATACGAAACGTTAAAAAAACTTTAACTACGGTGATTTAACTTATAATGCTAGATATCTCAAACATGATAAATGTCGATAAAACTCGAAGAGAATTCTAAAGTAAGAAAGAAAAAATTTGGAAGGAATTTTAGATTCGTATTTAATGTTTTACAGCGTTTCATGTGGTAAACTGAACGATAAGTTGAGGAAAAAGCAAAAATCGTAAAGGGGAGCCGTCAGATAAAACCACCCCCTTAATCCTTGAAGCTGTAGGCTGAATAAAAAGTAAAATAATCATAATGTTCTTTTGACTTCACAAGACTAGAGGGTACGTACATTCTAATATTATTAAAGGAAAAGTCCTTTCACTAAATTCTAGAAAAAACACGACAATTCCCACATTCATATTCAAATTGCATTAAATTTCTTATCATTAAAGGTGTACACTGTGGAAATACCACATGAATCGCAAGGACCTTTTGACTCTAAAGCACCTGAAATGATGTATGTTCTATAATCATTAAAGGACAAAGTGTAGAAGAATCTGCAAGTTCTTCTGACTATAAAACAGGTCTCATTAAATATTCCAAATTCCCAAGTTTAAATTTAAATTGTACAAAACTTTTATTCCTTGCACAAGTGTTAATATTGCAGAAAATTCCGAAAGTCCTCTTGACTAAAATTCTTAAATTCGTGCACATTTTAGAATTATTACAGGACATATTACGATATATTAGAAAATAGTTAATCATTCTGGAATGACTTAAGAGATCATTACGTTGTATAAAAATTAATTATAATTAGGAATAATTATATATAGTAATTTATACCAGTTCTTGCAGCTATCAACTGTTTTTAATTGATCTTAGGATTCTATTAACATTAAGAAACGTGAAAATTTATTTATGCTATATAGAATTTTGAGTAAGTATAAACTGACCAAAGACTAGAAGATGCCAAAATTCTCAAAATTCTATATTGACCTAAAATTATGTGAATTCTGGAATTACTAATGAACATGTATTTCAACCTAATTCTAGTAGAACATGACAGTTTCAATATTCATATTCAAATTATATATAATTTCTCGCAGGTTTAAAGTGTCTATGTATTAGAAGATCCTGAAAATTCCTTTGACTTTGAAAGACGTGAAATTGTGTGTATTCTGGATTTTTTTTAATTTATTCTTCCCATTCATATACAGGCTGTATAGAATTTATAGCAAGTGTAAACTCTATATATTGGGAGATCCTGAAAGATCTTTTGCATTCAAAAGGCCTGAAATGATGTATTTTCAGTAATCGTTAAAAGATATGCGCTTTAACAGGGGCCTAGAAGAAATGTGCCTAGAAGATCTAAAGAAAAAACTATGTAGAATTTTTAATCCTTGCAGGTTTAAACTGTCTACATATTAGAAGAACCTGAAAGTTCCTGTCTTTAAAAGACCTGAAATTTTTTGTGATTCAGAATTTTTTAAGTTTATTTTTCTCATTCGTATACAGACTATAGGAATTATAGCAAGTGTAAACTATCTATATATTAGGAGTTTCTGAAATATCTTTCCAATCCAAAAGACCTGAAATTATGTAAAATCAATAATCATTAAAGAACATGCGTTTTTACAGAGGCTTAGAGGAAATGTGACAATTTAAAAATTGGTATTTCAATTACATAGAATTTTTAATGCTTGCAGGTACATACTGCCTATAAATTTGAACAACCTGAAAGTTCCTTTGACTTTGAAAGACCTGAAAATGTGTATATTTTAGAATTTTTTAAGTTCATTCATTTAATTCATATACAGACTGTATAGAATTTACAACAAGTGTAAACTCTATATATTAGGAGATCCTGAAAGATCTTTTGGAACCAAAGGGCCTGAAATTACGTATTTTCAATAATTGTTAAAAGACATGCGTTTTAACAAGGGTCTAGAAGAAATGTGCCAAAAAGACTTGGAAAAAAAATACATAGAATTTTTAGTCCTTGCAGGCTTAAAGTGTCCATGTATTAGAAGAATCTGAAAGTTTCTTTCTTTAAAAGACCTGAAATTGTATTCTAGAATTTTTCAAGTTTCGTTCGTATACAGACTAGAGATTACGACTTAGTAATTTCTTAATCGTAGTACGACTTAGTTACTTAGTAGATTACTACAGACTAGAAATTATGTAAAATCAAAAATTATTAAAGAATATGCATTTTTACAGAGGCTTAGAGAAAACGTGACAATTTTAAAATTCGTATTTCAATTATATAGAATTTTTAATGCTTGCAGGTACATACTGCCTATAAATTAGAAGAACCTGAAAGTTCCTTTGACATTAAGAGACCTGGAATTACTATAAATTTGTAGGAAAACGTACTCTTCGGTCTATTTCCTTAAGGCGATGCCAGATCGCGATCAATCATCGCATCGACCGACTTCAGCATCTTCTTTACGTTTCCCACATTTGATTCGCTTGCAACTCCCGCGTGCGGTTTAATTTCTCCCGCAGCGATCGCGTCGTTCCCTCGTCGAATTAAGTGAACTCTCCGCTTTTCCTTTATTTCTCGAGATAAATAAATGCTCTTCATCGATTCGCGGCGCAGTCAGCGGTAACGGCATACGTCCGATCGTCCGATTATCGAACGGCGGCGGTAAAACTTCCGAACGGCTCGGTCGACAAATAAAGTTTTCGGTCGTCGAATTTCCGGAGATTCGATCAGATCAGAGGCCGGAGAGAAGACTTTTGGATCCGTACCTCGAGTTATGGCTTCGATTATTTCGGATACGGTTGCATGTACAATTCCGCGTCGTTAGGTAATGCGCTCGAAGATTCGGCGGCGTTCGGTTATGGATTTGATTCTGGGAGGTTTATGGCGCCCTCGCCGGAGCCCCTTAAGTCCGCCATGGATTGCAAGGGCTTTACTGGAAATAAGCATTTCTCATTATTTTTCAGATGCAGGGAAACTTTTCCGATATTTACGACGCGGAGAAACTTTTTCTCGTCTTGTATGACTTGAGATTGAAGTAGATCCGTTTATTTCCTCTTATGAAGGCCTCATTAACATTAGAGTTCGATCAGTCCCATATTAAAATTGACTTATACCAAACTTTTCGGTCAAATCAATGGGGCAATGTCGGCAGTAAAACTACATTTTCCGTAAGGAAGAAGTCTTTGTCTCCGCCTCGTTGAAACTTTCTCGATTAAGTTAATTTCCAACGACGTTTCCAGTTGGTAAACTGATTAAAATTATATCCTGACATATTGGATGAAATATTTTCCGCACGGTCCTCGGGGTCGGTTCTATCCGTCCTTTAGAGATATTACCAGGTCGATAAATATTTGTATATTGTCCACGCGTCTGGAATTTCAATAATCCTGAGATTCCGGCAGTTTTATTAAGCTTTTGTGTAATATTGTGGCACGTACATACGTGCATGAATGTATGGTGAAGATGCTTTATGACAAACCGCTTAATATATGTCAGAAAAATATGAATCTAACACCGTAAAACGTTAACTTGTTTAATAAAATATTATGCGAAACACATTCGAAAACTTTTGACAAGTCGCAGGTCATAATACCAGTTTACTTGTCTTCCTCGTGGCCTATGTTAATACTATTGATGATATCCATCATTGTTTCTATGCCTAAATTTAAACAAATTTGTTTACAGTTGCATTGCACTTCACACGTACCTTATGTGTGGGTAGCTGGTAAAGTTATTAGGAGTATAAAAGCTATAGGCTGGTCAAAATGGAAATTTTGTATAATTTATAAAAATAATTTGAGTGAAAATAAATATTTCATTGAAATGTACAATTTCTATGAAGAAAATCATTGGCAATGTCAGTATGACGCTATCCCCATTTGACCTTTTATTTTTGAATGGTATTTCCTACAAAATTTTCCGAAAATCCCGAAAAATGATGAAACGTTCATAATTTGGGATATTTAAAGAACACCAAAAAACCCCTTAATCAAAACATTATTACAAATGTCTTTCTATGATATGCATGTTTGTTTTAAAAAAAAACCATTTGCTCTTCGGAAAATTCATAGATTTTCCAAGTCAAATTTCACCTTATTTCCGTTATTAATTTCTTTGCCATCACTCATATGAAAGAATACAGGACGGCCTTTTTTAAATGAGAAAATTCCTCATTGAAATTATAGCTGTGAAAATTTCCACCAGTATAACAAAATGTTCAAACTTCGAGCAACACCTAATGACACCATTCTAATCTCAAAGAGATATCAGTTATTTTAACCTTATCCTGTAACTGCTTTTACAATAGAGATGTATTTTCTTTAACTTGAAATCTTAAAAACAAATATTTTCTGGAAAACTTGTGGAAATTTAGCCCTACTGAAATTTTCCTGATTTTTAAAAATTCAATGTTTCCTCGTTTTATTTATTCCCGATTTATTTGTGTCACCCACAGCACATTTTATTTTAGTCATTGTCACGGCAATAATTTCCTTCATTGGGAAGATATTTTCTCTCGTACGGCAAAATAGCCCGTATGAACATCACGAGTAGGGCTTTCCAAAGCTCGTAAATACTTTCCCTTCAGTACTTCAGTACTCGTAAATTTTACTTTCCCAATTGGAAATTTCTTCATCTACATAAATTGCAAATCGTCGAGATATCTCATTTAAAAGCTACTATTTTATCACATACGGATCAAACCAATTCGACCAATTGAAACCGTGAAATTAATGTAACAATTATTATTACGGGAACTCCTCTCTAATCACATGCTATTACAGTTATTTGTGTTCCCCTAGAGACGTGATTGTTACAGTTTCATGGGCTAAAGCAATACAAAAACGTGCTAATTACCACCTAGATGTAACTCCCTGGGTCCTGCGCACAATTCGAACTTATTTTCTCCAATTTTATTTGTAGAGACAATGAAAAATAATTTCCAAACTGAAGTTTGTGTAAAATTTACTCTGCTTTTCTGAAACTTTCTTTTATAAATCTGATATTTTAATTTGACCCTTGTTTTTGACATGGAAATACGTTGTAAAGCAGTTAGATCCCTAACGCGCAACCACGAGCTCTTCCACCCTCCATTGCAGCAAAATATACAACAAATTAGCTCAAAGTAAAATTCCAATTAAACGGAAAGACTTACAGAATCATCTGTTAGGTTAGAAGGGTTACGTGTTCTCCCCAGCCTCAAATCATAATCCTCTCTAATTTTATTTTGGAACTATGGTTTCCACGGGATTAAAAATATCTCTCTATCTACATTCCTCCCCGTTTCGAAAACTTGCTTCGTTTACAGTCACTATCTCTCCCAGTCGGACGTAATATTTCCGCTGCGGTGTTAACGAACAAAAAGGAGCGATCCGCCCTCGGCATACGAAAGTTAAAAATTAAATCATTTCTACGGGATTAAAAGTTAGCGTGAAACCTCTCTACGTGCACCGACAAAACATTCAGTTCCAAATCCGTTTGCATCCAAACTTTCCCCGTAACGAGGCGTAAATTTCCTTTCGCGATTTTATACAGCGCGAAGGTGCCTCGTGCTCGGGGTGTTATCCCCCTCTGTTCTTTTTCCGTTGAAAATAACTGTATGTGACGGTAAGTTTTTGGGGCGACGTCACGGAAAATCGCGGATAAGGGACCGCTCGCCCGGAAAACTGACGGATCATCTCGAGAAGTTGTGAAGAATCGATGGAACTATTAGTTTCGTGGCGTAGATACGCGAGACGTATTGAACCGATTATGGAACGACTGTGGAAATTTAAATCGGAGATGCTCCGGCTTGTTTCAGTCGTTTAAGTTTGATGTAGACCAGAGAGGACGTGTTCAGGGCTTTAGTGCCTTAAAATTCCAGTCACGGACATCGCTCGTCGTACGATATAATTAAATTTGATTTAAATATTCTTCTTAGAAGACAGTCACTACTTAATAATTTTTGCTTTTGTATTCACAAAACTTAATATCCCCGTCTAATATTCCTGGCAGTAAAATCACATTATTACTCCTTTCTATGACTTTTCCCTTTCGTCATTTTTTCTTCCTTGAACATGCCTCAGTAATAATCTGGTTTTTATGGGCCTTTGAACGCCAGTTCTCCCGATAAACTTCACGGCTCCTTTTAATCTTAAGGGGCCGTTCTCATTCCGAACGGAGCAATAAATACCGTACATTTACGTGTAAATTTATTCTGTAATCTGTCCTCTATTTTTCCCTTTTCCTTCGCTCCGTCGCGACTCCCCGAGAGGAATATCAATAATTATCCCACATCGTACGTTTATGGAATTAACCGTTGCGCTTGTTACCGTTTCGGCTAGTTAAGGCCCGGAGTTAAAGTAGCGGAGTAAAGATTAGATAACGAGGGTTTTCGCCTCTACCTCCCTTCTTACAATGAAGTCATAACGGCGACATTAATTCGGGATGGAATTCAGCTAATTTAGTGAGACGTGGAATACGGGACACGGTGTATACAGAAACTCGGAAGGTATGCCCGCTTCCGTAAACTGTCATCCCTGATTTCACAATTAGGGATGGCTGAGATAATTGTGTGTGTGTGACCCGAGTTACGTGCTTATGACGTACACCTTTTCGCTGCGGAAGGTTCGAGGCGAGTTTCGTTCCGCCTGTAATCGCCCGTATGGCCGTCATAACAAGGCGAAAGTCCCCTTTTAAAAGCAAGATTATCCATATCACTCTATTAGTTTTTAACGTTTCAAGTGAAACTTCTTTAACCATCACAAACTGATTTCTGGAGTGTTATTACTCGTTAAATATAGAGGCTGTCGAGCCTTGTGGGTAAATTAGAAACGTTCAAAGGATCAATTTCACATAAAAGTGGGAGAAAATTGCGAATAAACTTTCTTCTAACTTTCAAAAACTCATAAAGGCACTAGGAGAATATGTCTCTTAAGCCTCTTACAGATTCAATAGAACCTGAAATTTTTGACTTTTTTCATATATTTTTCGTATATTTGTATCCTCTATTCCTTGGTGTAAAAATGAAAGGGTAAAGGTTAGACTTCTGAAGCTACATCATAAGTAACTCCATTACATGTAATGCTGAATCGTTGGTACGGAATTCCGGCGAATATTGTCGCAACACCCAGTATAATTTTCGGTTAAATAACAACACTTGGTGCAAATGAGTCGCTTACACAATTTGTCGTTATTTTTAGACGCATTAAAAACGGCGGAAATAACGCAGCTCAAGTTTCGTAAATATTTCCTTAAAAAATGACATTTGATGATGAATGTCAAAGCAGTTACCCCCAGGACAACCTATGTGGTGTGTATGGGTCGGAAAATGCACGATCGTAATTCGGGAAAGTCGGAAAATTCGTATATTTCCCGGCATCGCTTGGAATCGGTCAGAAGTATAAGGTGCAGTCGGAAAATGCGCGATCTGAAACCGTGAAGGTCGGAAAATTCGAGGAATTTTCCGAGGAAGCTTTGAATTAATAAATTATACACCCGTGATTATGGGATCGGAAAATGCGGAGTTTTATTGGTGACACAGGTACTTTCTTCTTAACGCCCCCTTCACTTTAGGAAGATGTTCTTCATTGATCTGTTTATTCTAGCATTCATGTTGTAGTATGTCTCTTAAATTTTTTGTTGATACGTATGTTACAGAAGGATATACCTTTCTAGTATGTAAGACAGTGTGTACTCGAGGTTCATGGACTTGAACATGTCAATATTAACGATGTTAAATCACTTTAATGAAAAATATAAGTTACTTTATGTTTTTGTGAAAAATGGACCTTTATTCATTACAATAATTTATATTCAGTGTTTTTCTATCGTTGTCATTTTGATTACAGCACATAACGCTGCCAATAAAAAATTCTACAGCAATGACAACGTAGAAATAATTTGTAGAAATCTTTTCGTAGGGAAATTTTTGTTCTTCGTTGTGGTGATCATAGCGTACAGTCCTAAGGAGCGTAGTGCGATCCTTTTAGGCTTTAAAAAAATCCTCGTTACGACAGAAAACAAACAAGCCAGTCAACACACAAATCATAACGGTAACATTCCTCATTAATATTTGTTTTTTTGTCTCATGAAACAATTACATGTTTTCGTGGTGAGTACAACTCGAATTAGATACCATAGTAACCATCATAATTACCCTCACATAGTCAATATTACAAGATGCAATTTTGTATGTTGTTATTACATAAAAAGGGAGAATATTTGTCCCCAGATCCTCCTTACTTAAGCGATAAGTTACGCTTCCCATATAACAAGCATACTACCAATTAGGTGTGCAAATAATTAAACATAAGCTGCTCAAGTAACGCTCAACGACGTATGGGTATTGCATGACTCGTCTACGTATAGCGAAATTCAAATTTATAATAATTTTCCATGCTGGAGATGAAAGGCACGTATTTTATAATAATTAATTGCGCAATAAAACCAACTAAAAATACAATTCAGGCTGCTTAAAATGTACAAGTATTATCACATCCAGAGAACCTGGAAGGCGTCGTGTTTACAGGAAGATCTGATGGCTAGGGGATACCAATTCCCTTGGGAAACATGATAGTCGGTTATTTAATATAAGCGGACAAAACATGAGGAGGTAAATGGGTATTTGACATATGTAAGTGATAGGGAGGCGGCGAAGGGCATGCTCACCTGGCGTTTTACGTTCATTTACCCTTGGGTCCTGCTAGTGGAGCAGAGATTAACCCATTACAAATCCTTTATGCCCGTGCCTTCTCCTGATATTTAAATGCACTGTTCGCTTTAGTTTTCTGGTTTGATTGATGAGTGAATTTTTGGAGGTGTCTCAACGGTTAGTGTCCTAATGATCCCTGAAAAGCATTTCCACATATTCACCATGCTTCAACTAGTAATTTATTATTATTCATTGAATTCAAAATTTCACTCACGTTTCCCATATGTGATTAAATTTAATATTTGACATGTCCTATAAATAGTGGTGGCAATAATGCCGCACATAGTGCATCATCGAGACAGAAATATTAAGTGACGTCAATTAATAACGCAATCAATGCATAAGCATGCGAACCGCAAACAGTAATTTAAGTTCGGCGCGTAGTTGTTAAACCACAGAATAATGCAACTTCAATTTTAACCGCTGTAAAGTTTACCTCTTATGAAATATGCGAGTATCGGGGCAATCGATCAAAATTCACATTGAAATTGTTGATGAAAACAATTTCCTATAGCACTCGAGACAGATCCCGTCGTAGATAATTCACATCGAAACTCTAAGGGAGCGACACGCAATGGCAATTTCCCTCAAACGTTAATTCGAAGGGTTGAGATTAGTTAACTTATCAACTGTCGAAAATATCTCCGAAATGTCTAATATAACAGAGACTCAATTTATGTTGTCTGAAATATTCCAAGGTAAGGGGAATAAATTCCGGTTAATACCTGAAGGTTCGATGTGGCCTTAAGAGATCCATAAAGAACTTAACTGAGGCTCGGCGTAGTAAATTCAGGTTTAAGTGCTAAGTGATATGGATTGATCCCTATTGGTTACATTTTGGTACACCTCGCCACAACGTTGAATTCATAATGGGGGCGTTTAAATTCGCTGAGCGATGGACTTTTAGGAAATATCAGTGAGAAACTTTATCCTAATTTAGTTGGAAGCAATCGCGACTTTATAATTAATTACAGTTTTGTGATCGAGAATATGAAAGATAGCGCAGTATCAATTATATCAGAGTTTCATATTTGCCACATTATACAAGCTAACATATAACAAATATCGATTTAATGATTAGTCAAAAATATGAATACAGCAAGGAGGAAATGGAAGAGTGTCGGAAATGACATTTTTCCTCTTGTATCTTTCCCCCTTAATAATTTCCTCTTTTATTTATGTCTTTTGTGAACTTATCAGTGATATTAACTAATGTTTCTTTTTTCATTGAGGGAGCACGACGTTTCGACCCCTATTAGGTAAGTTGTCATCAGTTATACTATAACAAACGCTACCATATGTACACATGCACATAGGTTAAACATTACATTCTCCACATTTCAATCTACATATTCTTTGACACGCCGAATTGGAATTGTACTGTTGCTTCGTGCCTTTTCATGATGTGCCAATATACGTGAGGGTCGCTCACGTATTGTTAGCGAAAACGAAAATAAGTTACGTTCGCAGTCAAAAGAAAAACGGCGCCAATTACACGCTTTCCCTCCATCCCAAGTGGAGAATTGTACAACGACCCAAATAACAGTTTCCTTTGACAAAGAAAAATTCACGTAAATATGAACTCGCTGGTGTACGTTATTTATCGTGTAACGCTATACTTGTCTACCAGCGAATAATGAATGTTATTACTCACGAAGGTGGAGTTTAGAGCATGAGCCGAAGGGGTGATGGAATTAAGTTTTGGTAACTTGGCAAGCTTCTTTGAGAGCAAATTGTCAATTATATTTAGATTTTCAACGCTTTCGATGTTTTGGCGAATTCGCCGAGTTCCAGCCATTTTGCTATTCCACAATTTCGGGGGTCGGTGTAGATACGTTGAACTTCCCCCGTGGTTTTAGTTTAATTTCAGGAAATTCTTTAAAAAATCCTGTGTAATCAGATTATGAAATATGCAATTATAGCCCCACAAAATTTACTAACTTGTAGGTTAGATAACCGAAATAGAATTCCGGTAGTAGAAGGGTGGAATTTTTTTCAAATCGGCATAAGGCACAAGAAACCCAACTTTGAGAAAATTCTCTGAAACATCCATTTTACCTTCCATCATTGCCGATCTTTACCTAATAGTAACGATACTTCGAGATTGCTTCTTCTTTCTTAATGAGACAACACATGATCTGCAAGAGAAATCATATATGTATTTGCATCTACTAGATCAATATCAATTGGTAATACTGAGCAAACATTGTTAATTCAAAATAGCCAAACACAGTTACAGTTGGATCCATTATGCACTGGATCTGTCAATATTATTTCATGGACATACGAATAGGAGATATTAGGTGTGCAGTAATAATAATTGGATTGTTCATAGGTGGATAAAATGAAATTGTAATTTGTCAGTAGTAGTAATATTAGAGGTGCAATAAATATTTGCAAAATATGCATGCAGTATGCATTAAAAACAGTCTAAATATGCAGATTTTAAAATTCAGGGCACAGCCAATTTTGTCTTGACGTGGTAGGTACGTTCCAGAAAAAAAAACAATACATTGTGTGTATAGAAAAATATGCAATTAGTTTCATATCAATTGAGACCATTTATAATCCATATCGTTTTATTTGAGGCATATTTTAACATTAACGCGAGAAATGCGAGGAATCCATATTTGAGTTTCTTGGCTCTTAATTCTAATCTGTTTCTGATTGCTTCTTAATTTTTATACAGTACTAATTAGCAGCAAATTAGCAGTTTGTGAGTATCAGGAGGATAATTAATTCATAAATGTTATTGAAGGTAATGGTCCATAATCAGGAAGTGTCTGACGGCTTCTGATAATCCAGATTACTTCTAATTTTCGAAATAATTTCAATCAGATACAGAGTAGTAATTTGCGGCTGTTGGAAGAAAATTAAATCACAAAATATCACTAAGGTAAAACGGTCAATTGCTTCTAAACTGTCTTTTGTTTCTTCTAATTTTTGTAAAGGTGAATCATTTGTAGATTAACGGTTTTGCGTATGACACAAGTAAATGGAATACTGCAGCAGGTCTTCAAAATTAGCTCTAATTGTCACAATTTATTTTAATTGCTTCTAATTACCTCTCTAGTTAATTGTACAGTAGCAATCTGTAACTGCGAGAATTCTGATTAAATTACTAATCACAATCCATTAATTCTGATTAGTAATAGTTTGCTAATGCCACAAGTAAAATTAAATCATAAAATATTTTAGGGGCAATAAAATGATTTATTGCTTCTTATTGTCGCAATTTGTTTTAATTGACTCTAATTATCTATCTAGTTAATTGCACAGTAGCAATCTACCACTATAATGAGACTAATTAAATTACGACATTTCAACTAAGGTACAAGCAATTGAATCTGATAAGTAAGAGTTGACAAATGCCTAAGCTAAACTTTAATTATAAAATTTTGTGGAGGTAATGTGATGATCTATGGCATCTAATTGTCACAGTTTGATTTAATTGCTTCTAATTATCTATCTAATTAACTTTACAGTAACAAGCTATGACTGTGAGGTGATTAATTCAATTACAAACTGTTACTAAGACACATTCCATTGGTTCTGATAGGTAAGAATTTACTAATGGCATAAGTAAAATTTCATCATTAAATATTGTATAGGTAATGAAATAATGTATCGTTTCTAATTGTCATAATTTGTTGTAATTGCTTCTAATTATCAGTGCGTTGATTATAGTAATCAGAAACGGTCCCTGGTTCTTTCTAATTGCTTGAAAAATTTCAAGTAACTAGAGTGACAGTTTACATTGACATGTATTATTTATAGTAATAATATAAAGTGTGTATATAAAGTAGAATACTTCACTTTTAAACGTTTTGTCTTCAGACCGTTGTTTTTGTGTAATTGATCAATTTTCTTCATAGCTCTCACCTGATATTTATGCAATTAATATAATTAAGAAATAAACTACGGGTATTAAGGCACTTGATCTCTGGGGCACAAATCTGCTTATATTAAAATTAATAAAATTAATTAATGTGTATCGAGTCAAAATATTCGAAATTAATTGTGATTATATTTAATAGACTTGTTCCGTAGGATAAAGTGGGCAAATCACTAATACATCATCTTGTTTAAATTTGCGTGAATTATTAACTATCGAGTCCTCAAGACGGTCGCGATTGCGTACATCCCGTCAGAGATTCTCGACGAGGCAATCAGAAGATAAAAGCGTTCCAGCGTAGACGCGTTCCTCTCATGAATTTCGAAACGGCTAGATCAGCAACAGGATAATCGTCCTTCTTTACCTAAAAGTGCCCGGGCTCTATTTGTTTGAATAAAATACCAGCGAGTGGAAGTGGAGATACGCGAGACACACGTTTTACACGTTGCAATATTCATGGCGCGGTGCTAAGTCAAGGGCTGCCGGCAAACGTTCGCTGAGACGGCCATCATTTATTCAGGAAGTGGTAAAAAGTCCGGCGGGGCGGCGTTTTCACCGCACTGCGACCATTCGCCCAAAACAAACTTCATAAAAGCCCCAAGATCAATATTTTCTCGAGGCCCGTCGCCGAAGTTTGAACAGGATCGATTGTCGAGATGATCGACCTCTAAATGTTTGCCCGAGCCTAATCTTTCTCCTCCGCGGTTTCACGAAAAATAAGGGAATTATCTCGAAAATATTGTCGTCAGATAAGTAAGGACATATCTTCGGAGCGACTGCGCTACCATCTCTTTTCTGCTCTTGTTTATGTTATTCCGATGTCACGTTTATTCTCTCGTACGACATGTTATGGTTATAAGAGGATTACTTTCCGGGGAAGAGGAAAGCTCGCCAACTTAAGCGACCCGGATTCATCGCGAGGGCGTCCCTTATGGACGGCGATGTAGCTTGAGAGCGAGAAAGAGAACGCAAGGGTGGATACCCTCGAAATCGTCTCGATCTATATCGCTTGTTATTTACTGGACTTTTATTTTAACGCCCAGCGGACAACAGAAACGTACATCAAAATTTTAATCAGAAAATATTTTGTCTTATCTAACGTTCCGAGGTTTATTACATAGAATATGACAGTTGCGGCTGATTATTCAAATGTATTGTGACAATTAGAAGCAACCACAAGCCTGATACATGCTTGTTCCATACACAATTGAAAGTAGGTTAAAAGAGCTGATATTTTATTATACGAACATAAATATTTTTAGTATTGGAGCTCTTTTAAGCGTCACAATTAACACAATATCTGCTCTATATATCTACTCTATATACTCTGCTCTAGTGAATTTTGGGATTAGAATATGGATGTTTTATTGGTAAGTTAAGGTATGAGGAAAATAAATTTTTCACAAGTTTGCATTCTGTGTCGGTTGCAGAAGGACTTATCGATTGCTTGCAACATTATTAAAAATTTTACAGGAATATTTACGTGTCAATTATGCCAATAAATAAGTAAATGAAATTCAATAATAATTAAACATTTCCTGCTAACCGACATAGTAATTTAAATTTTAAAGACACAATTTTTGGAACTATCATTTTCTTTTATTAATTGTTCAACATAAAATTAGCTTATTTATTGTTTGATATCAAAATGGAAAAATTTGCTGGTCATCTTCATTAATAGCTCTTAAATAATAATAAATTTTTATTAAACTTATACGATATTAAAATATTAAAACACGATTTTAAGTGTCGCAGAAAGGAGAATATCGCTTCAAATGAGTTTAATCGAACACATTATTTCGAAACAAATTACAAATTAAAATGTCGATACGGCTATCCACAAGTTAGGTAAATGATTTTAAGAAATGCGCGATATTTATACTTAGAATCGTGAAAGGAGAAATATATTTATATTTAAGTTCGTATTAATGTTTTTAAAATTAAAATATTGTATGAAAGCATTTTTTACATTGATTTGACCGCCATAGTCATCAATTAAAATTCTTCCAAGTCGCCACAGATTTATTTTGAGAATTATTTAAGAGGCATTTTAGGTTTATTCGAACATCTAGATTAAGATCTGAATTTTGTTACTCGTTATTGTGAACGTTGTGGCAGAACTCATCTGTGCTCGAATCTACTGGGAAAGTTTTAAGGGAAATTTCACAGAAACAAAAAGGGCCGTATGAAAATTTTCTTGTTATGCAAGGAATATGGAAGATGAAATATGATGAAAATGGTGGTGATACCCTTTAGGAAAATAGTTGTGGATAAAAATATCTTCAAAAAGTGCTGAATTGCCTAATAAAATACATGAAAGTGTATTATGTACTGTAATTAATTAGAAGTTTTATATATTTATATTTTCATAAGGTGTTGGGAAACGTTGTATACTGGGACAAATGAGCATAAAAATTTTTAATGTTAAATTAGGTTAATTAGTATTAAAACTAATATTAACCTCCCAACTATTTTATGAGTAGTGAAAGCGAGAGATTAAAAATTTTGTTAATACTGGTCGCCTAAACGTTTAAAAAATATATTTCATCCATGCTATCGTACTTATTTTATGAAATTAATATAATTGCTTGCCAAATGGAAATATGTGATATACGTATATTACATTTAAAATTTGTATAAACCGCGGATGATTGAACTATTCGCCCTAATTTTTAAAGAATCTGAATTTTCAAATCTCGAGCGAAATTTAAATCAGGGAGGCGTAATTTCCAGAACCCCCGCTCGCGTCCCACATACCGATAATGGCATTACGTCGCGATCCGTTAATTAACCGAACGGTAAAACGCCCACATACAAAGCAACGATCCGATATCAAACACGTACCTCTGTGGATCCAGCACAAAGCGATCCAGGCGACGAGAACTCCGGCACGTCTCCCCATGATCCTGCGGGACGCGGGCGTCGCGTCTGTGATTCCCCGGCGGCGATCCTTCGGCACGAGCGGGTTCGTTCGGGATGGCGGCGCGTACGAGACTGCCGCCGGAAAATCGGGTGCGTTATCGCTTCCCAGTCGCGAGTCCGGGAACAATCGCGGGTCGCGCGTCTCCACGTTCGCGCCCCCCGACGACTTCTTCCCGAGGGTTTCTCTCCAGATGGTAATCGGTGGCGGCTCAATTAGGGATGCGACGCCCGCGATAGTTTCGAGGCGAATTTTTGGCATTTTTATTAAGGGCGTGGAAAGGGTTCCATTTGTTCTCGCAACAGACCCAGGATCTCTTTCTTCTTAGGGTGCTTTGATCCCGTTGGGACCAAAGGGGTTATCTTAGTACATTTTAGACGTTATAAATCCTATGTAAACCAGGAGACTACCAATTATTTTAGCTATCATGATGAAGAAACTATCAATTTTGATACTGCGCACCCTAAAGGGAGTTATTTTACATCATTTAAGAAGTTGTAAAACTGGAAGTCTCCTAGCTTCTACAGGATTTTCAAATGTTCGTTGTTATGTAGAAATTGCTTCTAGAAAACGTTCGAAATTTAATTCTAAATAACTTTCGGTAATTTAGAATTCTATGACCACACAAGAAATTTTTATTTTGGATTTGTTCTAACATCTGAAATTAAAATAAAGACATGTGGAATTTCCGTGTATCTTCTATATTTCCTATGGATTTTGAAATTTCTGGAAGAGCCTCTAAAATCTTTCTTGTAGTTTCTTGAATTCCCCAACGTTTTCAATTGTTTACAATTTCCATAAACATTCTAAATTCAAATTTAAGCCGATCCTTGTGTTTAAAATTTTTAAAGGATTTCTGAAGTTATTCCTTAGTATCGTTCATCCTTTAAAATGTTTCCGGGTATAACGAGGGAGCTTGTAAGATAATACTTCTGTCTTTCTCATATGTTTTTGTCGTTTAGAACTGAAATAGAAATAGTTGAATATCTCATGAACTTCCTACAATCAAAAATAAACTTTTTCATATTTCTAATCGAAATTCAAGAGATTTTCTTCCACCTCATTCAGCTTTTTCAAAATTTCTATTTGTGGGCCTCTGAGATTTCTAAAATTTCTCATATTTTAACAAGAACTGTTTCATTTGTCATCTAGGGCCTTAAGGCGAGAACCTTCAGTATAATTGATCCCAGTAATTCGATGCTTTGCCTGGAATTAGCCATGGGAGGAGATGTTCCAGAATGATTCATATCTATAACAACAATTTAAAGTTATATTTTTTCATTGTTTCCAGATTAGATTTCAGAGCACTTTCGTTAATTTAATATTCTAAAATAACCTCTAAAATTGTTTTAGATAAATTCGTAACAGAATTGTTTGAAATACCAGTAAACCATGTAGATTCAATTTTGGAGCCATTCTATTATTACAAAATTTTAAAGGAATTTCTAAAGAGTTTTTGATGTTTGATTTTGACCTTCTAGTGTTTGAAATCAAAACGTGAACTCTTCTAGATTGTACTTGAGCCCATAGAAATCTAGATACTTTTCTCTCTATTCCAAGTAAAATTTGAAACTTCCTCGAACCACCTAGATTGATATTCTATTAGAAGAAGGTATTTTTATTGTAGATTCTTTCATGGCGTTTAAAATTAAAATGGAATTACTTCATACATCTGTAAACCATCTGGATTCAATTTTGAGGACCAGTGTTTATTTTTAGTATAGTGTATATATTTTAAACTTTTCAGCGTTTAAAATTGCAACGCAACGTCTAGACATCCCAAAAACTTTTTTATTTCAATTTAAAAGCTACTTTGGCGTTTAAAATTTGAAGAATTAATGTTTAAAAATTGATTTGAAATCGCTAGTCTTTCGCGTTAATTCGTTATACAGCACAACCGCATTAATCATCGTCCTAATTATCCAACTAAATTATTATTTCAATTAATGCCGGAGCCGACTCGGAGAAATCTGACTAATCAAACGGCGTCCCCCCTAAAACTTTGCATAATTCATTGGATTCATTAACTTTCTGAAAGAAGCTACGAACTTTTCTCTTAACTTAGTAACCTAATGAGAAAATTTCATAGTTTTTTGATTTCCCCGTTACATCGTCCATTACTTTACGTAACCGGGTAAATTGGCGTTCGGTTCAGTTCGCCGCATCGACCAATCGAATCTGGAAAAAATAAAGGAGTGAAACGGAGGCAATCAATGTGGAGTCATCGTTGGTGGGGAAACGCTGCACCGCAATGTGCGTTCTTAATTGATTCTTAAATTTACCGCCGGACAGCGACGTGTTATCTATTTGGCCTCTGATGACGCGAGGGAATGTTGCGGAAAATTACGGCTCTGATTAATCGTTTATCAGAGCGTGGCTCGAGGCGTTGCTTGTTCGTACGGTCGGTTTAAAGCAGGCGTGGAATTTAGCGGTGCTGATTGAAGGAGTGTTGTGTGAATCTCTAATAAAGCTATGGTAAAAATCCCCTGTAAATAACCCGACAGAATGATAATTCAGTAAGAATGCAAAAATCTTAAAAATCTGGAAGTTCCTATTGGTAGGAACATACGAATCGGTGTAAACAACAATAGGCTTGTGTTATAACAAATAAAATATACACATATGCGTGTTTGGGCTCCTTTACGGTTAGTAGTTAGCGGTAGTTAGCCGGAATTAGCGGCAGTTAGCGGCAAGTGGATTCTTCAATTTTGAAATGCCAAAGTGGCTTTAATTTGAATATCAATTTGACAATCTGGATAGTTTAATGAAGTTTCAAATTTTCAAAGCAGCTCCCGATACTTAGGCGTTTATATTAGAAAATTCTGGAAAACTTATCGATGAATAACAGAATTATGAAGCTAATTGTATACAGAGTAAAATCTCACAGATAACGAGATTTCTAAATTGATGCAAGTACAACACATACATCAATTTACATGCCTGTTCTCTTATATGACCGCGCATCCAAAGAAGTAGCTGAATATACTCGTAAATAGATAATAATTTCCAAGAGAGAGTAGATTTAAAAAATTCTAAAATGAACACCATAGAAGGATTAGATTAAAAACGACAACTTACGTAGCAGGACGTTCAGAATCGTAAGCAGATTGTTTTGAGGAAGGAAAAACGTAGCTTGGCACAACACACTACCAAGAAAAGAAGATAACGTGGATAAAAAATATGAATCTAACGTAGGATAGAAGAAACTGAGATTTTCGTATAACAAACCAATTTTTTTTGTATAAGAAAGCTTCTTTACCCTCGTGAATACATTTCATATATTTAAGTAAATCCACTTTTTCAATATTTCTCCTCCCCGAAATTGTTTCTTGTATGTTCCGCAGAGCGCGGATCGAATCTCGAAGAAAAGAGGAGAACGGGGCGCACGTTAAACTCAATCCATAAAAATTACACCGAAAATTATTCATACTCCGTTGCGAAACTTTTAAATTGAATTTTCTCAAAACTTCTGGTTAAGAACAAAAAAAAAACTTTAAAGGGTGAATAAATGGCGAGTGCCGCGGAAAGTTAGTCGAAAGCGTCCATTACGACGTTCCCGCTCGAAAAAATTTTACTTTGCACAGCGAAAACACTTAAAGACAATTCCCTTACTTTGACTTTGTGCGCCGTTCGGCTCAAAGTTTATTCACTAAGTAAGCAGCGCTTCGCTCCGACACGGAAAAATGTACTTTGCACCAAAGGCAATTACGCTAATTTGCGCTCGGCTGCGATTTATTTTTGAGAATTAATACTACGTTTGCATAGTTGCGCCAGCGGTCGCAGTTCCTAATCGATCCTTTGAACCGAAGCGGAATGATATGAAGTGTTTAATCAAAGGAATCATTTAGGTAGCAACCCCGATTATACTTCGATCAGGGGGCGTTCACTTCGCGTGACCTTTTGCCTAATGATGACTCTGATCGATTGATTGATTTCGAATTTTTTTCACTTCATCGATTATTCAGAAATGATGTATAGCATCTGGTTTATTTAAATTCAATTATTTAAATGTAATGTGTGAACAAAAAAAAATCCCATGCAATCCCCCAACAAAGTAAAAATTAAAACTTTCAAATTGTATTAAATTTTTGGAAAAATATATACAGGGAGAGATCGAGGCTTGTCACACAACGTTTTTAAAGGTGCATTAATTGTTGGCCGAATTCATTATACTTTGAGAAAAAATGACAATATTATTGACGCTGAAATCAGTAAGGATTCAAGCAGAAGTTGTTAATATTTATTTGATGTACTATGAAAAAGGAGAGTTGCTTTAAGGTAAATTTAAACTAATTGGAAAGTGGAAAGTATTTAATGATTTTTTTACTTTTTTTCAAGGACACATTGGGGCACTAAATTTTATTTCATTCAATTTAATTGAATGATCGAATTAATTTAATAAAAATACTAGTCTTGATTTTTTTTCAAAAGGTATAAGGAAGAAGTGAATATTTTTACATCACCGTCGTAACCATGAAAACTTGAATTCAAAAAATCCTTGTCCATTTTCCCATTAACATAACAACGCAATGCGATACTCAAACTGTTTCACTAGAACTCAGTAATTAGAACTAAAGCCGTTGCCGTGGAAATTTTCCCATTTACTTCAGCGTTCTCTTTGTCGCAACTTTCCGTGGAAAATTCCACTAAAAGTATGTCTCGTAACGGATTTACACTAAGATTAAGAAAATATTTACGTTAGTGTTGGGTGTACATTACGTTTCACAAGCGGGCGAAAGCCCTTTGTCCTTAAGCACTATGGCAACACTTTTAATTCGAGCGTTGACGTTTTTATCGACATACGTAAACAATAATAAGCTTTTCGATTAGAATACCAAGGGTTTTGATTTGGAAAAGTGGTCATGCTCAAAGTATTGGCGAATACGACTGATTTCTTTAGCCTAAAGCGCATTTAAAAATATAGAGACAACGTGATAACAGTATCCTAAAATCTAATATGTTTTAAATTTAAAATCAAATTTAAATCCAATTTTTTTAATTAAAATTTGTACCCCATAGATATTGATACTATAAAAATTTACTTGTAGCTTTAAATTAAAAACGGTGAATGCATAAGTTGCTTTCTGAGTTCCCCTGTCGCACTTTTATCTTACTTACCTATTTTAAACAACACGCGATGGTCGGCACGTAGAACACACGATCGTTCTGTCTTCAGGCTAGTTCTCTTGTACATGTTCTGTCCCTTGCAAGATAGTACGTTCTCTTCAAATCTGGGAAGGGCGGTCCGTGGTTCCGTGAGCTGATGTACCGTGATCTTGCCGTGCTTAGTGTGAAAAGGTAGTTTTAGTCGATGAGATTTGTCCTTTCTTTCTTGGCGGTGGTGAAGAACAGTTGTTTAATATCGCTGTTGTTGGTGCTGTGTTGACATCATTTATAGAAGTCCTGATGATGTGAAAATTAAGGTATATTTTGCTCCCAAGTTTTAGCCTCGTATACCTGGAACCCCCTGTACGTGCAACCCGTGCGCGAATTATACCGTACCTTCATAAATATCTAACAAGAGCAATGCTCCCTAAATCCCGACCATATTAATCAGCAATTCCTCCTCGAAGCAAAAAGCGGTTATTCCTGAAATTATACCGTCGAGACCTGCCGTTCAGCCAGTCCCGCTCGACCTTCTCGACCGGAAGGAAAAAACGAAGGGAACGGGACCCTTCCGCGGATGGTTTTTTGTGTGTCTCATAATCTGCAACGAGGAGTGCTTCATTAGCATCAATTCAATCCGAAATTTCCTCCTCTTTTCGAAATGACGTCGCACTCGAACTAATTGCCGGCTTAAATCCGAAAACTCCTCCCGCCCCCATCGACTTGATGAAACAGTCAACATTAGCATCGGTCCAAATCTCGTCAGGGGCTGATAATAAAAACCGCGCACGTTGTCGGAAAATTCACTGCTAACGTAACATGCGGAATAAAATATGTGCTTCGCTAGGGTTGAGAGGCTAATTTGGATAATTTATCTTCGAGCCGCGTCTCACTCGTTATCTTCATAACAACACTTTTTACGGGACGAGTGCGGAATCTGCGCCGCCTGAAAAATGCGAGGATCATGCAGAGCGGTATCGCTCTGTTTTGTTGTTTTTAAGCCGCGATAAATTATAATTGGGTAAATCCGTTAAATTGAATTGCGGACAGGGGAGAGATTCCTGTTGGAGTTGGTCCCCTCGGTATTTTTCGTAAGGGCCGTTCACCCTTGATCCGGAAAGCGTAACGGGATTACCGACAATTACAGCAACTACGCTAAAATGTGTTTAACGCAAATTAGGGTGCAAATGATATTAATGTGGTCGAATAGTGGGTAGTATAGCTCAGAAGCGTTTAAAGCGCTACAAATGAAATGCAATGTATACTCCTAAATACCTTTGGTGAAGACCACAAGCAATAATTTTTAATACCCTCTAAACTACCATCTGAGTAAAAGGTCTTTAAATATTTCCACCCTCGTAATATCACCACTTAATTTCGTTGCAAAGCTTGACAAAACTTATGCAACATTATAGGCGTTTCTCCCTAGTGCAATTTTTCTGAAGAAACTCATTGGCCAAACAGAAAGAAGAACGACGTAGAAACGCTTGTGAATAGGTTAATGCTAAGGTGTTTATATTGGCTACGCCCACAGACTCTTTCCTGTCTTAGTAAAGTAAACTGAAGCGTCGATGTGGCCTTGCCTTTATGCGCCAATGAATGATGGTCCCTTTTCTTTCCTCTTAATTTACTGCAATACAAAAATTTCAATTATCAAATTATGAGGGTAATAATTATAATACTGAGGATGTAAACGAACACGATCTTGCTTTTCTACAAGTACAAAGTACAATCAATTTACTAAGAGCACTGCAACAAATGTGTTTGCTTTTATTTTTGATATTTTAAGTACAATTGTTTGCCTAAACGGTAAATAAACCCTTGGCTTACGCCTTAGTCTAAGCAATTCTATTTGTGAAGTCAAAATAATAACATTAATTACTACATTAAATTCCCGTCAGAGCCCATGTACTTCCGACACGCCTTACGCCTTGGATACATTCACGATTGGGGAAATCTCAACAGATTTCACGAATGCGCTCCTTTTCAAAAATAATTCAGGTTTGTTAAAAGGGCTGCAGTTGACATCCCATTACCTTTGGAAAATGTTCCTTTGCGAACTACCGGTAATACGGAATTTCTCCACTAATGCAATCCTTAACAACACTCTACTTTTACGCCACAAGCACTCCTAGATTTTATATCCTTATTATAATTTAAGTAAATGTAAGCGTAAGTAAATGTAAATTTAAGTAAATGATTTTTTCCATGGTTGAACTCAATACATCAAATTGTCAATCCAATGAATAACGCCACGTGTAACGTATTCAATCGAGATTAGGTTAATTTCAGTCTCAAAGCCCACTAGCTTTTGCACAAGACAATATGAATTGATTACTCAAGGAAGAAAATATGGTCCAATAATTAGGTTACGTATACAAAAATGAAGAATTGAAATCATTCATGCCCCTCTAGGAAAGACAATCAAAACAACAATCCATCGACGTCAATAAAAAGAATTACAAACGTATTCACGCCTCCACGTGAACAATCTTAGCTCCAAGGAGAAAATACTTAGGAATAATCTCGGCTTTAATAGGAAGATCTCTCTACGGTACGCCAAAATTGCCCGGGAGAACGTCACAAGTACTCTCTTTCAATGCTCGTACTTGGCTCTATCTCTTTGCTTTAGGACCGTCCTATTTCGTTCGGTAATCTTGGATTGACCAATCAAAATCCATCCTCTCATACTTTTCTCCGCGTCTCCCATCTTTCTATCGCAATTATGGTATTTCCGGCGAATGTCTTCCCCCTTTTTGATTTTTGATCACGTTGTGAATTGTAGAACATAAATTTATAAAAAGGAAATTGGATTATTCGATCTATATCGAGTACTTAAATGTTATGCAATATTTTTGGGATTCGATTACCCATTAAAGAATAAATAAAAACCCATCAAATGAATCTTTTTATTTAATCAGTCAGATTAAAGATTCCGCAGGGTTCGTTAAATTTTGTTGCTAGGGATGAAAAATCATAAGGGTTAGCAAGGATAATAGTGATGATATTTTTGGCGAATGCGCACGCGTTCGCCATTTCACAGGGGTTCGTGATTCATGTAACCTTTTGCTAATTTTTAAAATACCAAAATTTCATTACATATATACAAAATTTATCGAATATTTCGGTAAATATATCGGGAAACAAATGGGCCTCATATGTTATCACTTAGATGAACAAGTTGAGCCAACATTTAATTCAATGTGGTTAGGGATTTCAACCCTTGTAACCCAAGCGGTTGAGGATTATAAATCTGTTAGTATTTCTTATTTATTCCTTATATCTTACAGCTCATATCGTAAAAATGCTCTGAACAGCTACAGCTATTACTTTTTCTAATCTCGTGTATACGTCCCGTATCGATAATTTCCCCCGAGGGCCTCGAGGGCTGGGTGCCGACATTATCGATAAAATGCAAATTATTCATTGTAACACTTAATTTAGAACAATGTGGCGGCAACTTAACCGTAACCCCCATACCGACTCCCTATACCCTATACCCTCCCTTGGGATTGTTATCTCTAGCGACTCGAATGCAAATTAAACTTTCCAAAAGTGGAGATTACGAGATTATACATCAAATTAACTTCGACTGTCACGTCTATTGTTGCAGGCTGCATTTCCCAAATTTTCTCGCGAATATGTAAATTTCGAGCGCAGGCTTAATTATCGTCGGAATTCATGCCGCCTCGTCTGATCAAAGAACGAAGTGTTCAAGTACATGGTCGTTACTTTCATACAGTTCATACAGTCTTCATGATATGCATGCCGATATTGGCAGCAATTTTCTAAAAGTGTACTAGAAATCATAAATGCTGCGTTTTCCCATTTTTCTTTTGACCTCTTTTTACTTAAGTAAGGTTATAACTGCCTTAATGGGAGCCTAAACAAGCTCTGTTATTTCACTTAATGGCACCTATTAAAACAGAAAAAATAGAAATTTCTTCAGTATTTCGCATATAACTTTTTTGCATAAACTATATGAGTAATGTTGAAACTTCGAAGACAATTTTTATTATACCATTGGAACGTTTATAGATGTTTTTGAGGCAGTTTTGTCATGAGGGATTTTCCAAAAATTACATTGCGCATAGCTCTGTATTTTTCAAGAATTATAAAGTTTCGGTTAGTTTTTATTAAAATCAACATGAAATTTTAATGATTTTTGTAGGTATTGAAAGTTTTCAAACATGGCATCGAGTGAAGCTGAATAGTTTCAATAAACTGGAAGATTTTAAAAATTGCATTGGACATAGCTGGATTTTTTTGAAAATCGAAAATTTCGGTTATCTTGCATCAAAGTCGATAGGGATACTCGAGATATTTTTAGGGCAGTTTCATAACCCAGGTTTCAAAATGGGCATCGTGCAAAGCTGAATACTATGAAATATCTCGATGATTTTTAGTAACGGTTTTAAGATATTTTTGGGTCAGTTTCCCAGAAAGAAAAATTTTAAGATAATATTTGCTAAAGGCCATAGAAAGTCTTAAGACAATTTTTGGGGTATTGTTGTGATTTGAAATAATTTCAAAAATTATATTGAATACAACTGTATACGTTTGGGTATAAAAATTGGATAATTTTTATTAAAGTCATCGTGAAATTTTGAGGCTTTTTATATATCAATTCGTGAGTAGGAATATTTTCAAAAATTGCATCACGTGAAGCTGGATATTTTGAATTAACTGGAAGGTTTGTGATGATTTTTATTAGAGTTTCCATAAGTTCTAAAATTATTTGAATTAGTTTTGCCGTCTAGGATGGTTGAAAAACTGTATCAAACATAGGTGAATGCCTTTAAAAGACAAGAATTTTGGTTGATTTTGATTAAAGTCGATATGAAACTCCTTTGGACCCTTTGTATCACCTGAATTTTAACTAATTTTAATCAGAGCCGATATGGAATTTTGACACTTCTTAAATGTGGTTTCATACTCTGAAAAGGATCAAAAATGGTATCAACTGAAACTGGACAATTTCAGAATAATACTAAAATTCAAAACCAAGTATTTGACACTTATTTTTGATAATAGGGAGTTATTAATGAATTGGAGTATAATTTGTTACTGTCAAAAATATTTAGAGAAAAGTATTTAGTATTTTCTTTTATGTTTGCTGTAACGAACACCGTTTTGCTAATAAGCACTATTTATTTAGGCGTCATTATTTGCATGACGAATGGAAACACGGATTTCCCCATTAAAAACAGCTGCGTTTTCAGTTATCAGCTAACATTTACTTTCAATCCTAACAATTGCTTTGAGCGAAATACGAAACACCAAACGAGGCAATAGTTACTTCCGTAAGATCCCAACAAACAGAATATTTTGATATCACGTTGACATTTCTCACTCCCTCTTCTTCCCGCCCTCTTTAATCAAACCGCGAATTTAATGCTTTTAACTTTGCAGAGTCTCGGTTGAATCGCTGCCAAGAAAAATGGCGCGTTTTGTATCTGGTAAATCAGTCACGAAGGCCTTTTTTAAAACCTCCCGAATTTTCCAAAGCCAATTCCTCATCGGGGGTCATTGTGAACTTCGCCCTCTTTCTTCCATTCCAGAAAAGCGCGTGCTTTAAATCGCAACCTTGCTCTTTTTTTCTGCTATTTCCTGATGAACGTATCGACGAATGAAAAGAGGGTTCCTGTCAGGTAATGGGAACGAATGAGGGGGATCATTATTCCGTTGCGGGAATAATCGATGGCAGGCGGCCCGCAATATGGGAAAATAAGCGAGCAGCTCCAGCGACGATTTCGAACAAAAATATTTCAAAATCATCGAGCGCGGAAAAGTCCAAGAAAACAATAGAATGCGCTAACAGTAGGCTTCGCAGTTTTTTTTAAATATTTAGTACAAATGCAAGTTTTCAATGGTGGTGTATAATTTTTCCAAACTAATACGTGGTGCATATGAAATTATGATACTCCACTAAAATGGAAGCGGTATGAATAGAGTCTAGCAAATCTAGACATTTTCCCTAAAACCTAAAATGTTATTTCATCAGTCGATTTGGGGTTTTTGCAAGTAAAGCCTCCTAAAAAAATATGTTAGAACATTTTGCTGCTTGATTTCGAAAAATGATTGCAACTAAAAGTTTCTCATATATTGCGCCATTTTTGAAAAAAATTCCTATTAACCGTAACAAGGGAAAGGTCCTTAAACTTTTTACAGTCTTGCGTTGAGAAAATCGCATAGAAGTTTTTAAAGCAGAGACTGTTAAATAAATAGTTAAACTGGTTAGAGGTTTAGTTTTTCAGTACTTTATTTTAAGCTTAAACGTGAAGATATTCTTGTGAGGAAAATCTTAATTTCGTTTTGTGCTCTTCGCGGATGGGTGAAGGGAATAATTAAACTGGGGGATATCTTTCACGTTTTAAAAGAGACTGTAAATTTAATTCGATTTTACAGCTTTTCATCTGCTTTAATTAAAAATCCCTGGTGTTGGGGTATTTCTGTAAAGAAAACGTTTCCCAACGAAATTATTACGGATTTAATGTGTGAAAAATTTTATTTATATTTTGTTGATGAACTGTATGAATGAACAAATTCCTATTGAATTCAATTTGAGTATCGTTTGGACATGCTTTCGCTTCCTCCAAAATGCTTCATTTTATGGCTTTATGACGAGCAGCATTTCGAATAATATAAAATATTCTCGTAATAGGTGTAAAAAAAATTGAAATACATGAATCAGCTTAATATGAAGTACAGCTCAGATCCTTCACAAAAATATCCCTTCGAAGACGCTTTATCTACTCCACTAAAAGTGAGAAACTATTGATTTTTACATTAAAATACAAGCATGCAATACGTAAGTTATTTGCTGCGCGTGGCAATTTTCCTTAAAATGGGTACATTCAAATTTCCTTTGAACACCACTGAACTCATTCATCAATAAACCGACCATCTCTCTACACCCCGTCAGAATTCATTTCAGGTGATCCAAATACTTCATTTGTGTACTCCCAAAGAAAAATTTCAAAATCGTAGAGATAAACGAGATGACGAATTTCACGAACGACTAAAATGAAAATTAATATTCAGAGCAGTGCGAGATGATAAGGGAATTCGCGTTGGATGCATAGAAAAATAAAAAAAAAATATTAAAGTGTAGTCTGAGAGCATCCAGGCAAGATTTTTCTCGAATTAAACATTCCCGTTGATTGCGAGGGAAAATAAAAAATATTCTCGCGTCTCTAATGGAGCGCCAAATTGATGTAATCCGAGATTGAATGTGTTGGCGTAAATGAAAGATGAATACCTTGCTACGCTGAGGCTGTCTGATTCAAGGGTTGTTTAAAATTTGAGGAAATGTTAGGGAAAATACTGTTGTTCGTCAGAGGCGTGGGGATCATTTTTTAGATGCTTTTTGTGGATTTATTGAACGTTCCTTGATATAATGTGCAAGTTTCTTACGAGGAAAATCCGGGAATTATACGTTCCTCGCCGTTTCCCATTGCACATTTTCCCAGGACACCGTGAAAGCTTGACTGAAACATTCCAAGCGTTTCTGGAAAAGTCCCCTATTTTCTAGCCTTGGCAGTTTTAAATTGCGCATTTTCTAACCGCACCGTACCCATGGGAGGTCGATTAACCGATTCCGAAAAGACCACGGATATTACGACCTTCGTAGTCTCAGATCGCCCATTTTCCGAACTTACCATATTAGCAGAAACCTAATCATGTGTGTCAACGAAAGAACTACGAATTTTCCGATCTTTTTGGTTTCAGGTCATGCATTTTGCGAACGCAGCGGTTTCATAGGAGCCGAACAAGCGTGTTATTACGAAAACCACGAATTTTCCGGCATCTACGGTTTCAGATTGCGCATTTTCCGACCATATCGTATTTGTGAAAACCTATTCATTCATCTCACCGAAAGGACATCGAGTTTTCCGACTACTATAGTTCCAAATCACGCATATTTCGATTACAGTGTTCTCGTGGGAGCCTCACCAAGCGTGTTGTTAGAAAATCCCACGAATTTTCCGGCATCCACATTTTCAGGTCGTGCACTTTCCGATCATACCGTATTCGTAGAAGCCCAATTATCCGTGTCACCGAAAGGGCTACGAATTTTCCGGGCCTGTGTGGTTTCAGATCACACATTTTGCGTCCATAACAATTCTTGAGGGCTGAACTAAGCGTGTTATCGGAAAAATCACGAATTTTCTGACGTCCACGGTTTCATATCGCGCATTTTCCGCCCATACCGTATTCGTAGAAGCTTAAGTAACCGTGTTACCGTAGAGACTACGAATTTTCCGACCTTTATGGTTACAGTTCACACAATTTCGGACCGCAGCGTTTTCGTGGGAGTCAAGCGTGCTATTGGAAAACTACTCGTACAAATCATCCCTTTTTACTAATAAATGCCTACCCCTTACAGCCTGTACCTAAAAATATATTGGCGAAAACAGGAAAAAATTCTAATTTTGGAAGGAAAAATGCTGCTTAAAGATCCAATTATTAAAATGAAATCTCCATAAGATGCATGTTCAACTTTAACTCATACGCTTGCAAAATTATATTAGAAACTTGTTCCTGTTCGTCTGATTTGCCCAATGGAAACCTGAAAAGACTTGAAACAATGAAAAGGAATTAATACCTTGTAGATATTTAAACTTAAAATTCTCATTACGTGCAACTTTATCTTCTTAAAAATTAAAATAATGTCAATTACCAACCATATTACTTGTATTTAAAATATTGTTTCAGTAACCATTTGTAAGACTTCTCTGAGTTAAATAGTACAGTATATTCCGTAGGCGTAGCACTCGCACATCTCCAACTTTAAATTGCTCGATAAATTAATCTCATGCCGTACACAGGAAACTTATCTAAGTTTCTAGTGAGTTTACCAACGAGGGATGCATATTGTTCACCTGAAACTCCATAAAGTTATTTAAGTGTAGTTATATGGAGACTAAAATCTTACAAAGGGAATCTACTGTGTTTTTTTAAGAGTTTGTTATGTCTGGTTTAAAGCGAGGAAGAAAAATTCCTCCCTCGCTTGAAGGTCGTAAAAAGTTGGACGGCACACCCCTCTATCGTCGAAGGGTTGATATATATAACTATGATATCGACTGGTGGTGCAGCGGCATTCCAGGAAAACGGCATTAATTCCATAAGGGGCGCCAGACAGTCGGATGCTGGGAATACATAAAACAGGTCACTGTTTACTTCACTCTCATTCGAAAAAGTGAGCGGCTAATAAAATGCTGGGTATTTATGGGGGTTAAGGGCTCGATCGAAGGGGATTCCCCGAGGAAACGATAAATTGTACTCCATTAACGGGAGATTATTACTTTAGACAGGTGACTGCCGGTGCCACGTTTGCTTTATAATAAATTTCCGCTTTTAAATCGGCTCCATTTTTCTGCTATAAAAATATCCCAAATAGAGGAAAGGCCGTAAAACGTATCACGAGTGTCGAAACTCGGGATTTATCTTTCTGCGACAATCTTTATCTTCGAGTTTTTCAAGCGTAGCAATTTCTCGTTCGACAATTTTTCAAATATTTTCCAAGATTTTCAGAACAAGAAACAATACATTCAGCACGTTGAGCTTCTGACAAATAATTCTGTTGCAATGGCTAGGGTGAAATTTTAATGGACTATTCTTACGTTTTGGAATTTTAAGAAAGTTGCATATTTGATTATGAATTCAATTGAATATGGTTGTTTTTAAACATCTCCCATTATGAGTATTACAAAAGGTGTAATATACAAAAATTTGAAAATAATTTGCTTATCGTGATTACTTGGCAGTGTTTGAGAGCTATCGTGATAAAACGTTCCTTTAAATTGTGAAATTGTGCCCTTGACAATATGAAAAACGAACAACATTTATCGACAACCTAATTATCACTAACAAATTTAAGTATATAAAGTATAAACCTATAGTCTTCCTCTTACATGTTGGTGTATTATTTTGTGTTCGACGTTTCGTCTAATGTCCTAGGTATATTCAGGTTAATTGTAGGACTAAAACGGGTCGATACGTTAACGTTAAAATATTAAAATCTTTCAATGATTGGTCATCAATATCACATCATTTTGTATATTATAACTCACTTATACTACACATGGACAAATTGTGGACATAAAGGTACCATATGCTAACCAAAGGAAGGCTGTTATTATCGATATTATTGATAGATACCACTCCTTAATGTAATGTTTGTTACACATGATGGAGAGTACGGTTTATATGTGAGAGCCAAATGGTTTAGAATAAACAGGAGATGGAAATAATAAACAATCATTCTGGTAATTTGCGATGGCTCAAAATTATAGTATTATTAACCAAACAAACATCAAGCTTCACAAAATTTCCTTTTTTATGTTAATCAGGAATGTACTGTGTTCCATCATGCATAGTTATTTAATGTTAATGTTTTATATTCTCACGCCCATGGGTATGAAGTATGTTTGAGAGTGTGCTTAGGGGGTAGGTCAAATGGAGAAAATTAAACTGCTAAAAAAATTTTCTCTTTACGAAATTACATCAAAATTCTACATAAATCTCTGAATTTCATTCTAGGGGTATTTAGTTTATATTACTCAGGCGTCAATAATGGATCAGATTTTCCTCGAAGTATACTTATTTACTAAATGTTAAGGCACACGTATCGTTTGTCAGAATTGTTTGATAAATAATAGGCAATTGAATTTAGTCATTGTATGAATATTAAACCTCGCTTTACTTCGTTAGTCATTGTTGGAACGAAACAACCATTTTCCATTCAATTCATTATTATTTAAACTACGCTTCAAAATATCCAATTGTTCTCATAAATGTTTCGCAACATTTTTACACATAGCTAAACGAAGGGCTGGAATGGAAAAAGGTTATTCAATTTGAAAACCTGGCAGGGAATTTTACTATATCGTCGAAACTGACACGCCATGAGATGTTCCACAATTTTTATGCAAAACTTTTAATCATAGAAATACATAGTCTTTCATTGTTAGCGGTTTACGTGGTAGCTAGAGCAAACTGCTACTGAGTAACGATTTTTAGATGAGGAACGGCGTTTGAAAAACCGCCTGGTTATGACGGGATAGAGGAGATACATTCTTTTGCTTTTACATTTTCACGCTGAGGATTAAATTAAGTCATAATATTCCTGAGTGGTTTTCGGGGTTTCAGTTTTTCAGTTGTTTACTTTAGGTAGAATGGTAATTGTCTGGGAAACTAACATAATTTTAAATAAACTTTACAAGCAAACTGAGACATTTTAGATGGTCGTTAGAATTGTTAATCTACATTATCTTCAACTAAACTATAAGTTAAGTAAGAATGTAATTGACGTATAAGTATTTTAAAGACTGGGTTGTAAGTGTGATCGTCTAAATTTTCTACTTTAAAATCATTTTTTTTACAAGTGAATGTAGACTACGAGTTATCCGTTGATACAAATTTTTGTCTCTACTACCACAGTCCATTTTGAGGATTTTTTTGTGTTGCATGCAACTTAAAAAATATAACAGTTGCAACGGTCGGGTTTGATTTGGGAAATTTTCTGTGGGGGTTTTTAAAATTTTCAGGAGAATGAATCCTTAAAATGTGGGGAACATGTCAAACTTTTGTGTCTATACATTTTCCGGGAATTTTTCCCGTTTGTGACTTCTCTATTGGTCGTGACGTAAGAAAAATACTTCTTTATCAAATTCTGTTTATATAAAAGTGATTTCTTAAATTAATTAACAATTAATTGGACTATCTATTAAGCAAAATTATATTTAAAATTAACGTTTTTGTTATTATTGTTTCAGAAATGGCATCTTGGCTCAAATGGCAGCACCTTGACGGTTGAATAGAAGCAGTTAAAAGGGTGAGTCTTTTTATCCACCCTGTTAAGTCCTACAGGACAATGGGTCCTACAAACGTTATATGTTTCTAATGTGTGATTTTTATTTTTATGGGGTGAAAACTACTCCTACTGACGAAAATATAACAGCCATCGTCATCTAAATTTAAATTCAATATCTAAACATGTGAAATATACATTTGTTCGTCTACTAGAATATAATTTACAATTTTGGTAACGCTTCATCGATTTACCATTTTTATAAAACTTATTCCTTATGACGAAATTTCCAAAGGAATTAGTTTTCAACAATTTTTAATAGTGCATTTATTTCTGATTTATTGCAATGCTCCGTCCCTTTCAAAAGGCCTTCGTGATTAAAATTAAGTACCACGTTTACTTCAAGTAAAAAAAATTAATTATGAATACTTCTATTAATTTTAATTCTTGATAATTAACAACACAACAAATTGTTCTGGAAAATAATCCTAATTTTTTTTACTCCTGCCCTTTTTATGTACCATGTTTAGTTTTTTACTTATTAGAAGAAAAAAAGTTTCCCTTTTAGGTTTCTTAAAAAAACTTTTAAGTTTCCTTAAGGCACAATTTTGGGGTTCAAGGTTGCAGAAGAACACCTCAAATTTTCCTTCTACATTTTTAAAATTTGAACGTTAATCATTTCAATACATTTTCTTTGTGTGGCCTCTGAACATGAAACAATTTTGTTTTTAATTAGAATTCAAATATTTGAAACTTTGCTTGTAGGGATTTTGAGGCAAATTCTGTTATTTAAGGTCGCGGAAGAAGTTCTAGAATCTTTATTTTACATAGTTCAAGCCAGTTTTCGTTTAAAATTAAAATAGGAACGTTTATCCACTCCAAAAACTTCTAGAGTCAACTTCAACGTCACTCTTTAAATGTGCTTGGCAAATTAATATATAGGAAACTTGTACAATGGGCACTTCTTGATAAAGGGCCCTTTTGCCCATTGTTCCTTAACAAATCTCCCATCGACATCATAATTTTAAAACTCCAAATGTAAGTAATAACATAAATGAGAAGGTTGTTTGGGTAAGTGAGTACCATAAAATAATTCACCTTCTTCGAACGACCCAACGCCTTTTCTCGCCCGTTCAACAAATTTTTGGCTATTTAGTCACAAACTAATATTGACAAATTTACTCGCGCCGAATGATAAATTTAAGTAAATCGAGAGTATTGCAATAAAGCAGTCTATTTGTTTTAATGGTAGCCCAATCTGTCAAGCTTGATAAAGGTTACTCGAGGTAATCCATGCGATTTCCCATATCAATTGTAAATCATTTCTTATTAGAAATCGCTGAATCGCTCGCCCTATCGGCTCCTGCTGGAATCGCCCTTAATCCAATTTCCATCGTTTCGGTAAAACTCTTTCTCCGACAACTTCCGTTCGGTTTTTTTGCACCGTTACCTAAGCCGGCGTTAAGATTAATTGTTATTCGTCGAAAAACTACTAAATCCACCGAAATCCTCGGTAGACATGTTGGTTGAAATATTGGAGCAAAAGTCAAATGGCTCTCATAAAAGTTTCTGGCAAAAAGTGAAATCGGGACGTAAATCTCCTCCTACCCTCTCACTCCCTCTCTCGCCGGATTTCCCCCTCGGGAGTTTCGACACTATTATATTTCTTTCACTTTCTGCGCGAATTTAAAGTTTAATGGGGTTGATAACAGGTTATGAGGGTGGTTACGTTATTGCTTCGGAGCCGAGTGAAGGTCGAGGGTGGAAAATTTTGAAGTGAGGGTCTGTGCGTTTCGCCCTCTGTGCCGCTTCGAGGGGTAAACGGTATTAAATTTCCTTACATTTCAAGCCAAAATTTTTATTATTTCTTATCTCCACACAACAGATATGAATTATGGTGAACACTGAAATTTTTTTTGTGACTATTGGACCTACGAAGTACTCTTTGCAGTTCAATAATTTTAAACAGAAATTTGTACGGTTTTATATACGTATAAAAATACTACTGCAAGAAAATGTAGGGTAATGTTTGAGGGTATTTTGTTAATCCTGACATTATTCCTGTTTACATTATATGCACTTAGTTCTCAAAATTTTGTAAACTTTGCTTGACTTTTACAAAAATCAAAGTGATTAATGTGAGTATGTCCTCATTATTCCTATCTAAGTTATAATGCCGAGCCATCCAAGGGTCTATGAACATGACGTTGGCTGTAAAATTTTTCCGTGCCAGCCCAGAATATTCCAGCTTGTATATTATTGATTCTCTATTGTTTATTGTTATTCTTTTGGGTGTATATTTATTGATTAAATTTCCATATTTTGGGCGCATAAAAGAATTGCCTCCTTCATGTTTAGTGAATTTAGGTATGGTGGTGGCGTTAAACGCGGGGTCACAATTTATTAGCATATATTAGGATAAGAAGGTTACCAGTGGAGTTGACCTTTTCTCAAGGAGAGTATTACTTAATTCCTTTCAATAATAAATTAATCCTGATAATTCAAACACTGCCAGTCTACCTGTTATCGAAAAAATGTAATACAATAATCTGTTAATTTCGAGTTAATTGAAATAACTTTTTTGATTAACAGCATTAACAACATTTGATAAACAGGACACACGTCTCTCCATGAAGATGTAAAATGGCTAATTCGCCCTTCCCTGCACGGGTCCAATGCGCATGCACCAATATTTCCCTCGGCGGAAAAATTAGGGACGTGATCATGACAATATATAACTTTTTCATCGACTTATCTGCTAACTATCATTATTCAGCTAACTCCTAGCTAATTACAGCGCATGAAAAATATTCCACATTCGTTAAAAATTCCACGTCCCTCGATTTATTTCCCGATTGCCATCAGTTATAACTTATAATATCTGTCATTTTAAGTAATTCAGCTCGATGTTTTACGACTCGTTTTATGCTGTATTTATGCATTAAAAAATGCTTCGCCATTACATGCAAACTAGTGATTTTTACCCGCAACGTAAGGACTGGAAACGCCGTACAATCGGTAATTTTAAGCGGTACCCGCTCGTAACGTTACGAATTTAATTAATTTAAACGTTCTCAGATGTATCCGCGTACTAAACTAGCAGTTTGCGGTATTTAATTTAGTGCGTACTTATCTGGGCCCTATCCCTCAATGTACCAAGCGGGATACCGAAATTCTTACTTTATTACCTCGCAATAACGAATTACCAGCATTATTTCGTTATGGTGGTCAGTAAGTGCGTATAAATCAGAAACTAGTACATGATTTGCACATTTATGGCGGTATTAAAGGATTCGAGCACGGCAGGAATTCTATTGTTACTTATCGTGGAAGCTATAAACTTTGAGCAGGGACTACATCGCAGGAAAGTATGTCAGAACTGTACAAAGTTATAGAATAATTAAAATCATGGTATAACTCTGAGGAGGGGTGTTTCAACTCTCGATACGGTCGATAATCCATTATTCGAAAGGAATTAACGGTACGGAAAAACAAACGGTGAATCTATCCCTGAAGCTTAACGAAAAAGTTACTTCATTACATTACCTTCAGGGATGGCAGCTGTCCATTAGAATGTCATGTCTTTTGTGGGGGAGAGTGCAACTTGTTTTATTCAGTTTTCCTTTGTTTGATTTTAATTAAAAATGCCGTGAATTGAAACCTAATGTAAGTATAGACGTACGTCAGTCTTTCATTCTCAACGATGATAATTTACTTTTGTGCGTTATTAAAAACTTTTCTAATAAAGCCGAGCATTAATTTCATTTACTCGCGTATGAAAATTCTTTGATGAATATCAATTTCCAGTATCGTTCATATCTACTCCCTTAATGGCGCTCGGTGTGGCACCTACAATTTTTTGCACAAGTATTAACAAAAATATTTAATAAAGCTAAGAGCAAACCGTGATATTAAATAATAATGTCGTTAAAACGAATATTACGAATCGAATATGTGAAGCAGCGTGTACCGGGGTCGATCAGAAAGTTACCAACGTTTTGGCGTAACTCATACGGAAAATGTGTCGATTATTTTAGTCTCGGACAAGGGAATGGTAGATGAGAAGAGTTTTTTGTGAGGAAAATATTTTTGTTGTGACAAATGTTTTCTTCGAACATCCTGGGATACAAAATTCTAGACAATCAAACAGATTTCTAGAAGAAATATTAGGACGTACCCTAATACAGGTGCTAACTCAAATCATAATCCATTATAAGCAAAAATGCATATTTTAATTAATAATACTCCCATTAGCAATTTCATCATCGATTGATTTTGGTATATTAAACGACACCAGAATAAGGGAAGACATTATGCTTGCAATTTCCTGGAATTCCTGGAACCGTTTCCACTTTATTTAACTTAGAGGTACATAGGAAGAATTCCATCACAGATACATTAATCTCTTATAATTCATACCATAAATTTGCGGTATTTCGCTATTATTTTAACCGACTGTTCGATTACGTGTATGTCTGTTGTACTGTGGACCTAATGAACATGTGTAATTGTAAGGTTGTATACCATTATACTGGTAACAATTGCAGACAATCCATTCAATATCCTACTGATACTGGAGATAACAAGATTAATGGGTCATTACAGCAAATTATTAGAGGGCTATTAATTACCAAATCATGGAAGATAACAACGTAAATATACGAGAATGAATAGCCGGAATCAGTCAGTATCGTTTGTTTGGCAAGTGACACACATTCATTAAAATTTATGGCTTATAAACTTCAGATTATTAAGTGTTAACCAAGTTAACTAGTTTTAAAAATAATATGCAATTATTTCATGTGCATTTCGTTGCGTGTACGTTTGACTTCGACTCGCCGCCTAACTACTGATAGTACTAATTTATTACCAGCAAAATTTGCTTCACAATAAAACCTTCAAGTTTTTCCATGACTTATTTTAAAGACCGTCGCATTTTTCTTCTTTGATTTTCCACAATCTGATGACACTTTTTAAGTTCCTCGTTTCTCGTCGTTTGCAAATTTTAGTTGCTTCCCTCGAAAGCAACCTTCACAAGCTCGAAAGAAGTTAGCAATTATTTTTACTATCGCTTGTTTTAAACATTACTTTTATGCATGCCAAGGGCCATAGGGCCGCTCCACGCTCCGCAACATGTGCCATAGGCCAAGGAGCTTAGGGAAACATCTCGAGAACTTTTCTATCATCCGAACGTTCGCCTCTATTGACGAATATGAATAAATTCTGAGGATATATTCAGAGCGGGTCGCGGGTTGTAAAATCCCGCGTTTTATTTCCTCCCTCTTTGGGTAAGGACGTGAATGGTTTATGTTATACGTTAACGAGTTTTGAGGCTTATGGAATTATATATTGCGGAGGCCTCGGCAAATAAAAGGGGATGGTACATGTTCGAGAAGGTGCGTGACGTCACCAGGATTGACTCCCGGGGAGCCAATTAGGAGGCGATCGTAATTCGGGACGTGCAGTGTGATAGTTCGATGAGTACAGCCGAAATATTCGATTACCCAAGATTTTGATACAAGTAATTAGGGGAGAGCCTTTGATATCCATATTCCGATTTGGTATACCAAAGATACAAGACTTTGACATAATTTATCATGACAAATCTCCAAATATTGAAAGTTTCCATGGAACCAATCTTTTTAACATAAAACTTATCCCCAAGCACTTCAAGACACAATGGAAAAAATGTACTATATGAAATTCGTCTGGTTGGCACATGTGACGTCACTGTGTGAGTCATTTATGATGCGTTTTAACACTAGCGTATGGGAATTTGTTGTAATGTTTATTGTTTAGAGCCTTTATTATTAAATATGTGTGATTTGTAACTACAACGATCGGAAAATTCGGTGACATGGATATTTAGGCTTCTACGAATACGGTATAGTCAGAAAATGCGCAATATGAAACCGAGGTCGTCGGCAAATTCATGATTTTTCCTATAATACGCTTGGTTGAGCTCCCACGACTACGACCAGGTCGGAAAATGCGTGATCTGATGCCACAAAGGTCGGAAAATTCATAATCTTTTCGTGTTACAGGGATAGTAAGGCTTCTATGAATAAGGTGCAGTCGGAAAATGCGCGCCATGGATCTGTGGAAGTCGGAAAATTCTGGCCCCCACATGAGCCACAAAATATCTGAAAGCTCTTCACCCTATCATTAAACAGGGCTAGATAAAGTATAGTAAGTTATTGCCTTGTTACGCCACTAGAAGAAACTATCATCGACATGATTCCGATATTTTAGTATTTTAAATCAAAACTATAATGCTTCTAGGTTCTGCGTACGTAAAATAAAGACTTTTCTGTGGTCCAGCGAGCATTAAAAAAATTTGAAAGTTCCGTATAACTTTGAAATTCGACAGTAAAGCACTCTTTATCATTTGAGACTCTAAATTCCTCTGTAATTTATATTCTAGACCCCTTCTAATCATGACAGGTTACCTTTAAACCATCTAGATTACATTTAACGACATAAGAGGTTCCAGGAGCACCATTGTAATCTTCCTTCCACGTCCTTCAAGTGTTGCAACGTTTATAATTAACACTGAAACATTTAACACGCTCTAGATTTATTTTTTAGCATGATTTATACTTTCTAGTGATTGAAATTATAACTGGAATCTTTCTAGAACGTATCTCTAGGGTCATTTAGGAGTGTCTAATTTTTTTTGTGGTCCTCGGAGCACCAAACAATTTGAAACTTATATAAATCTTCTAGATACAATTTTAAAGTGCATTCGGTAATTTATGGTTTTAAAATAAAGTTTAGTATATTTATTATAGATTCGTTCTAATTTTTAATTGTTGTTTAGATCTTTCATAAAGCAAGATTGTCCTAGCCGGAAATTTTGGAAGTTGAAGGTTCTAGAAGAACCTTCAAGAAGTGAAAGAAGAAATTTTGGATTTTCATGGTGCTCGGAACCTCTACAAAACGTATAAATTCCATTGAAATTTATATTTCGATCATTAAAAATCCTAGAGCGCCCTCTATTCTAGACTCTAATTAACGTTTAAAAAGTTTAATGTTAATTCTAATTTAACTAATTACCTTCAAACCCTCCTACGTATGTTATCTCCGAAAACATTTATCGGTAAGTCATACGAAATCCTCATTACGAAATTACTTTTAAAACGTTGTTTGTTCGCTTAAGTCTTCTGGCTTTAGATTTCGATAGCAGTAGTGGTATAATAATAATTATACAAACGTCTGTATTTTAATTTCATACGAGTTAGTGCGCGCGTTTAGTGTAAAAGATGATCGGGAAGAGACTCGAAAGGGCCAACAGCATAAAATCCTTCGAACTCACCGGTAAGTAAAAGTGTCGATTAAGATTTGTTTAATGGTTAAGTGGTGTTGTAATGGTGTTTATTGTATTTTTATGATTAGGAGTTTAAGGAGGCTACGCTTACCGAATAACTTTCAGATTATAATTTCCTTACGTATTTCAGTAATCCCTCTTCCTCCCGAAGAACTTTCGAATATAGAAGAAGAGTCCAAGAATGAAGAAAACGTCCCGCCGCCGCCTCCGCTCGACTGTTTCTTCCTCATCGGCCTCATGATAATTTTCTTGGGATTGACGTCCACGTTGGTCAGCACGTTCATCATCACCGCCAATGACGTGAGTTGAACATTAATCGAACCCACGCATGGGGTCCTTTTAAAAAATTAATTCCCATTCCCTCTGTTGCAATAAATCCCGCGAGAGTTAAAAGTAGAAAGGAAATTTGCATTTTTGGTACGGGAGATAAATCGAACGGAGCACGTAACTTTTGAAATATGACGGGAGATAAGGGGAGGACGTTGAACTCATCAATCTCAAAAATGTTTAAAAGTAACAAGCGTGTAAAAGGGTAGAATTACTTGTGCTGCAATTTTATGGGGTATCGTATGGGTAATTTTCATGGGTTGTCACATCTGCTTTGACATTAGCTCATATCCATGGTCATCGTGGGTGCAATCTGAAATAAACGCAGAAATGATTGTCATACGTGTAACCCACACTTTTCGAAAAATAAGTGGCAGTAACAAAATATGGCTTGCCCTTAATTTTACACCATGGATACTCCTATATCTATTGGACACTTACCTGTATCAAGTTTTAAACCAAGCAATATGGACGCTATGTAATTCAGCGTAATAATTTTTTCCATATATTAGAACTGAGAAAAACTCAGGAGGTTGTAAACTGGAGGCAAGGCTATTGAAATGTATTACTACTAATCCTACAATGTCTTTAATAGTAGGAATTCTATGCTTCAAACATATTTTTAAAGCAATTAATTGTTCAATCATTATTTGTTCGAAAACCTCCCTAAAGGGCATTTTACCGTTGACAATTTTCAATTTTTGTTAATTTTCTCGATAAAGGCTTTAATAATTTATTGGTGACTTCGCAATATGGTCGAAACATTTTTTAGGACCGCGCTAAGTGGCACTTTACTCAAGAAAAATGTTAGTTTATCATAATCTTCTAAATGGCTATAGTAAATTATTCTAAACTTCTATTTGAAATATTTTTCACTAAAATTATACCCTATATCCTTCACCCTAAAATTCACCCTATACCACCTTATGGACCAAATTGAAAACTTTCCTATTTTGAAGCTTGGTGAATTCAATGGCGTATGTACATATACTTTTGTTTGAATACTTTTTTGAATTCTGTAGAAGTAACAAATAATTTTCCCGGGAAAAAACAGTTCATCTGACTCTACATTGTGAAAAAAATGCAGTCAAACTGGCTAAACGATTAATAAATATTTTACAATATTACTCAAGAACAAATGTACCAATAAGCAACATTTCCGCCACTTCTAGCTACCGAAGCTCCTATCTCCTAAACTATCGCAGATAGCAGCTTCAAATTTAACCCCGACACGAAATAAAAGCGCCTACCTCCATCCCCTAAATTTCTACAATCTTTCCAGTACTGGATGTACAAATTCCGGGACCCCTCCTCCGAGACCTACGACGCGAACAACAGGACGGTGCTGCAGGCGAACTTCGCGACTTCGATCGGGGTCGCTGACGCTATCCCGACTATCCTGGGTCTGATATATACGATAACATACGCGCAAAAAATCAAATCGAGGACGAGGATCATCTTCTGTTATGCCTTCACGGCGCTCACCTTCGTTTTCCTCACCGTTTGCGTGGAAACGGACACCGATTCGTGTGAGTAGAAACCGGGAAAGGGGGGAAATGGTGTTGAAATTTTTCGATACGTGCGTGTATTACGGGAGGGAGGTTGGTGGGTGCAAAGCTCTGGTTTTTACGAATACGTCAGGAAAGTTGGAAAAATCGGAAAATACTTGAGGCGAGGGAATTTTCGTACATCCTACAATTCCTCATATTCCTTGACAAAATCATTATAACAGTTGTCATAATTTATGAATTGTCGCTTCCCAATATGTAGGCACAAATGTACTTGCTTAGTGCTGTTCACGTCCCTTTTGATGTTATTGTCATCATCGTTTAATTATACCACCCTAACGAAGCTAACAACCTGAAACAAGTGTCTATGGTTACCGTTTCTTACAGTTCGGATGGCGAAATTCATAATTTTTTCTCTTGTAAGTGTTAAATCATCATTATTTTTCGTACTTCTTATATATATTCCAAAAGTTCTAGTTTCGCATCCTTGTCGCCGTCGTAAACACCCTTTTCCTCATAAATGAATTTTTTTTTGATACCGTACTTCAGGCCTAAAGGAAAGAACTTCAATTATGAATCGTTTCTTATAATCCAATGCCTTGAGTGGTATTAGCCATGGGAGTAGTTGTTTAAAAATGAGATAAACACAAGATTTTCTCAAGGTAATCGCTTTTACATAAAACATATTTACTAGTTTTCATTTCGTAAAAATATGTTCAAAAATAAGCAATTCTTGTTAGTTAAATATCCCCAGAATTCACTTCAAACGAACTTTCGAAATTTTTCAAACACGTTCCTGAAAAAAAAAGGGTTTCATCGCTACGTCCACTCTTCTATTAACCTCTTACCAAACGGTTTCTAAAAAATTGCAGGTAACGTAAAACCGTAAACGTAATTTTAGAACTCTTACTCTATACCTATTGTTTTCCTCTTTCCATTTTCCCGAGCGTCAAGTATTGTATTAAAATTATCGTGCATTATTTCCTTCCATTGTTTGCCTCAATTTTCTGTCTACAAAATTCTCGACGTTATTACATTACTTATCAGCGTTTGTGAAATAATTTTGTCCTAGGTGAATAATAGAGATAACTAATGTATTTGCCTTAAGAGAAAATTAGGAATTAAATTACGAAATTAATTGAAGAACTAAAAGATATTAACTAATCACATATTATGTCTTTATAGGGCAGCTGGCCTTTTTCGGGACGGTCGTCATATTGAGCGGATTAAATATCAGTAAGTATTAATGAAAGCAATAATAGTTTTAACGGTTTTTTAAGCTTATTTTCCTTGTAATTTCGTTTTTATTTGATAGAAATGCTTTATACTTCGTTTTATATATTGTTGTTCTATGATTAATGCCAGCTTTTTCTTAAATACCGCATAAATTATTCCGGCGTAATAATTTTTACCGACCACATTTCTTTTACAGTGATGATGATAATCCTAACGGCCTCGATAATCGTGGTGGTCCCTAAATTCCCGCCGTACTATTTGAAGCTCTTCATGTACGGCCAGGGAATGTCTTCCCTTTTCAGCGCCCTTCTCCAGGTGGTCTGCCTGACCGCCTCGGATAATTCCTTAACCGTTGGTCTGATCTATTTCAGCTCCGGTACGGCCATGTACGTCGTTGCCATAATCATGTACGTCGGCTCCTTATACTTACCGTTCTATCAACATTACATCAAAGATAAGGAAGAGGACACGAAGAGGCCCCTTCCCACATTGAGGCAAATAGGGAGGACCTTGAGGGCCATGTGGCCGGTGTTGTCCATCATAGGGATGTCGTACGGGGGGCATCAGCTCGCGCATCCCAAAATTACCAGTCTGGTTGTGTCAGAGTACTACGGCAACGGAAATGCGTGGGGAGGTAAAAAATTGTATGTCTATGTGAAGAAGGATATTGCGACTCTGTGTTGTTAGATATCCAACTTTTTCCGGCAAGAAATGGACGTCAAAGGCACTGGCGACAGTGGCGTCCCCGTCCCTAATAGCCTCTGCGAGGAGTACTTGTTAGCGTTCAATGCGTATGAAAACGCTTTGTCTTATTTAGAGATGTCACTAGAATTTACACAGCAAAAAGCATCCGGGTATGAGAGCTTTCATAGCGGCTACTACTCGTAGGGCGCGCCACTGTCACCCATTGTATTTCGCGCCGGACAAACGTCAACGTTTTCCAAGCCTATACTGCTAAATATCTCTCTTCTTTATCTTTATCCGTACTACAAATAGGGGTACAAAAACACTTTTAACATTAACATTTTCCAGAAAAATATTTCGTACCCGTCATTACGTACTGCATGACTAGCGTTGTCGAATTGATCGGCAGGGTATTCGCCAAGGATAGCATCACGGTAAGCGCGACACTTTGTAGGTAAATTTTTTTCATACAGCGCCACATTTTTTTGAAATTTTGTTTCAGAGAAAATCCTTCAAATGGATGTTCGTTCTCGCCGCACTCAGGCTGGTGCTATTCCCGACGTTGGTGATCTTTTGCAACGTACAAACCAGCAATCGAAAACTGGAGCCGTTATTCATACACGATTGGGAATATATTTTGATTTTAATCGTATTTTCCGCTGCCGGAGGGTATTTCGGTACCTGCTGCTTCCTCAGCCTTCCGAAGTAAGAAAAGGCGAAACTATCCGTTAACGATTCTAGTCAATTAATCTTCCTTTGTTTTAGTTTTATCAATCCCGATGAACCGAAAGACCTTTATTATCTATTGTTGCAAGTCACGTTAGTTATAGTCGGTATTACGTTTTCACCGATAGCGGCTGTTCTTATTAATTATATTTAGATCGCTGTTTGTTAATTAAAGGTCTGATCCATTACCTTTAAATAGTTACTCGAATTTCTAAGAGTTTCCTTTAAATTTGTCGTATAGTCACTCTTCTACGCAAGCGCAAATTTGACTCTCCTGGAATTTTCAAAAATGGAGTTAGGCAACCAGTACTACTCGAGGGACGGTATCGGTAAGCCGGTATGGTAGAAATTTAATTTGTATATTTGAAAGCAAGCGCAGAAACGATCACTCGAAAGCGCATGCTTCATGACGTGAATTTGTGGTGGATAACATGCGTAGTGAGTGGTATGTTCGGCACGTTGCCGGTTTTAAAATAAAACTGTGAATAATAATAATTTTCACCTGTAGAGAGAAGTATTGGCACAATTTTCATCGACTACATGTATTTTACAATTCCTACCCGATTCGTGTAGTAATATAGATTTTCGTTTCGTACATCGATTTCATATTGTAAGAAAATAAAAGTTATGCAACAAGTACTGGTCGTGAAAGCAGGCGACTCTAATTACATCTCGATTTCATTGCTCAAGAGGTCCTAAAAATTGTGTGTACTCATTCCAGTTGCAATATTTATGATCTCATGACCAACGAGAACGAAACATATTAAGAGTTGCCTGCTAACAACTAGATTTTGTTTCATGATGACCACCTTCTCGCTGGATCTAATGCCAATTTCTGTAAGATTTACGCTGAGTTAAGGTAAATGTACCAACACTAACACATTTTAAATTGAGTTTAAAAGTATCGCAAAAGCCTAAATAAGTTATACTTTAAATGCGGTTTTCCTGTGAGTGCCATTTATGCTAAAAGGCAGATTTGCACAAATATTTCCATAATCTCTTCTGGATCGACAGGTTTGAGTTGTCTCAATTCCATATTAATCCGTATTTATTGTCAAACAGTCTTTGAACTGACGTGTGAGTTAATATTTAATATGAACTACTATAACTATAGTGTCAAAATTACCTAAATACAGTAATGTATTTAGACCTTAGCTACAGTAATAAAAATGTTGGTCAAATGTACTTTAAATACTCAGTAAATACAAGTGAAGCCTATAAATTTCAATACATTAACAGTATTTGACAAATAACTCTAAATACATGTAGTTAAATACTTTATAACACTTACTGCGTAGATTGTTTATTCAATTTTAAAGCTCAACCGTAAATGCATACTAATTTATACATTAAAAATCTATGAGGTGTATTATATTATAGTTCTTAATGGATAATATTACACTTATGTAGGAGGAAAATGTCAATATACAGTATGTATATTGTATCCTACTATTGTATTGTAAGTTGCCTATCTCGTAACCGGCATGTCATGGGCTCCGTTAAAAGTTGTTTATTATGTTACCACGTTTATATTGTTAGCTAAAAGTAAAGCAGTAGTTGTGAAATTCTATACTCTCTTACTGCCCTGAATGGATTTAATGTTTTCCTTTGAATTTGAGCTAAAATTATTGGTTCCCGATCGGGTCGTAACACGGAACGCGAAATAAAAGTGTGGGTGTTTGAGTGTAGTTAAATCGTGTTTATTTGAATACCGTGAACATTATTACAGTGCCTTTTATCGTCGCAGGATTCGATTTAATCGGTAAGTTACTTTTTGAGTTTTATTTCCCTTCTTTGCCGACGTTTCCGTGTCGTAGTTCCGGCAACGTCGCCGCCGCCGTGGACCCGTCCGCTTCCCATTCGTTCTGCGCTTACTCCCGCACGGTGTCGCCTTTCTACTACACTGTCCTCTGGTAAGTCCGCGTAGAGGTGACTTTGCTTCCCTAATCCGTCTATCCCATCGCGATCGACCGCCATCCGAACGCCCACAGTGCGAATCTCAGCCGGACGTCGTCCCCGCAGTGAGTGCACCCCGATATTTTCCTCCGCCGGACGGCTTCCTATCCGCCATTGCTGCGCCCGGTTGACCTGTCAAAACCCACCCGAATCCGCCACGTATCACCCCCGCGTGTCTCCCCGGGGGGCTCTGCCCCGATCCCGGTTGGCGTCCGGGACTTCTCCCCCCGCCGGGTCTCCCACGGGTTCTCTCCCGAAATCCGCCTCCCTGTTACATAACACGTCCGACGTTCGTAACCTGAACTTCGCTTTGAAGTTTTGTCTCTTGTGACTTTGACACGAGCGTTAGTCTGGTCCGTTTTTGGTAATTTTCGCCCCTTTTGCTTTCAGGCTTTAAATCAGTTCTCGACTAAGGACATACATACACAGCCACAAGATGTTCGCCTGTGCTAGATTGATCGCCCCAGCCACCAGGAGTGCGGTAAGTGTTATGTAACTATAGTTGTTGGGGTGCTGTTGCGTTTTCTTTTAATGGTGCCATCGATTTTGTGAATATTTTACTAGTCTTTGTCATTACATAACCAGGGGTACCTGGTAATATAACGGATTTACATCAGTAGAGTATTGATTGGAACTTGCATCTGACCTGCTTGCTGTAGTACCTACAGTTTTATTTTGGATAAGGCATTGAAAACCACAGCAAAGTACTTGTTAGTTCAGACAATTATCCCACACGCCCTTTTGAACCATTTAAATCCAAAGTATATCTGAAGATTAAAATTTGTTAACCTCACATTTTTTTATGTAATTCTGTTACACAACACCTCCAAGGTGGGATCTGCTTAAATGTAACATTTGCACGAAATCAGAGGTAATTATTTCTGCAAAATCGGTTGGCCATTGGGCCTCATTCCATTTTCTTGATTTCCGTGCTTTTCCAGACGTAGTTACATAATGATGAATCCTTTTCTTATCAATAAAAATAAGCTTCAGTGTTTCATCAAAGACTATTTCCCAAGAATACATTTCTTTGTAATTGTGCTGCATGAAGTAATTTTGTAAAGTACTGCACAAATAAACTTTGGTAAATAAAATGTAACATTCAAATTGAAGTAAGATTTTCTGCCAAAAAAAGTGTTGTTCAGTGTTCTAAATTCATAATTAACACCGCCAATCACTGTTTCAGTTAACTGTTTCCCTTGATACTTTATGAATTAGTTATGTAACGATTGTTAAAAATTTTCTTACTAACTAGGTAGTTAGGAACTGTTGATTCAAAGTTAAATACTCTTGAAAGGTCTCTTGCATAACTCTGAGTGTGTTCATTTTTTAAAATCTTTGTTCGTTTATGATTTAGGTTGTATGGATTTACTTCTATGGCCGTTCATATAAATCGACACTTATTCCTCCAAATTTTTGTCTAGTCTATTGACGAGATGAGTATTCTGGGCTAGAAGACATTTTTTGAACTATTTTTGTGTTAGACTTGTAACCATGGAGGTTTCACAGTTTCGATCATGAATCTGTGGTCAAATTTCAAAAATTCAACATAGTGAATCCAATATTTTTTGGACTCTGATCACAAATCGGGAGGCATATTTTCAAAATTCAAGATGGCCGATCCAATATTACATACCATTATATCTAAAATTTGAATTCTATATACTCATAAACCACAGAGAAGTTGTTTTCAGAGCCCTCTAATAAATTCCATTACCTCTTAACTGTACTAACTATATGAACTTGCTTTTTCCAACATTGAAGGGTATAAAATAACTCATACGGAGGAACTACTATTAAAATAATAATTATTGATGGATTTCATACTATACTTGTGCACCTGAGTAATACAGACGCTTCACTTTGTTCCTTTTCCTTTATCCTTATAGCATATTGATACTCTTTTCATGATTGCCACAGTATTATTAGATCTGAATCTTATGTAATTCTATGTTTTCCAATTTCTAGCTTGTCGCCACCTCGAAACAATACCTGAGGCCACTGAGCAGCGCAGTGAGTCAAAGCCAGAGCTTAGTGCAGACTGTCCAACAGCAGCAACAGAAACAGCCTGCCCTGCTCCCGGCGATCCGTAGTTTCCAGACTTCCCCCGTAACCAGGGACATTGATTCCGCTGCCAAATTCATCGGCGCTGGCGCTGCCACGGTGGGAGTAGCCGGATCAGGTAAAATAATATTAATCGTACTCGTAACTTTGAAATGTTTTTAATTGTAATTAGTTGGTGGTTTTGTGATTCTCATACCTTTCAGTGGGTGACAACAATTGGATATTTGTTTTTAATTATCACACTTACACTATGATACCTTTTAATAACCTTGATATAACACCTCGGTGATTTATGAAAATTACAAAACTTCGTCCCCGTTTGCATGTTCAACATGTTCAAGATTTAGGGCATCTCTGTGATTATTTTCCCGTTACACCACTAACCCTTTGTTTTTTTTTAAATGTGTCGCAGGTATTGGTATCGGCATGGTTTTCGGTGCTTTGATAATCGGATTTGCTAGGAATCCTTCGTTGAAGCAACAGCTTTTCTCCTACGCTATCCTGGGGTTCGCTTTGTCCGAGGCAATGGGATTGTTCTGTCTCATGATTGCGTTCTTGATGTTGTTCGCTCTTTAGATTTCTAAGTTACAAAGACATAAAAACCGCGAGAATCGAAAGATTTATTGGAAAAGACAAAGTACCTTAGGATGAAAAGTTTGAGATGTTTGCTTATGAGGACGCAGATATGTGGACGCTTGCTTGAATTAACATTGTTTTGTATATGTAGTTATTGTATGGAATAACTGAATGTGCATGTGCTGATAATTAAAGTTTCTATAATTTTTTTGAATGTCTCAGTTTTTATTAACTATAACTGAATTGAAAGTATTCAAAAGTGTATTTAGTTTAACAAATTCCAGAAATTGGCTAATAACTTTTATTTTTAGAATTTTCACAGTTGTTTACACATATGTATATTGGCTATTGAATATTTTTGACTCACACAAGCACTTAAACGTTTCAAAAAATGCATGAAATTCAAGATTTAGATTTAAGAATCCTGGAAGTTCGGGAAAACACTCCCACGTAGGGGAAGCATGCTTTGAATGCTTTTTAAATCGATTTTATGAGTATGCAGTTGAATTCACCAATTAACCAGTCCTGTTGTATTGTTCCTACCCTTCCACATCTGGTAAGTTGTTCCTTATTTGTTCACCTAACCTTTTTGTAATATTTTGCTCTATATCCAAAATTTTTGAATAATTATGACGCTTTTCTAAATATACTCTATGTTTTCAGGAGCTGGTATCGGGACTGTATTCGGTTCCCTCATCATCGGTTATGCCAGAAACCCGAGCCTAAAACAGCAACTCTTCTCATACGCCATCCTGGGTTTCGCCTTGTCCGAGGCCATGGGACTGTTCTGTCTTATGATGGCCTTCCTGTTGCTGTTCGCCTTTTAATTTAATGGTTCGCGTCACCTTTTTACCACCAATTCCACGCGTAAACCCATTCATAAAATAATTTACATTTCAGTGAAATATACTTTCAATTAGGACATTTATTTTCTATCACTCTTAGTTAAAACGTTTGACCAATTTTTTGATCGCACCCCCCCTTAAGACCGCGACGACGAGAGACTTTGGGCTTACTTTCGTTCAGGTAGTCGGGAAATTGTCAAATTATTTAACCGGAGTATAAAAAAAACAAAACAGGAATCAAGCGTAGAAACAGTGAAGAAGTAATAATACATTGCGTAATGTACAGTGCTAGAAATTTTGATTGTGTAAACTAAATCAGACCTCAGTTATTATACAACTGACTGGAGGTTCTCAACCTTTTTTATGTTCTACCGTCTTACAGTCAATGCTGTTATTATTTTTAAGGGTAATAAATTGTTTTGATTTTACATTCAAATGTTTATCTTTAGCTTTCCTTGTCGTTCATTGAGACTTGAATTGTTTCTTTTAGGTGATATTGCTTCAATGATAATTGTTTAATGTTTATATCCCATTGATACCGCACCATTCAACAGTGTTCATGTTTGTAAGCATACCAGGTAAAATCCATAGCAGGTTCACATTTCTGTATTGAATTGTGGGGGCTGATCATCTACTTAGGAATATTTTCTACCTGGGGTTGATCTATCTTTTTTCAATGAGAAGTTGTAATTAAAGCTAGATTGTAGGCAGAAAAATTGAACAGGTTTCTGATAAAATGGGTAAAATGAAAAGGTTTGATAAGGTCATTGCACAGCATAGATAAAAGAGGGAATATCTTTTCTCTCTGAAGAGTCCTTGGTGAAGCCCAGAGGACGCGACTTTAACGTTGAATTTTGTTTTCGTTAAGTAGTAAAGGAGTGGTTAATCTTGGCTAAAATAGACATTTTTAAGTTGTGATTTATGATTATTCTCTTATTCTTATAACTCTTATACTCCTTAGGAAACAAATGTTTTATTCAGTCATCGAACATATTTTAGGTCATCGTAGGCAAAACACTGTGTTTATGTGTGAATTGTTAGTAAAATACAAGTGTGCATTGTACTTGTCGAACATTATAAGTGATCATACAGTTCAGCTACATTTAATGTAAAAGGACTTCTTTAGGGACATACCGTAACATTTTCGAAATTCTACCCAATTAGATCGTATACATTGTAGCACCTTTACATGTAATGTGAGGTGGCACTTGCTCTGTGCTATTATTTTTAATGATTGATTGTGTGTTAACATATCAGTCTATGTACCATTCAAAATATTTTCTCAATTAACTATTGGTTTCCTTCTTAACCCAGAATTGTGCTTATGATAATTACTCGAAATATGTCTGTGGATTCAATTGAAAGTTGTTTAAACATGTTGATGTAGTAGACTTTTATTGCAAGGTATGTGAACTTAGAGGAACACATAACTGAAATTTGGTTGCGCAGGAGTGGTGCATAAGAGACTTGTGGATAGGATTTCTTTGAGTTTTTTCGAGTGGTTTTGTGGATAGAGCAGTGCTTAAATGTTTAGAGCTTTTTTAACTTGTGATTTATTGCACAACCGGTCAGATTCATCGGTGCACAGCCAAAATTCAAAATCATGAAAAATATGATATGTAGGGAAAATTGTTACTCAATTACGTTACTGTACTCCTGTGCATGATATTAGAAGAGTGTATTTTAAATTTTTAGCTGTCTAGGTAAATGTATGAAGAGACTTTTTGCAGCTCTTAGAAATGGTGGAAAATTATTTACATGTTAAAAATATTCTGTGGTATTGTATATGTAAATATTCTGAATTGAACTTATACAAAATATCAGAGTAGGTACTTAACAATATCCTGTTACTGCCTGGAGCGAAAGTTCATACTTTTGTGCCTAACAAGGCCGTAAGATGCAAGTGGTGGAGGGAACAGATCCGTACTTAGTTCTCCAGGTAACCAGGTTCTTAGATTGTTATATGTTTTAGTTATAATTAGATAATTTTGTATTAAACGTCGAGTGTAAAGAAAAACTATTTAAATTGGGATCAACGATGATTTGTCGGTGGAGTGTGCAAGCTCGTTGGACCTTAAACAACAGCAACTGCGGTCCATGATTTAATCGTACAGCTTCCGAGCGATATTACGCCGTTGAACATTCAGCCAATTACAGATCCCATCTACCTCGCGGTTTTGCTGGTAATATCCAACCCCCATCCCGATAATACTCGACGTCGGCAATTAATTCAGCGGTGGTTCGGACTGCGGAGTCCGGTCGCGCTCTCCCTCCCTCCTGGCACATCGGTTAGTGATTAAACATTGCTATCATTAAAAATCGAACTAACCACCGTCGGATTTTTGTTCTCGCCCTTATTAATGGCGCGTCGGCAGGAAGGAGGGAGTAGGGGGCGTAAGGTTTTGCATTCCTGCGACTATAAATCACCCCTACGGTAGCAGGAAATCGTTATGTACACGAGCTTTCGAAGTTTGAACTCGAATCGCGAGGGCTGCGATTGTTAGGGGAGCGCATTATGTGCAGATTAATGCGTTTTTTTCGGGATAGTTAAATATAGGGCTAGGTGGGGATGAATTATACCTTCATGCAAAAGAGGAGGCGGTTAGCAACGTCAGGTTTTAGGTAGGATTGTTGTGAGCTCAATTGAATTATTGCGCCAGCTGTTCGGATTTTGCTGCAAGGAGCAAGGGAAGATTTTCAGGATTATAGCTAGCGATTACTTCGTTCAGTTTCAAGTTTCCTATTAGCTAGCTAGCTGCTGTTAAGTCAGATAAAGCAAATGTTCTATAGGTAACGTGGAATTAAGCATTCCAAACCATTACCATGGTTTTGTTTGAGTAATATATTGTTATATACTTGAAAAATAAAAATAGATGTTTTAGTCGTGAACTCTGATTTTAGTGCAAAATGTAAGCTCCATTTTGTTTTCAAAATTCCATCGGGAATTTTCCCCTAACTTCCTTCACGTGCTAATATTTTTGCATACACTTTCGCCATATTAGATCTGCAATTTTGAAGATGATTTCGAGATTAACTGGTCATGAGCGACCCTAAAAATTTCAAGAACTACCTTTAATTTTATGACAGTTTCTCTTAACAGTGTTTCTTAAGGAGTTAAATGACTATCAAGAGTTAATTCATCCTCAACACTTTTTCAAATTTCCAAATGTCAAAGTTTCTGTCGTCATCTTCTGAAAAATCAAGGATTTCATTATTAGTAGTCATTTGCGTAAGTTATAGAACGAAAATTTGGTAAGAAGGATGATCTCCCTTATGAAAAATGGAGGCTGTAAACCAACACGTATTTATTTCCTTCGCTAAATCCAAGAGATCACTATTTTGTAGTGTGAAGAATTTGTTCTCTGGGACGAACATTAATAACAGGTTTCACGTACTCAAAATCCTTCTTCAAATAAGTCTGAATTATACTAAAGAAAATCTCTAGAGGTCCTTTTAGAAACTTGGAAAGCTAGGATCGCTTTAAAATTGAAATCTAGGTTTAAGAAAAATTTAAAATTTTTTGTTCATCGAAGACTGAAAACTAAATTTTGCTGCATCTCCAGTAAAATCTAGAAGCGTTTTCGTTTTGGTTTCAAATACTGAATCATACTGAAAAAGACTCAAAATTTTGGAAGGCTAAAATTGCTTTAAAGTTGAGTTTAGGAAGATCCAAAAGAATTTATTAGGCAAACGTTAGAAAGCCTTTAAAATAACGATTTCAGACGATTTCGATTATCTAATATTACGGAAAATTCTTTAACTTTATAATGCTTTAACAAGAGTTTTTAGTGCATTTTTGGACCTTGTATCCTCAAAATCGAACCAGGTTTCTTGTAAGACGACTACACTTTTACACAAAGTATGTACATATAAACCATCTAAATGTGTATAATGTTTTTTTAAGATTCACTTTAGTGGACTAGTTAAGATTTCTTTGGGAATTTTCCTTTAACAGCGTTTGTTTAAATTTACCATAATTTATGCATCTTTTGTAGTTTTTTCTATTGAAACTATTTTTTTACAAATATTTTTTAGTGCCCCATAAACGTGTTTCTTTTTTAGTTTTTCCTTTTGTGTTTTTTAGTTTTTGAAATTACTCCAAAATTAAGTTCAATCAACATAATTACTAATATCATTTTTAATCATCCTGTATATGTTTACATACGCACTTCATCCTCTTACTACGTTATAAATACATTTATTATTTCACCTCATGCTCCAAAGTTTTAAAAGATTTTTTTAAAAAAATCTTGACCTAAATATCTGTACGGTGAAATGATGCGCGTTTTCAACACTTTTAACGTACGAGTCTCGTCCTTTTTCATCGTAAACAATTTTTTTGTCTCGAGAAAAAACCGACGTCCAGTGTTGCGCGCTGATATCCGAGCGATCATTTTCCTATTAGACTTCGGCGAGAAGAGACGCACTGTATTAAAAGTACGAAATTTCGGGCGAAAAGACCGGTAAAGTGCACGTAATTACACTTTGTGAAGTGAATGGTGGTTTAGCGGTTATCGATTGGTAGATCGATCCTGAGTCAAGGTATTGTCTGCTTGTCCGTTTGTTTTTTTATTAATTTTATCTTTCTTATGTTATTTTATTTTTACTGCTTTTACGCTTATAATTCGTATCTACGTAGCATGCATATTTTTTTGGGTTTTGAAAAAGTTCCATGTATTACAAAAAATATATTTTCATTAGGACTATTTCAATTAAGAAGCATAAATAAGAGTTACTTCGCCTAAATTACCCTAATTATCCGATTTACCCTACCCGCGCCGTTAGATTGTATACATTTCCAGTATAAGAGGAAAATTTTGATGAGCCAGGCGAACTGTTGCAACGATTACAAAAACTGATAACGTTCACCCTTCGTGCTCCGTCATAATTTATTCATTATACTGTCATCGCCGTTAATTTAACATCGTCGAATTAATTTTATAACTTATTTTTATCGAATCTTATTTAAATTTTAATAACCAATTTCGGCCTTATTTACGCTTCCACGGCTGCACTATATTACGTCCCGAATTCCGCCCGTTATCGTGCGACGTTATTGCGACCTAATTTCCAAAGTTCTCGTGGTTATTAGAATCTCAACCCTTTTCATTTTTGTTATCATCGTTAGGGAGCAGATAGTGAGGCACGAAAAAAGGGAAAAGGGCATTAAAAGATAAGCAAAATAGGCGAGATAAGTGTTGTTTGGGCACAAAACAAATTAATGGTACACGTGGTACAACGGAGTCTTGGTTGTAGAACTTTCTAATATTGGCTGATTATCAAATAAGTTTCTACTTAGAAGGTTACACTTTGAACGGAGCACTGTTGACTGCATCAAATATCTCCATACTTTCTCTAGTGGAAAATGAAATGACTTCTCAGCTCAAAAAGGATTTGCGGCCATTCTTTTATGGTACTTACTTACTCAAGCATCCTTAAGGACATTTACATAAGTTACTTCATTTTTCGCTAGATGTCGCTAGGTACAATTCCACATCTTTTCACTGTCATGTTTATTTTTGAAACATTTTAAAAACCTTGTGTATAACATTTCAAACAATTTCCGAGTTAAAATAGATTTTTCGAAATAAATGCTTTTTTATTTTACGACAATTAATATTCTTGTTTAAATATTTATTTGTTAATTAGGTAAATTCTTTTTACAGAATGTGATCATCATAGAGCGCCTTCATACATCACCGAGATGGAGGGGATGGATGGAGATATTAAGGTATAGTGAATAAATATATTTTTTCTTTGAAATTAGGGCTGACTGAAATATTTTCTTACCCCTAGTGTTGATGTTTAGATAGTCTGTGTATATTTGTAAGGTAAAATTGCGTTTGCAATTTTTTTGCCAATGTTAACCTTAGGCTTATTTTGCCTCGGCCTAATCTACCGGCTAAATCGAACCTGACTGACCACCCGGGATGGCTCCTCGTCATAGTAATCAAGATTAAAATTTCTACCAGAGACGTGGCGGCAAATTGCCAGCGCCCCGAGAAATTACCAAAGTACGAGGCGAGCGCGTACCTTGAAAATGAAACTCTAAATCACTCTAATTGCGGTTTTAATTCAAACGCCGTTGATACAATTCGAGCCGCAGCTCGTATCGCAACATACCCTGGAATAAGGGCAGTCTAACGTTGTCCTGCAGCGCATGGGGCTCCTGCAGCTCGCTCTCGCCTCGGGGCTCGAAGGGGTCGGGCATCCCGAAGGGTTCACGTCTGGAAGGAGTTTTTATTATTTTGGGGGATATTCATGCATGAAATTCCACCTAAATAGCAAATACACTGTTTTCTTGCTGCGTTTGGTGTTATGAGCCTACATGGGAAAAACAGCCCCAGACTTCAGAAATTTTTTGAGTTAGTTTTTGGTGTCGAGCTACTCTGACATTTTCAAAGTTCTTCCATCATGCAACATTATTGGGCTTAAGTTTTTATTATGTTTCAGCAGTTTTACTAACGGAAAATTGACTGGAGAAACATCTTTGCTTTTGTCGAAAAACACTTAAAAGTGGCTAAAAATTTCGGATTTTGACGTTTCAACCACGGTTCACAAAATAAAAAAATCTCGAAAAAACCTATTTCGTTTGACTGTGTAAATTGTTATCTATTTTTTTGCAATAGCAAAGTATTCTTTACAATAAGAAATACCAGTGATATCATCAATAATCTAGAAATTACTTTTGAATTTGTTTTGAGATTATAGGGTGGTTTAGGTCCCAAAAATTTGCTACAGGTATACTTCTAGATGTACTGTATGATATATTTTTGTTTCTTAAAAGGGCTGGAGGCTTACAAAGAAAATTTTTTGCAAACAAGTTCACATAGTGTGAACATACTGAAAAAGGGTAGAGTTTTTCACGAAACAAACATATATTGTTTTAAAAAATCCCAATCACTAATGTACTACTAATACACATATTATTATAATGTAAGTATATATAAGTATACTTACAGTAAATGTAAGTATAATGTAAGCTATGGGCAATAAAATGACGAATTCTAAGCGAATTCACCAAAGATTCGATAAATATGTTGCATGTATGTGTTGCATGTAATGGCCGACGCTCGAATATAATCTATAAATTATTTGATATCATATCTTAATATATAATAGCTGATATTTACTTATTTGTAATGTGTATAATGGTTTTAATAACCCCTTCAATTTTAGTTATTCAATTTTTTTAAAGTCAGTTAGTTTTGAAATTATTTTCAGTCCCATACTTAGTGGGATCATTATACAATAATTCCCAAAAAACCTATTTTCTCCCCTCAAATACCTGTAGTGTATTTTTTTGGGAGATTTGCAATTTAAAATAAAAAACATTATTTCCGAAGTAGATTTTCATATCGGCGATGAGTAGGCCTTCTCTTTCGATAATTTCGTTATTCTTTAAGGGGGAATTCGTCCGTTTTGCCGGCTTTTTCGGTATTTTCTTTTGCCTTCGAGGAGATTGAATCATGAAAAATTCACGATCGGTAGTCAACGAATCATCACGAGGGAGAAGCAAAGAGAAAGAAGATCGGGACGATTCTAACAGGGAAAATGTTTAAAGCTGAATGGAAGATTTAAGCGCTTTTGTAGTGGAAAAAATGCTAAGAGCCCAGTTATGTTAATCCGACAATCCTTGTAATCCGATGGGTTAATTGTTTTTCGGGTTGTGTGAGGTCCTCTTGGGTTTTAGCGTACATAATTTACAAGTAATTGTATATATGTTTATAGCGCGTTTCGCTTTACGGGAAGGCTTGGCTTTGTTTTATTAAAGCGATGACGGTAGAATGAAAATTGAAGCAAACTTGCGAATATTAAAACCAGCTCAAATTTAACTAGATTTAACATCAATTGAAGGTACTTGAAGAATCTCTGCAAGTTTTTTTCTAGATTATTGAAGTTTAAAATTCTCGTAAACCGTCTATTCCATTTGAATCTATCATGCCTTTTCAAAATTCTACAGAAAGTTGTAAAGTTTTTCTACAGAATGATCCAGAGTATCTCATCTTTAAAGTTATAGTTAGAAAGCTTCTAGAATTCATGTTATATAGATTATTTATCAATATGAGATACCAATACCAAAATTTAGATTATTTTTCTTCTGTAAATCTTCCGGGAGACTTCTGAATTGAAATTTAAGTTCATTCTATCCTTTTAAATTCATGAAGGATTCTGTAGAGACGTTTTGAGCGCGTTACGTTCACATCAAAACGAGAATGTTGCTGTTTGAGACCCTTTGGAAGAATATGGATGTTTTCTGTGGACTTTGGAAATTTTAAAAAAACGGTGAAATTTATTCAAACCCAGGAAATTCCTTTTAACATGGAAAATCTAGCTTCTTAAAGCGATTTCATACCAGAAAATGTTATAGAATTATTTGAAACTTGCTAAATTTAAAATACCTAACGTTAAAACCAGAGAGGACATTTTCTCAGAATTTTCACAAAATGCATTTTCTCAGAATTTTCCCGAATAGGAATTCAGTTGAAAACCATTAAATTTCAGCTAGGGTTTGATGTTGGGCCACTTTTCCTTCCCCACTAAGATTTATTATCGATTCTCTTTCTCTCTCTCTCCCCCTCCCTTCGAGTTTGCTCTATTTGTGCCATACAATAACACAAAACGCCCGTACACAACGAGGGTTCTGATGTCGAGATTCTGCCTGCTAATGCAACATATGGTCGTATACACGTATGTGTATAGGTATATACTGGTGCGTGAATATATTCGCGATTATCGTTCCAAAAGTTCCTGCGATGAAAATGACGGACACAAAAGGGAAGAGGGGCGCAGAATTAAAATTGGGTCGCAGAAGGGACCGCGGCAGGAATCGCCCGATGATTTATCGGTCTCGTCCCTCGATCGGCTGGAAGAGAAAGTCGAAAAATCACGAACGGCGTAAACTAGCTATATGGAGATAATTCCTCCGTTCATACTCGATTTAGTCGATAAAATTTCTTTTGGAACGTACCCAATAACCTTCGCGATCCCCTTCACGGCATGTTAACTTTATGGGGATTTCCTAATTCGACATTGGACTGGTTAGTAAATAAATGATGGAAATATTATTCAGAAGAAGAAAAGTGAAGAGTTCAAGCAATTTTATCGTTTCATATGCTGGTAGTAACTGATATACAGGCTTCCAGAAAAATAACGATTCAATGAAATCCGATTATTTAATGAAGAAACAACAATTAACCCGAAAGGAATAAAACGGTGAAAAAAACAAAAATTTCAATCTTTTCACTTCTTTGTTGTTGTTAGTTGAATTTATTTCCTTATACAAAAAAGTTCCTTATACATTTTAACTAAAAACGTGTGCATGTGATTGAATGATTAAGAGTCTCAACTAGTGGAAGAGTCCCGACAAGTGAGAGTCGTAACTAAAAATAAATGGATGTAAATGCACGAATATACCCAGCCTCTAGATCCTTAGGAGATTCTATAACACACTTATGATCTTATTCATAAACGAATATTAACGTTAAAATCGATTTTAGCTTAAAACGCGCTTAGAATTTGTTTCAGAGCTGTAACTACAGTGTTTTCTTAATATGGAGGTAACTGTAATTACCTTATTGTAACACATTCTAAACGCATTTTAAGCTAAAACCCATTTTAACGTTAATATGCGTTAATATGCGTTTATGACTAAGACACGATTCTCGTGGAAGTGCGACAGACGCTACCACGGATCGTCACCGACTTTTTATTGTGTAATTTATTTTTGTTGTATTGTGCTTGATACATTTCAATTTTGAACCTGTTAAAATTTATTACATTTATTTCTATACTTTCAGGTGGATGCCGTCTGTACACAGCCGGTTAAAAGGTAAGTGCTTACTTGACTTACGGTATCTTGTTTTGGGACACGTCTTACTTTCCTTCTACAGGAAAATTTATTTAAGGTATACAAATTTATTTAAAATGTCCCTAAATTGTTCAACTGATCACACATAAGGTGGCACCACCAATTGAGAATTAATTAAAAATTACAATTGCCACAACCGTTATTAATGTTATCAAACATTATTATTATTATTAACATTATAAAGAGCCTAAAGGGCAGATATTTAATTATGAATCATGGCCATGTTAGTAGTTGTCTCGGATTGGTTCGTAGTTATGACCTCAATTGATTTATCAATGGTAATTACGTATTACGTAGAAGCCACGACTAATTCCCGATTAATTGAAAATCTTTTCAATACTATTTTAACAATTAAAACAATCATATCCCGAAAACGTTACGATTAATTAAACTTCGGTAAATTGACGTGTTTGCATCAAGCCTGAGGGTGGCTTTTACCTGTAAAACAAGGTTTCTTGTACACCACGCTTTTCAATAAAGAATCGCTTTAGCAATAAAGGCGAGAGGGCAGGGTTAATATTAACAACAATACATCTTAACAATAAAAGTAACTCACAGTTACAGCATCGGTCGTGGTATCTGCAGCAGTAACTGCTGACGACGTCTCCGCATAACCGGCACACCCTCTCGAGCTCGCCCTCGTCTTGCCCTATGCTAAGGGTGAAAGTACATGCGACAATCAAAGCGAGTAACATGTCGATTAATTGATCATGTGGTATTAACTCGCCTGTGTGTGGAAAAGTTCTTTGAAATAGAAGGTCGCACGTTTTCGATTTATGTATCATGTATACGATTTTTAATTTCTCGTCACGTAATTTTGTTTGGTAATTACCGGTTTGAATTTTAATAAGGTGTAGTGACGATTTTTCCACTGTGCAATCGGGTTTTCCACTTGCATGAGAAGTTTGTTTGATGATACTTTATATCGCATGTCTTAGATGGCGGGAAAGTATTTTCAAATATTTTCAGACATTCCTAGGTGATTTTTAGACAAAATATTTTTTTCGGTTTGGACTAAATTTAAAGTTCAATATTTATTTAATATTCAATATTTAAATTCAATAAACATATCGTACGTATTTTTAATAATTAATGTATCATCACTGTGTTAGCTGCTGGGAGAAAGTTAATATTTATTACTGTACAATTAAATGTCGCCTAAACTTTAAGAATAATTTCTGATTTAGCGTAATGGGCTCTCTTATTACAGAGCTTCCCTCGACATTTCTTCATAGCCATGACAGTTTTATCCCCTTGTTATAATTTAACGTTGAGTAAAAATAATCGTGTTCACTAATTTTCTTTCGGAAATTTTGACAGCACATGACAGCTGATGTTAACTGGTTATTGGGTGTCATTATTTGACAAGGCAACATTTTTTACGGAACGAAGTTTATCGTTCAACCAAAAATAGAATTTATATCTTTAAAGATAAAAAATGGATATAAGGAAAAATGTGAAACACAATATAAAATTGAAGTGATGTATTGAAACGAACATCAGTCATATGTTTCTTCAAAAATTCATTCAAAAATAGTTACTGCAATTTGGATATCTTTAAAACTCCATCTAAATATTAACTGAATCTACTTTAGAGGTTTGGTAAGTTTCAGCTCATGGACATGAAACTCGTAAGAAATATGCTTCAAAAATTGCTAAAATATTCCCTCGGTTCGGATTTCTTTGAAACTTTCATCAATTATTGACTAAATTATACCACAGAAGTTCAGATAGTTACAGATCATGCCCTGTCAAACTTTCTGAAATAATGACACGTGCTTTCAATTTTTAACTGAAAATCATTTACAAGTTTTTCAGTACATTCAGTGATTCATAATTCATGCTTGAGTCATTTTCAAAAATTCATAATGAAATTGTTGTAGTAGAGATAATTTCGAAAATATTCAAATTTCAACTTTCAAATATTTACTGAAGAGTATCTTAGACGCATAGTAAGTTTCAGCCCGTTATTTAGCAAACTTTTTGAAATATGGGCAGTTATTTCACCAGGACGAACTCGCAATTTTTGGTTGTCACCAAGAAAAATTCATAAAGAAATAACTGTAATTTAGATTCTCTTGAGACTCGTTCTAAGTACTCACTGAAGTTCATTGTAGTGTAATAATAAGTTTCATCTTACGACCTAGTAAACTTTCTAAAATATAACTGTATGTTTCACTATGAGTTATTTGGGGTTCATACTTAAGCCACATACTCAGCCAAATATTAAACCAAATGTCGAAACTCTCAAAAAACTGTCAAACTCTTTGGAATATTGAAACAGGAGTGGATTCATATTTCAGCCACCTTTATAACTTCATAAAAAATTGCTGCAACAGTGTTTTATTTGAAACTCTTTCATTTCAATACTGTTGTCTTGTCAATTTTAAAAATTCGTAACGACAGTTACCTGATCTTAAGCAAATTTAAACTAACACCCATGAAACGAATTTATCATGAAAAATGGTTCGAGACAGTTTCAAAATATCTCTGTATGTTTTTGGTCATTTTTCTGGAGAATGGATACGAAGAATATGGAATCATCCTGACTTCACAATAGTTTTATGGTGAGATTGATACGTTGAAGTAGCTAATCGCAAGCATCGAGCAACAGGTACTTTTAAAAATTCTCATGTCACCATTTGCCATTTTCCTTGGAATAGAAATGACTTCAAATGCACGTTGTTATGAATGCAGTCCTTATTCTGTTCTATCTTTGCTTGGTCTGTAACGAAGAGTTCAGAGATTTCGCCAGGAGTTTCTCCGATGTTTAAATAATATTAAAATGGTTGTTATTACTAGAGGAACTTCTTTCAGTTGTGATGAAATATTTTAGTTTCATTTTCAAATGTATCCATCATACGCCACGTAAAATGGATTTTGTTCATTTTTCATTCGTTTTGTGTGTATCCACGACTTCATCGCTGCCACGAATAATGCGGCAATCCATTAGAAACTCGGCTATCGACACGGTGCATTTTTCTCCACAGCGCACGTGGGATCTACTTTTCTTCATACCCTTGAACGTCTTCGCGGTGGAAATATAAAAGCACAGTTATCTGTTTTATTTAAAAGTTAAAATACGTGATGTTAACAATAAGTCCCATATTTTCCGCCACCCCAGCGTAGGATCTTAATCAGGTTCTGTTTCATGTTATCGCTCCTTCTGCGACTCCCTCCGCCGACTTTAAACTTTTGAAGTTACGCAAGCGTTTTCCGACCGAATGGTTTATGGACTCCCGTTGTTTGTTTTCGACGTGGCGTATTTTTTCCACGGGAATTGCCTTTTTGTTCGTGTCCCAGTCGTCGAATCTCTCCGAAAACGTTACGTTCCAATCCCCATGGGGAGGCACGAGCTCGAGTAATAAATAAATAAATAAGTGTCTTTCCTTGGGGCCGACAACCATTTTTAATTAATCAGCAATAGCTAGACAGGCGAACGCCTGTGATTAAGAAGATAATTAGAAGTTTCCCTCAAGGATGAAGGGAGAAAAAAAACGGACCCAATCCGTCAATCTGTTCCGATCCCCATGAGAGACCGGGAAAAAAGCCGAAGTCCGAAACGGGAAAGAGGAGCGTAAATAAGGGAAGAGTGTCGACGAACTTTTTTAATTATTTTTTTGTTCCTCGTCTTCGATTATTACCTTTTTATTTCGCCGGGAGAATTAATATGAAGAGCGGCATCTCCGAGGAATGAGGGGGGGAAGGAAGTGCTCCCTTGTTCATTTGATATTAACGCGGGCAATGCGAACCTTTTATCGATAAGGAAATTTTCCTCTCGCGGAAATTCCTTCTCCCGAATTTGTCTACGGGATCGATAACGGGGTCCCACTATCCTCTCAGGTTGTCAGGCGAAAGGAGGGGGAATTAAACATCGGGAAACTTAAATTTGTTCGCGGGGATCCGATGGAGGAATGAGAGGGCCGACTCGAGGTCGACCTAAATTCGTCCTTTCCTCGTAGAGTAAAAATAATCCTATAGGCTAATTTTCTTTTGGAAATTTTGACAGCACATGGCATTTAATATTTATTGGAACAAGGGGTCTTATTTGACAAATCAGAACATTTTTTTAAGGTACGAATTTTATTGATGAAACCAAAAATAGAATTTACATCTTTAAATCATAGAAAAGTGGATGTATGGTAAAATGTAAAACACCATATAAAATTTAACTGACAGATTAAAACGGTAACTGTTATACACCTAAGTAGTTATTTGGGCAGTTAACGTTCATGCCACGAAATGATTCCATTGCTATTCACATATTTAAGATACCGTTTCATAATAGTTCAAAAATTCATCAAAATTTTACTGCAATTCGGATATCTTTAAAACTTATTCTAGAGATTAACAGAAATATACTTAAGAGATCTGGAAAGTTTCAGCTCGTGAACATGAAAATTTCCTGAAATATTAACATGTGTGTCTCTATTACTGACTCGGAATTCTTGCTTCAGTCGTTTTTAAAAATTCCTAAAAAATTACTGCAATTTGGAATTCTTTGAAACTTCTATGAATTAGTAATTAAAAGATATTATAGAAGTTTAGATATTTTCAGCTCATGACCTGTCAGATTTTCAAAAAATATAGACACTCGTTAATGTCATTTTAAAAATTCGTATTAACAGTACATAGTGATATTCGGATTTTTTGAAACTCCAATTTTTAACCCCTTACAGGCTCAGAAAGTTTCAAATCAACTCATGATTCGGCAATCTGTGTGAAATATAGAGTGGTATTTCATGAAAGTGAGTGAATGAAACCCAGTTCTTGCTTCGATCATTTTCAAGAATTCTCAAAAAAATTACTGCAATTTGGATTTCTTTCAAATTCCTACCAAGTGCCAACTAAAGGGTATTTTAGAAGTTCAGTAGGTTTCAGGTCATGACCTAGCATACTTTCTGAAATATAGACCTTGTTTCATCGTAAGTGATTCGGAATGCATGCTTGGGGCGTTTTCCAAAATTCTCAAAAACTTGCAGCAATCCTGAAAAACTCTTTTTGAAGTTTTGTGAGTTTCAGCGTTTCAGCTCATGGTCTAGCACACTTTCTGAAGTCCTTTCACTACGGACGAGTCGGAATTCATGCTTAAATCATTTTCAGAAATTCAAGAAAATATGACTGCAATTTCTAATCCTTCTGATTATTAATTGAGGAAAGGAAGTACTTTAATATGCTACTTGTTTTCACGCAGCAAAATTTCCATAACACTCGGTTATACAGCTCTAATAAGGATCAACTCGGAAGTCGGTAGTGACGTTTCTACGCTGCTAAAGTGAATAATTTGGAGGTGTGAGTATCCCGAAGGAAATTAATAATTAAATAAGGTTTGTAATAATTGATTCAAAAAGTCGAGGAGTAGCAGTGCGATTAAACTGCAGAAGTGATAATTTCATTAAAATGCAGCGGAGTGCAACCGTGGGTTCTTTTCCTAACGCTTGGTGGGTAAAAATTAGGAATTTAATGGAAATTTATTGGTGGAACTTTAAAACTTTTATTCTGCTAACAAGTCTGCGTATTTTGCTGACGTATGTTGCGGATGTATTAACGACAGTATTTCGTACATGCTTACGTAATTTCAACTTCTGAATCCGCCCTTCCCGAAATTTGTTACGTAAACGAGCCCTCGGCGTAACACTAACATCTCCACCTATCCCCGTCTCCTAGAGACCGATTCATGAATGATTTCGATGGGAGTTTTCCCTCTTATATCACTTATTCCGTTTGAATTTCCAATTTGCCTTCGACTAATTGACGTTCAAATCCCCTCAGAACGAGGACCTTCATTATCGCAGCCTCGGTTTATCACGTCGAATTTGCCGTCGAGCGTCGATTATTGTATCTAATTAATTTTGCGACATGTTATATGGAAATACGTCGGGCCCTCGGTACAACGTAACGTGCTTATGCAGACGGTGGAGTCGCTGAAATTGTCTGCGAGCAATTGATGGATTTTTATTTGAAGAAGATTGGGAATTATTTATTAACTCTTTATTATTGCGAAGATCGATCGAAGGGGAATGTCACTAATTGGTTTATTCGACGAGTAGTTACCATTAATTGATTACGTTATAATTATGGAATAAATTTAATTTCACAGTTAAAGTGTTAGGTGAAAACTGTTCCTCCAGGAAACGCAGTGAAGCCATAGTGTCAATTAAGTTTCTTTTATAAATGCACATACATTTGTGACTTGAATTGTTAAATTAATACTCCAAAAATTGTAATGATATAACCCAAACCGCCTTGGTAAAAGCGCAAGAAGCCACTTTTCTCCTCGTTCTGTGCCTGTAGTATTTTCTTTATTGCAGTTGTAGTGCCTTTTGAAATTAGTTCAACACCATTCTTTTTCGTGTTCCTGATTTCTTTGAATTCATGCTTTATGCATTTTCCAAAATTCTCGAAAAAATTGCTGAAGTCCGGATTGTTTTGAATTTTTCAAGAAATCTTCAGTTAATAATTGGTAGTAAGTTCAGTGTCTGAAACACAGTCTCTGAAATACTTGCACGTGTTTCACCATGAGAAAGTGGGAGAGTCCCAATTCATGTTTAAATCATTTTCAAAAAGTCATGAGTATGACTGCTCCTTCTATTCCTTTTGATTGTTAATCAAAGGACGCTAGAGGTTTAGTAAGTTTCAGCTCATAACCTAGAACACATTTTAAAATACAATATAGACACGTGTTTCACCATTAGTCATTTTCAAAAATTCTTAAAAAAATTACTACAGCTCGGATTTTTCTTAAACTCGTATCAAATATTATTTGAAGGACACGTTACAGATTCAGTAAGTTTCAGCTCATTGCTTATGAAACTTCCCGAAATATATATGTGTGTTTTACCTCGAGTTACTCAGAATTCATGCTTGATCCACATTATATGAAACATAAAACAATTGCTGTTGTCTAAATATCTTTAAAACTCTTACCAGGCATTAACTGAAGGACACTTTATAGGTTCACTAAGTTTCAGTTCATAACCTATCAAACTTTCTGAAATAGAGACACGTGATTTACCACTAATCATTCGAGATTCATGCTTTAGTTTTTTCAAAAAATCGTTAAAAAATTACTAGCATGTAGATTTCTACCAAACTTCTACTAGCTAATAACTGAAGATACTCTAGAGACGTAGTAAGTTTCAGCTTGTGACGTAGCAAACTTTTTAAGTTATGGACACCTATTTCACGAGGGACTCAAGATGCATGCTTTAGTCTTTTTCAAAAATTCATAAAAAAATTACTGCAGTTCGAATTTCTTTGAAAGTCCTACTAATTATTTACTGAAGAACGCTCTAAAAGTTGAGTAAGTTTCAGCTAATGATCTATTAAACTTTCTGAAATATAGATACTAGGTTTCAGGTGTGACTCTCTTTCCTGTTTCAGTGTTTCAAAACAAAATTACTACTGCTCTAGTTTCTTTGAAACTTCCTACATTAGCATTACACATTAATTTTTGTACGGAAACTATAAACCTTTGAATTCAAAATGGCGCTAGTTAGGTTTCTTAATAGTCGTAAACAAATTGTTTATGAATTTTTAAAAAATAAATGCCAACTTTGGGCATAATTGACCTAGAACAACTATTTTAGATTCGTATAAAACACCAGCTTTTCGAATACTTAAAAAGTTACTATTTTTGTACAATGATTTTGCAATAGAAAAAAAAACGAATTTGTTTACTTTTTTTGATTCGTATTGATAGTTTAGCTCTACTTTTCTTAAGCTATGTCTTTATTAAATTCTTTATTGCAAAAAATGTTCTCTGGGATAAACAAATGTAGTACCACCAGACTCACATTTTTGCGTTTTTAGCATAGTTGAAGTGGATTTTTTAAAGATTTATTATTAATTTTTATTTTTTCCAAATTTTGCAAATTTCTTAGCGATAGATTAATTTCTCAACATGTATAAAACGCCGTTTTAAAGTTTGTTTCATGTTTTAAATGATGATTACTTAGAACTTTTTATTGGATATAAGCTTTTGCAGTGATGGGTGATACTAGCAAAAATTTGGATTTTTTGCACTTAATCATTAATAAATGAGAAAACATGACCGAATCTCACGTAGGAAAGTGATACAATCTCTTCCTATAGGTCAATATTACCTAAAACACTTTTCCAGATACCTGGATACTTTACGGTCCTAAACAGGGCCTTTTTTCTTATTTCCCTGGACTGGATTAAAGCTATAGATTTTTAGCTATATATATAGAAAACGTAGGTACCACGAGCATTAGAGTTGATGTTTCACGTTCCTTGAAGTTTGTCCAGAAATCTCGCTTATCGCCGGCCTTAATCGCATCCTCCGTATTTATCCTCTGAGAGAGGGAGAAAGGAAGAGACGTAGACGGGACGAATCGACCCCCGGCGGCCGAGCGGGGAGACGTCGCCGTCGCGACGCCCCTGGACCGCCGTCCCGCCGCCCGCGGCGCGCTTGCGCGTCGCCCCCAGGACGGCGTCTCCGCCACAATATGCGATACGGCATTATGGCGTCGGGACGACGGTCAGTACGTCGATGTCGACGGTGCCGTTCCCATTAGTCCACAGTACATGCCTGTGTAGATGTCATATATGTCCGTTCGACAGGGATACAGGGCGAGGAGGTGAGGGGGGGAGCGCCCGTGGTGTACTCGTAAGTGCCGGTCATGGGACGCAAACAGCGAGAGATTTTCCTGCAGGACCCGACGACAAGGGGGAACATGTTCAGTGTCGGTGACTTTTTCACGTGAACGTCTCAACCCTGGATATATACATAGTAGTGCGTTAGGTCTTCGAAAAGGAAACGGCTCCGCATGATGTCGCTACTGAGCGTTACAGGTTAGTCCCATTAGCATCTTATTGGCCTGCTGGCCGACTTTTTTTCCCTGTCGCTTAAATCCCGCGAATACGCGCTCTTCCTGCGATTTTTTTTTCAACATCTGGGATCGATATCCTTATCAGGAACATGTGGTCGGCTCATGTGTGCGTGTGCCACCGAACGCATCACCTTATCGCTTGCGCTTATTCCCGCTATGATTGCAATTTTTGCTAATGCTCGACGTCCCTGCCGGTGACGTAATGCCTTAAAGGTCCTGAGAGGAAATTAAAGGATCCGCCGAGGCGGTTTTCCGCTTTGCCCGCGTCCTGTAGTGCCGGGAATCGATAGTTTCATGACCTTATTATTCTTAAGATAGATCGAAAACTCGCAACGTCGATAATACATGCTAATATCGAATAACCCTGGTTAATAACATGTGGTTTAAGAGGATTTACTTGACAGACCATGAAGTGGTGGTTTGTTGCTAAAATTATCTTAATTACCAAAGCTTTAGACATATTATAAAAGCGATCTCTGGAGGCAGCGGTAGTTTCATAATTGTATCATTCTTATTTGGTGATGGTAGATGCGAAGATGGTAGATGGTAGATGCGATTTTCGGTACAGTCATACAAAACACGTTGTATAGCACCACAAACTCTGCAAGAGTCGGGCAAAAAGTGTTGTTTTGTCCTGTAAAATATTTTTTGTGACCAATTTGCCCATTATAATCTTCAACTATGGAGATATCTCGTTATTTCAGTACTCAGGGTAGTCGTTTTTGTGCTAAAACACCTGTAATGAGGGCCTTTCACTTGGACTATAAGGAAATTAACTCAAAATATCAAGAAAATTTGAATAATACAGGACTTGTTTCAAGTCAAAACGGGTGTAGTGATTTGATTACTAAAAATTTATGTTCTGCGCAACAAACTTAAGGCAAGGTTACTTTCACTAATTATTTACATTATTACTAAGTTAAAGACAAATTGGCAACCCATTGCGCAAATCAGAATTATTTGAAATTTCCTTATAATCCATGATAAAATTGTTTTGTCGAAGTAAGATTAAAACTGTTTTTTCAAATAATTTATATATTTTTGAAAAAAAAAATTAGGTTTGACACTTAGTAAATATGTAAACCATGTAAATAACATTGCTCGGGGTATTTATTTCCAAGAAATTCTGAGTTCTATAGGAATTTTCAAACATCTCGTAAAATTTCCTTCGAGTTCAGAAAAGTTTCTACAAACTTTGGCTCAAAATTGTTCTCTTAGGACATTACAACCCTTTCAAATGATAAATAGAAAACTAATTTTGTTCTGTTATTTTCTTAATGGATCACAGTATATGTAAACGAGAGCTTTTGCCGGTAGAAATCGTTCTGTGGTATTAAAATCGCAATCTGTAATACAGTGGCGTGCGAAATGCTGATATCCCATAGTTGAATAGTCCAGATTTTTATTTTGATGTCTCTTGGTTTTGTTCCATAATAAAACTAAAGAGATATTTTTACTTAAACATGGGTTCTTTTATGTACGTACAATATATCAGAAGATTTTTGTTATTTTGCTACTAGAGCACATAATGTGCGCCGTCGCCAATTTCCACATAAATATATTAGTATAAAGTAGTAGTAAGTAGCATTAGTAGTAGTAAACAAGTATGTAAGTAATAGTATTAGAATTGCATTTATGTAGTAACCGATATCGATAAGCATTTAAAATTTGATATACGAAATGGCGAATGCGCTCAGTATTGTGTGGTCTGGAAATGAAATAACAAAAATCTTCTGAACGGCTTATTTTGTCGAATTTATACAAGAGTATTATTTTGAAGTACACACGTCCCTTGTTTTAATTATGTTACATAACTTGGAGTAATCCATAACAGAACAAAAATATAAACGTTTATTATGCCAATTGTCATGTTTATCGTATTATCCGTTGATCATCCCTTACGGGACATCATGTATAGATTGACTTATCTACGTACCACGACAGCAGGAAACTTTATTTGATCCTAAAATATCCCGAAATATCTAATTACTCGAAATAACCTTGTGTGCCATAAGTCAGTGGTAGATTTTAAGAAAAACATTTCTCTATGAGTGTATAAAATCTCATTTAACGCCGAAGAAGCACAATTAACCCTGAAAAATAATCAATCCTTGTAGGTTACGATCTGAATTATTTCAGCCAACTTCGCTTTAGTCTGCTCCTTCATTTTTGATAAATTTGATACTTTAGAAGTCACGATTTGGAATTGTTCGATGTTCGGGTTTATGTAACATATATTTTATGTGTAGAATAAATCTTTTAAAAGGGAGTAAAAAAACTCGCAACCATTGTAAAGGTTGAATTTCTCTTCTTTTGTTGTTCGGGTCTATCAGTTGTATCGAACACGCGAAAAGTCAATTTGCTATATTGCCTTCGATGCTTTCGTTGATTTTACACCTTCGTATGTAATGAAATCAGTGTTTTGGTGCATAGAGGAAAGTGTATGGGTATTGGATGACACTCATGACAGCAGATGTCTCTAGAAATTGTTGATGATTTTAAAATCATACGTGTTTCATATTTCCAAATGATTGATTTGACGATATTACCTTCGATTCAAGATAATCCGTTATACGCTCAGTTTCACACTTAGAATTATCGACTAAAATTATCATTAGAATTGGGATTAAATGGATACGCATTTATCGCATTAATTGGGCGTTTTCATTATAATTTGGATTATAGTGGCCAGAAATAGTGGCTGATTAAAATTTCCTTTTAAACTTATGAGAATGACAGAAATGAATCAGATTACATTAAGGAATTGTAATTGTTATTATAAAATGTATTTAATAACTGGAGCTATTAATACCGTTAAAAATATAACGGCGATGAGTGCAGTTAGTTCATTAGCATCATCACAACTTTAATTAAACGGTTCTTACGAACTTCATAACGTAATTACATTTCTCTCCTATCGTTCCTGCTCCTCGTTAAGGACCTGTGCCATTTCCTGTGACGTAACTCCTTCGTTGGTAAAAAGTTCACGATTATGCCTTTGTGACTGGATGCGTTCCATTTAGAAGCGTGAGACACTTTAATAATTGGTCATTAACAAAGCCAAACGTTAGGTAGGAGTGCAAAGCCCTTGGTAATTGTGACCGACTTCAAAGGACATCAAGCTGCTTTTATTCTGCGATACGTTTTTACATTTAGACGGTATAGTAATAATAGTACATTTATTTTCAAAAGGAATTACCCGATTGCAGAGAAAATAAATAAAACTAAAATCAAAAAATATATATATTCGAAATTAAAATGAGAAATCAAGGGAAATACAATTATTGAGTTAAATCAATGAAATATATCACGCGATCGTCCCAAACGGTAGCTACTGTATGTGTACATGGCTAATAGGCGAAATTTGTCGAGCTCCCCTGAGGAGGTTTCTTTCTGTAGTATTTAAAATAAATATTTTTCAAATAGTGTCCAAAGTATCACTAGGGTTTTTGTATAAATGCAACCATATCATCTAAGCATTTTAAAATTTGCTACGAACAAAAGAATGATATGAAATTTTTCTAGTAGCTAAGTTAGTGGAAGCATTTCAGTTTGCAATAAAAAAATCTCATAAAATAGAGAGGAAAAATAGTGAAATCGAGGCTAAATTAGTAATAGTGGAACGTTTCTTTGTGAATTCATGATCACAGAATTATAAATACGATCATACTAGGCTTTTTAAAAATTTAGCCTAATTACAGAGCACAGCTGTAGGTCGGTAATCATCCAGGTATTGGGAATATGGCGAGTTTTTAAAATAAAATAATAAATATGGCCAATGGTAGCGAAAACATGTACAAACGGTATTATCCATTATCCATTAAAAGTATATTATCTACAGCAGTAGTAAATTCCTCGTAAATCACGACGTTGATTATGTGCACACTCAATGGACATTTGGGTCTATTCTTTATGCAAATTTAACCGTTTGGCTTTATTCCTTGTACGTATTGATTGATAAGTAACAACCGTAACCGTCGGGTTATCGAGAATTGTAGCTATTAACTTTATTTTTCTTGCTTATCAAAGTCGTTACGTTTGTGCAGCTTTGGTAATAAAAGGTAATGTGTCTTTGAAATGTCGGTAAAAGTGAGGTTATATTAACCGTTAACTTATTTAAAACGTGAGGACCCTTAAGGACACGTTGGAAGGACACAGATGGATCGATAGAGGAAAAGAGTTTCTTCAATATATTTGATGCAACTGTTATGGATAGCAATTAAATTGTTAGCTAATTTCAATTTAATTTCTGTGGAAGTAATTGCATAGTACATGTTTAGACGTCTTAGTTGCTATGGTTGTTATATAGTAATCAACACAAACATAGCGATTCGCCTAAAGATAATGATTGTTGTCATTTTATTTCAATCTAAATCACTTCAATTGAATTGATGTAAAACTTGTTACGTAACGACCTTAACAGGTATAACAACTTAGTCACATAATAGACGCTATTATTGTGGTGTGTTGAACAATTAACCTCTTTTGTAATGTGTACTTTAGCTTCTAGCTTGTGTCATCAAAGCAGTTGTTATCGATTGATCCTATAGTATTGTGTGAAATCTGTACCCTAACTCGTTGTTCTTAGCAATGTCGAATATTCAAATTTCTCGAAGGGTCTTTTGTAGTTGAAATTCGACGTATTTCTTTGTAAATTAGGGAGAAAGGGTGGAAGCACAGTGTATGTTAAAATAATCTTGTAAAAATTTGATCGAGCCAGAAAGCGTAATCCCATAGGGCGATCTAAAATCGATTAGGGCAGATTTGCTACCTGTAAACGTGCTACATAGGGACGCCCCTTTTACTGGCAGAAATTATACCTTAGTTAAGATATATGTTATTTCACTCATACTTTTTCATCGAGGTTATATGTTATCTATGTGTAATAGCTACGTACTGTAAAATAGTGATGGACTATGGCTAAGAAATATAAATTACCTCCTGAGCTAGCTTTCCTGAACATTAATGATACTTGATGTCCCCCCTACTGGTCCAATACATTAATTTCGATTTTAAAGTAACCTCGCAGACCATAACCAAATGTTTCCCACTTGTCCCAATGGAAATTTCTACCATGGCCCATTTTCATCCCGCCGGCGCATCCCTTAATCTCGTCCCCCTCGACGACTATTCCCTTTTGATCCCGCTTTAATTCGTCTCGGCGGCCGATTGAAAAGTTCCCTCATCCCTATTCTTCCCGCCGGTCCCGGCTTCCTCGGTAGTTTTAGATTTAATCCGGGCAGATATCCCCGGAGCGATGTTTAGAGCGTGCGATTGTTTCGATCTGCCGATGCCGTTACCATCAGGAGCGTGTGGTATAAATTGTGCACTCGAATCTTAAAGGGAAATAAAGCGAGCCGGCGAGAGTGGGAAAGATAGAGGGAGGAGGGTTAAGAGGGTTTAGTAATTTACTTCGGCGTAAGGTACAGGAAAACCTGTACGGAAGTAGGGAATCGATAGTTTCATGACCTGGAATAAGGGGGGTAAATAAACCTTGGAGTGCGTTCGCAGGTACGAGATTCGCAGGGCAATTTCAGGTCGAGTATCGTTATTATTATTGCTATTATTCGGTAACGGTGCAGGAAGCGGTTTGGTGATATTGTTATCGGGGCGCCGATATAGACGTGCATGCATTAATTAAAGCAAGGTTTTTTTTTATCTCAATATATAATGAGTGTCGATAAAAATAGTCCCGACAACGTTTAGAACGTATTTCGGCGGGTTTATAAATTTGCGTTTTAAAAGCTTTTGTGTTCGATCGATTGCCCTGTTTTAATAGTCTTCATTCGATCCGGTTTCGACAGTTATAGTTAAGATATATACCTGAAACTTTTATTAATTAAATTAATTAATGTCTATAGCTTCAAATTATTATTATTTATTATTATCTAACTTTTCAGAGGGTTAGACTACAGTAATTGCCTCAAATTCAAATCTAGAAGGCTAACAAATGTCTCAGGTAATTCCATTTCAATCTTAAATGCTACAAAAGTCTATAATAAAAATTACTGGTTCTTCTATACCGTTAAACCACCAAAAACGTCTAAATCTAATCTAGAAGGTTTAGACCATACCAATGAAAAACTGTAGTCTGTAGAAATAGTTTTAGAATTGAAATCTAGATGGCCTTTGCAAATTTCAAACGTTTCAATTTTAATTCTAAACGTTACAAATGTTCAACAGACGAAAGGAAATATTCCAAAAGCTCTTTTGGGAACCTTCAACCAACCATACCTCTAAAGGTAGATTTCCATTTAAATTTTTTTCATTTATAAGGGGTATTAAAGGACACAAGTAGCTAAAAGACAGGCAATGAAACCAACTAAATTTTATCCGACGTTTTATCAGCATATTTTGTGAACCAGCAATTTTGTGCAATAAGTCCATTAGAACGAATTTAAAATAAAAATTCCAGGAGTCTTCATGAAAATATGTATTGCAAAAATGCTTCAAAATCAAATCTAGGTAGTTTATCACAGTTGGACAATGTAAATTTCCATTAGAAGTCTCAGATATACTCCAAAAGCTTCTTTATTATAATTACAATTATTAGATGGGCTCTGACTCTGACAGAATTCTGAGAGGAACCCTGGAAATTCCTGTACAATTTTCTAAGGCCAGAATTGGTTTAAAATTGAAGTCTGGAAAACGTATGGCAATTTAACATGTTTCGATTGCAATGTGCAGAAGGAACATTCCAGATGTTTTCCTATGTTTAAACAAGTTAAAAAAGTAGCACAAAAGTCGGAAAAGTCGCAAATTTCTCGGTGACACTTGGAATCGGTTGATTTGGGTCTGACGAACACGACACGGTCGGAAAATGCACGATCTAAATCTGTGATAGCCGGAAAATTCGCGGGTTTTCCAGAAACACTTGAAATCTGTCAATCGAACTTCCAGCGGTACGGTGTGGTCGGAAAATGCGCGTTTAGAAACCGTAAAGGACGGAAAATTCGTGAATCTTTTAGGGACATTTGGAAGCTGTTTACCGACCTCCCATGGGTATTTGTCTACTTTTACATAAAATTACTTTTCCATCAAATTTCTCTCGCGCCACGCGGTTACTTGCATAGTTGTGTACATCCTCCGTTCCCTTGATACATCATTTTCAACTTGTGTATTCGGTTCCGGTCGCTTTTATTCTTTCCGGGTTTCCTCTTTCACCTTCGATTTTTCCCGCGGGCATTAATTTGTGCAAAATGTTTATTATTTCGCGGCACGCGAACCGACAATGACGTCTTCAGACATTTTTCGGGAACGTTAAGTGGCTTCATTCCCGTTCGGACGACGAATAAGGGGAACGATAATTCCTGTACGAATTCTCTGCGTGCTTCTGGATTCCAGTAAATACATTTTAAGGAGGAGATTTGAGAAAAATTACTTGATGGATGTTTTAGAAAATTGCCAGGCGAATGTTTTGTTTTACTTTGAAGTGAGATTTTTTCCGTCACGTTTCGTCGTTCTCTGGCAGGAATTTTTTCCCTGTAAATATCTGATAAATAAGTCCTCGATCTCAACTCGGAGTTTCCGGCTCCCGTTATTTTTCTCCCTTTTCCTTCTTAATCCAGAACGCGTAGGTAATTTGAAATTTCACCAGATAATCTCGACTGTTGAACATAAAGGCCTTATCGCTCGGATTCGTGCCCCATTTCGTTTTTAATTAAAAATCGTACGACCTTTCGGCGAAGGCCGATCAGTCGTCCTTATCAGAACAAGGCTTTTTTGTAATGCGTCCCGCTTATCCCGCTCAAAAATTAATCGCAGCACTCGTATATTTTAATAATAATTCACGGTCCTTTCCGTCTGCGTCGTATACCGTTCGTTGTACTCGTACAACGGGGTTATTTGATCGATATACGAGGATAATTAACTGACGGTTTTGAAAGGTCGGAAGGTTCGTATTCTGCCACGTACCGATGTTATATGCATTACTTTGATTAGATTTACTCGTCGCCGTTGTCATTCCTCCTTGGTACTTGGGTTCAAGCCTCAAGATCAGTCATGAATACACGTGAATTTGAAATAATTTGGAATAGGTTTTGATGCTGGAGTTTTCTCCTTTTATCCATATAGTCTTCAGGAATTTTTTTCAGAAATCCTTCAAGTAGTAGCACATCATAAGAATGACCTATCAAAAATTAGATAATTTTTAAAAGAATTAGTTATAATTTATCGTGCAACACTTTAATTTCTTCAGGATTGATTGCGTTTTTAAGAAATATTTTTAGCTGAATTGCAGGGCCTTTAATAGACATTTTAAATTCCTGTGATACATGCCTAATCCTTCAGGATCTTCATGGTTGAGCACTAGGAAATAATTCTGGCAATATTTCTAATCTCCTCTTAAAGCTGGATAAATTTTGAATTTAGGCAATCTATAAATTGCTAAGAATAGCTGTAGTGTACCGTAAAATTCTGAATGTCCAAAGTTTTTGGAGAGATATTTTCTTCAGGGAAGAATTTGAGATATGGAAAATTTTCAAAATTAATTATATTTAAACCTCAGTGATTTCAACCGTTAATAAAATGTGTTGAAATTTACTAGGAACAAACCTGCAAACTCCATTTTCAGAAGAGATTTCTCACAAGTAAATCCAAATGTTGGACAGTGCTAACACTAAATAACCTGAATTTTATCTCTACAGTCCAATACAGAAAATCTTGGAAAATCCTTTGAAAACCGAATGAAAAACATCTGATCCTTCAAAAAATATTCAAAAACCTTGTATTCCTGCTGGATTTCAACGATTCTTATAATACTTTTCATGTAATTTTAGGTCTATTATGAGGTTCATAAAATTGTACAAATTTTTTGGGGTTTTAGAAATTTTTCCTTAATTCTTCCAAACATCAAAAGAGCGGCTGGGCACAGCGGTTACCATTATTTTGAATAAACTGTACCTACTTGTAAAGTTGGTTTGACCTTTTGTAAAATGCACCGGAAATAGCGGTACATAAAACTCAAGTTTCAGCATAATACATGAGAGGAATACCACCGGGTAGAAGGCGAGAAGCCATACGTAACTTCCCTAAAAGATCCCCCTAACGAAATTTCCCATTAGCAGCGCTTGTATCTCCCTCGCTAACCCGAATGGATCCCTAGTCGTCCTTAAACTGTAAACCATCCCCAAAACGTCGAGGATATTCAGCGATTAAAGGTGGAAGAATCGTAGATCAAAAGCGTCGGCGGACGATGATTCGCTCTTTCATCGCAGCCCAGGGAATAAAACGGGAACTTCTAAAGATCCATTAGCGTCAAAAACCACGCAACACCAGACGGATGTCACTTTAGGTTCCCGCTTAACGCGGGAAACGATAGGAATAACGTGCGATCGCGAAAAAAACCGAGCACAGGCGATGATTAATGGGGAAGTAGGAAAGGGACGATCGGGAATGACGTAGGAGTACAAGAATATTTACCTAGTCTGGGTGCATTTGATGAAGACAGGCGCGAGAAACGTGGAAATTGGGATATAGTGAAGGTGGCCACGTTACTTTTGCGATTTATCGATTTTTAAACAAACTAAAGGTACTTCAGCTTTAATTGGATAGTCTCCATGTAATCATATACCCATGCATTGAATTACGTCAGGTATATTTAAATAAATTATAATGGAGGACATCAGTTCCTGGTCAAATATACAATATTCTCTCAGTTACTGCAATAATTCAATGAAGTAGTTTGTCTTAAACTAAGAAACTTCGTCTACTACTACTATAATGCTAATTGTAGCTAATAGTCAGCTACCCCAGAAAATTTCCAGGTGACTTAGCTAGTTGGTCTAGTTATTACATACCTTTAATTCCTGGATTTGGTTAGTCAGTACTTAACTGGTTAGTAGTCAGTTGAGCTAAACGAGGCAATATATATCTGACTTAGCTAGTCAGTCTAGTTATGTTCGTCACATTCCCTTCTCATATTTAGTCTGGTACATTTTAGTTTGGTAAGGGTTATCCAGAATAGATGTTAATCAATATTATCAATCATGATTGTGATGTAAGTAAAAACTAGTCAGTTAGTCTAATCCAGTCGATTTCCTGGCTAATTGGTTAGCCAATTTTTACTTTAGTAGAGTTAGTCAGTCTTTACTTTAAGGCAGTTAGTCAGACTAATTTATTAGACGGTTATTCTGACGTTGTAGATCAATTGTTGCTTTAGATGGTCATTAATTAGTTAATAATTACCCGGCTAATGAAAGATGGTCAGTTAGTCATGCTGTTTATGTCCAGTTTTGTTATTATTTCACTTTTATTTCTGGTTTTCTGTGCTTTCTACGGTAATGAAACTTGGTCAGGTTACTCTATTAGTGAGTAATTGTGATGGGGCCATTTAGTAGTCGAGAGGTATTGATACTCATGTATTTAATTTGGAATTGATTAACTTGTGGTAATAGTTAGTAAATAGTTGGTTTATGTTACTTCAGTTATTGAGTTTGACTGTCAATATACGTATGCTTGTTTGATAATATTTTCTAATAAAATTTTGCCACAGTTAAAGTGTAAAATTCGAAATATAAATTAAAATTTCATTTTCTGTTAATGTATACAGTACCCGCAAAAAACATACTTGGTTCCGCCATTGATTGGACCTTTATGCAAGGGCGTCCTTTTTTCTTTTTCTATAAGAATAGGGCAATTAATGATTATTACTATTAAGACATTATTAGAACGTGAATATATGAGGCTTAATAAGGTGTATGTTTACCATACATTTAATTATTTAAATAATAATATTACACATTTTTCTACGTAGTCTTATTAAAAAGCAAAATCATTGAGAGGGATCTAGTGTCTATGGAAATTGACGTCCTTGTAGACACATCAGCTGAGGAATGGTATAAATTCTTTTAAGAAATATTATTCCCTTTAAGAATAATAACTGTAAGGCGTTTAAGACACACAGTGTGATTAATAATTTTTATTAACACAACTCAGAAATACAAAAGTTGCACGTGGATCCGGCGTTTAGTAATAACGCTTATTATTCACCCGTGTTATCGAGGAGTATTTTTTTCCGGAAGTTCGTGCGCACTATTCTACCAAATAATTTCATTTATGAAAATTTTCATAATAAATTTTCATAATAAAATAATAAATAATTAATAATAAATAATAAAATTTTCATAATAAATTTTCATTTATGAAAATAATTATGAAAAGAACGTTCCGCATTTAAACCTACCAAATTTTTTTATTAATCTCATGATAGTCAACAAACGTTACATTCTCTATCCTTCCCGGCGCATTTTTGTGCCGGTTCCTCGTCCTGCGGTTATTTGTTTGGCTTTGACGCGAACCCGATTAATCCATATTTACTTTTCCCGTACCGGAATGGAGATTCCTCGTCGGGAGGGGCGCGCGCGGGCCGGTAATCTCGTCTGGAAAATCGGCCCGCTCCTGTAGGGAAATTGTACGGAGATTATAATTGGATGAAAGGCTATCCTGCGGGGATTCATTTGGAATTGGCGCGGTCCTGCCGGATCACGGCTAATGTAGGTACGTACGGATACGTTATAATTGGGTTTTTATGGGGCGGAACGATTGTTTCTTCTGAGGGAAAGGCGGAGGGATAATTGGAGCTGCGGCCCGATTCGGGCCGTGAAGAATTACCTTTGACGGTTAAAAGGGGAAAAAATTTGAGTTACCGCGGAGGGTTTCAGGGGAGTTTTCGCCGTTCTCAATGTTTTTGCAACGAATCGCCTCACCGTCATCAGGTGATTAACTTTATTTTATCTCAAAGAATTATGTGAAGTGTTTTATTTTGAGGAAATTTATTGTTTCCGCACCTTAATATACATAAAATTTACCGAAATTAAGATGGGAGGTTTAAGACTTGGGATTCGGTCAGGTCGTTGTTTTTTAAAGTTAAAAATTTATTTTCAGCTATAGCTGACAATTTACCACTTTAATTTATGTAATTACTTACGAAAAATTGAATACATTTTCTAGCCAAAGTTCTTTCAGGCGAAATCACGATGTTTCGTCGAAACATCACATTTGTATCATTTGTTTTGTCATATTTATATCAAGATCATGATTTAAGTTTTCACCAATAACATTCTTATACTTTCGAATTCGCCATTTCTACCAAACAATGTTAAGTTTTTTATTTCTCAAAATTTTGCATTTATATGCTTAGTATTTATCCCTTGAAGTCGTCGAGATCCTTTATTAAACTTTATTCTCCAAATTTTTTAAGTATATGTAAAAAGACGAAACGCTTTTCTACGTCTACGTAAGTAGCAAAGAGGATTAAAAGACCTTAAAAGGAACTAGAGTGCTTTATCTGCACTCACTCACAAGTTTTTCAAATTTTTATACTGTTAACAACAGAAGTGTGTCCTTTTCACTACTCATTTCCACCCCTAGAATAAAGGATGTTGTCATTTGAAATAGTTTTCTGATATCAAATTATTATACAAAGAAATTTTTTGGATATTATGGTATATTATATGTTAAAAAAATATGTGAAAACGTTTATGAGAGATTCCTGTATGCAATAGAGTCAGAAAAGGGATTTCCCATGCTCAAGACATATATGATTGAGAAAAACACTAAGCAATAACTAAAATGTCAATTATGATGCCTTTACAATTGTGGTTTTACTCTAACTGTCCTGTAAAATATGGGGAAATGTTTTTACTAATAACTGTTCTGCTGTAGTATAAAGAAAATATCATTATGGGACCTGAAAATGTAAAAACGAACACCTAAGATCGGGTAAAATATTGTTTTATCACCTAAGAAAAATTCAAAAAAAAAATATTTAGTGATATTTGATAGCTCCAACTCTTTCGTGGGAATATTGAGTAGGTTTCCATTGTAATATAAAGTAACAAACAAAATTGATGAAAGTTTCTGATAGTGTTAATAGAAGAAAAACTCCCCAAAGCTCGAAAAATTGGGGTTTTTGACGATTGTAACATACTAACTATATTCAAAAAAGTTATTATAGCATAACAATGTTAAATTAGAGAAGTTTCAAGCAAGTTTATTGGCGGGTTAAAAATAATATGGGTGTCTGTTACAAAGTTTTTAGTAGAGTTTTTTTTATAATAAGCTTGTACCTAAGCGGCTCGAAGCTCTTACTGTCTTAAATAAATTTTCTACATTAAATATGGCCGAAATCAATAATTTTTTTGAAATTTAAAAATTTTCGTAAATGTATAAAACTTAAATTTAACCAGTAATATTCTAAATCTTGCCATGGAAAGCAGGTTAGTCATTCAAACACATTTCACATTTAAGCGCAATAACAATCACTCTAAAAAGGCATTTCCACCATCTATTTTCACATCAAACCATGGAAACTTCCACTAAATTCACAGTAATGCTCGAATCATTTGCCTTTGTTGATAAAAAATTCGCAGACGGCATCGTTAAATTGTCGGACGGGACTGGAACAAAGTTATTAATTGCCAATTAGTAATCTGGATATAACGAGAGCTGTCGAATGTCCCCATTAAATAAATCGGAAAATTTAATTTAGACCGCAGACGAAACCATCGAATCGATACGATTACAAATTGGCAATTTCGGGGTTGCCTTTCACGAGTGTACAATGGATAGAAAAGGAAAAAATTGTCGAAAAACGAGGGTTCAATGCATGAATTCAAGTAAGAAATTCAATAGGTTTCAGTAACGAACAGTTTGTTTGGAAAATAGTTTTTATCAAAGAGGACGGACCTATTAAAGGTACCAAAATTTGTGCAGTTGAATTTCCTTCTTTTCTCGCTTTCCCAAATCGTCCGCTCGTTTTGATCCCACATTCCCCTAGCCCCCTCTCCCGTTTTATTCAATATACACTTTTTGTTATTTATACGCCGTCCTCCTATCGATAACATCCTTTAATCCGGATTGAATCCTCTGGGATTCAGCCTTTCTCGATGGTACAAGTGGCTGTTTCAATTAAACTCCCAACAATCTTCTACCTACACACACAATCTATACGTTCACTTGATCCTTTCAGAAAAGGGCTGTTTTAAAGCTCTTCCATTGTGAATTCAATACGTGGGAAATTGTATAGGCTCAGATAATTTGTTAGTTCATTAGAGAAATTAGGGAACCTCCAGCAAATAAGGGGGTAAGGATTAATGGTGGTTATGAGGCAAAATATCGTGGTGGTATCGTTTACAATCAGGAGTAGAATTACCAATAAATCTTAGTTGGGTGAGCGAATGGTAAATAATCGGGGTTTATACCGTCCTTCCACTTTATTATTAATTTTTATCGGTCAAAGCGCGGACCAGCAATCTTTGACGTCATTAATTTAGGGTTGTATCCAGTAATAAATTTTTCTGAATGACTGTTTGCCTCTCTTTAAGGTGACGTTATTAGTGTTTACTGCGACCGTCGATGATGTGCCTTAATATACCTTACAGATTATATTAGGCGGAGAAAATTCGGTAATCAGCAGTTCGTGGTATTCCTTGGAATAATTTTATTAACGTTTTGAAAATCATGTTTATTATTATTTATAATATTACAAGCGGTACAATGTTTTTCGTTTCTCGTTCTATGACCGTATTCGTAAATCGATTGGGTTCATAGTTTCAAAATTGATTGGTTGAATTGGGAACTAAGTGTTATCCAAATTTGAATATAATAGGATAGACAAGTCTCAAGCCTCACAGAAATAAGAAGGACATGAATTTCGTATGGATTCACACAACAGATGGTTATAATTTTACCCGAATCACGCCCCATTAGTAAAGTAAATTGAACGTAAATTTGGATAAGGATCTGACATTTCAATTCGATCCCCTCTCTTGGATCCATCTTAGAGTCATAGACAGAAGGATTTTCCATGTTTTCACGCGGTCCATAACTCTGGCTCTGAGTTTAGATGGAAAGTGGCGTTACGCGTCGCCACAGCAGGTATGAGAATCGAATTTTCCGGCTTATTAACCCTCCACGATGCCCGTATTTGCCCGTCCGGTCCCTTCGACTTTTACATCCTCGCGTTACGTTCCTCGGCCGTAATATGGGACCGATCGGGTCCTTCGGGAGGATTTCAATTTGGCCGCATTCAAAACACACCCGGAACCCTTTATACCCGCGGATTTTCCTCCGGCGCTTAAGAAATCGCGACTCCCCCGTCGACGATTCGATTGCAGGGATGAAACACGATCATCCGTTACGTCAGATCAATATTTATCATTGGTGCACGGTCATTTATATTCCCCTCGTTTTTTCCATTTCCTCGCCCCCGGAGTTACGGGTCCGATAATTTACGGCCGGGAATCGGGATTCGGCCGATTACTCTCCCGGAGATAATAAGTGCTTTCAGGTGTTACGTCTGGAGGAAGGCCCACACATTTTCGACGAAGATAATGCGCAAACTTGATTCTTTATTCAATAACGAGGGGGAAAATAAAGCTAAATCGGAGGCGAACGGAAGATCGGGACGTTCTAATGGCAAGGGAAATGGGCGCGTATATACCGAATTTTTCACAACTGCGCTTAATAACTAGTGAAAGTAGACCGCTTCTTTGATTGAAAATAAAACGTGTGGAAGTTTTAGTATTTATGGGATGCGTAATGCACGACATGTAGTTCATGTTTGGCTATAGTGAATAATTCCGGGGAAATTTAAACTTCAACTTTCAATGGTTTTAAATTTTTGGGTTATATGAAATATGATAAATAATTCTTATTATTGTGAATTTACATCTTTTTTCTTGAAAGTCAAATCACTAGTCAAACGGTTAAACTCATGAATTGACGTAACTATGCTTATTTAAAATATTTGTATAAAATTTAAAATTTTGTTTTAATGTAAATAAATAGAAATAATAATTATCCGATTATTAAAACTATTAATTACACTATTACTAACAGTTCTTACTAGTTTAGTAAAACATGTTCGAATTGATTTTGGCGCCACTCATACCTCTTCAGCCGTTCAAAACTGTCACCACGTTTCTATACTTTACATTTTTTCCCTTCGCTTATTCTCATTTTCTATAGCCCTCTATCTCAATACCCCCTTAATTTTTCGATAATACAACTTCACATTATTAAAGTACACTCGGTAATTCGAAGCACGAAACCCGCCGTTCGTAGTCAACGTAAAGGCCATAAATCCCGCCCGTAATCTCTTTATTTGTATCGTCCATTTCCCGCAATCGCGAAACACTTTTAATATTAACGGCGCAATAAACAGGGTGGCGAAGTATCAAAAACTTCCATCTCGTAAATAACGGAATATAAAAGCCGCGTCTAATGTTCTCCACTAATAACTTTAATTATCATCTGGGACGAGAACGTACGTACGTACGTAACGCGTGGGCTTACAGATTTAAGGCGGTGGAGTTGGGAAATTTTACGAAGACTTAAAGTGTTCTTCAGGCTGGTTTGCTAGTAGGGTGCCAAAGTTATTTTTCATATAATGATACACAGCGCGTTTTCAAAGTTGAGAAACTATTTGGACAGGTGATCCTTTGTATTGGTACAGGTGTACAGGTGACCCCTGTATATGGACAGGGGACCCTTTGTATCACTAGAATTTCACCTATGCTGTATGGTATTCAAAGGGACAACGTGGAAATGACCAAAATTCAAGTGACCTGTACCTGTTAATATTTGTGTGGTATATACAAAAAGGGTGAATTGTGTTTTTCCACCCTTTAGCGTTAATTACAGTGATTTCCTCATGTGTAGCACTTGGGATATGACGAAAATCACTAGATTTATAAAGTATTGCACATGTGAGTTAAAGAGATACCTAATTACGCCTGTGGCGAATTCGCCATAAAATATGCTTTGGCTATTAAAAGATTAATTATAATTTATCATTCTGCGTGATGAATTTTGCTTTGTCTGAAGGTATTGAAAACACTGTTTTCCACGTTCACACAGTGTCTTTTAGAAATTTTCCTGAAACTTTTATGCCATCAATTTCTCAAAAAATCCAATCATTTTAAACACATAATAAGTAAAATCCTTTTAAACGAATAATGCCTAATGGCAATAATGAACAAAATGCCTTTATTTTCGAAATACGAAACCCACGTTATTGCTATTTTATTTCACTATCATATCACTATCACTATCACTATTATATTATATCACTGGACATGAGAGGTTACACAACGCGTTTGTCTCCACTATTGGTTAGTTATCACAAGAACAATCCGTCCAAGGGACGATTTACTCCTCCGTTCATTATCCTGCGGATTAATTAATTGATAATGTTAATTTAATGTTGCGTGATCGGCTGGGAGGGGGAACACGTCACTCCGGCCTGGAAACGGTATGTTTATCTTGTACGAGCGTATTCATCGGCACGAACGGCTGTAGTTTCGTTTATGTGCATGTGTTCGATTGTTTCCTTATCGTTTGTGAAGTGATTTCGAGGCGTGATAGACAAACAGTTTCGCACGTCGAGGCGAGATGGGTAGTTTACGGGAAAAATCGACGTTCTTACGGGTTCGAAACTGCTGTACTTGTCTTAATGGCGGAATTCGTATTGAAAAATATCTTCAGACGATGCTCGCTTTAACAGAAATACTTACTAAGAAAAATCTGCTTTACGTTACGTACGTTTTTATGATTTTCAGGCGCTATTACCGTCCTTCCAAATATTTCCTTCGGTTCCTTTCGAGAGATTATTTTTTGCTCACAACGTACATTTACTTTTCTTCGAATATCGCCTGTGTTCAGCATGATAAAATTTCCTTTTTTTGTACGTTACTTCTATAAAATTAGGTCTCGTAAAAGCATGGCGAAAAGGGTCCTAAAGGCGGTATTAACATAATATTCGATTTTGGCTTAAAATATACGGCACAACAACCGATGCGATTTATTGGAGTAATCATTTGTAACGGTTTTTATGTAGAAATGTTTATGTTTCTTAAATATTATGGATTTATTATTAAAGTAGTCTACGAAAAGAAATTTCTGATGGAGAATTTGGAGAAAAAATATTTATTTACCCCTTACAGTTTGCTTCTGTAGTGTCGTTAGTTGTAATGCTGTCGTATTTCTAAATGAACGCCGTTTATTTATCGACAGCTCTACGGACAGCCTGAGAGTCGTTGCACGGAAATAAATTTCTACTGTACATCTTAAAGGAAACTATTAAAGTGTTACATTTTCCTGAAAGCTTTAAAACATCATGAGTATAAGGAAATTCATGGGGAATTATAAGATTATCAGCTTCTTAATGGGATTGCTGGGTGGATATCCGCATTATCTTTCTTTATGTAATAGTAGAGCCAATGCTCATTAATACATTTGACGACCATGGTGACAATTTTTGTAGGAAAAATAAAATGTTAAATGTGAATCCATTACTGACGCTGTAAAAATGTGCTAATGCCGCCTCCACAGATCACAAAACAAATTATACACGCAACAGTTGATAAATTTAAATTTCCTTAACTCTTAAGAAATTCTTTCCTATTAGTAGAGAAAGTTGAAGCAGGAATTTTTGTTGATTAACAGATTTAGAAAAGTTGGCAATGAGCACTTTTCTTAATTGTTTACTGATGCTCTTAAACGAAGTTTTGAATAGTCTCTTATTTGACTGTTCTGTTTATTCCTTTTTAGAGAAAAGTTATACTACAATTGTTGCGGGAATTAGAATAGAGGAACGCGGAAAAACCTTTAAAATCATGATTTTAACTATGTTTGAAGGTGTTAGGAAAATGATATTAATACATTTTCACATGTTCATAGTCATAACAACGAAAAAATTAAAGCGGAATTTATTTAGGTTCAACTTAATATTTTATTTATTAATTTATTATTGCTGTTTAGTGCTGTTCCTTCGAAAATTATGTGAAAATGTAGCCAGAAAATCTGTTATTTCTTTTTAAGTAAGTGACGCCATCCTTAGAGTCCTAAAAAAATTTGGAATCTAGGGTTTATTTGTAAAAAAAGTGTACGATATATTTCACGATTTAAAAGTTGTATTTCCTTCAGAAAAATACCCAAAAAAATATTTTTTGACTTTTTAAACTATCTGCCACCATCTAGAAAACTCTGAAAAAATTCTGAATGATCGGGTTTTTTGTTAACGACGTTTAAAAATATTTTTCGGACTTTGAATGTCGTATTTTCTTCGATGGAAATATGAAAAATCTCCAAAAAATCGGTTTTTCATTTCTTAAAATGTCTGTCACCATTTTTAAATTCCTGAAAAAAGCTTAGCTCATGAAATAACTGAGATATTTGAAAAAAAAGCAAAGAACTTGAAGAATCACAAAGCACAGTTAATGCCATGTGCTATTAGCACATACCACGTTATTTCTTACATATTAAACATTGTGATATCACAGTTGTAATTGCCTGCATTAAATCCCAAATTGTAGTTAATAGTTACTTTTACAGAGTAAATTTTAACGAAGCAAACGTTACAAATTTTCGACTATTGAGCAAAGTGTAACATAAAAACTAATTAATTTTTTATTTTAACTGAAACACGTGATTCAAATCCCTCCGAGGAATATCCAAACAAATCCGAATTTAATCATTTTAACTGCGATTATGTCGTATTAATTAGACGTGTTTGTTGCACGTTGAATATTCCGCCATTTTCCAATAACGCTTCAAGTTTCACTCAAACCGTTTGGATATTAATCAAACAACGACCGTACCTAATTAATCCGCAGGTATTAATTAACATTTTAGCTCTAACCTTCGGAGCGAAATTCTATTACCGCCACCTCTGGAACGACTTTTTCCAGACGTAGAAAAACCGCTATTCACCTCTGAAAATAATGAAACTGGGACACGTTTTTTAAACGCACCTTTCAAACCGTGATTTATGAAGATTTCAATGGACTTTTCTCGGCCGCCGGATGAAAGGGACAGACGGCTCTTGTCGCTAATTTAGATAGGAATATAACGAAGTCAGGTAACTGGAAGAGAAAGGTTTTTTAAAATGAAGCTGGAGGAGTGAAACGTTAAGTGTCCTGCATTGCTGCTTACTGCGCCACTCGTTCTCCGTGTTTAGAGTAATTTTGTAATAACTTTGTAGCAAAGGTTTTCTCGGCGGTTTTAATTAGACCAAAATGAGTTCAAAATTTCACTGGTGGTCCAATCGGACTCACCCTCAGAATTTATTTAATTGCTTTTGAATTGATCCAGGAGTTTCCAGGAAAACTGTAATGATAAAAATTACCTTTTTCGTAATTAGTAAACAAAATTGCATTGCTGGCAACATTACTTTGAGTAAATAAGAAAATGTTTGCATTTCCAAAGAAAAATTGCCGTGCAGTAGTAATAACCAGCTTATTACTGTTTTCATCCTATCGATAATTAATTTTTTGGGATATTTTTCAAAACTTGTTGGAATTGGTATTCCAAATTTTTGGAAGTATTTAAATTTGGGGTCTGACGTTAATCATTACTTTTCTCTTGATGAATCCAAAAGTACTGAAAATTCACCAAAGTAATATACCCATAAGATCAGTGGTATCATTGGCATAAACTTGGTCTTCTTGGATAAATTACTGAAAGGTTACGACCTGTAAAGCCCTTAATAAATTTTAACGTAATAGCTAATTCTTAAGGCAATGTATGCCCACAAAAACCAGTGGTTGTCGGTGACAGGTAATTAAATAAATTTCACAACTTTCAAGCCATGACAGCTCAGAAAGTAAGTTAGTGGCTTCGAAATTTGTCGGCTCATATTCGAAGGAATACGGACCACATCACGTATGTCGTAATGCTCGGGTTGAACTTGGCAGATCTTTCGTAAACTTTCCGTCAGTGGAGTCCTGGATGAATATTTCATATCCTTCCATCAGATTCAAATTAGCTCGGTTTTCGGCGGACGCGATTCCTATACGTCTTGATTAAAAAGGATCTCCTCGACGTCTCCTTCCAATAAACGGCGATATTCAACGTATATAATGGATAGTGCTCGAGAAATAAAAGCGCTCCTCTTCTCTGGCAATCGAATTTTTCCGGTTTTTCTATAAATAGAACACATACTCCCTCTCGATACTGACAAGCTCAATTTCCCTCAATATCGAAGTGTCGTTTTCACCTTTGTCGCGCCGAATTCACTGTTTTATCCTTCGGTGTAACCTGGAAAGGGTTTTAAGTAAATTCCGATTGACAAGGACAGCATTTTAGGGCCATTACGAGGTGGGGAAAAGGGGGAAAATAAAACAGGCGTAAAGCTACGAGGGCGTTTTATTGTCGGCGACGATAATATTAATGGTGTCGATGGATGTGCCTCGAAGGTAATGACGCAGTTTTCTGAAATTGAAGGTTTCCTTGGGAGGCTTGCGTCATAATCGATTCAATCGTTACTGAAAATGTTTTTCTTAGATTGATTAATTACTGGGGTTGACGGTTACTTAACGAAAATTCGTGGGAAGCATCGGTTTAATTATAACATTAATTATTCGCTTGAATTGTCTCACAATTGTTTTCACTAAAATATACCTACGAGAAATCATACTTTCTGTACTAAATAGCGTGACATTTTCGTCCAAAGGCGGAAAACTCTTATAGTGTTACATGTAAATGCCGTCGTGAATATTTAAATTGAATGCGGCCTTTTTCCTCGTAACTTATTCAGTATTTTTCTAGTCTAGAGTTTTTTATGGCGCAGAGGTTCATTACAAATATTTATTTTATCCGATACTATCCTTATGCTCACAACTCTTTTCCATTATCCATTTACCCCTTGGTTTATTTATTTATCAATAGATAAATAAGCTAGTAATGTTCTCATAAGCCTTATTTCTCTTTAAATAAATAAATCTTCGATTCGTCGACCGTTCACCGAATCAGTATTTGTTGATAAAGGTATGTGAGCCATTTGGACATTTAAAAAGAGAAAATAATTTTTAATTAGTAGCAGGTTTAAAATAGTGATCAACAAGTAACTAGATATAAGTTTAAAATAAGAATAAAGTGATTAAAAAAATATTTTATCGTAAAATTAGAGTCACATCACATCGCTTCTACCAACGACTTGCAAGAAATGGCGAAGGCGCATACTAATACCATTAATTTTTTGTTTTACCCTTACGGTCCTGGTCGGGAGATTAGGGCAGAGTTATTAAATTAGTATATCATTGAAAATTTCAAAATCGTGCCTAGAGCTGCTTGAGGAAATTCTAGAATTTTAAGAGACATTTTTGATCGAATTTAGTTTTAAGGAACGTGACACTACGTTTCCTTGCTAACAGTTCTAACAAAATTTGTTTGGATGTTTCCTGTATCTTTTGTTTGTAAAGTAAAAATGTTTGAGTAGCGTATTAAGGGGTGCCTGAGAAATGTTAATAATTTTTCTAGGCGGCTCAAACGGTCTACTTATGGAAAGACGTTTAATGCGAGGTCTTTTGTAATTAAAATTATCCTATCTAATAACAAATCTGAAGGACTAATAAACCTTTTTGATTTTAATGATAGTCGAGGCACTTTATTTTATTTACTAATTATCTACGTATCTATCTATATTTACAATACCCTTTACAGAGACAATTTGTTGCTTATTATTTGTGTATAATAATAAATTAGTATTTATTACAACAAATCTAAAGAAATAATAATCGGTTTCACTTCTAATGCAACTAGGAAACTTTTTATCCATCACCTTTTCATCTGTAAAATCGTTTAAAATTAAAATAAACACAAAATTAATATTGTGGATTGCACTTAACATTTTCCAGTTGCATATGGGTATCTAATGTTTGAATGGGTCCACTATGGTCCTTAAAATGCTATGACCGCAAGAAAGGAGCTCAAGTGTCTTCGTTTTCTCACTTTTCAGTTCTTCTTTGGCATCAGCAGGTTGCAAGAAAGTTTGTTATTCAAAAACTTTTTAAATGCCTTTGTTAATAGTTGTTTTGGCTTTTCCAATTGAATCTGGAAAGAGAATAGAAAGGTTGCTATGTTATTAAAAAACTTTTAAAAGCCTTTGTTAATAGTTGTTTTGGCTCTTCCAATTGAATCTGGAAAGAGAATAGAAAGATTACTATTTTATTAAAAAACTTTTTAAAAGCCTTTGTTAATAGTTGTTTTGGCTCTTCCAAGAAAATAGAAAGATTGATAGAAAGTAGAGCTGATATTAGAAGGGCACACGATTTAATGTTCATATTAAATCGTGGATACAAAAATACTTGAAATACCTATCGTTGCTTTATTTATAGACTTTCAGCTGGATTACTTTTTGGTATCCAAATCCTACAAAAACATCCACCGATGGTAATTGGAGGAGTTGTTTTTCCAATCTCGTTCCATAAAAGCGTCCCCATCATTTAAATTCGATTCCGAACTTTCGCGGCCGCCTTCGGCAATAAAGCAGACCGAAATTACATCGAAAACTTTAGAGTGATAGATATTATATCAAAGTTTCGGTAACCGATGGACTCATAATTCATATTACATGTATTAATGCTCGTTTGAAAAACGATTTCGTGGGAATCGAGGCATGCGAGGCGAGCCGGGCTCGCGTGCCGCGTATTTTTTCGATATTTGTTCTCCCGCTTTTTTCCACAGTAATTGCTGTACACAGATTCCTAGAGCGATTTAAGGGTCGATATGCATCGCGTATCACGTTCTTTGTGCGAGCGTTTAGTCGAATCGCTTAACGAATAATTTACGTACGAATCGGACGTTTCGCGAGGTCGGAATACGTTACTTAATCCACGATTTACAGAATGAAATGGTTGCGGGATTAACGTACCGGGGCTTTAGTTTCTAGGAATCGACAAGGCGTTAATATGCCGAGTCTCATAGGGCGATTGAAGTAAAAAGACCTTCGTTAATTGAATATACTGGTTAATTGTGGCACGTCGTTTTTAGAAGTAAAATTTTCCGGGTTGTTTTACACACGTTTCGACCTGAATCTCAATAAAATGTTTAAGGAAAATGAGACTGAGGTTACCTCAAAATTATAGGTATTTACAGGAAATGGATGTTGCGATAATAACCATATTTAATGTCTATATGAGCTTCGACAATTCCTTCTTCTACGAAACTATGACTACTAATTTCAGTGCTAATGTTTTCATCCAAATTCTCATTCATGCACTCTTCCTAAATTTAGATTCTCATGCATTTTGTGTAAGAAAGGAAGCATTAAATACTCGCCTTTGTGTAGCCCGTTTCCTTGGTGGCCATACTTAAGAGTCTTGGACACAATATTTATCCCTATGCTAAGTACTCAGGCCAAAATTACATAATCAGATTGAGATATCATTGGGGCTAGAAATGCCTTCGAGATTAAATTTCCAAAAATGTCCTCATATTTCTTGGAATTTTAATTGAGGAATTAAAATCTGAAAAATGACCAAAAAATAAAGATAACTACGATTTACCCGCCTTTCTGATTTTTGCCACTTTGGACTTTGGTATTCTTAACAGCCTTTTCAACAACCCCAAACTATCTGCCGTAGCAAGTGTCTTCACATAACGGCACTGCGGATAGAAGTCAGGCCGTAGTTAAGTGACAAACGTTATACCTTCTACAGTGAAAAATAAGATGACTTCTCACGTTAAAAACGATCAGTAAAAAAGGCTGTTAGAAGCAGGTAAATTCTTTTGTGGGATTTACTTACCCAAACATTCTGAGGACAGTTGAATAATTCATCAATTTTCGCTAGATAAACCAGTTATGTGCAATAATGTTAGTAGCTTTTATAACAACTTCAATACGAGTTGACTAAAATAGTTGAAACTTTGTATTTTTCGTGTGGAAGTTCGTTATTAGACTATTGAATCTAGTTTCAACGGAACTGAGTGACCTAATAGGTTTTGATAAATTTTTGAATCTATCGGTATTTCGGTTTTAGTAAGTTAAGCCATCTACAAAAAGAGTGTACCAAAATAGTTGAAACGTTGTAAATCTACTAGGAAGGCCCTGTTAGATAATAATCTTTGGTTTCAACAGGATTGAAGGACCTGCTAGTTTTTTTGAAACTACTGAAATTTATGTTAGATTAGTGGGTCACATCTTTGGAAAGGGCTTATCATAACAATTGAAACTGTGTATATTAGTAGAGAAGTCTCTAATGCAACAATTGATTTAGTTTCAATGGGATTGAAGAACCTGTCAATTTTTTGTAATTTTTTTTATGTATCTGTTAGATAATAATCTTTGGTTTCAACAGGATTGAAGGACCTGCTAGTTTTTTTGAAACTACTGAAATTTATGTTAGATTAGTGGGTCACATCTTTGGAAAGGGCTTATCATAACAATTGAAACTGTGTATATTAGTAGAGAAGTGTCTAATGTTGATTTAGTTTCAATGGGATTGAAGAACCTGTCATTTTTTTGTAATTTTTTTTTATGTATCGTAGTTTCGGGGTAGATAATTTGACTATAGTTTCAGAATAAGTTTTCCAAAATAGCTCGAAATTATATTATTATTATATTTCTTACAACCCCATGAAAATCTTTGTTCCCTAATCGCTCTCACCGTCCGTCTAAACAATCTGATCGTCATGGACATTAAGGGAAAATTTGTACAGAAGCGTTAAGTAGGCCGATTACAAATCGTGCTGGATAAAAATAAAGCGTTTGATTTGTGACGCTATTCCTAAACTGGATTTAAAGGATATTCCTACCTGGTCGCAAATACACCCTTATAATGGCATTAATTTTAAAAATCGCGTGAATGAAACTCCGTATTCCGTTCCTGACCGAAACCTGGAATTAATTAGCGATAGCACGTCACGGATTAACTTAATTTTTTAACAGCTTCAATTTTTCCCCGCCGGCCTTGGCCAAAAAAGAACATTCTTTCCCTCTATTTATAACTGTCATAAATTATTTCCCCTGGCCGAGGTCTACGCGCGACCCTCGAATTAAAATAATACTTATGACACCATCCTTCACCGAATTGAAATTATACTTAACGATTTCTTTCAGATTGAGTGAACTACCTTTTCCCGACTGGGCTTTTGTAAGTTCGTTTTAACTCATTTAAACTTAGATTAGTAGAGAAGTGTAATTTATCTACTAGCTGATGTTTTAGATAGAAAGTTCTCTGTTTACGCGACTAGGAAGTGATACGGAAACATGAAATGTACCTTAGAGTTTACAAATACGGAATGAATGTTATGTTCTTCCTCCGCGTTTAGTCTTTAGATTCACCACGGAGTTATGATAGCGTTTCCGTTCACAATGTAACGAGGATCTGGTTAATTAATCCGTTACAAAAGCACCGAAGACGGGTTTTAATTACTTCCTCTTTTGATATTCCCTTCGATTACTTTCCGGGAGTTTCATGGCCGGATTAATTCTAAAGATGGGGGTAGAGGCTAAAAGTAAATTACCCGACGAGCCGTTCCGGAATTTATTCCGACACTCCGGGGATAAATCCGGAGTTTATATTAACGATGGGAAAAAATCGGTAAATAGAAATCTGCCCCTTTGAATTTCATTAGGAAGGATTTGAATGCCAACGAGTCAGCCGGTAATTTAAACTCGTGGATTTTCATGAGTAAATATCGAGCACGGAAAAATGATTTACCCACGGAATACCCGATTCGAAGTGTATTGGCACTTATATCGAAGCCTCGTAGACTGATTAGACCGTCCATATAGATCGTAGTTTAATTTAATCTTGTATAGCGTTAACTACGTTGGCGTAAATGTATTATGTATGTGTCTGCGCCACAACTAAATCAATATGTAACAGCATTTGTTGATGTATGTATGTGCGATAATGGAAATAGTTTGTACAGTGTACAGTTGTATAGTTCAGTCGGAAAGTAGTTGTGTAAATAAGAGTGTCAGTAGTGTGGAGACACAGGTAAAAGTTCTACGTAGAGTAGTTATTCCCCTCGGGATGATCAATTTTTGTGGTCAAATGTTTTTTGTAAGCAAACACTCAAATGTACTGAAAAACCAACACGTACTCTTTTAAAACTTCATCACCTTCAGTCTACTCTAGTATTCATATTTGAATTCAATTCAATACAACTTTTAAACGACTCTACAAGGATCCAAAAAAGTTCGACAATTTTGCTCCAGCGGCGGAGACTTCAGGTAACTTGTTGTTATGTGTATTTTTTGAGACAGTATTGAATACTGAGAACCCAATGAAATAAAGCCATTAAATTCAAGCTTCTTGCCTATATGAGCGTCTGATGATTCCCTCTTGCTAATAAATCCTGTTGTGCTAGTCACAAAGCTTGCCGCCGCTTCGTTCATGCCGTCAGCTATATCCTCTCCATGCGGCGATATAGTGAGGGGTCCGCCACTCGTGTTAACGTTTAAATTATTCCGTTGCATTAAGTACTTCATTTAGACACAATATAACCAACCTATATATAGAGTAGACATAATGGTATCACGCCATTTTATACTCTGTAACTTGGCGAATTTTAGTGTAGTAGTAGGCTACTATAGGCTCAAAGCTGTATCGAATCTTCGCTCCCCCCTTCCTTTCAATATAAGCTTTAACGAAAGTAGGAAGTGGAAGAAGTGGGCTGTGTCGAAAATTTAACCAGCATTAAAAAATAGTCTAAAATTAAAATCTATGGGGTTTTAAAAAATTGGTTGACGATGACAGTGAACGTAATAAAATTAATATACAATGTCTCGTATGAGAACGGATAGAGCTCGTTGGAATACAGGGGGAACCAAATATTGATTAAATGCAACTTATCTTTGTACGAAGTTGCTTTCTTGTAGAATTACAAACCTTCAAATTGCTCAAATAATATCTTTGCAATCCTTCCACTTAGACGTGTCAAATTTGGTACAGGTTTTAGGTACACTGCGTGTCACAGCTCATGTGTGAGAAATTTCCTTAAAGCCTTGGGAAAATTTCAAAATGGATGAAAATCGGGATTCAGGCACTTCAGATATGTCGATCATGATAAAAAAAAGTTTATTTATGCAAATTTTTGCAAAAATTTTAAATACATCTTAAGTCGAAATTTTCAAACTTTTTGAAATATTTGCGAGGTAATAAGTGTTCATTGACTGCGCTCAAAAGATTGTACAGGAATGTCGAGACCTGATAGGCTTCTTCTGAAGTAATTACAAAATTTCTTAGAGCTCCTGTTAATTCCGAAGCTTTGTTCTCGTTAGACGATTCCCACAATTCTTTCATCTTCGTAAATACGATACTATGGTTACTTATTGTATAAACTTCGTTTACACCAATTTTAACCGGAGTTGTTAAATTTAGAAAGTCCATTACATTTCCTGGTGCGCTCAGGTAGGAACTTTCCTCGTTAATTTCTGTCGGTCGCTTGCAGTTAACGCCCTGTATAAAGCTTCCACCTGGGGCCTACTGTTATTGCTCCGACCGACGACGGATTCAATTTCTCGCGTCCCACGTCGGTTTTCGTTAACGTAGCGAGGGAAAAAGTGTAACGTCATGTAAGTTCTGTTTTTCCTCGAAGGCGTTCCGTCCCCCCTCAGAATGTCATTCGTCTATTCCGCCAGATTTTACGGCAGGAATATTTTTTTATCGGGAATCGATACAAATGAGTTTTACCAGACGTCGGAGTATCGTTAAGGGAATTTTTATGCTTACCGGAGGAAAACCTGCAGCTCCCGGATCCCGTGCAAAGAGAGAAATAAACCGCACTCGTATTCGTTAGTAGGTGGAGCAGTTTTAAATTTTTTCCTAAAGGGAATTTTTCAGGGGTGGAAGAAGGAAAGGGTTCCTTTTGGATAACGCGACTTTTTGCTAATGAGCGAGCGAGCTCTCTTAATTCCCAAGGAAACTCGAAGGACGGGCTCTTTACAAAATGAACTTGAGAAGCAATCTGGGAAGTGTCCCATTTAGGGTATTGCCTTTGTTTTATTGGCCGTAGGGGATCGAGGAAAGAAGGCGAAGCAATTTACGGTGGGAGAGCAATTAAAAGCGATTTGCCTCGTTCTTTTATCCTCCGGCAAAAAATCGAGTCGTTTAGCGACACGCGTCGCTCCGGGGACGGTAACCCCGTGGCCGATAATTTTTTAACCTCCGGTGGAATTACACCCCGAAACTGGCTAGGCTGGGGCAGGACGGGCTATCGATCGAAGTTCGCGAATGTGCCGCGGATACACAGGGGGAGAGACAATGCCGAATGTGGGACGAGGGAGGAGGTGTGAAATATCGTTTCTGCTTCCGTGAAGTGTACCTATCGTAACGTGGCAGGTGGGAAAGTTTCGGATGGAACGCGACAATCCAGATGCTCGTCAATTTTTATTATTTACGAGGGGGAAGGAGTCGATTTGTAAGTTGTTTCGGTACAAGACGGAAGGAACGAGCAGAAACGGCGGAGCTGTTTGAAATCGGGACAGGTTCCTTAATCCGTTCTTCAGCAAGTCCCAGGAGGGAAATTCTCCCTCGGGATTTATATCTGTGTAAACGACATATAGGTGAAGAAATAGATGCAAAGAATTCTCTGATATAGAATCATAAATTTGATTTTGAAAATATAAAAGTACTAAAAAGGGAATGAAATTGGTGCAAAAACATATTTTTAGAAGCTCCTCATGTTAGTATATCCAAAAATTCTGTGAACAAACTATTAATTAATTTACGTCATAATTTTCATCATTCATTTCATTAATAATGCTTCAATCTTAACGAAATACACATGAAAACATGAAACCAATACTCCAGAATTTCAAGCAAACAATTTGAAGGAAGGGGTGGAAAATTCTGTGTAAAACGATGAGAAGAAATGTTTACCCAAGTTTCACCCAAACGTGCTTTTCATGAACGACTCATAAGACAAGGGTTTTTTCAACCTACAACAAAGAGTAAAACGTATGTGTTGAAGTTGTTCCTTATGATCCATGAATATGTCCTTGATGGGGGATGAAACGTCGGCACATATTAAATACATAAAGTATGTCCAATTGGTTGTTTATAAATGGGAGATTTCTGATAATTCACACTTCTCATAAGCTCCATACCCATGAGAACTTGTCCACATAAGAAATATTTACGTGTAAATACTTCGGTTATTAATTTTTACTAATTATTGTTGATTTTATTGATGTTATTACGTAGGGAGAAATAATTTAATAATTACACATTCATGTGTTTAATGCCATAAACTTTTCACAGGATAAAATCGCTGTGACGAGCCTTGTTGCACAATTTAACTTGTAATTTAGTCGAATAAACTCCTGGAGCGGGACTTTATACTCTAAAGGTGCATCTATATTCATAGTATGGACGTGAGCCCAGTTACAACTTTATTCCCCTGGTGCTCTAAGCTTTATTATGTATGGATTTGGAGCAGTAACTTTGTTCGAATCTGCTACTGATCAAAATTTAAATTAACGATAATAGTTAATTGTAGGCCTTTGTATTGGTCAGAACTGGCATTAAAAAAAGTACAAGGTTACTAAATATTTCATTCTCGTAAATCTCATCGCTCCTTTGAAATGTTTCACTAATTTCTTATTCGAACAACTACTAAAAGTCTTTGGATCAGGATTTTAAAGAGATTGTGAAATCGTAGTAATATTTTAGGGAACCTGAAACACTTTCAATGCAGGTGTTCAAAAGATGTTTTGCTGTTATTGCATTAAACTGCATCAGATACCAATTTCTATCAGACGCAAAGAATATTAAGAAATCCATAATATTTAGTACGCGATTCAGATTTTCAGCAAATTTCAGAACCCGGAGAACCTGAGCAAGTTACCAAAATTTGGCATACTTAAAAATTAAAGCAACCCGAGGTACCTTCAGGAGACTCTAATTTTTTAGAGTGTATTAAAGAATTCAATTTTCATATATTTTTACTAGCTGGATGAAAATCAGAGGACCTTTAATTTCTCTTAAATTTGCAAGAGTTCTGGAATCTTATCCAGCTTCTAGAAGCTAGGGAAGATGGGGAAATTCGACAGAAAAATAGGGCGAATTAGGATAGTCAAATCCTGCAGAGTTTCTAGGCAATCTTAAGCGATGCAAGAAATCTTAGATGATTGAAATCAATCAATTAGGCTCCCACGAATACAGTGCGGTCGGAAAATGCGCGATGTTAATCCGGGAAAGTCGGAAAATTCACGCTTTCTTCAATAATGTTCGGAATCAATTGATTTTGCCACTGCGAGTACGGTGTGGTTGAAAATTGCCCTAAATCACGAAATTCATGCTGTGGCATTATCCGAAATCTACTAATTGTATCCATACAACTATGAAGGAGTCGGAAAAGGCGCGATCTCTACCTCAAAATTTTCAGTAATCGTCGGAATTTAGAAAGTCTGAGGAAGCTCCAATAATTTTGTAAACTTAAAATCGTTTAAGGTAATCTTAAATAGTTTCTAGAAAAATTAGCAGTTTTTGTTGGAATTAAACTTCATATTATAGTTATCATCTGCTACGTTTGGGCCTTAAAGGCCACTACTGCTAATCTGGATGGATATCAAATTGCTGAAAACTTAGAAGTTTTGTAGGTAATCGTCTCCAGCTTCTTAAAGCTGAAGAACATAAGAAGGTTCGACAGAAAGTTTTAGAGCCTTAAAGCAATTAAGGCAATTGAGATACTTAAAAGAATTTTGGGCAACACTAGACTATACCATCAAACAGGATGAAGTTTGGAAAATCTTTGGTGTCTAGTCAGCCTTCAAGGTTTCTAGATAGTTCTGGAGAGACATGTTTTTCAAAATTTAGGAGGTAGTATAATTTTGAAAATTTACGAACAAAAAATAATTATCTCTCGAAAGCGGTATAGGGGAGAATGTCGTCCAGTTAATTTTGGATTGCTTAAAGTGGGCGGAGAAAATTAGAAGACTTCAAGTTATGAAGCAGGGCCACTGATTTGCAAATAACAAATATATAAACTATTAGCTGCGCTCGGAAACGGTGCGAGCTTATTAGTCGTATGATAGGAACAAAATTTGAGAATGTTTGAAAATGCGCGATCCAAATCCACATACGTCGGAAAATTCTCACTTGTATTGGAGATCGTTGGAATCGATGAATTTGGGTCCCACGAAAGTGACGCGGTCGGAAAATACGCGATCTGAATGTGCAAAAATCTGCAGATTTGCGCTTTCATAGATATATTATTCGACAACTTAGTCAGAAGTACTTTTATTGTTTCAGGGCCTATTTTAGGAATTTTCCTACTCATTGCATTCATTTCTCTCAAAGCTATATCGTCAGGCACACGTACACAAGTAGACTCTTCACTCTAACCGAGAGAAAAACGAATATGAACGTCCTGTATCCATTCCCGTCTCAGTTACAAATTACTGAAGTACACGTAACTTTAAAAGACTCACGATACTCGCCCATCCGAAAGTCGATACCATTAAACCTCCCGTCTTTTAAACTCCACACCACTAATTGTATCGTCGGCGAGCCGACGAACTTTCCCAAGAGCAAAAATGAGCGGATCCGAACCGTCGGAAAACTTCCGTTAACTGTTGCCTGTTGTTATAACTAGGAGCGCGCGCGTCTGTGTATGTTCTTCTAACTTTGTAACAATCGCGTTCGATACCCGAGGCGTGTTTTCCCCCCTTAGAGGGACGGAGGAGGGTAAAATTAAAAGTTGCTCCCCGTCGTTCATCAAAATACCCTCTCCTTAACTCCGCGAGTGCGAGAATTAAATCTAAACACGGCGGCGCTTCCGGAAAATTTAATAGCTCGGAACAAGATATTGCAGAAAGTTAGGGAGGGTTTGTAGTCGTTATAAGTAGTGGCATTCTTAGGAGGGGTCGGTTTAGGCTTTGAGGGATACGGGTAACGGATAAGGGGTGGGATCATAGAGGGAATGTAGTGAACAAATAACAATGAAAGGGTGTGTTAATAGTAGGAGTAAATTAGCCTGATGATGTGTTTTGGATGGTCGAAATCTGTTGCTGAGAAAATCATTTAACAAATTTAGAATTAAGGCTGTATGTATTCTCATAGAATACAAGAACAATAATGTACATTCCGAAGTAAGGAAATGTCGTCTTCCAATACCTTCTTTTATCATTCGATAACAAATTAAGGCAGCACCAAACTGGAATTGACAAATTTATATGCAAAGCTCCCAAAGTGAAATGAATTTGGCATGATAAGCTTACCGAAAATTCCCAATATAATTACCTTTTGAAAAGACATTCCTTATGTGAACATCAATATGGCATTAATAGAAAAGTTAGCGGAAAAACAACTGCCAATAGCTGTTTTTTTTTAGCTGAAAAATAAAATCTCTCTAAAAAATAGAATGGCCTATGAGAGCGAGTCAGTACACACACGCATGCGCCCACACAAACCTACCTGTCGGTCCTATAGTTGCTTGCGAATAGGTAATACAATATACGAGACTGAAGGCGCAGCTATACTGCACACATATTGTGCATATACTCACTCTACACCTTTTGCATCGATAGGGACCTGCAGAATACGTAATTCGGAATATAAATCTTTTGTTGAAAGCAATTCAAAGTTCAAAGGTTAACAAATAATAAAGATAACAATGTTGTTAAGGAAACTATCACGTTTTGGAAATTAGGTAACATTTTTTACCAATTCATTCACAAAGGGAATTCGAATGTATACCTAAGAGGATAAATTTGATTTAAAAAAATCTTTCCTTTGTAAGCGTACAGCAAATTTGGCACGACGAATGAATGTTAAATGTAAACATACAGGGTATTCGAAAATGTTCAAAATTAGTTTCCAGTGAATGTTGTAAATCTTAAACGTTACTCTTTTTTGTTTAGAAAGAACTGATCGCAGTGTGTTAATTCATTTCTTGTGGGCGTTTCGGCGGTTTCACAAGCTGTACTAATTTTTAAGGAACATTGCCTTTGTGGGCTCGTTTCTTGTGAGGAGCTCGAACGTTTCCTCTCGGAAATTAATTGCTGGACGTCGCTCTGATTCCCGTTCACCGAATAATTTCCCCCTTGTAGAGTAATGTTTGCAGCATGTCGGGCCCTAACCGCAACTGGTAAGGATCAGCAATCGGAAACTCCCCCAGGCTCGCCATCGCCTTCCTCCTTCTCCTATTGGTGTAAGTTACACCCTGTTATCGTTTAATTAATTGCACGTTGATCTGTAAACGATGCCGATTTTTTCATACAAATTCTCTCCTTAATTACTCACCCGACGATGGATGTTTGTAATGTTTGTTTTGTGCTCGGGGATCGCGTTTTCCAGTTTTCGGCCGTTTACGTTACGGCCGTGTGTAAAAACAACCTGGGGGTAATTCGATGCGTTTCAAAGGAGATTCGGGAAAAAATATGTACACGTGGGGGCACGTAACGCGATTGTTCCTTCGAAATACTTTTAAAATTTTCGAATCTTGTTATTTTAGCCATTTCTATTCTGTTCTCGGTTGGGTTTGTTTTGCGTCTATCCTGGGGCTCCTTGTTTCTTATGCGTTCCTTAACGGAACCTCAATTACATGTTTGTGTTGTAAATTCGACAGCCAGGGATAATTTTGCTTTAAAATCAATATTATCACAAGAAAATTCATAAGAAAAAAGTGTTTACGACTGCGACCAGGTTTCGTAACCGCAACTCTTGGAATGTATTGGATGTAAGAAAAATAACGATGATTAATAGTTCAAGGGAAATTTTATTTAGATAGCTGTCCGAATTACAGGAGGTGTTTTTGATAACCGGCTTCTTCAGCATCTAAAAGGACGTAGTCAACAAGCAAGTATAACAAAATAAGCGTTTCCAAGCAATTTTGATACTTGTGACAAGTTTCCGACTTTACTTATAACCTTAGACGGATTTATTGGCGCTAAAATAAAGCATTTAAAAAAAAACAGGAAAGATATTCTCCAAAAATATCTAAATAGTTACAAGAAATAAATATTCCGTCACGAACATTTTTCTCGTTATATAGAAAATTAAAATTTTTGCTTTTTTATTTATTTATGTATTAAATTATGTCATTATACCTTAATTACTCGTATAGTTAGAAATTAAATATTTTTAAATTTTGTATTATACCCGACAAAATATTTTGGTATTTTTAAAACGATCTTTCTGTGTGGCATAATGTTAATAGGGCCTGAAAATATCCTGGAAAGCATCAAATTCTTTGTCTCCATGGCAGTTGTTGAATGAAAGCTGTTGAATATTTTTTGAAATTCCCTTTTTATCATTTTTTTTAGGAATTCCACTCTGAAATACTTAAAAATATGAATTTATTGCTAAATATCCTAATGTCTCCAATTACTTTCACATTTTTCAACAATAATTATTCAAATCTAACGAAGAAACCATGCCCATTAACATGCGAGCCAATAATCCATATGTTATATTTCACATTAAACTCATTTCAGGTGTATAGGTCGTAGATAGTGAAAAACCTTTCAAGGAGTCTTCATGTATGCTAAAGCCTCAACTGGAGCCTAATTAATAAGATCCTTAAGTATTACATAACTTGAGCCTTGACCCTTTCACTTATAGTTACCAAAATGGAAGAGTTTCTAGATGCTGCAAGTGTTTCCATGTGTCTTCAAATTAGGTACAGGCCAGACCATAGGCCTCAATAGGTAAATGTTTATTAAACTTACATATAACCTAATAATTCCAGTTGCCCACTGATCACATTACATGCACTCAATTTTATAGTCTTCTATTACCTCTAACAAATTCGATAATTCCACAAAGACCGTATAGAAGTCTATAAACGGTATCGCTTAAATATTTCAATTACGCCAGAATAAGCATAATTTATTTCTCTCTTTTTTTACTGCGAAAGACACCGGTCTCGATATTTATTACTTTAATAAATTTTCCATTCACAATTTTTCTCAAGTCAGATAAGGATTTACGACCGAGGACTTTCACGTTAAAGGGGGTTCATTTGTATCTCGGGGAGCGTTTTCTTTCTCTTCGAGATATACTGTGGAGATGGAATCAATATAATCCCGAATGAATTATGATTTAGTAACATTGTTGGAGTTCATACTTACGAACCTTCGATGGGTTTTATTAGAATGCCAATGCTTCATTATTAGCTTCGGCAAATTTTGGTCAAGGTATCAACTGTAATATGTTATATTATGTATTAATATATGTTAAAAAGGTATGAATGTTGTCAATATTGTCATAAACAAGTGACTACTAAAAGTTATTGGTTAATTTTAGTGATACTGATAACAATCCTTGAGCACGTAAATAGTGTTTTATTCGGAAAAGTCCTTATATAAACAAAACATAAACAGCAAGAAGAAATAGTAAATACACAAATGAATTAGCAATGTGAAAATGTTAAATTTTAATACCTTACAAGGCTCCATGTATTCGCCATGGTGAGGTATGAATAATGATGAAAAATGGTGAATGCGCTTGGAAATTCAGGCGAAAGCATTAGTCATATAGTTGCATTTTTCTAAAAATTCGGTAAAGTAGTGTTTTTGAATATTGTTTGAATATTTCAAGATTTTTTAGGTTAGTAAAATCCACCTCTATTGTTCCAAAAAAATCCTAAATCACGATCCGAAGTTACACAACTCGTGGAATTTTTTTCCAGATTTTTCCAGTGACAAATGGCGGGACGAAAATAATTAGTTAGAAAAAATGTTTCCTTGGGCCCTAATTAGTCTACAATTTTTTTCGTTTTTAGCCTCAAGGGCAGGAAACTTCTCTTCTATATAACGAGGTGGGTTCCATTTACATAGGACTGTAAATTGCCCTTGCCTCTCGTATATATATAGCACATGCCTCAAGTGGAACAATTATGCAAAGGTCACGTCAATTTACCCTTTCTAAAGTCCCGCCAAAGGCACTTTACTTTCGAAAATTTCCTACGAGCTTGTAAACTCATATATAACGCCTATGCCTCATATGAAAATAGAATACCATGGACACATCTCCAATTATCATTGCTTGTCCTTTGAGAGCTGCATGTGGCAATAATTTCACGATACCTGTGTAAAGAAATGAAAGAGATATTGACAAAACCTTCAAATTCTAACCGATTCAACCTTTTGAAGTATTCAGTACTGTTAAATCAAATCAAATCCTGAAAATATAACATAAAGCCTCATTACCGCTCAACGAGAACCGTCAGTAGTTCTCCCGTTTTTCTCTCCAGGGCACGGGTAAAGTGAAAGAATTTTTCCTTCCCCCCCCCCCCTCCCTAATTCACAACTCGTCGAGATCGATCGCATTAAAACTTTCGCACTTTCGCGCGATTTTCGGGAAGAAAAAACTACCGACAAAGGCGTCGCGACGCCCGCCCACGACGCCGGCGAATTGAAAGCCCTTCAGGAGAATTTCACCCGCTTACATGTCTGATATGTACGCGTAAAAAATCCCCTCTCGCTGAAAGTTCCTGAAACTTTCCCTGTACCTCGCTGCAAGGTTGTCCTTTTTCCCTTATTCGTCTTCTTCCTGTTCGCCCCTCCTGGCCTCATTTTTAAAACACTCGCGTATGGCACTTAAATTATTCAAGGGGTGATTTGAAATAAGCTCGTATGTATTACTATACCGGGGATGGGGTGAGGGATGAGGGGTTCTCTTCGGGTATTCCAAGGATAACGCAAAGTACAGGTTGGAAATAGAATTCTTTATCAAGGAATTAAGGTGATACCTGCTTTATTGGGTTATCAGAAACGATGGTAACGGAATCAAATGTGATTGCTTCTTATAAGCTCTACTGAAATTATGAAATTGTTTAATTAATGTAGAATGGATTGCTCCGGTCTCTAATTTAAATTATTAAATCATTGGGCGGAAATATTAATAATATTTGCTTGAAGTATCAGGGTCCTTTCGGCATATTCGACAACTCATTACTTTCTATTAAATTGAAACTCCAAAGAATTTAATTAATTAGACGCGAGCGTTCTGTTCGCTCCTTTATCGCCTTTGTACGTTACGAAACCTGAGAGTATTCCCCTTTATCTCTCCTGCATCGATTCCGTGAGATAAATTAACTCCACGAGGAGCGATTCGTTCGGGTCTTTAGTGGATTAACGATTATAAAAAAGTTCCTTCTCTTTCGCCTCATCCCCGATCCTTTCGGTTTAGCGTCGGCATCGCATAAAGACGTCATCGTCGGTTAAAACCTTTACGCGTTTATTGAAACCCTTCGTATCAAACTCGTTGTCTGTAATTCCAGATTAAAATCCGCATTACAGGGGCTTGTTAAGCGAGAAACCCGTTGTTAAAAGGGGTGTTCGTTGTGCGCTGGGGGATAGAAAATATGATGTTTTTTAAATCGGAATGTTATATTCGCCTCCTTCAAAAAAGAAACGCTTGGGAACATCCTGGGGTATTCGTTTACGTGAAATTTGATTGGGCATGTTTAATATTTGGTCACAAAAATCGTTTTAGTAGCGAAAAAGTTGGAAAACGGTAGATAGAGGAGAAAATTTATTATTACATACGTGTTTATATTATTTTTAGAGTCCCACGGTATGTGTTTTCGTTATTTTTTGATTTTCATTGCTTGTAATTTTAAAGCAGGGAACCCAGAAATATTTTTGAAAACAGTCCTGTTGATTTCCCCGTCGCATTCACCATTTTTGTAGTGGTGTTGTGTATTAGGGGATGAAAGGGATGCGTGGATTGATGTTAAACCATAACTCCTACATATCCTACCTACGTTTTCGTTTCAAAGTTTTTTTATGTGAGGGTTCATTTAAGGGGTGAAAAAGTAGGTGAATTTGCATAAAATTAGTTTCTTCAAAATACCTCTTCAGCAAATATCGTGAAATTTTAAAGTCAAATCAAAAGCTGTAGATCTCGTAGAGACGCGTAGATTTTGTATAGCACAATTTTCTTTTAAAAATTTTCTTCACCCTTGGAAAAGATGTGGAAATATTGACTTTTTGTTTAAATATTCATAAACAAATATCGGTGCATATTTCGGCTATAGATATACGAAATGTAGGGATAGTAATTTTTCTACATTTGTATTTTCGCGACAACCCTCGATATTTACGTTTTTCTACCCCCACGAGGATTTTAATATTCAAAATCGAATTCGGGGGAAAATGTTTATTTTTTCGCATGGCATGATGGAGACTTTTTTCAAGTTTAAATTCACAGCTACGGTTTTGCTCATGAGTTTAAGGGACGCTTTGTTGTCATTTCGGGGTGAAAAAGGATAGTATTTTACCAAAACGCTTTTTTTTCTAATTATCCCTTTGGGAATTTTTTACGAGTTCTACTGAACAAAAACGTGTACATTTTTAACGCGTCGATTGGGAAAATGACATTCCCCTTAAAATAAACTACAACCCCTAAAAAAAGTAACAGGGCAAACATGAAGTAAACGATTTTCATTTAGTAAACCATTTATTTCTCTCCTAGTTTTCATGTTTATTTGCAAGAACCACCATTATTCACATCTTTCTTTATACATTTCACCCTTCACTTCGAAGTAAATTTTCTTTTTTTATATTGTAATAAAATTTACATAGATACAGAAAATTTCGTTAAATAAAATTTGTTCCACACACCTTTCCCTACAATTAACCCCTGTTGCATTTTCGCCTCAAACCTAGTGAAAATAGGGGATGAATATTATGGTATGGAATTCATGCTAGACTCGACAGTCGATATGTATGATGAATAACAGATTTTATAATCCTGCAATCTAGGCAATGTATTAACACTGTGGGACCCACAAATCTTCACAAACGGTTTTTAATTTATTTTTATCACAAAATTTTTAGTATAGAACTGTACGAACTTTTATTCCCTCACCCACTCATAATTCATGGCATTTGATAAGCAAATATTCATTAATATTTAAGAAATAAACAGAAGTGAATAAACAGAATGAAAGTATTAATTAAAAATAAACAGTAATTAACATGAGTCTCTCTTAGATAGCGATACAATGAAACATTAAATTGCTACACGTGAAAACAAGTATAAAGGGTTTCTATCCCTTAGCGAGGGGGAGGAAAACAGGATAGGGGTAAATTGCAGGTAATGGGGAATTAGGATTTGAGTTTTTGGAATAATTCCAGAAATCTAATTTTGAAAAAACCGCGCTCGACATTCGCTCCATTTTTCCAACCCCAGGGGTAGATTAAACGGGAAAATGCGACTGGGGCTAATTGCAGGGGAGGGTAGGTGCGTGGAACAAATTTTATTTAACGAAATTTTCTTAATCTCTGTAAATTTCACAACAATAAAAAATTTGTATTCGGAATTGGGGATGAAAACATAGCAAAATAAAGGGGTGATATGTATGAAATAAAGCGGAAATGATGGTGATCCCTACATATGTATGAATTCTGCCTGGGTAATGAAGAGTTTACGAATAATGATTTTTTTCATGTTTAAACATTTTGTAGGGGTTGCAATATTTTTTAAGAATGATTAGGATTTGTCATCCCGAATTGGAAACAAAACGCCCATTGAGCCTATGATCAAAAATGTTGGGGAGAGCTGATTCTATAAATATTTTTACATGGTGACATGTAAAACATGATCAAAATGTAAACAAGAAATAAACAATTTCTGGATAATCGGAAAACCTCGCAAAATTGATTTTTTTCAAAATCTAAGGGTATTACTAAACAGCCTCTCCCATCTCCAGAAGAAAAATGTATGGAAAACATTGCTTTTCCGTTTGCATACGTTTTAAAGCATACACGTTCCCTTTTTATATTTTTCGCTCTTTGCGTTAAAACACTCGGTTCTGAAGAATATTTCACATTTTAATTTTTATATTTTACTCTTTGTTCGGATTTTTACATACTCCCACCTCTACTTCACCGCTCCCTAAACGTATTAACAAAAAATCCGTCTCAAATGTCATGTACTTTCAGTCAGACAAAAAAAATGAAATCAAGTTTTTTCCTTTTTTGAAGCCGCATTAGCGACTGCCGCGGGGGTTCGGCTGAGTGGATGCCGAGTGGTCGATCGGATAATAAAAACATTAAATTATGCATTTGACGAGAAATGGAAAGCTTCAAAAACAGCGGACGTTGTGAACGCTCCACCTCGAAAATACCGTTTTGATATTTGACCAGACCAAAAATAGAACGAAATTAACTGTGAAGGTTTAGTTAATCCTCTACTATCGTTAACAGCTAATCCGGATTTTTATTACGAACCGCCTAACGTTCATTTTAAATTCCCCGTGTAAACGTCCCGCGCGGATTAAACGATCCGCGAACGGAGCAAATAAATAAACCTCGGCCGGCGCAAATAATCTCATTAGCGAGCTTTAATAACTGACAAATAAATTAATGCATTAGTTTAAAGATACACGATTTACGATTTTTCCTCCCGTCTTTTCCCACATCAGGAATTCATCACCGCCGCGCCACCGTTCGCCGATTGAAGTATTTACTTTAATAAGCATAAAGCTGTTCCCTGGAAGACGGAAAGGTTTTCCGGAGTTTTTCAATTAACCTGAAATAAAATTACACCCGCGCTACGGATTATATGGCGCGCTCCCTGTCCCTAATTTACGGGGAAAGTCTTGTGCGCAAGAGGGGTTTCGCTAGAGTTAAGAGCGAAAGTTTAATTGTCTAAGTTTAAAATTTGAGTAAATAAATTGTACTGCATGGTTGTTAAATTACGTCAGGGTGGAGCAACTACACTAGGATTGAAGATCATGGATTCATGGATCAGTTGCTTCAGTGGAGTACACTCTTTATGATTTTTGGAATATTGAACGTGTTTAATTTTTCGAGAAAATTTCATATCTTCCTCTTTGGTCAGGTCACTTCATATTTGACATATTTTACTTCTATAAGTGATAAATTCCATTACTCCTTTGCAACCAGCAAATAATGGCGAATGCGCCGCTTACCTCGTACATAGACTCGGTATCTGCTCGTAAATAAAAACTTCACCGTGACTTTTCCCCTCGATATATTTACCTTTAATCCCCTCATTGGGCGACGTGTAAACAATAACGCATTGAATTTCGGGCGCATGGCCCTTCTCCCTTCTCCCTAGAGGGTTTATTTCGCATTTCATGCGAGTACCGTGTAAATCACTTTTTCGGCGGCGAAATGTATGGTCGAATGTAATACGTGACCGGACTAACGACTCGTAACGGCAAAAAGAGCTTCCGTGAGATTCAAAATGTGAACAAAATTGAGCCTGTCTTTGGCTACTTTGACTCTCTGTCTCTCTCTGGTTTCCTCGGAGTTTATTTTGAGTCGATTGTAACGGAAAAATGGGAACCTGTCGTTGTTGATGTATTCAAAGTAAGTTTTTTCCTTCCATATTTCAAAATTTATCGACTTAAATTCGTTATTTACGTTCATGCGTCATCCTAGCGTTCGTCAGTAGTGCCGTCCCGTTTAAATTATTCTTCGTCTCCGCTGGGTCCAGAGTCGCGCAATAAGTTTCCACGTCCCCGAGGACCCTCCGCTCTACAAATATTTGCGTAAATTCCCGAATGTAACCGTGGAATATTTACGAGGACCGTCGAAATGGTCAACGTTCCGGTTAACCGAATCGGCTTTTGTATAGAAAGGCGAACGATTGCGTCCATCGTATCGGTTTTTTTGCTCCTTCTACTTTCGCTCCCTTTTCTCGTTCGGGGTTCGCAATTACGACTTTCTCACTTTAACAGGCGCGTCCCGGGGAGGAGGGGGAGCTCCGGCGCGCGCGCGGAAAGATTTTAATTACGCCGTGTTTTTGTTTCGAGTTTATTAGTTAAATTACAAGTGAGATTTCGCTGGGGCGAACGTACTGGGAGCGAGGACGCCGGGGTATTAATTACCCTTTTACTTAGTCGGAATTTTTTTGCGGCCTAGGGAGAAAAAGTCGCAATAGGGGGTGGAAAAGGACAGGTCGCGTTCTTGGCCTCAAAAAGAAACTGGTTATGTTTTTGTGGACAGCAACAGGATTTGCTGTCGAGGTTAAAGCGCATGTGCATTCAAGTGCACTTACACCTACAAAACTATTTTCAAAATTTTGAATTTTAATACCTCCAGAAAGGCATATAACATATTTTAAATATCTAAGTTTTCTATTTTACGCCAAGGATCCTATAGATTATTCCGAAACCACAGAAATTTATGACATTCAAAAATTTTATTTAGAGTGTTACAATGAGTTCAGAATATTACTCCCTGGTTCTTCTAGCACTTCACGTCGTCGAAAGTTCTTTAACATCTAATCTAGAAGGTTTATTTCATTCTACAAGGTTCACAGAAAATATCTGGATTTTCCTAAATGGTGTCAAATAGACCCTAGAAATTTTCCGTTTTTATTTTAAACTAAGAAACTTGAATCATGTCGAAAAAAGCTAGTAGTTTCTTTAAAATTTTGGCCGGATAAGTGGCTCCTTAATTTTCATTTTTACACGTTTTAATAGATTTTTAAATTTTTGTCTAGAATTTCATGTTGTAGAAAGTGCTTTGAAATCGAATTTGGAAAGTTTATGCGATGTCAATTGTCTGTATCTCACTAAATCCTCGTTAGGATGATATGAAACGAAGTTTTTCGGAGGAGTTCAACTCTCCCCTTTTTGAATTTTTCCTAAGTGTCTTGAATTTATCTCGCTTAATCCTCGTTAAATAGTAATGAAACTAACTGCGTTATAATCAGCGAATTGTCTATACAGATAAGCCAGCGAAAGAAACCTTTCCTGGCAAGAAATTTTTCGGGAAAATTCAATCACCCGCACCCCTTTTCTCCACCTTTTTTCAGTAATGTCCTGTTGCTGACAGTTCAGTTAATACTATTCAAAATATAAATTCTGCTTATTGCTTGTTGAAACTTGCAATTTCGATTAGTTGTTGCTACGCGAGAAACTAATAACATATGCCGGCAATAGATTATTTCTGGTACATTACATTGCTCTATATCATCGGTACAAACCATTATTCGATTTCTCTGGTTATATATTGCCGCGTTTATCTGGAATTTACTGTGTTATTACCAAGTCTAGTAGTATATTAAATAAAATTGTAGGAAGTGGTTACTTTCTGACCCGTTGGAAGCCTTTGAAGATTGTCCTTGCTTAAGTGCCATGTTATGAATTCGTTACGTCTTAAAAGTTATATTTTTTCTTAAACAGAGAAGCACTATAACACACACGTGTGAATTATCATAATTATTATTTAATTAATTAATGAGTCTGGTGGATAAATATTTGACAATACTTATATCCGTACGTGTTGGATATTGTTATTTAGTGCAAGCAACGTAGATCGTTTTACTATTAATAAAATGAAAAATCTACAAAATAATGTGTGATTGGACATCATTGTATTCGGGATTTTGGCGAAGGTATATGTGTATTCCACAAATTCTATATGCAGAATTTTATTTTACAATCTATATTCTTAAGGAAAAAGTCGAAACCAATTAACAGCAAAATTCCTACGACGAGAAACGACCTAAGCAGCGACTTACTTTACACATTTATTTGACCGTTACGTTCGAAACGGGTATTTCAATCTCTCGCCACTCTTTATTTCCTAAACTTAATTACAAATTCACCAGTCCCGTAAATAGGGGAACGTAAAAATATTCCTGAAACCCAATTCCCGCTAATTGAATTCCACCACAACAAATGTTTCATCACTCGCAGACCTTTTAGGATTACGATTAGTAATTAAGTCCTCGTTTTAGAGACGACGAGGGGATATTTTTAAATTTCTGTCTGTATGTAAGTATTCATAATCTTGTTAGGGGGGAGTTCGCAGGACGGAAATATGAAGGGAAATTGTAGAGTGTAGCGGGAGTTAATTGGGTGACAATGGGAGTAATAGGGTAAAATTTGTTTTGGGTTCATTTCGAGTTGACGTATTATGATAGAGGAATGTTAGATTGAAATTATGCATCGTCAAGCCTTGTCGATATTGCAACGGAAAAATCTTCCTGTTGATTAGTGACGATCCTTTAGCTCTTGGTGGGGATATTTTAGACTGATTTAGTCTCTAAAAAGTTCGCCCTGGATACGTTAAATATTGTAATTCATGTGGTGTTTCTGTTACTATGAAACATTCCATTGGCGGCCCGTGGCGTATTTCGATCGCCGCGCGTGAAACAAAATCGCGTAAAAATCCCCGAGAAATCCGAAAGTCGCTCACGTCGAACCGAGATTTGTCAGACCGAATAACACACTTTGAAAAGTCGAGAGACAAACGATCGTCTCCCTCGAAAAGACAATTGCGGTTGCGATCGGCGCGCCTTTTGAATCCGAAGTGCGGTCGGTCGTCGTCTCCTGTGCGGGGGTTCCCTTTGTTTGCCGTCCCGATTCTCTCCTCGAGGCATCGAACAATGTCCTCCCCCGTCCCGGTTTTTCCCCTTTAATTTCGCTCCGCGAGAAGAACGGGGGCCGATTGTTTCATCGGGTACGAATAATAGTCGATCGTCTGCATATTTCGCGCATAGTCGGCACAATTCGCTCCTAAAGGAAGAGAGATATGGGAAATCATCCGGACGCGACGGGATTCGAACGGTGAAAAGGCCGGAGGGGATTTATCAAGAACAACTCGTGTAAAAATGTTATTTCGATATGTGATTTAAGCAACCAAGTAGTAGAAACTTTTTGAAAATACTGCCATTTTTGGGTAAACGAAAATAACATGCTTGCCAAACTAGGCGAAAGTTTGCCTTTACATTGTAATTAGGCTACGCTATTAGGGCAATATTAGGCCACCATTGTGGATGTGCTTTGTGCCATCTTACCATCTAGAAAGTAATGGTAGAATACATCAACAAGGTGGCTAATTTCTGTATAAATACTCGTTATGCAAAATTTCATGCAGATTTTATTAGGCATGAAAATTCAGTGCCTAAGCCAGAATGTACTGTTTATTATATGCTAAAGGTCTGCTTTACTTATTTATAACAATAATTCTGTATTATGAAGTCAGGAATTCATTTTTGAAGAGGATCAGCGAGACTCACCTCCACCACTGCTACCCAAGTAGTTTTCCTCATTTTTGATGCGTTCGAAAACGTCTCTTTCGTTAATAAGACTATGTTGCTGAAAATAAGACTACTTTAAATAATAACAAAAGATAGTACTTGAAATAACAAAACGATTGAGAGAGCTTTGATTTAAAATAGAAAATTCACAATATTATCGAAAGTTTGAACATTTTTTACAACCTTAAAGGACTCGGGAAATGTTTAAAAAAATTCAGGAGTTAGAGTGTCGAAATGAGCTACCCTTAGTTTTATATAGATTCTGGCGCCCCCTATCTGTTTACGATTTGAAATTTTAAAGATCCAAAGGAGTGCAAAGTAGATACATGTTAAATAATGGACACCTTATAATTCTTTCTTGTGCCACAAATTTGTGGCTTATTTGACAGATACTAATTCTATGAAAAATTCTAAATTTAACACCAACAAGTTTCAGAATATCATTTCATTGTCAATAGAAATTTTAAAATTTGGTACTGAATTTCCTAACGGTTGTTAAAGTGCGTAATAACGAATGAGGACTTAGAGACCTTCAGGAGGCGGTTGGAAATTTTATTTTCCAAACTATTGATGTTTTTGACATGAATCAGCAGTGTCATATATCAGAGTGGAATTAAGTAGAACGTTCGGTACAACAAGTGGTACAACAAGTGGTTGCTCAAACATATAAAATTAATAACAGGGAACTCGAAATTGATCCTTGGGAATCAGTGATGAGATGCCTTTGCTTACAATTTGAACACACAGATATTATTTCAAGATATGATGCGTCATTTATGTGCAACACCCCTTATGCTGTATTTATAAAACAATATTTTAAATATTTTGTTGAACGGAATCAAAAAAAAAACAACAAATAAAATATAATTAAATTAAAACAACTAACTGAAGTGATCCAAATTTTATAAATCTACCCTATCGATTTTTTGGCACATTATTTATTAATAAGAAAAAGTTATGCAGGCATTTCTCAAAATTTGTCGAGATATTCGAGATTGTTAAAAGGTGATTAAATTTAAAGGAACACTTCAGTGAACATGTTTTACCATTCTACAACGACAAGGAAATAAATAAGTTACATTAGAAACTTCGCAGTATAAAAAAGTTTCTTCAAGCATTTATTCAAATATTAGTAATTAGCGTCGTGAAATATTTCGAAAACGGCAAGTTAAAAAAAATAACTTCCTTTATTTTCTGATCTGGAAAACCATTAGGATACGCTTTCCTTTCCTGCTTTATCTCTTTGCGTCTCTTAGATCCCGCGCTAGGGATGAAGGCGATGGAAATTCGCGAAATTTCCCTGGAACGTCGAGTCCCTAAACGTAACATAAAATTCGAAATATGCCTGTGAATGCAATAGACTATGATACCCACTCACAATAAACGTAAAACGGTGAAATAAAGGCAGCGCGGTAACACCAACATAACTTGTAAATTAAAATTCGAGACTGAACATAAAAGCCCATCCTACGTGTAACCATAATTCGTCCATAATGGCGGGTATTATCTGCCATCAAAGTTTATGCTGCAATTTAAAACACATATCCCCTTTGAACCATAAAAGGAAATCGTGCGTTACTTTCAGAAACGGGATTGAGGGATGGAAATCGTATTCTCATCAGGAAGTTTATGGAAATCACATTTCCGGCATTGAATTACTATGAGATGTTAGACACTTAACATTCCAACACTAAATCGAAGTGATTTGTGTTCTGACGTTCACCTGAAACTAAAATATGGTGTACTACCCCTTTAAGTTTTTATTAAGTAACATTTCAAAGGCGCAATTTCCAAAACCCAAATTTGAGGACCTAAAACCCCCAAGTTACTCGTCCGAATCTCACGAGCTTAATTTCTAAAATTCCCGTTGAAAAAAGTTGAAATAAAACCGCAAAATCGTCGTTTTCAAGCTCGTGTGAAATTGAAAAATTATCTAAAATTATCCACGCTTGGATTTGCAAAAAAAATTTCTTCCGGAGATACTTCTGAGGGTGAAAAAACTGCTAGGGGTTGAACTGGTGATTTTGGGAAAGCAATTTGCCTATATGGTCAGCAATAAATTAGCAATAAAATATGACGTTTGGTAAATGTTTGCTTGGTTCCGGTGATATAAGTGTGGGTGACCTGACTTAAGTATTAAGCCAGATTATTCCCTTTATCTCGGAAAGGGGTGGAGCAATAAAATCACTTTTGGCGTAATAAATTAGCAATAAAATATGTGCTATAAAGAATGCGGACTTATGAAATGGATGACGTGGCTTAACGGACATTAATTTATCCCAACAACAGCAACGAAAACAGGTGGTAAAAACAAATAGGCATGGCATGAGAATGTTACTGCTAGTATAGTTTTATTTAACGGAGAGTGAGGGGTGGCGTTAATAACACGTCCATCCCACGAGGTAAATTGTGCTGTAATAACCATTAACATAAACGTCGCTTTTCACGAGGCGTTAACGCTTCGATATAAGTTCCGTGGTGAATGTTTATAAAAAAAAGTTGTGGTTTCAAGGTCCTCAGTTGGGATCGATTTTCCTTGGCGAGGACTTAATCGCGTCCGTTCCGCTAGTTAGGGATCTGGGACGAAACAACCGCAGATTCGGCGTCCCAGAATAAAATCCGCGGCTTTCTCCTGGAAAGAAACCGGAAGCCCATTGTTGCGTCCGCGTAACTATTAATCATCCCTCACCGGCTCCCGGCAATTATTTATCATTTAAGTAATTGTGTTCGGATGGGGCGCGACGCCCACGCTTTTATCACCGTCGCCGCGGGCGGATCGGGAAGCTGCGCCAAGCGATGATCCGACCGAAATGTCAAATGTAACATACATCTTCGTTGTGTGTACGCGTCCATGAAACCGGGCGAGGAGGTAGGCGGAAATGTTAGAGGTCGCCAGATAGCGAAATGAAAAGTTACGAATTGTTTCCTTCCCACGTTCCCGGCCGGAGCAGAACGAGGAGGAAGGGACGCGAATCGGAAAATTCGACGGACGTAATGGGAATTTTTATTAAACGCTCTTAAATAACGCGGAGTGATCCCAGTAACGGCGGGGACGAGATTTAAGTCCTGATAAATTTATTAAGGATTTAATCGACTCGTCCGGAAGCTTGATTGAAATTCGAGGGTATCGAGGCTTGTATTTGAGATTCGGCGCAGCGGTTCGTTTAAAACTTTAATTCGATTCGGAATAATAAATTTAAAAAAAATTTGTCTGTTATATTGTCACGGCTACGTGACACGTCGTCTCTACTAAGGGAGGTAGGGAGTCGGTAGCCACAGGGGGTGGAGCTTAGCGTGAATAAAATAACAGATCGAAAATGAAAAGAAGAAAAGGTTTTATTCTCGCCTGGAGCGGAGAACCTATAGGTCAGGGGTAAGAGAAAAAGAGATTTTCGGGCACAGCGAATCCTAAGGCTCGGAAGGGGGGGGGGGCGGTCGAGGGAGGTGACTCACATAACACAGAGCTGTTTCCCGGACCTTCGGATTTCTACAGCGCGCGGCGGGTTGAAGAGCATCTTCGGGGCGGTAGGTTTTCCTCGATCTTCTCGCCGACACAGTAACTTCTCCGACCGGCCATCTCTATCCCTCCCTAACCGGTCGTCTGGTCACCTTTATGCTCTTCTCGCTTTTCCCCTTTCTATTTCTATTCTTATTTTGTTTTCTGTTCTTCGCGCTTGTTGGTATAAGGCGTGTGGTTTATCTAAACATTTCCACCTTGATTTTCAGCATGTTTATAAAACTTTATATCGCTTCAGTTTGGCATGAGCCGTGATTCTATTTACTGTTTTGTTGATAGTTGTGGAGATCTCGTGGTCATGACAATATTCGTACCAAGACGTTTGCTTTTAAAAGGGGTAACAATTTGTACATACTGAAACATTTCTACTTTTTTGTGATAAAACTAATGTTTCACCCCGGATTGCTACCCTCTGTTATACAGGATATCGCTTTGCCTATCCTTCTTTCCTGCGCCAGTTTTCAGTACTTTGATGAGCTGCACTTGCTTCATTGCTAACGTTTTCATTATTTGTGCTTCTAGTTGTTTTACACACCAATAAGTAATTAGCCATCAAGGCTAATGGAACGTAGAAATTATTGTAAATATATGGCATGTATTAAAGCAATGTGAAGCTTCAAAAGTTTCTTTGCTCTCGCTGATAATTCCCAGGAAAATTTAAAAGGTTTTATACTCAATAATGTAATGACGCTGTTGTAATTTTGCTGGAAATTGAAGGTGCAGCACGCAAGAATTTTCCATGTAATGCGATGTATCGACTCTAATTTTAATGACTAAATATGGCGCTATATTGCATATTGATTACCGTCGCCCATTATTAACTGCAAATGAGCATATCGTTCCAATGTAGCTAAAATGAACGTTTCGTCCCCCTAACTGATACTCATTTGTTTAATTACCCTACGTTAGCTATATTCCAGGTATTTAGCATTCAAAAGTAGTAAACAGTAGCGATTTATCGCATCGGCACGTTATCTAATTACCATCGGGCCGTTTAACTCCCGGCGAATTCTACTTTACGCCGACCGTAAAACCGGCGATGGCTCTAACGGCGAAAAAGACAAACGTAGCCTCGGTTATTTATTATTTTTCTATCGTGAAAAGGCGCGACCCCCGCTTTAAACTTTACGTCGCCCCCTCGCAATTCACCGTCGGGGCGTTCCTGGGATACGTGCGAGCCGTAAATAACGGTTTCGTCGCGTATGTAAGTAGAGGGAAAAATTAACCGCGGCTTTATTTATTCCGTCCCGAGACAGAAAAGGAGGAGATACGGGAACCGTGGAGCGACTGACTCTCGGCGGGGAAAATTGCACGTATCCGCGACTCCGGGAAGCGGTAATAATAATAATTGTGCATCCTCAGGTGGAGCACAGGGAAACGTTTCCTGCGAGACGTTACGGGATAGAAGGGGATAGAGGGAAAAGTTAATATAATCTGCTTACATCAGTGTGTAATATTTCGGAAGTTGCTTCGTCTGGCTAGATGCGAAAATTGCCAGACGAAAACGGGTGCAGTCGAGAGGTAATGGTGGGTTTAATGTTAGGGGGTGGCTTTTGAGCACTACATAAAACTACCCGTAACAATTGGTGCAACAAACTGTTTTCTAGAAATATTTCAATAGCGATTGAATTGAAATGCTTCAACGATTGTCTTCTATCAATTAGGTGCAAAAATGAACTCCTAAGCAACAAATAGAGATGAACTAATAAATCTCCTTTGTGATAGTTAAAATGATCAAGAATCTTTAGGTAAATAAAAATATATCTTACTTTATACTACAATATTTTTTTATTGCTGAAAGTCCTGTGATAAATGGCTGATTGTTTTGTGTATAATCGTAATGAAGTGTTTCCCTTATTTTTATTTATAGTTAACGACAGAACTGCGTTCATACCGAAAAGACTCATTTATTCGTTTAAATAATTTTAGCGGCATTATTATTTTAACCATGTTCCTATTCAGAATGATAAAGTGTATGAACATACAAAGTTTTCTCTGACAATGATATTACATGCCTTGTTTACCGTCTGCATGTTTTGATCTTTCGTACCTTTCATCTTCTCTTTTTCGTTTTCCATCCCCGTGGGCGATCATTTTTCCACTTTCAATCCATGTTGCCGATAACGGAGAGACGTAAATTTTTTACTCGTAAAGAACATGGAGAGACGAAAATACACAATTAAGGATCGGCGCTTCATTGTTTATGAACTCGCTGTAAACGTCTGTGAAGTTTGAGAGTTTGTATCTCGGAAAGTAATCAACGAAATTTCAAAAATATGGTCGTTCCGAGTGCTTTTAGACCGTATTTTTGTAATTTCACTTGGGAAAAAATTCAGTGAAATATCCCATGTATTTATAAGTAAAAAAAAAGAGTTTGGATTTAAACAAATACGGGGGCCGTTCAATTTTCTTTTTTAATTTTGAAGAAAACATATGAAAGCTTAAGCGATTTTTATATACCAAAGAAACTGTTTTGATTTATTTTACCATTTATAGCCTATGGCATATTCAAAATGTGATTCTAAAACTTTTTCCTCTTTAACTTTCCTACAAATTTTTTCGCATTAGAGCCGATATTCCAGACTTTTGCTGCTTTGAAGATTTTTGACAGAAGCCCAAAGGACGCTTTTCTCGCTTGATAATTCTTTTCTCCTCCATTTAATATTCAAAGATTATAAAAAAAACCATCTCCCTTGTATAACTAACGACTCTAATGGTTTGTTTTAGGTCGTTGCGTTGCACATTTTGAATATAATAAAATTTTGAAATATTCAAAATGTTATACCTGTTAATTTGTGAAAAATTACCAATTTTAGCTACAGAGTATGCGTTTGTTTTTAAAATTCCTCACCAAGGGAATTGCTGAATTGTTTTATACATTAATATTCTTCATTTTCCCCGATTTTTCTTTTTGGTTCAGGTTTTCCTTTTACTTGTATCTACAAGTTGTCTCGAATATGCGTGCGATATTCGAGGGACGAAAAGCACATGGAAAACTAAAGCCATGTGTTTATATAATTTTGAAAATATTAGTTATTTTTAAAATTCCATCGGGTTGTACTTTAAAAGCAACATCGCCAACCACTGCAGGCAAAACTGCTGTGAATCGAATGAAAGTATCACTTCGTTACGGCAAGAACCGAGCATTAACAATAATGCTATTGCCTCGCGTCGTACGCCGTTAGATTCTACGGCCCCTCCGTTACAACCAATACTATTTTATTCTCTTCCCGGTAACTATCTTGTAACTAGAAAACTCCTCTCCCTACGATAATAGTAATATTTCTCTCTCTCTCCCTCTCATTCCCTGCCATCCTCTTTACGGGAGAACATACTGCGATTGCCGTAAACGTTAAAAGAACATCTGAAATTACACCTAAGAGGCAATCCGAGCGGAATCCCCGATCGGTTCGGTGCCGGAGTCCATAGAATTCCGCGGGAATCGAAAGGGTGAGAACCGGGGGGATCCCGGGAGCGTAAACGCGTTTTTATGGCGGTAACGGGGTATAAAATAGAAATTATTAGGGAGCGGGAGGGGAGGCGCGCGTTTGAAATTGACGAATAAACGGGAAATTCCGGGAAGAAATATTCACTGGATCGTTCACGGTGAAAGAGATATTCTGTAAGCGATATTTGCCTACGAAGTAGCAGCTTATGTTTTTAACGTAAAGGGTGATCGTTCATAAATCTCGTGGTTTTATTTGAGGTATATTTTAATAAATCAAATACAAATAAGTGTATATTAAACTGTTAATTTATGAGTTTCACCTAGTGGTCTTTAAAATTGTTTCACATGAACACATTTGTAATAAATTAAATTTCGTGTTACTACTTTTCAACCAGCTACTAATTGTACTAAATTGTACTATAATTTCAAATTGTTTTGCATAAAATTTATCTTGGTAATGTGTATCATTCATAATCCCGGTAGAAATTTAAAGGCGTTTAATGTGAACCTCAAAATTTATTTCAAACATAATCTACAAGGTTTCTTCATTTTGAACGCTTAAAAGCCTGGGATATATAGAAAGTATGTTTTAGAAGTCCTTCTGAAACTCAAAACTACAAAAATATTTATTCACAGCTTTTGAAAAATTTTCTAGAATTTTAAATTACAAAAAAAAATGCTTCTAAATCGATTCTAACAGGGATATTGAATTTCCACAGTGCTTCGTTCTCCAAAGCCTCTAGAAATAATCCAGAGTTTCGTAAATTTTCATAATTATGTTATAGAAGCTTTCTTATTATAGTTTTAAACCTTAGACAGGGTGAATCATGCTGAAGAAGAACTTCAGATATTCCAGAGATTCTCCTAGAACTTTCAGCATCCAAAATAGCTGCCAAAGCGAGTCTAGACAACTTAAATGTGTAGATTTGATGAGGATTCTATTAGATACATATAATGTTTCCGATGGTATAAGAGAGGCATATTTAAATTTAAATAATTTTCGACATTTACCCTCAAAAGTCGATGTTTATGAAAATGGCGAATGCGCTGGCATTGTGTATTCTGATAGGAACATATTAAAAATCTTCTAAACAGCTTAATATATAAAAGTGTCTCTTTAGATGTGACGTGCTACAAAAACTGAGTAATCCGTAACAGAAAAAACATTAGATCTTTTTATCATGGTATTCATATTCATAGTCGTCATTTTAAAGGGATGTAATGTCCTAGGGAAACATTTTTGGACCCATTTTTAACGTAATGTTTCTTCATATTGTCATTATATCTATATGCCCCATGTATCTATATGCCCCATGTATTTTTCATTACTTACGAAACACTAAATGATTCAGGGATTTATAAAAACCTTCATATAGAATTGCGATGAGAGGTACTCAACATACTTACCCAAAAAACTTAGTAATATAATATTTCACTATTTCACATTTCAAACTTGGGAAATTCCTTAAATACTTCATTTCAAATTTCCGTATATTCCAAGTATAGTATTTCCTGTATTTTAATGCATATGAACTGAACTCATATTAAAATAAAATCGATTAGGTTTTCTCTTCTCTTCGTCATCATCATAATGGTGTGAGGAAATTTACTCAGATCTTGGATTATTTTTTGACTTGTTTTTCATTTCTAAATCGTTCAAAAATGGTCTATTGGTTTTATTTCCTTAAATTTTTCTACGAAGCGACTCTTAATCGATTCAGTTTCTCCAAAGTCGCATGATACCTCTAAAATGGAAAATTATATTTTAATTTCCGGCGCTTTATAACCTCGCACATATGTACTGGACGTTCTAATAAAGTCCTCCTTATTCCTTAGGCCCATGTAATTCTTTTGTTTCCCACTGAAACGTACGTGATTTTTCCTTCCCCGTTCTAAAATGTTTCGTAATGAGAAACTTTGATTCTCCTATCTGTTTGACGAAATTTCATCCGATTAGCTTATTTTTTAAATACATTTCAACGAATCTGTCGCGTAAACGTTTACGTTGAGAAATTACCCTCGAGCACAATGCAGCTTCCATGGGACGTAAGAAATTGTCTACAAACCCCCCGGCCATTATCGCAAAGAACCGGGCGGCTCCCATGGATTTGCATTTAAATCCGTATGTATTTGCCTAAGTGGCTTGTTTGAAATTTTATAAGCGCGCTGGTCCCCTTCGCCTCCTCCTCGAGATTTTTACACCCGCTTAACATTTTATCGAACGATCCCCCCAGTCGCGATAAACTCCAGATCTTTGATTTAAGCATGGCTTTTCTATAAACTTTCCGATCTTAGAGGAGGGGATCCGCGATATATCTCGGATAAAGCCACTCCGTATCTGTATTATTCGACTCGAATGGACGTTGTTCGGTATTGGCACCGGTTCAAAAGTCCGGTCCCCGGACAAAGAACTGACCCAGAAGTTATATTAACGGTGTGTTACTCGCGAACCCTCTGCCAACTTTTTTAATATATAAGCGTCGCGGTATTTACACGAGGCAAAAAGGCGCAACACGAAGCGTTTAATCGTTCGACCCCCCTGCCTAGGTATTATTAATTTTTTTGTAAATTAATCATCCGACGAGTTTCCACACCCGGACTAATACATTTTCTCTTCTTGTTTCAGTTAAAAAAGCTCGTTACGTTGGAGCGCAAGGTAAGTGTCTTATTTTTTATACTTTCGTCTCCTTTCACAAGAGCCCACGGTTAAATTCTTCATTATTTGCTTAATTAGTCCCATTGTGTCGAAAGACAAAATAGTCGAGCACAAAGGACGTAGATCAAACGTTCGGTACTTCGTTGACGTTTTTTCGCGCCGAAGCTCGTTTATAATGAGGGTCGCTAATGATGAGAAATTTTGAAAAATACGTCTCGAACAAAGTTTTTGTTTTCTACTTTAAGTTCGACGAGTAAACGAAGAGAAAGTTTGGTATTATACAACTGGTGGCATCTTAAGCAGTTATAGGTAGTAGGATGTTAGTTTTAACTCATATGGGCCGTATATGTACACTCAGCCTTATATCTTAGGCAGAAAAGAAGAAAACTCTCTGTAATACTTTTTAATGATATTTTTCGCCTATTTATTTTCGGATTTGTCCGTAATGTCCGTTGTGGTAATGGTAAAAAAATATAAATGGAAAATTATACTCAGGGTATACAAGAAATAATTTGTGACATCATATAAAAGGAAAATGATTGTAGAAATCTGAAGGACAAACTCGTGTCATGCCTTATAATTATGCAATCTTTGAGATTAGATATATGACAAAAAAATTCCAGAATATACTAAAATGTAAGAAAAAAGGGGCAATCATCATTATAATCTTAGTATTACTAGTGATTATGTAAGTCACCCTCAATTATGTCAGTATTATTTCTGGAATTTTGATGGTAATTTTAATCTTACAAATATTATAACAAGAAATTTTCTTTTAAATGGGTTTGATTCAGTACCCAAATTTTTATGTTAAAATTAGAGTAATGTCCAGTATTATAAACGTGTGACGAAAGTGCACAAACATCTTTTCTTCTGTTAGTATCACTTTTGTGTGCTTTGACATTTCTGAAATCAAAATTTTTAAATTTCTTATTTCCCTTAAGGAGTTATTTCCCCTGTGAAAGGTAGAGATGTAAGGTAGAGAGTAATTAGAATTGATTCGATCAGGGATATCGGGTATCAAGCAACTTTGTTCCTTTAATGATTGTGACGGATATGGATTATCCAAGAGTAAATGGTAAAGTTTACTTAAATTACCTTCTCTTATGGAGAGATGAGTGTAATGTAAAAATATAGTTATATATTATTATATATAACCATACAGGAAAATAATCGATTTCTGAAAACCATAGGAAACTCTGAATATGATGAAATGATGTTTCTTAATCCTACAGGATTATCCTTCAAACTTGTCTCCTAAATATCCTTTGGTATTGGTTCCTACAAATATTTTAGTCCCATAGGATACTTGGTTTCTGAAAATGTTGAAAACTTGCGCTGGTACTCGTATGATGGATCACATGTTTCAAATCCTGCAGGACTCCTTTGAAAATGTGTTGAAATTGAAATAGTGATTTTTTTCATTACATTTTTCAATCTTCCAAGATTACACAGGATTCCTAAAAATTCTATACAATTTTCTATGGATTTGATGGACCACTGTGTTTGAATCTTACAGGACTTTCCTTGTTAGTAATTGTAGTAACAGTTGTAATTGTTGTAATTAGTAATGTCGATTGTGTTAATTGCACGCACACTAAAAATTGATATTTGTATTGATGCATTGATTGTATTTGCACTAATTGTATTGATAATCAAGGAATTGGATAATTATGGTTATTGCAATTGCAGTCTATGTAGATGTGCAGATGTAGATTATGCATACGTTGCATTAATATAGTTGTTAATTGAATATTAGGATATATAATTAATATTCATAATTTATAATAGTAATGATCTGATTACAGCACAATATTTACCCTATATTTAATACAATTCACTTACATTTCGTTTAAATGTAGTAAATTGTACCCTAACTACATTTTAACAACCATTAATTAAAGTCCTCCTCAAATTACCCCCTAACGACGATCCCATCACGATCCAGCACTATTAAGGGTTACTTTATATGTTGACAAACACGATCTTTCAGTGGGGTATAAAATTACAGCCAAGCAGTAACCGCTCATCATTAATTGCCCGCGGTGTCTTTCCCGTATATTCAAAGTATAAATTGTAATCGAATCGCCAACCGGATGATGAGAGAGGCCAGGCGAAAATAATAATGCGATCCGGGAAGGAAAGATCCGGGATAGCGAGGGAACCGTAGTGAATTCATCTGGGAGAATTTGATTTATCGGTTCCGTATATACGGGAAGAAAGAGGGAGAGATCCCGAGGCTTAATTAAAGGGGCCCAGACAGACTGAGACAGTTACTTTTCCGAAGGAGAACGTCTGATCGCTGGAGGTTCATAGTGAAAACTTCGAGGGGTGGAGACTGATGGGAAAATCGATGGGGTTAGGGGTGGGTTACGAAACAGATAGTCTGCAAGTAGAACTTTGAGAAAAATATAACGCGTAAGTTATTGGAAACACTACAAAAAAATTATAGATTCCTTTGATAAATTTTCCAAACGTACTTGGGAAGCTTAACATAACCTGCTTAGTAATATTGCCCTTTTATATTTACATAACGTTAGTAAGTGTTAATTATGTGGACGAGAGATTTTCGAAGTCCCCATAGAACGATTTTTAATTGAGTAGAAAATTTTTGACACATCTGGCCTCTTCCGTTTCAGTCTTAAATGCGTAAGAGTTTAAAGTATGTAGAAGACACATTCTAGAAGTTAAGCAACTCAAAACTACAAAAATTTAATATACAGAGCTTTGAAATAAGTTCATTTTCATTTTCAACGCAAAAGATTGTAAAATGAAAATCCTTCGTACTCCTGTAGAGACTAGAGCTAGACATTTTTCTAGAATTTTAAATAATTAAAAATGCTTCTAAACCGAATCCACAAAGGATCTGGAATTTGCTGCGTTCTTCGTAGACGCTAGAAATAATCTAGAGGTTTATAAATTTTCTTAGATAGGCTCTAGAAGCTTTCTTGTTATAGTTTCAAACATTAGGAAGGGCGTAAGAATGGCACTAGAAGTTCCTTCAGAATTTTGGGATAGTAAAATGGATTTGACATTAAAATCTAGAAGATGTTGGGAAATTTCATACTTTAAAGTTTTAATTATAAACGTTAGAAAATTTTATGTGTGAAAGGAATATTCCAGAGATTTTTCTGAAACTTCCAATATCTAAAATTGCCAGAAATGGCCAAATTGGAAAACTTGAATGAATTTGACGTTAAAATCTAAAAAAATTAAGGAAATTTCATACTTTGAAATTTTATATTATAACCTTAAGAACATTTTATAAGTCTAAAAGGAATATTCCAGAGATTTTTCTGGAACTTTCCACATCCAAAATTGCCCGAACTTGCCAACATGGAAAGCTAGAATGGATTTGATAATGGAATCTAGAAGATGTAAGGAAATTTCATACTTTGAAGTTTTAAGTTTTAAAAGGAATATTCCAGAAATTTATCTGGAACGTCCCATATCCAAAATTGCCCAACCATGCCAAAATAGAAAGCTAGAATAGATTTGACATTGGGATGTAGAAGATGTAAGAAAATTTCTCTAGTATAACTAAAAATATAATATCGGTATAACTTCCATCGATCCTAACTTGTTCGTACAAGTTCTTTTAAATATTTCCCCATCTCTACTCATTTTTGATATGGTAGTAAACTTAAACAGCCAATTCCGCTTTTTCCTTGAGTTAGAGATGAATTTTACAAGACGTAGGGCTTCGGCGGTAAATTCCCCTTAGATCGATATTATCTGAGAAGTGAAAGGGAACCTATAATGGACACTTCATACCCTAAACTCCAACTTCTCAACCTATCCGTCATGAATCGATTACGTTCCCGCGAAAGTTACGAACGTACATACTTTTTCAGTGGAAAAATTCTGAAAAATTTCCCGAACCCTTTTGCCTTATCCCCGAGATATATAGGGAAAACATTTCCACTTCTTCCCCGTCTTCCGTGCTCGATATATCCAGACTGACGTTAACCGCTCCGAAGTCCGGACGCTCCGGGCTAATGAAGGTCGACCCCGAGGGTTAACCGGAGAAATTGGTCAGTTTTTCAAACGGTGCCTCTCAATAATGTCCGATCTTGAGTGGCAGCCGGAGGGAGGGGGGATAAATTGACCGATGGGACATTACGTGCAAGGGATGCTGGCGGGGGAAAAATGAGGGACGTCCCGGGGAGTGGCAGTCGATACGAATTTATTGCACGGGAACGGGAAGTACGGAGGGATCGTCAATTTTTTAAAGGGGTTGTTTTGAGAGAAAAATTAATTTTTCTTGAAAAACTATCCGATTGATCGGCGTTGCCCTTCTAGCGTCCGTAGGATCTTTCAGAAACTTTTGTTATTCTGTATTATTTGTATTAGATTTCATAATCTTCTAGAACGTTTTACAGATTCAATTCAATTTTCTTCCTACAATCTCTTACCAACAATTTTTAATTTGTTTTCAATGTCTCATTCTTATTTACTGCTAATACAAAACTTGTTAAAAATTTGAAACCATTAACAATCATACCTTCCTGCAAATTTAAGGAACATGCAAATGGTAAAAATTAAAATTACAAATTACTAATGTACTATAAAAGTATAAAACGCCCCAAAAAGTAGTATAAAATTAGTAATAATTTTCCTTTTGTATTTAATTTAATTGATATTGATTTTTTGTTTTGAAACCTTTGGAAAAGAAGTCTTAAGGACAAGGTGGTTACCCTTAAACCTGGTGCAATCCACTATGTTAATTACAGAGATGTGCTACTAATTCCAATTATTCTCTTGAATAATTTTTGAGCTTCAAGTCGGTATATTTTCCTATTTCAGTAATTGTTGGAGAAAAATTTTAGAAACGACAGGGGTTGCCTGCAAAAATCTTTTAAGTAATTTTGAAACTTAGAAAACTGCTTATAAAATCTTCGTTATCATTTTATTCCAAAATTATTCACCATTTTCTTTTATATTCCAGCCACACAATTCAACACCTACGTCACATTGAAATTACAAAACGTAAAATCTACGACAGTGACTGTAAAGGGAGCGACACCATGCTGGGAACAAGATTTTCTTTTGTAAGTACATACATTGTATACTCTGTCAAAACAGTAAATTATAAACATATATAGTAAATTAGATGGGGAAAGACGTACGTACAGTTTAAGCTACTTAAATTTATACTCTTAGGGGAGGAAATGCCTGGATTAGTGCTAAAACGAAACCCCTACGCTTTTTCTTCCGTGAGGCTCTCTAGCCCCATGGATCTTAGCTTCATTTTTGTTTGTCACATTTTTGCGTAGGGGTTTAAGCGGTAAAACGAGGGTGATTTTGGGTTAAATTAGATATTTTTGAGTTATTGATCATTATTTGATCATGTTGAGTTATTATTTGTTTAATTGATAAGTAAATAAGGCCGCTTTTTTCGGTTACAGGTTAAATCTACACATTGTAAGGACAATTATCTTCCACATTTTTGCTCTCGGGCACCACCCTCGATTTTCACTTATTTCTACCCCTACGGGGGATTGAATATTCAAAAACGAATTACGGGAAGACTATTCACTTTTTCGCAAGGCATTATGGAAATTTTTTGGTAGCTTCAACCCTCAGCTACATTTTTGCTCATGGGTTCAAGGGACGTTTCATTGCAATTTCACGGTAAAATGGAAAGGAGCATTACAAAATCAGTTTTTTGTTTAATTATCTCCGTGAGAATTTTTTTTTTCGAGTTCAGCTAAATGAGAAAAAGTTATAGATCTCGAAATTGTGCGTCGATTGGGTATAATGACAGCCCCCCTCCTAAGAAGTACTGCAACCCTCAAAAAGTGTTTAAACATGAAACATGTTCCAACGTTTAAATCGTTCATTTCTCGGGTAGTTGTCATGTTTATATGAAGAATTTTCACTATTTACATTTATGTATACCACTCCTTAATTATTTTCTGTTTTCATCCCCTTTTCAAAATAAATTTTCTTTTTTATTGTAGTGAAATTTACAGATACAGAAAATTTCCTCTAATAAAACTTGTTCCATGTACATAATGCAATTAATATCTATTAAATCCAATCTTGGGGGTGGAAAAGGTGGGTGAATGTCATGCGCGGTTTTTTCAAAATGAAATCGCTGAGAGCATCATCCCCTAAAAGATGTCCTAACCTCCTTGAGTGACGAAAACTTAGGTTTGGTATTGGAATAATCCATGGAATCTACCGTTATTTCGAGGAAAACTAATTTTCTACCGTAAAAAGTTATGAATGTTTTGAAAAAAGCCACGTTTTAACGCTTTATTGCCGGCTTTTCTCAATGAAAAATTCATCTGCAGTGTTCTATTAGAACACAAATTAAAGCTTTTTGGATTGTGTACAACTTTTCTGTTTGATTTAATACGAGTAAAACGCCAAAAAACAAAAGGTACCATAAATATTGTATATAATATTTCTAAAAGTTGATGGGGGTTACATTTTTGATTTGTAGGATCTACAATTGATCCTCGTAATGATCGCATTGATCACGTGCTGATAAATTCCATGTTCTACTGATTGAGGTAATGATTACACGTTACTTTCATGCGAAATTGAAATAACGATATCGTAGTTGTATTTTGTCAATTGCTGAAGAAACGAATATTTCTCGGTTTGTAATTATTACTTGTCAAGTAGTAAAACGATTACTTCGGCGGTGGAATCATAAAGAATCATACACTTAACTAACTGAGGAGTTGTTTTCACATTTACAGCAGTTACTAAAATAACCTCTAACCCTCCTTGTAAAAAAGACACCCCCTAACCCCCAACTTCCATTTAAGCACATAAAGATAAAATTTAACGACGTTCACCGTTACGACTAGGCGAAATTTTCATAATATCATTCATGTCTTGCTTACAGGCCCTTTTTATTATTATGATATGTATTTTCCAGCGAAACGAGCGACCTCAATACCGGTCTGTTGATAGAAGTCTGGAACAAGGGCATGATATGGGACCGGGCTCTGGGATATCATTGGATACCACTTCGAACGGTGCATTATTCCAACGAAGTAAGTCGTTAATACGAATTTTTATGGACGAAATTGAAAGCGAGGCGTAGATTTTACGGCGAAGGACGAGCGCAAGCGTAAATCTCGGGGAAATTTGTTGCTCTTATCGGGGCTTTTACGAGGATCGAACGTTAGCTGGGGCCAAAAGTTTTAGCAAATATCGAGGATATCGCGCCACCACTAATTCTTCCAGATATTTCGAATATATTTAATTATTAAGGGGGCATATACGGTACAGCTTCATTTTGCATCGTAGCCTATCGTTTCAATTTTGGATTGTTTTTGGTCAAATTTTCGGTTTATTTAAGTCTTTGATTATAATTTCGTGATATCCATTTCTTCAAAAGCTTAATTTACGTTATTTTAGTTTCGTACTAATCCAAATTATCGCTCATTGAATATTTTCGTGAAACTTTACCACTGTTCAATTCGGCACCAGACAATGAGGCTCACTCACTCACCTCTCCGCCATAGCGGCTTAAAGGCTTACGCCTCAAAAGATACGATAAACCGTACGTGCAAACGGACACTTTGACAAGCCGGACAGAAATTCAATACCACCGGTAGTGTTTTGTTCATTTAGATCGCAATCATATTATAATCGATAATGCAATACGTCGTTTTATGGACGCGGTTATTTATTCGGGCGGCCGTAAAAGCGAAATAACGGCCGTTACCGAATTAAGCTGTGCCCGTTGTGCTCCCTCGCGCTGCCGCTATGAAATTTGTTAGTTTAGAGGGCTCGCTTGTTGAGGGATTACCCTCGGATGCTTTTCATTCTATTCCGAGGCTAATGATGTTTTCGGCCGTAATCGCATTCCCCGTCATCCTATAAACATGGACGGGGTTATAATAGAATTTAAGTGGTCAAGTGGACTATCAGCGACGCGAACAGAACCCGAGCTACGCATTTATGATCGAGTCGATAAATAAAAAAAATTCTGATGGACGTATCAAAAAATTTAATCGTTTTGTTAACGGTCCGATTATAAAATAACATCTCATGTTTCATAACCCTTTTCATAAACCTAAAAAATTCACAAACGTTTCAAATCGATTCGTTTCAACTTTAAACACCTCGAAGAATCTAGCTTAAAAATTGCTGGTTTTTCTATAATATTAAGTCGTCAAAAGTGTCTTAATCTAGAAGGTTTAACGACATTTTTTTTACAGGAAACAGATATTTTCTCAAGTGATCTATAGTAGAATTGAGAAGCTTTTCCCTTTTAGTTTCAAACACTAGGAAGTCTGAGTCATGTTGAAATAGGCTGTAGGTTTCTGTATGATTTCCACAGACTCGTATGGCTTTAAAACCAAATCTAGAATTCAGGTCGTTTCGCTCCCTGCAGGCCACAAGAAAATCTCTAAATTTTCATAAACGGTGCCAGATAGGTTCTATGAACTTTTTCATTATAACCTGATAGAATTTAAAGTCTAAATCATGTTGAAGGAAACCAGAAATTCCTTCATAATATCAAAAGTTCAAAATGGCTTCAAAATTGTAATCTAGAAGGTTCTGGAAATTTCAAATGTTTTAAATTTAAATCTATGCATTAGAAAATTTCTATAATCTAGAAGAAACATTTCAGAGGTTATCCAGGGGAAATCTAGATGGCCTACTAAGTTTCCAGGCGATAAAAATGTTTAGTGATATTGTTTTAGGATTTTAAATTGCTGAGAGAGTGCCCTTAAATCCAGTCTAGAAAGTATATTGATGTTACAATTTCCGAGAAATTTTCTAATTACAATTTTAAGTAGCAAAACTATGAATCTTGTTTGAAAGAAGGTTTGAAGGCTCCTTTAAAATTTTAGAACGAAAGTATCTGTTTAACATGGAAACGTAGACGGTTTGTGGAAATTTCAAACGTTTAAAATTTAATTCCCAACATTAGAAAGCTTCAAGAATCTAGAAGAAAAATTCCAGAGGTTCTGCTGGAACCTAGTACCTCCTAAATCACCTCCAGAAGAAATCTGGATGGTTTATGGAGACTCCATTTAAACTTTAAACGTTGCAACGAATCTCTAATTTACTAAAAAGATCTCAGATGTTACTAGAAGTATAGATTGCCGGAAATACTTTAGAATCGAATCTAGATGACCACAGAAAAATCTCCTGTTGCATAAATGGCTTCTAGTCAGGCTCTAGAAGCTTTTTCGTTACAAGCTAAAGCAATAGGGAATCTAAATAATGGTAAAGAAAAGTACTTGAGAATTCTTTAGGATTTTGGAAATCTGAATGGCGTTAAATTCTGATAGGTTTATAGAACGTATTTTAAACGTTAGAAAAATTAAAAAATATATAAGGAAGATTTCAAAAGAGCTTTTCGAGTCCTTTACATTCTAAACTACCTCCGTGAGAACCACAGATAGTTTGTGGAATTTACTAACAATTTCATTTTAAAATTAAATGTTAGAACGAATCCAAATTTCATTGCAAAAGTTTCCCTAAAATCTTAAACACCAAAAGTGCTTTACAAACGTTATTTGAAATTTTGCAGAAATTCCATTTCATTTATATTCTCATGGGACTTTGGAGAGAGTTTGGAATTCATAAACAGTTTCAAGTAGACTAGAAGAATTTACATTTCGATTTCAGATACCAGAATCTAATGCATACATCATTCGTGCCTCGTACATCTACACTATCTATATTTAATGACAATTTTGGATTTTGAAGATTTCTGGGATATTTATGGAAACTTCTTTCTAGATTATTTAAGTATTGTCACGATTAGAGTTATAATTGGAGCGTTTAAAATTTGCATTAACTTTCTAGATTTCAAATTTAGACCCATTTTTCCCTCCTAAAATTTTATAGGGACCTGTAGAATTTTTGTTTGGCGCGGTTCAGCCTTTATATTGTTTAGAAATAGACAGAAGATGCTTCTAGATCTTATCTATAATCGTTTAGGTTTTTTTCTGTGGTGTTTCCTTTGCTCTTATAAATAGTGAAACGATTTGAAAATTTGGCAAACCTAAATTTGATTTTAAGGCAATTTTGGTAATTTTTATTTCTAGAGACCTGTTTGAATCTTCATTTTAGATTTGTTCTAAAGTTTAAGGTTAAAAAGAATTTTTTAGGGAAAATCTTGAATCTATCGGGATGTTCCAGGGATGGGGTGAAATGGGAATGATTTTTATCAATTATTTTTTTTAAATCAAGGCTCTTTTGTGATTCCTTTGTTATTATAATGATAGGACTTCTAGAGCCTACCTGAGAGAATTTTGTAAAATCTATGTTTTCTTCTATGGTGCTTGGGGAATGAATTCATTTTCATATCCTCCTAGATTCAATTTTAAGCCACTTTCGATGTTTTAAAATTTCAAAAAACACCTGGAATATTATTTTAGATTTATTTCAAAGCTTAACATTTCTATAGAGTTGTTTGGGACTGCCCGTTTTCATTAGGGAACCCATTGTGGCGTTCCAAAATCCTAAAGGAACCTTTATAGCTGTCGTTTTAAAACCAGACTCAAGTAATTTCTATAAAATAGACAAATTATCGTCGACATTAAAATGAAAACGCTTTGAGATCCCACATGAAATCAGTGTCGAAAATCTAGATGTTGCTGTGGTCCTCGGAGACCGGAAGAATTTTAATTTTCCCGAAATTTTCCAGATAACTTCTGATAGAATGTTGGTAACGTTTAAAATCATAGGAAACGCTGCGTGGGTCCGTTGCCGTGTTTAATTGTACGAATCTGCCATGCGGTTTAAAAATCAACACCGTCGATCGTTTCAAGTGTCGCGAAATTTACATTCCTCGACTGATCGAAAATATTTCCGCCGCTCGAGCGTTAATTATGCAAATTCGACTTTTCCCGAGCCGAGTACGTCGCGGCGCTGAGATCGATGCCCGAAAACTCGACCTCTTAAATTCAATCAACCCGATACGATGATCAAATTAATTGGGAACACCCCGAAAATTAATTCCTTCGTCCTGCGCCGCCGGAAAATCCTTTGTGTCGTCCCGGGCGGGTAGGGAAATACCTTCTATCGACTCCCTGGGAGTTCTCTAATTACCCTCGATCATACCGTGCGATCGTAAGAAATTAAAGGGGTTTTTACACGCCCTGAGGCCTGATTTCGTTCTCTCAAAATAATGTTATATGTTTATTTTTGTTTCGAGGAGGGTACCGGCCAGTGGTTGTCACTTGATGCGGAGCTGGTAATGACAGAGGGAGAAGTAATCGGCACAAAAGTCGCAACAGGTCACTCTATTTTGATGGACTGTCGCTTCGAACTGCCCTTCGGTAAGTACCAACGATTTCCACAAATTTCAGCATTGATGCAGTGCAAATATTTTTTCTAATGCCTGAAATATATGCAGTTGCAATTATATGCCCATGACTTTTATGAAAAGTATGTATAAATTTGATAAAACTCACAAATGTATGCAAAAGTTTAAAGGCATGTTAAGTATAAAATTAACGTGTTATTAAATTTTTTTAAGAAATGAACAGAAGTTTTTGGACAGTACGTTAATTTAGGTATAACACTATACGGGAAATGGACCATGCGAAACACGATGGCCCTTATCCTATAGGGACACTACATTACTATTGTACCGTATATACCTCCAGGTTCCTTCTCTTGTGAGGAACCTTTAATCATTTTTCATCGAAAAGGGGCATTATTAGATTTAAAAGGGGTTTAGAGCAGAGTCGTCGGGTGTTTTGTCTCCCTGCGACACCCACTTAATAGATACTAGCAAATAGCTATGTGCCCCTTTTCAGTGGATGGTTGCCGCAACTCGAAATTACGCCGTGATAACGTGTAATTTAACACGTGTGTGTTTGTGTCGCGATCTATTTAATAAGGTGTCGTAAGCGGCGAAAACACATTTACTGATGATGATTGATGACGTTACAATAATAGATTCCAATCGCAGCAGTGCTTCACTCAAGATTTCCATTAAATATTAAATAACGCAGCGTTTACGTCTAATGAATGGCGCTGAAAGTCGAGGTATTTTTACTTACTTTTTGAACGTAGGCTGTGGAATCGATTCACTAGCAATTAGTTGTGGTGACACGCATTTATTTGTTCGGCTTGTATGTAACGGAAAATTTCGACGCCATTTTTACCGGCACCACCACGCTAAATATATGCGCATTCGCCATTTCTTTTAAATCGTTAACAGATGTGTTACATTCTTTGATATTCGGCTGGTAAACGCAATTACGGGTTAAATTTTTGTAACGATTATAGGAAATATTGTCAAAATTTGTTCTTTAAATTCTTAAATCAAAAAATATAGGATGGGCTAACAGGGGCGAAGTGATGTTGGTAAGATTTCGGTTCGTTTTAATTTAGGGGTCTCTTTATTAGTGGGTGCTTGATGTCAATTGTTATGAATATTTAAATGGATAGCTATTTGGAAAAGTAGAGTTGGGATAAGAACATCATAAAAGCAGCCCACGCCTTTTCTGCAATAGAATAAAGCGTCATTCTTATTTGAAACTTACTATGTATTGGTAAAAATTTATTTTTTACTTTTAGTACAGTTGCTATTGAAGCGTGTTTAAAAAAAACTTTTGAACTATAATTTATGAAGAGAAGACGTGGTTTCTTACAGTAATTTTAGGTATGTCGTGTCTTTTATTTCTTTTCAAGAGACCTGTATTAAGGTACAGTGTTAATTTTGTGTGATTTTTGCCTTAAGTTTCAATTTGTTGTATTGTTCTTTTCTCCAATGTGAATATTATCAGTAATTGTGCTGATATTAGGTGGTTTGTCACTCCATGAAATTTTTCTTCAATAATTGAAGATAATTAAAACGTCATGTCATTGCTGTTAAGAGTGTTTCAGCCACGCTTCTTCTGGTAGGGAGAAATAAAAACGTTACTGTTATTGCAAAATGACTAACGGTCCGTTTTCTATTTGGCGTTCCCTGTAACTTACGTGAAAAAATATTCCCAATAGTTTAAATATCACAGTGCTTTTCTTATACAACAAACGAGGAGCAGTAATAAAAAATAACTCTTTAAAAAAATTCCAAAGCGGTTATATGGCACGTGATTAATTTTTAAACATCTCCCCATTTTCCTTAAGGTTGACCATGAAACACACAATCATTTGCCAATTTTCTGTTGCGGCGATGAATTTGTGCATTTAATAAGATTTTATGGAGACCGGAGTTATCGAGGATTTCGCTTTATTTTAGGTTTTAAGATGAGAGCAACTCCTTCGACTCCGAAACGTACCGAACGGAATTGTTATTTCTTGCATGGACTGATAAAACTGACAAACTGTATAACTTTTACTACAATAGAAGAGGATTTGCTTCGAAATACCATTCGGTTTGTGCATTTCTGCTATTGCCTATTGTATGGCATAGCGATATCGGATAGAACGTAATTGAAATCTCAGCGTAGTCCATTATTCGTTTTATGGATCCGCCGTCAGGGTTTCGAGTTTCACTAGAATTCTCTTGCGCCGCATCAATTTTCATGTGATGTGTTTTTTTTTTCGGGAATTAAATTAAAACGCTCCAGACATTTAATTCACCACCCACCAGGCGGTCCAGTTAAGCTTACTTATTTATTTTTCGAACAAATCCGTACCGTAATCCCATCGAATAAATAATATAGAACAATTTATAACACGTCGTAATTGGCGAGCATGAAATTTATCGTGCGACCCCTTCGGAAGCCGTTTAATTTTTGAAGCAGAAACCGTAAATCGATAATGGATAACCGATGTTACAGTCTACGTGGTTTATGATTTTCCGTGTATCTCGGTTCTCCCTTTGACTTTTTACGAGGGCAAAGACGGCGGAAAATATTTGCGGTCTCGAGGTAATTGGATTGTTTTACGATTCGCACGGTCGGGTTGGTCAATTCGCGACACGAAAATAGCGTGTGCGCTCTAAACATGAGCGGTTTGCAATTCGAGAAACGATACTTTTCGATCTCCAGAATAGTGTTTCGGTCGTTTTAAAACTTCCCTATTTTGAACGTTTTTCTTTTTGCTTTCCTCAGATCCAGAAAATGTCGAAGCCATGGACTTGCAGAGGAAATTTGAGATGCTGAATAACAGCATGGACCAAGAAGCTAGGGCAGAACAAGCGCGTAGACAGATGCAATACTTTGGATGTGAGTATAACACTGAAACGTAAAGTATTTAACGGTGCCTTATACGACAACAGTGGAACGTTGTTAATACTCTTACTAGGTTTCTAGAGTAGAAGTTAGTAATATTTACATTGCGTGTGTTCTTTGTAATAATTGATAGTGGCGAGATCAACGCTGTACGTGTACTGTCATTCCTACGAATTACGTTGTATGTTATGTTTTTGGGAATATCTCAGTTGGTAACGTTTATATTGTATTATTGCATGGATTTCTAAAATTTTTAAGTCTCATAAAGCCCTGGGGGCTGATTCATCGTATGAATACATGGAAAAGTAGACCTCACTGAACAAATGTACAAATGTTCAGAACATTTTTACTTCAAAGGGTCATTTCTACGTAGCACTTGAAAAATCTTTATTTCCATACCTGATAGAGTTCTTCTGATACTGAGGCGTAGTTGAATAGTGTAATAGGTAATGTGTGTACAGATGTGTGCTAAGAAACGGATGTCATTAAATCATATTTTCTAAAAGAAAGTTCTACAGATTTTGGAAATTTGTCTGATTGTCCTAGTGATTATTACAAATGTCGATATTAATTAATAGTACTTTACATCATTCATCAACAGTATTTGTGTATTTGCTTCCATGTATCAAAAGTTTTAAAGCCTACCATGTCTTATATCAGACGACGTGTTCAATCATTGCCATTTCTGTGAATTTATTAAAGGGATTTCAGAAAATTCCATTACCAGAGAGGAAACAAAACCAGAATCTGCAGAAAAGGTAGCTGCACATAGGAACATCACATTCATTGTGAATATTTCTTGATTTTGAGTCCAGCTAGCTAGACCAAAAAAATTTCTGTTAAAATGATACTAAACCATTGTGCTACATTACTAAAACTCTGATGAAACATGATAGTTTTCGTTTCTAACACTGCTTTAATTCAAACTCCAGCGGGTTACTCAGAGGACAGCGACTACACGTCCGACATAAACTATCCGGTCGGCCAGCACCCGAACTCCTCGGCTTCCCAGTTCAGGACGGCCGCTTACCAGATCAACACCCCGCAGGGTTCCCTCGAGACGTCCCGCGAGAACTCCTACGAGAGGGACGACGCACAACACCATCACCACCATCACCAGCAGCAGCAGCATCACCATCACCTCAACCAGCCCCAGGTACCTCAACACCATCTCAGTCCAGAGACGCACCGGAGGCATCACTTGGTAAATATCCTTTGAGGTGGTGTAAAGGGTGGATTTGTGGGGAGGTTAGGTTAGGAGGAATCCATGGTATGTTGAAGAATTAATGTTAATGTTTAATGCGGAAGTAACAACCCAAGATCGTATGCATGCTTACTTACCCATATTTCTCTTTGGTGAACTGGCGAAGAGTTCCTTTCATCTTGGAGAAAGTTGAGGATCACTTACCAAATCTCACAGATCATTTGTCCTGGAATGCTTTAGAGATCAGAAGATTGTTTAGGGCATTTTGATCATGTTACACCCATCGTTTTTAAATCAACAAGCTTCCACTCAATCCGTGCTCTGTGCAGTTATTTCCAAATCAGTCAGCCTACTTCCCTTCGCCGTTGTACTTGGAAACCCTCCAGAAGTTCCAAATGTTATCGACTTCGCGACTAACTCGAGCCTTGATTGATTAAATCACGTCGAGGCAATGTTTTGCGTTTTTCCCATTAAGCGCTGAAGCTTTCGGCGTTCCGCGCGGGATCCAGAGGGAATAACAACGTTTTACAACTTTTAACAGATTTAGGGTGAGGTAATGTTATAACGGATCCGCTCGCAGAGCGCGCCGTGGGTGTCTGTAAACTTCGTGAGAAGGGTCGAGCTTTCACCATATTAAAATTTACCTAATTGAGATTCCGACGTGGGGCGAAACCGAATTTTAGTTTAGGCGCGTACGTATCAAGTATGTTATTGAGATAACGAGGGATGATTGGGGACCGAGCGGGAGGGGGCGGAATTTATTGCGAGGCTTTTAAATATTTTATTGAGTGGGAAATGGTCCGTTAATATGCGGTGGAGTAACGTGATGTAATTGGGGTAATTTTGGAAATAAACGACAATTTTAATAACCAATATTACAGTAATATGAACTATGATAATAATTGTTTTTTTGTTTTTTCCAGCGGCATTCACCTCGTTCCAATGATTACACATCGGCAGGAAGTCACAATTCTCAACCATATCAGGAAAATCATATTGATTCCGAACCGCTTTTCTACAACAGTAGGCCTCTAAATCGAAACGATCATTCTAGGTGAGATATGTTTATATTTTCCTTATTTATTAGCGCATTGGCAATTTTTCCCTAACGATTCCTCTACGAGGTTTCCCAATTTTAATCCAACTATTTTTGTAGTCAAGAGGCATGGGTTAGTTGCGAGAGTAGTTTTTACAACCCTAGCGTCGAAAGTATGGATGTTGGCTATGGAATCGATATGGATTTCGATGGACAGTTCGGAAAAGGTGAGCATAGTATTTTTAACCTCTTTATTCAATACTAAATACTATTTTAGGCTATAATATATTTCATTTTGTGAATTTTTTTAGCGTTGAGAAGACCAAGCCTAGAGCGACAATCTACGTTGTACGACGATTATCCTTTTTACGTTGACAGTAACGTTTATTCTGTTGATGTTCCCAAAAATAGCTGTGCCACAAAGTAAGTAAACGAGTCATTACATTTTTAGTCAGTCAGTGTAACGCACATAATATTATTAAGTAAATGTAAGGCCAAGTAACTTTTCAGTAGTTATATATAACGCAAGAAACATTAAAAATGTGCTGTTGTTGAGAAATTCTCCGATACGAACATGCTTTCCTTTCAATTTTATGGTTGAACGATAACCAACTGCCAATTTCCATGAATTTACAAATTTTCCGTTGAATTTTTCATGTTTGTTATATGTGCAGCATCTGTTATAGTTGAATGAGCATCATTATGTGGTTGTGACTGTTCAAGTTATACAAAACGAAACGTTTAATTTTTATTTTATCAATATGTTACAATATATAAGCTCACTCTTGTGTTGATAGGTTTTTTTATGCATCTTCAGGTATTTCCATCCACCTAGCAACCGATAACTGTTGAAATCGTTATATGCTTAGTTGTTGCACATTGCAATAAATTTAGACACGTGGAACGAAGACGCGTTGAGGTAAATGAAATGAAACCTATCGTCCAAAATTTGAATCACAACATAAATACTTCCTCATGTACGTATGAAAGAGCAGTTTATGTATGCAGAAAATCTAATCCATATTTTGATAGTCATATCATAATAACCATTTCTGGTCTTAGCATTTTATGCATCGTTGCAATAAACAAGTTCTGAACTTCATTAGACTTGTCCTAAAGTGCCCCACTAACGGAAAACTGCATATTTTTGGGAAAAATGTAACTATACGAAAACTACTGAATTTTTTTTGCTTGAAATAATGCGAAAATGTTAGGAATAGATTAAGGTATCAGTAGCACCTGATTAGGTCCAAAATCTTCTGCCTTTGACATATCAATATTTATCAAAAACTTGTCAGAACCTTACTCGACAAGCTTTCAATGCATATTTAGTCTTCTTTCAATCACCATTGATATCAGCCACATTTTCAGCACTTTGGATGCCGTTTTAGTGTTCGCTGTAGGATGAAAATGTACGTTTAATGTTTATGCATGTTAAATAACGTGTGTTTCCTACAACATTTCGAAATTGCTCTCCTTGATTGCCCATGTGCAGCAATATAAATATCTATGGCAATTATGGTAAAACTGGCGTCAGTGTGTAGTAGTACGGCAGGCTGTAACGATGATAAAGTAAACGATGTTAAATTGGAGCGTATAGTGAGCAGTGAGAATACTCGCTTAATAAAGCAACTAAATGATTTGTCTTCTAGTTTTGGCAACCTGCGACTTATGTAAGACGCAGTTCTGAGTTTAAATCTTCAGCTAATTCATCAACTAACTTTACCAGTTCATCAGTATATTCTTTAGCAAATTGTCTATATTCTGCCACTACATTTGATATTTTTGGAGTGCCTTGCACACTTGATTGCGTTCAGTCCTTAATCCTGTAACAATCATCCCTTAAGGTTGAAATTTTCAAAATTCATGAAACAGATCGGATCCGGGTAGAAAATTTTATTACTAAGTAATACTCGTAGCTGTCGAATAGCTCAGACCAAATTTCCCATCCCTTCAACCCCTAGCAGTCACCCGTTAAGGCTGAAATTTTCAGGAGCTATGAAGTAGCTCGTATCGATATCATCTAGGGGCGGCGTATTTTATTGCTAATTAAATCCTGTCGAATGATTTATGTCGCTGTAAATATACCGCCTGGATTATACCTACACGAGGTAATTCAAGGATTTCTGAAATTGCAGCCTTAGGGAATGTTTGCTAGCAAATCATAGGAGTAATGTTATAAAATCAGGCGTCAACGATTAATTGATGAGATATTTCGCTCAGGTCATATTGATACCACCTACTCGAGCTTTTTTGAAATAGCACCCCAAGGAGTGCTATCTTTTGGGATATTTGACAATATCTGACATGACCATTAAACAGTAGTTAACCTATTACAAAATAGTCCGCCTAAATCATATCGATATCTTTTGATTCAGGAGAATATAGTTGTGGGCTAGGTTTGCTTGAAGTCAAACTGAAACAGCATGTATTTTTAGGGGCAGAAATATAACCAAAAAAAAAATTATTCGGTGAAACAAGTAAGTTAACAAAATGTCACGAGAACCTAATTGATAGGAGATGTTTTGTGGATTTTATAAATTGCAGCTTTAAGGACGATTGCTAAGGGAGTGGCTTTAGGAAATTTATAGCTATTTTGTAGTCTACAAATGAGCTACATTAAATATCTCAAAAATCCCTCCCTTTTCGTGAAATCCAGCCTCCAAATCCGAAAAATGCCCTAACATCGCTCAGTATGCTTTCAGGATATACTCGAAATAAGATAGTGTGTAGCTTACATGTAAACTTCGTTTAGTAAAAATTCGCCCGCGTATCTCTGGACCCCTTCGAGATACTAAATCCTTCCGTGCGACAGAATTCACACCTAGTTTGTAGCTCTCACTTGAGCTACGTTTAACATTTGGAAAATAAAATTTTTAGGAAGGAATTAACTACATGTTAGCTACAAGGGATGGTTTAATTTTCGAGATACAAAACAGCTGCAAATTCTGCCGCCTACCATTCGATATCTTGAATGGTTCTAGAGGTAGGCAAGGGGGCCTATTGCAGTTGATACTTAGGCTGCAGTGGTCATTGTTTCTGTGAAACGAGCGAAGCTACACCACAAGTTTTGATGGTGCCAATTGTGCCACTATGATGGTTATGGGAATGTGTAAAGGCAACTGCAGGGTACAACTCGGTACAATTCAAAATGGGCCGTATTCTTTTCTCGTTCACCATTTTCCAGTGAATATGGTGTAATGTTAATTATTATATTTACTCTTTCAGCGTATACCCGTCGAAACGAACAGACAGCTACGACGAGTTCTACGACTCGCTTCCCTACCCGGTCCACGAGGAGCGCTACGGCCAAGACGAGGAGGACCGCCAGTGGGACTCGGGGGGCCTCGTCCCGCCCCCGAAGCCCCATTCGAAACCGAAGAAACTGCCGGCGATTCCCTCTGCCGTCGCGGCGCAGAGGCGTCGTGCCTCCGTCATCGCCCTCGACACGGACCACTTCCGACCGACTTCGACGCCGACGGCTCGCCGGCAGATGCCCCAGGTGCCGCCCCTGAACAGGGCGCTCAGCAAGCAGAGCATCGTCCAGGAGGCGCTCAGGAGCACGCCGGACAACTTCTCGCACAGGGGCGCGAGCCTGCCGCCGACGCCGACCAAGGGCGGCGCCGCGAAGGGCGTCGCCCTCCCCAACAGCCTGCCGAGGACGACCGGGCGGCAGCTGCCGATGCCGAACGCGGCGAGGAACGCCTCGAGGGCGAGGAGACGGAACCTCCTCAAGAGAACCACCTCGGCGGATTACACGGACAACGCGCCTGACGAGTACTACGATGACTACTACGCCCGCCCCGGCGCCGTGAGCGCGGCCATGTTCAACGAGGACTACAACTACGCGTATCAGAGTAACGACAACCTCCCCGCGCAGCAGGAGCAGGACGTCCTCCCGCCCGACAACTCCAACTTCCTCAGGGGGTTCCAGGACGACGATTACTACTACTACGGCGACGCCTCGAAGCGACCGGCGCCGCCGAGGCGCGGCGCCGACGTCGCCGCCCTCGCCTCTTCCTCGCCGCTCACGCAGCAGAACACCGACAGCCTCGAGTCTCGCGACGACGAGCTGAACTCCTACGACACGGCCGTCTCCTCCGTGAGCAGCTCCATGCAGCAGCTGCGCAGCGCGCAGCAGGAGTACTCGACCGCCGGCGGCGGCGGCGGCGAGACGGCGCCCATGCCGATGACCACCCACAACCTGGACATAGTACAAAGGAACATCATGAATGTGTCGCAATATCCCGGGGACCAGCACCACCAGCAACCGTCTATGAAAGCAATAGTGGCCACGCAACCGGTCATAACCGTAGCTCAAGTGCACAATCACAATACCACGACCGTCAGGGGTACGCAGCACGGCAGGGCGCAACTGAAGCAGCAGGAGTCCGTCGACTCGGGCACGGATTACATGCAGAATAAGATTGTAGTGAACGATGCTTATAATAAGTATACGGCTGTACATAACGATGCTTACTTAGGCAAACAGGAATCGGTAGAGAGTTACGTTGAGGAAGAGACTGATGACGCTGTTACTAATGGTATGTATCCAGCTGGTATCGTACGGAATTTTTCAAAAGTATTTTCAAATTTCATTAATTCATTGCAGTTGCAGTGACAGACGCCTGAATATTTTGATATCGTATTATACGTGTCTATTTTACTTAAAGTATTGTACAACGGTAACCTAGAATCTGGCTTTTATTAACTCTTCTTCCAGTCGTTTTTTATAAACAGTACTTTTAACGAAGAACCAATCCATAAATTTAAAATTTAAATCGATTCCAAATTTGTTCCTACAAATCAAATCAAATGGAATCAGTTGTCCAAACAGAAATCACATGCTTTCTCCAATAACTTTGGCTTTTCCAATTTTAATATCCATCATTTATGCTGTTATTAATGATTTCTTTTTGACTTTGACTTTCTTTCTTTTGAAACTGACTAGTTTTACTAACTGTAAGTTACTGACTTCCTTTTATCACAAGCTATAGTGCAACTCAATGAACATACGAATTTACTAATGTTAATGGTTGTTTTTTCGTCAATTGTTTATTGGTATTCTCGGTATTACGTTTTCTGCAGGTGTGCAAACATTCCATGTTCTGTTTCATAATATAGAGTGGTTCAATAAGGGCGTTAAGAAGAAGGAATCACGAAAATAATTTTAACTTATTTAACTGTGAAAACAGTTATTCCATTTGAATACTTCTCAATATTTCTTTGGATTACATTTTAAGAAATTTTAGGCAAACTAAAGAAAGTTCTTTAGGTATTTTCTTTGCTAGAAAAAATTTAAATTGCTCTCTCAAACTTCGTTTATCTTTATCCACAGTTCTTAGAGACACAGTCCTTCTGACTAATTGCCAGTATGTTTATGTTCAAATATGTTTTTCTTTTAAATTTATACTGGTGTAACTGTTGTCACTAATAGAGTGGTTTTAGGTAAATTCTTTCCTGGAATCTCTTGTTTCAATATTTCTTAGTTCAATAATAGTAGGTATGTACTTTTTCTGCATTCCTCTTCAATTGTAACTGACCTTATATAGGTATATTTTGCTACTGTCTGTTTGCCGAAAGATGGCTCTGGTTGTACCAAGATAGCGATCAATAAGTCTCATATTTGTAATCTTTTCTTGTGGTATTGGATCATAGAGTGCACTATAGTCAATAACGACGAAATATTGGTTTTTGCAACAATCAATCAGTGGCCAGTGGTAATAATTTTATACGAGAGTGCTGCGTAAATTAACAGTACAAATTAAAAAAGTAAAGCTGAAAATGTATGAATACAGATGTGTTTCTCATTCTCTGTTCTAGTAGAAGTCGATTTAACCAAGCACCTGAATAATACGTCAATTTTATAGCAGTCAGTATTTTCCCCAAAATCACGTAAATTTTCCAAGAACGTTCATAACTCATAAGCTAAGATTTTAGTCAGTTTTCAAATACTTAAATTCAGCTGAGCAAATATTGTGTGCATCTGTATTTTAAATTGAGTTGGTAGAACGAAGTAGAATGAAGAATTAGTTTTATAAAATGCCTGATGAATTCTATTCAGTTATAATAGTTAATTAAACCTTAATCACAATTATGGCTTTTGTACATCATTCAGTAATTTTGTTACTTTTCAGAAATCCACATAACTTCTCTTTTATTAGCACAAATTCAGTAGCTTTTCCCAAGATTATGATGATTTAAAATCATTTTTCCTGAAAACTACATACTTTTAACAAAGAATTTCTTGTTCATTTACACAAATGTGTTCTATATTCACCCAGAATTATTTATTAACTTTAGAAGTATGCGAAATTGTGCCTTTTTTAATTGAGATCGTACTTAGTACTTTGGCTGATATTATTTTTCAAATACAATTTTCTCCCTTTTATGGTAGAAGAACACCTTTCTAGTCCTACTGCTGAATAACTTCACTAAAAATATTGAGAAATTTTCACTGAGTAAAGTAAATAATGAATTGAGCTTTGCAGGCCTTTGCTTGGAGTAAAAATTTATAATCCAATTAATAATTTGACGTAAAGATTACAAAGTTCTTCAATTTTTTTGTCGCTAATCCTCTGTTGAAAAGTTCACAACATTCTTGAATCCTGCCATGGATCCTGAAGAACTAAATTTGTTATTGTAGTTATTTCGTTTGAAGTACAATGATAATAGTTAATTTCCTTTTCATTTTTCTATTTTGGGGCCCTGCAATGGGGTAGTGTATGTGATGGAATTAATAATACATTATTCGTTATAGCAATTTCAATATTTTCAATATATCCTCAATTACCTCCTTGAACTTCTAACTCTGGTAAAATTTCAGCCCTCGCAGCCTAACCGTCAATTAAGAACGAAAATATATTTTTTGCTCCCTGTACCTCAGGTACTGGTAAAACTGGTGGTGTTCACCCCCAATCGAAGGGACGTTCTAATTCCATGTAAAGTTTGGTTATACGTTTTTCTTAAATTTGGTGAAATTTAGAGAATAATTTTATTTGCGTTGTCATTTAGTCCTTAAAGGCGAGAACTTTACATATGAACCATACCATGGGAGTAGTCGTTCCGGTTTGGTATTTGTGTATACAGTAAAACATAAAGTAGAGAAATATAATAGAATCTGTTTCCAGAAGTAGACGAAACTGTGAATTTCTGATCATTATTTGACATTATAATTGGAACCAACAAGGAACTGATACATTTGTACTTCCCCCCAGGTATTAACGCAGACTACAGTAACAAAGCAATAAACCAAGATTCCCCTCTATCTGTGATACACGTAGAAAACTACGAAGACGAGCACAACAGCCTGCGCAGGGGCTCCTCTCAGATCACCGTCGTCGATCCGTACCACCCCTCGCTGCAGCAGCGCCCCCAGCAGCAGCAACAGCAACCGGCTATGCCGACGGTCGTCGCCGCGTCGCGACGCTCTTCGGGCGCCGACCCGTACCCGAGGCTCGGCTCGACCGAGCAGTACCAGAGCTTCGACGATCAGTACTCGGTGTTCTCGCGCAAACCCTCGAACGCGGAGATTCTGCCGCCGCCGCAGTCGGCGGGCGCCGCGGCGGCGGCCTCGCGACGCCTCTCGCTGAGGCAGTCGCCGGGCAGCCCGGAGTGCCGCGCCGACCTCCGCCACCTCGAGGAGGCGCAGGAGGCGACCGAGGAGACGGTCGCGGACGCGCAGCTCATCGAGGAGGTCGCCGAGGAGGAGGAGGACGCGCACAAGGAGCCGAAGACGCAGGTGACGGCGCAGCAGAGGTGGCTCTGGGCCTACAATAAGATCATCATGCAGCTTGACGTGAGTACATTTTTGCTATTATATTATCACCGTGTACGTGGATATTGCAGGTGCAGATGTAAATGCGTATATACTTGCTACAAAGTCGTTAGACTTATAATCTAGCCCATCATTATTGGTGCGTTGTGATTACTATGGTACACAGTACAGTATCTATAATTTTCGGTTCATTCGTGGATTAGACGGCCATTTCGTTTCCGTTGTCGCGCGTAGCACGTTTATTTGGTTGTCGGACAGATTTTTGGAAAAGAACTTCCTCATTGTCGATTCAAACCCAGCGTACCTTAAAATAGGTTCCTCTTATAAATACGTTTACTATGCTATTGCAAGCGATTCAAAATGTTGACGCATCAATTCTAATCGACATTTCGCCCATACAAGTTATTACAACCTTGGACTTTATTCGTTTATATTAATAGCTTGTTTAGGTAGTAATGATTAATCAATAGTCAATACGTGAAAAGGATAACTGAAATAATGCTGAGAAATATTGAGGCAGCCGGATATCCATTATGAAAACAGTAAAATTTGGTAATAAGGTTTTAAAAATCATTTTCAAGTCTTAAGGCCCAATCAATGAACGGTTTTCGAGTAGCAAAAATTAATTACGTGGTGAAAATTTGAATATAGGTAGTTGTGTGTACATGTAGTTTTGAAAAATTATTTTATTTTCGATATTTAAATCTAATTTAAGAAAAATTCAAATGGGGGAAAGAATATTTTTATTTGTTTCAACTGATCCAGTTGAACTGACAAATGCAGAACGTTTAAATTTTATAGAAATTTTAGTATTAAACTTAAAATTTAAGGGTTTACTCTAATGCAATGAAAATGGAAATATACTTTAATTTTCACATACCGTGACACTAACTTGTCATTTTCACTGCATCGCCAATCTTATGTAGTTTAGTTGTAGCCGTATTTATTCCTTAAAGTGCGGATGTAAAGTGCGAGCGGAATGCAAATTCAGTATTACCGTCATAAACAAAACGTTTGCGGGCGATTAAAGTCGTTGAAGGCAAATTTACTTTCCTGTGTTTCCGCGGAACGATTGCGAGCTTAAAATGAGCACGCAATGTAAAAAATATTGTCTAGTCGAATATGTGAAGTAAATAACAAGTAGCTGAAAATTGGAAAACGGTGCACTACGATAATTAAGGGCCGGATTTCGTGCATGTTTGGGAAACAAATCGTGCAAAAACGTGCTCTAAAAATTTAACTGCAGAAGTACTTAAAACTCGAAGTTAAAAACTATTAGCTGGAATATTTTCAGAGGTGGAGAAAAGACGTTCATGACCCTTAACGCGTTTAACATGAATAATATAGGCGACATGGTTAATATGGTTGAACCATTGAAAACAAGAGTTCAGGAATTCATTAGAGATTCATCTGATTAAATTTGTTCATTTAATGATTTATATCTCTAGAGAAACATGATCAGCCATCCTTCTATAAAACATGGCAACCATCCTTTTAATTGACGTGTCTTATATATGCTTTTCAGGTTCCAAAACTTTACTCCACATAAAATTTTGATTAATCTAGTGAATGGCACTCAGAACATTTAAAATTATTCCGACGTTTTGAGAAACTTTTTTTTGGGTTTATTCAGCCCCTAATTTTGACAGTAATTTTAAACCTAGTTATTTTATGGACCATAAGATTTTAAGAAAATATTGAAAATCTATGAAGTTCACGACAGGCATTTCAGATATTTTCTATATTATATTCTGATATGCGCACCCAAATCTGGTCGGGAATAATGAAACAAAGGGCACTCCTTGCGTCATCCAGAGGATCTTGTGTAACTTTCACCTTCAGTGTTTTCCCAATTCTCTCTTATTTAAGCCTTAGTAGTTTTAGGGTGGAATTGCTAACGCCTGTTTTTATCAGGATTCCCTTTTCCCTTCTTATCTGCCTATACCTGTATCGTTCTTATCACTTTCCGGTTCAAAAGTGAGTTAGCTTAAAGAAAGATTCCCTTTCATTTTATAAACTTCTATAATAGTCTATAAATAAAAATTAATTTCAGAATTCCTTTTGGCTGATCAAAATTCTAAATGAACCTCTAGAAATTTTCTTCAGTGTGATTAAGGTTTCTATTGTATAAAATTAAAACAACAATGCTTTCAGATTCAATTTAATATCATTTAGGGAAATCTAGATTCTATGTATTTGAAGACACTTTGGGTATTTTACGGTTATAGAAGATCCATTGGAATTCTTCTTAGATTTTTCCTATTGCTTATAATTTAAATGTATTAGTATGGAATTTCTGTAAAGCTTCTGTTTAGTCTGTTCGTCTGTAAACTCGTTTAGATTCTATTTTAGATCATTTAGTAAAATCTGGACAATTTCATGGGTCTCGGACAGTTAAAAATGATTTAAGTGTTTGGAAAACTTCTAATTTTGATTGAAATGCAATTTTGGTTATCAGAAGTACCTCTAGAATTTGTGTCTTAGACACTGTATAACGTTTAAGTATGAAACGAAACTATTTATTATTTTTGTAATCCATTTAAATTTATTTTGGGGATTCTCGAAGTTCTGGAAAAAATTTCTGTAATTTGCTTCCATACTCGAAGTTCTTTAATCTTCAGAATTTTCAAAATTAAAATTGGACGGTTTGAAATTTTCATTAACCCTCAAAATTGCAATTTTACACTAATTCTAGCATAACAAAATTCTGAAGGCACCTGTAAGGTTTTTCATCATTTCTCTTAAGCATGATTCATACTGAATCATGTGAGATCAATTATGAAATCTTCAATTTTTCTGTGGTCCTCAGAGACCGAAAGTATTAGTAGAAACTTGCGCGAAGCTCATAAATTTCATTTTTAGGCTCTTCCTTTAATTCACCCTTCTAGAAAAAGATAGAAGAAGAAGACTTATAACACCTAATATCAAAATAAGATTATATGGAACTTCTGTAAACCTTTTCTGTAAGCCTTCTAGATTTCATTTTGAGGAAATTTTTGTAGTTTACCTTCCAGAATATTCTTCTAGACTCAATTTTTAAGCTGTTTACAAATTCTAGAGAAACCAGTGGCGTACCTACCGATGTGTCATTAGGGGATGATTTCTATAACGTGGATTCTATTACACGTTTCACCCTGTTCGAGCATTCATAGGAAATCACATAACTTAACGAGGTTACTTCTTAAAATTTCGTTTATTGTCCCACTTCCACACGTTTTCCTCGGTTCTAGAGTAATACTATAACTATCAAGTGACCGAGACAGGTCGCCTTTCCTCCATTACTTTAACGAGTTCGTTTCCAGTAAAATCACAGGAAAATTCTTATCTGATTTCAAGGGCAGATTCCTGAGGAGTCGGATGGATCAAAACGGACTGCGAAGTTCGGGAAATCGCAGGCCGGTCGTACTTCGAAGTTCCGTTAACTTGTTCGGGCGACTTGAAGGATTTTTAAGAGAAACTTTCGGGTCCTGATAAGTTGGTTTCGCCTGTATCGTACGATTTTATTACCAGGCTGAGATAAATCGCGTATTCTACGGATAGAAACTGTCGAACGTTGGGCGCCCGGAATCTCCAAACGCCCATGTAGCTTTAAACGAGGGGGCGCACAATTTTAAATATTTATGAGTTCGACGTGGGTACACACACAGCAGGACCGGATCGTGAAAGGAGTAAGGCGAAGCGCTTTTAACGGTTTACTTTTGTTGTCGGGGCGTTTCATCCAATTTTCTCTTACAAAAAACGTTAACCTCGGAAGGATGACTTGCGCCACTGGTATTTCTGGGGGAAGTTGGAGAGAGTGTTTAGTTGAGTTCAGGACTAATTTAAGCATAACGGTGGGGCGTTTACGGCGAAAATCGTTAACGGGGAAATTGTCCAAATTCCACGTCTCTATTGACTAAGAAATTAGGGTTTGAATATTTTTGAATACCTGAAACATTTCTATGGTGCTAAGTGAGTTTCATTTTATCACCGAGGAAAGGTTCTCGCATGAAACGTATGTTTCGTCACCATCACTTACAAAACCATGTTAAGGGGCAAATTTATAGTCCTTCACTTAAGGAATACTCAGGGAGGCCTAGGTGGAGGAAACCTTGGTATCACCTCAGATAAGCTGTTCGATAGTTACAAAATCTTCTTGCCTCCGCCAAGGAGCACTTAAGAAGGTAAAAGTTCTGACGATAGCGCAAATCGTGACTAAGGATCCGGTCTATGGAGTATTATTTTTATTTCTGTTGTTCTACAATCGTGTCAGAGTGAGGTCATAAACTACAACAAGTTAAAACTTGTAATTAAACTAGGAAAAAGTAAATTTAAACCATCAACCCTCTTTTTTGAGCACCTAAATCGTTCTTTCCTGATTCCCAAACATCTTTCCAAGATATTTCTGGTGCTTCTGTGAGCCCTATTATAATTTCTTTCTACATGTGTGTTAGGATGAACAATTGATGTTAGCAGATATCTATTACATGCATAGCCATTGTCACCCAACATTTTACTTGTAAAGACACATAATTTATAACAGATTCATATTGAAAATTTGATGTTAAACACGTATTTCCTCAAGATTAACTGAAATATTGCTTATCATTTTCAAAAATTCATAAATGATTCACTGCAACTCCAATTTTTTTGAAAGTCCTTCCAGTTGTTACCCTCAGTTCAGTCTAGGAATTTTATAAGTTTCAGCGTTTTCGAATAAGGTATGCATTGTTGAATGCGTGCGAATGACTCGGAAATTGCGCTTCAATTATTTTCAAAAATTCGTAGCAAAAGGGCTGCATCTCCAATTTTGTTGAAACTCTGCGTGAAAATTAACTGAAGTCTATTTAAGAAGTTAGCCAAATTTAAGTCCAGTGGACATCGAACTTTCAGAAATATGTAAGGAAAAATTTGAAAGAAATTGAAAGGTTCAAAGATTCACAAGAAAATTCCTGCAAGTGTAATCTACTGGAGACTTCACAAAGACACTAACTAAAGGGGCATTGAAGGAATGTAATAGGTTTAAGCTCGTTTCTTTTTCGAATTTCCGAAGTACGAACAGTCAGATTTTATATATTGAATTTTATTTGTTTTCTAGTGCATCATGGGTTGTATAAGATTCATTAGACTTAAGAAAAGAAAGGACATAAAACTTTAAACTACAACGTAACGTAGTAAACGCTTTAGGTCGTCTAAGCTATACCAGGCACTTTAATACCAAAACTTGCTATAAATTTTCCCTCATAATGCACGTGTCTGGAAAATTCCCTTAACCCCATTAACCCTTAATTATCTTTTTTTCTGGTATGTGATTAAATACGTCGACTAGTCGTAATATTTAATAGCAGACGTCTGACTTCGTTAAAACGTGTGACCATCCATTGCAGGGACGTTTCGTTCGACAAATCAACCACAAGTGTCATCGAAACCGTCCATAACAGACACCCTACTACAGTGTGATTAAGGTTGAACCTCCATAGTTCCGCGATATATCATAGCCGATAAGGATCGTAATAATTTCGGTCGCATGCTGTAGTTTTACGCCGTTATTAAGCGTAAATTCCAACATAATTAGCTTGTTTGTCGATTATTTCGCACGAGCGTTCTCTTTATTCGCGAAAAGCGTCTGCGGACCCCTGCGCAGCGCCCGTCACGACGGAGATTTCGATATTATGGATGGGAATGAATTAATTATTATTTACCCGAGCCGGAGGCGGGGGAATGCTCGTTTCGTATTATGCGAAAGTACTGTGTTCCAGACGTTAAAGCTGAGCCGAAACGAGATCTGTAAATTACTCCTGAATTTTTCGTTGCTTTCGCTTTTACCGGGATTAAATCGGGCACTGTTGCGGACGGGAAAATATGGGAAATTATTATTTACGTGTACGTCAAGTTAAGCGTTTTTGAATCCCTGAATTAATGTTTCGTGTAGATCGGTATCGCTTTATTATTGTTCGAATTGGATTCAGATGGTAATTCTCATTTTTTAACCATCGTCTAATTGAACTTTGAAGGGCACTTTCGTAGTTTTATCGACCCCTCTAATTACGAGATAAATAAGGAAAAAATTCCATGAGGCCTAATTAAAAAAATACCGCCTATGAATTTGAAATCGAGAATGGGTCTATTTCGAAAGATCGATTTTTCAAAACTTCCTCTAATTGAACTTTGAAGGGCACTTTCGTAGTTTTATCGACCCCTCTGATTACGGGAAAAATAAGGAAAAAATTCCCTGAGGCCTAATTAAAAGAATATCACCTAGTTTGATTTTGGAAATTCGATTTTTCAAAAGTTTGTATAATTGAACTTTGAAGGGCACTTTCGTAGTTTTATCGACCCCTCTGATTACGGGAAAAATAAGGAAAAAATTCCCTGAGGCCTAATTAAAAGAATATCACCTAGTTTGATTTTGGAAATTCGATTTTTCAAAAGTTTGTATAATTGAACTTTGAAGGGCACTTTCGTAGTTTTATCGACCCCTCTGATTACGGGAAAAATAAGGAAAAAATTCCCTGAGGCCTAATTAAAAGAATATCACCTAGTTTGATTTTGGAAATTCGATTTTTCAAAAGTTTGTATAATTGAACTTTGAAGGGCACTTTCGTAGTTTTATCGACCCCTCTGATTACGGGAAAAATAAGGAAAAAATTCCCTGAGGCCTAATTAAAAGAATATCACCTAGTTTGATTTTGGAAATTCGATTTTTCAAAAGTTTGTATAATTGAACTTTGAAGGGCACTTTCGTAGTTTTATCGACCCCTCTGATTACGGGAAAAATAAGGAAAAAATTCCCTGAGGTCTAATTAAAAAAATATCACCTAGGTTGATTTTGGAAATTCGATTTTTCAAAAGTTTGTATAATTGAACTTTGAAGAGCACTTTCGTAGTTTTATCGACCCCTCTGATTACGGGAAAAATAAGGAAAAAATTCCCTGAGGTCTAATTAAAAAAATATCACCTAGGTTGATTTTGGAAATTCGATTTTTCAAAAGTTTGTATAATTGAACTTTGAAGAGCACTTCCGTAGTTTTATCGACCCCTCTGATTACGGGAAAAATAAGGAAAAAATTCCCTGAGGTCTAATTAAAAAAATATTACCTAGGTTAATTTTGGAAATTCGATTTTTCAAAAGTTTGTATAATTGAACTTTGAAGGGCACTTTCGTAGTTTTATCGACCCCTCTGATTACGGGAAAAATAAGGAAAAAATTCCCTGAGGTCTAATTAAAAAAATATCGCCTAGGTTGATTTTGGAAATTCGATTTTTCAAAAGTTTGTATAATTGAACTTTGAAGGGCACTTTCGTAGTTTTATCGACCCCTCTGATTACGGGAAAAATAAGGAAAAAATTCCCTGAGGTCTAATTAAAAAAATATCGCCTAGGTTGATTTTGGAAATTCGATTTTTCAAAAGTTTGTATAATTGAACTTTGAAGGGCACTTTCGTAGTTTTATCGACCCCTCTGGTTACGGGAAAAATAAGGAAAAAATTCCTTGAGGTCTAATTAAAAAACTATCACCTAGGTTGATTTTGGAAATTCGATTTTTCAAAAGTTTGTATAATTGAACTTTGAAGGGCACTTTCGTAGTTTTATCGACCCCTCTGACTACGGGAAAAATAAGGAAAAAATTCCCTGAGGTCTAATTAAAAAAATATCGCCTAGGTTGATTTTGGAAATTCGATTTTTCAAAAGTTTGTATAATTGAACTTTGAAGGGCACTTTCGTAGTTTTACCGACCCCTCTGATTACGGGAAAAATATGGAAAAAATTCCCAGATGTCTAATTAAAAAAATATCACCTAGGTTGATTTTGGAAATTCGATTTTTCAAAAGTTTGTATAATTGAACTTGGAAGGGCACTTTCGTAGTTTTATCGACCCCTCTGATTACGGGAAAAATAAGGAAAAAATTCCCTGAGGTCTAATTAAAAAAATATCACCTAGGTTGATTTTGGAAATTCGATTTTTCAAAAGTTTGTATAATTGAAATTTGAAGGGCACTTTCATAGTTTTATCGACCCCTCTGATTACGGGAAAAATAAGGAAAAAATTCCCTGAGGTCCAATTAAAAAAATATCAGCTAGGTTGACTTTGGAAATTCGATTTTTCAAAAGTTTGTATAATTGAACTTTGAAGGGCACTTTCGTAGTTTTATCGACCCCTCTGATTACGGGAAAAATAAGGAAAAAATTCCCTGAGGTCTAATTAAAAAAATAGCTTATTGAATTTCGGACTTTATCTCAGATCATCAGCTGTAACTTCTAAATTAATCACTTTGGAGAAAAACTGACTTCAGATATGCATTCAGCACGTTCAAAACTCCCTCTGTACTGATTTTCAGTTCGTTATGAGGAAGTTCATTTTTTCCCAAAAATCGACAGGGGTAGGTATGGAAATTTTGTCAAATTTTCGAAGGAGCCAGAATTGCCTGATAATTTCAGAAGTCATAGAAAATTGTGATCTCTTTCCAACGGCGCATGTGCGGGAAGGCTGCGCCAAGCCCACTTTCTGCTACGGCCTTTGAAAGTGAGAATTAGGTGGATTTCAAAAAATCGATTTTTCAAAACTTCCTCTAATTGAACTTTGAAGGGCACTTTCTTAGTTTTATCGACCCCTCTAATTACGAGAAAAATAAGGAAAAAATTCTATGAGGCCTAATTAAAAAAATACCGCATTAGTATTTGAAATCGAGAATGGGTCTATTTCGAAAGATCGATTTTTCAAAACGTCCTCTAATTGAACTTTGAAGGGCACTTTCGTAGTTTTATCGACCCCTCTGATTACGGGAAAAATAAGGAAAAAATTCCCTGAGGTCTAATTAAAAAAATATCACCTGGGTTGATTTTGGAAATTCGATTTTTCAAAAGTTTGTGTAATTGAACTTTGAAGGGCACTTTCGTAGTTTTATCGACCCCTCTGATTACGGGAAAAATAAGGAAAAAATTCTATGAGGCCTAATTAAAAAAATACCGCATTAGTATTTGAAATCGAGAATGGGTCTATTTCGAAAGATCGATTTTTCAAAACGTCCTCTAATTGAACTTTGAAGGGCACTTTCGTAGTTTTATCGACCCCTCTGATTACGGGAAAAATAAGGAAAAAATTCCCTGAGGTCTAATTAAAAAAATATCACCTGGGTTGATTTTGGAAATTCGATTTTTCAAAAGTTTGTGTAATTGAACTTTGAAGGGCACTTTCGTAGTTTTATCGACCCCTCTGATTACGGGAAAAATAAGGAAAAAATTCCCTGAGGTCTAATTAAAAAAATATCACCTAGTTTGATTTTGGAAATTCGATTTTTCAAAAGTTTGTATAATTGAAATTTGAAGGGCACTTTCGTAGTTTTATCGACCCCTCTGATTACGAGAAAAATAAGGAAAAAATTCCCTGAGGTCTAATTAAAAAAATATCACCTAGGTTGATTTTGGAAATTCGATTTTTCAAAAGTTTGTATAATTGAACTTTGAAGGGCACTTTCGTAGTTTTATCGACCCCTCTGATTATGGGAAAAATAAGGAAAAAATTCCCTGAGGTCTAATTAAAAAAATATCACCTAGGTGAGATTTTGGAAATTCGATTTTTCAAAAGTTTGTATAATTGAAATTTGAAGGGCACTTTCGTAGTTTTATCGACCCCTCTGATTACGGGAAAAATAAGGAAAAAATTCCCTGAGGTCTAATTAAAAAAATATCACCTGGGTTGATTTTGGAAATTCGATTTTTCAAAAGTTTGTGTAATTGAACTTTGAAGGGCACTTTCGTAGTTTTATCGACCCCTCTGATTACGGGAAAAATAAGGAAAAAATTCCCTGAGGTCTAATTAAAAAAATATCACCTAGTTTGATTTTGGAAATTCGATTTTTCAAAAGTTTGTATAATTGAAATTTGAAGGGCACTTTCGTCGTTTTATCGACCCCTCTGATTACGAGAAAAATAAGGAAAAAATTCCCTGAGGTCTAATTAAAAAAATATCACCTAGGTTGATTTTGGAAATTCGATTTTTCAAAAGTTTGTATAATTGAAATTTGAAGGGCACTTTCGTAGTTTTATCGACCCCTCTGATTACGGGAAAAATAAGGAAAAAATTCCCTGAGGTCTAATTAAAAAAATAGCTTATTGAATTTCGGACTTTATCTCAGATCATCAGCTGTAACTTCTAAATTAATCACTTTGGAGAAAAACTGACTTCAGATATGCATTCAGCACGTTCAAAACTCCCTCTGTACTGATTTTCAGTTCGTTATGAGGAAGTTCATTTTTTCCCAAAAATCGACAGGGGTAGGTATGGAAATTTTGTCAAATTTTCGAAGGAGCCAGAATTGCCTGATAATTTCAGAAGTCATAGAAAATTGTGATCTCTTTCCAACGGCGCATGTGCGGGAAGGCTGCGCCAAGCCCACTTTCTGCTACGGCCTTTGAAAGTGAGAATTACGAGGATTTCGAAAAATCGATTTTTCAAAACATTCTCTAATTGAACTTTGAAGGGCACTTTCGTAGTTTTATCGACCCCTCTAATTACGAGAAAAATAAGGAAAAAATTCTATGAGGCCTAATTAAAAAAATACCGCCTAAGTATTTGAAATCGAGACTAGGTGGATTTCAAAAAATCGATTTTTCAAAACTTCCTCTAATTGAACTTTGAAGGGCACTTTCATAATTTTATCGACCCCTCTGATTACGAGAAAAATAAGGAAAAAATTCCATGAGGCCTAAATAAAAAAATACCGCCTAAGTATTTGAAATCGAGACTAGGTTGATTTCAAAAAATCGATTTTTCAAAACTTCCTCTAATTGAACTTTGAAGGGCACTTTCTTAGTTTTATCGACCCCTCTAATTACGAGAAAAATAAGGAAAAAATTCTATGAGGCCTAATTAAAAAAATACCGCATTAGTATTTGAAATCGAGAATGGGTCTATTTCGAAAGATCGATTTTTCAAAACGTCCTCTAATTGAACTTTGAAGGGCACTTTCGTAGTTTTATCGACCCCTCTGATTACGGGAAAAATAAGGAAAAAATTCCCTGAGGTCTAATTAAAAAAATATCACCTAGGTTGATTTTGGAAATCCGATTTTTCAAAAGTTTGTATAATTGAACTTTGAAGGGCACTTTCGTAGTTTTATCGACCACTCTGACTACGGGAAAAATAAGGAAAAAATTCCCTGAGGTCTAATTAGAAAAATATCACCTAGGTTGATTTTGGAAATTCGATTTTTCAAAAGTTTGTGTAATTGAACTTTGAAGGGCACTTTCGTAGTTTTATCGACCCCTCTGATTACGGGAAAAATAAGGAAAAAATTCCCTGAGGTCTAATTAAAAAAATATCACCTGGGTTGATTTTGGAAATTCGTTTTTTCAAAAGTTTGTGTAATTGAACTTTGAAGGGCACTTTCGTAGTTTTATCGACCCCTCTGATTACGGGAAAAATAAGGAAAAAATTCCCTGAGGTCTAATTAAAAAAATATCACCTAGTTTGATTTTGGAAATTCGATTTTTCAAAAGTTTGTATAATTGAAATTTGAAGGGCACTTTCGCAGTTTTATCGACCCCTCTGATTACGAGAAAAATAAGGAAAAAATTCCCTGAGGTCTAATTAAAAAAATATCACCTAGGTTGATTTTGGAAATTCGATTTTTCAAAAGTTTGTATAATTGAACTTTGAAGGGCACTTTCGTAGTTTTATCGACCCCTCTGATTATGGGAAAAATAAGGAAAAAATTCCCTGAGGTCTAATTAAAAAAATATCACCTAGGTTGATTTTGGAAATTCGATTTTTCAAAAGTTTGTATAATTGAAATTTGAAGGGCACTTTCGTAGTTTTATCGACCCCTCTGATTACGGGAAAAATAAGGAAAAAATTTCCTGAGGTCTAATTAAAAAAATAGCTTATTGAATTTCGGACTTTATCTCAGATCATCAGCTGTAACTTCTAAATTAATCACTTTGGAGAAAAACTGACTTCAGATATGCATTCAGCACGTTCAAAACTCCCTCTGTACTGATTTTCAGTTCGTTATGAGGAAGTTCATTTTTTCCCAAAAATCGACAGGGGTAGGTATGGAAATTTTGTCAAATTTTCGAAGGAGCCAGAATTGCCTGATAATTTCAGAAGTCATAGAAAATTGTGATCTCTTTCCAACGGCGCATGTGCGGGAAGGCTGCGCCAAGCCCACTTTCTGCTACGCCTTTGAAAGTGAGAATTAGGTGGATTTCAAAAAATCGATTTTTCAAAACTTCCTCTAATTGAACTTTGAAGGGCACTTTCGTAGTTTTATCGACCCCTCTAATTACGAGAAAAATAAGGAAAAAATTCTATGAGGCCTAATTAAAAAAATACCGCATTAGTATTTGAAATCGAGAATGGGTCTATTTCGAAAGATCGATTTTTCAAAACGTCCTCTAATTGAACTTTGAAGGGCACTTTCGTAATTTTATCGACCCCTCTAATTACGGGAAAAATAAGGAAAAAATTCCCTGAGGTCTAATTAAAAAAATATCACCTAGGTTGATTTTGGAAATTCGATTTTTCAAAAGTTTGTATAATTGAACTTTGAAGGGCACTTTCATAGTTTTATCGACCACTCTGATTACGGGAAAAATAAGGAAAAAATTCCCTGAGGTCTAATTAGAAAAATATCACCTAGGTTGATTTTGGAAATCCGATTTTTCAAAAGTTTGTATAATTGAACTTTGAAGGGCACTTTCGTAGTTTTATTGACCACTCTGATTACGGGAAAAATAAGGAAAAAATTCCCTGAGGTCTAATTAGAAAAATATCACCTAGTTTGATTTTGGAAATCCGATTTTTCAAAAGTTTGTATAATTGAACTTTGAAGGGCACTTTCGTAGTTTTATCGACCCCTGTAATTACGGGAAAAATAAGGAAAAAATTCCCTGAGGTCTAATTAAAAAAATATCACCTAGGTTGATTTTGGAAATTCGATTTTTCAAAAGTTTGTATAATTGAACTTTGAAGGGCACTTTCGTAGTTTTATTGACCACTCTGATTACGGGAAAAATAAGGAAAAAATTCCCTGAGGTCTAATTAGAAAAATATCACCTAGGTTGATTTTGGAAATCCGATTTTTCAAAAGTTTGTATAATTGAACTTTGAAGGGCACTTCCGTAGTTTTATCGACCCCTCTGATTACGAGAAAAATGAGGAAAAAATTCCCTGAGGTCTAATTAAAAAAATATCACCTAGGTTGATTTTGGAAATTCGATTTTTCAAAAGTTTTTATAATTGAACTTTGAAGGGCACTTTCGCAGTTTTATCGACCCCTCTGATTACGGGAAAAATAAGGAAAAAATTCCCTGAGGTCTAATTAAAAAAATATCACCTAGGTTGATTTTGGAAATTCGATTTTTCAAAAGTTTGTATAATTGAAATTTGAAGGGCACTTTCGTAGTTTTATCGACCCCTCTGATTACGGGAAAAATAAGGAAAAAATTCCCTGAGGTCCAATTAAAAAAATATCACCTAGGTTGACTTTGGAAATTCGATTTTTCAAAAGTTTGTATAATTGAACTTTGAAGGGCACTTTCGTAGTTTTATCGACCCCTCTGATTACGGGAAAAATAAGGAAAAAATTCCCTGAGGTCTAATTAAAAAAATAGCTTATTGAATTTCGGACTTTATCTCAGATCATCAGCTGTAACTTCTAAATTAATCACTTTGGAGAAAAACTGACTTCAGATATGCATTCAGCACGTTCAAAACTCGCTCTGTACTGATTTTCAGTTCGTTATGAGGAAGTTCATTTTTTCCCAAATATCGACAGGGGTAGGTATGGAAATTTTGTCAAATTTTCGAAGGAGCCAGAATTGCCTGATAATTTCAGAAGTCATAGAAAATTTTGATCTCTTTCCAACGGCGCATGTGCGGGAAGGCTGCGCCAAGCCCACTTTCTGCTACGGCCTTTGAAAGTGAGAATTAGGTGGATTTCAAAAAATCGATTTTTCAAAACTTCCTCTAATTGAACTTTGAAGGGCACTTTCGTAGTTTTATCGACCCCTCTAATTACGAGAAAAATAAGGAAAAAATTCTATGAGGCCTAATTAAAAAAATACCGCATTAGTATTTGAAATCGAGAATGGGTCTATTTCGAAAGATCGATTTTTCAAAACGTCCTCTAATTGAACTTTGAAGGGCACTTTCGTAGTTTTATCGACCCCTCTAATTACGGGAAAAATAAGGAAAAAATTCCCTGAGGTCTAATTAAAAAAATATCACCTAGGTTGATTTTGGAAATTCGATTTTTCAAAAGTTTGTATAATTGAAATTTGAAGGGCACTTTCATAGTTTTATCGACCCCTCTGATTACGGGAAAAATAAGGAAAAAATTCCCTGAGGTCCAATTAAAAAAATATCACCTAGGTTGACTTTGGAAATTCGATTTTTCAAAAGTTTGTATAATTGAAATTTGAAGGGCACTTTCGTAGTTTTATCGACCCCTCTGATTACGGGAAAAATAAGGAAAAAATTCCCTGAGGTCCAATTAAAAAAATATCACCTAGGTTGACTTTGGAAATTCGATTTTTCAAAAGTTTGTATAATTGAACTTTGAAGGGCACTTTCGTAGTTTTATCGACCCCTCTGATTACGGGAAAAATAAGGAAAAAATTCCCTGAGGTCTAATTAAAAAAATAGCTTATTGAATTTCGGACTTTATCTCAGATCATCAGCTGTAACTTCTAAATTAATCACTTTGGAGAAAAACTGACTTCAGATATGCATTCAGCACGTTCAAAACTCGCTCTGTACTGATTTTCAGTTCGTTATGAGGAAGTTCATTTTTTCCCAAATATCGACAGGGGTAGGTATGGAAATTTTGTCAAATTTTCGAAGGAGCCAGAATTGCCTGATAATTTCAGAAGTCATAGAAAATTTTGATCTCTTTCCAACGGCGCATGTGCGGGAAGGCTGCGCCAAGCCCACTTTCTGCTACGGCCTTTGAAAGTGAGAATTAGGTGGATTTCAAAAAATCGATTTTTCAAAACTTCCTCTAATTGAACTTTGAAGGGCACTTTCGTAGTTTTATCGACCCCTCTAATTACGAGAAAAATAAGGAAAAAATTCTATGAGGCCTAATTAAAAAAATACCGCATTAGTATTTGAAATCGAGAATGGGTCTATTTCGAAAGATCGATTTTTCAAAACTTCCTCTAATTGAACTTTGAAGGGCACTTTCGTAGTTTTATCGACCCCTCTTATTACGAGAAAAACAAAAAGAAATTCCATGAGGCCTAATTAAAAAAATAGCTTTGAATTTCGGACTTTATCTCAGATCATCAGCTGTAACTTCTAAATTAATCACTTTGGAGAAAAACTGACTTCAGATATGCATTCAGCACGTTCAATACTCCCTCTGTGGTGATTTTCAGTTCGTTATGAGGAAGTTCATTTTTTCCCAAAAATCGACGAGGCAAAAACTATTCATCCGATAGCATCCAACTTTTACATGCTTAAAGTAGACATAATAACCTAACGTTACACACAAAATTAGCGCTTCAGCTTTAAGCTAGGGAAAGCTATGAATTTTTGGAAAAGGCTCCATTTTAACGGTTTTTCCAAATTTTCTCTGTGAAAAATGCTCCGATCACATTTTAGAAACGCTCATTTTGAAGGTCTTTTCATTCTCTATAAATCGTCTGTACAACGTATTGCATTTCCATCAATAATTTCCACGCTATGGTGAGAAAGAGGAAAAACCAATTATTTTTATTTTTATTATTTTCAAAAACACAAAAGCTCAGATTTGCCTAGATTTTGGGTTTTTATCATCTTTGATTCATTTTGAACAGTTTTTTGTCCATCTGCTGTTAAATTTTATCTACCACAAAAACTCCATTAACTGGGCTATTTGGCATTCATGTGAGGCGGGGAATTAACATCCAATAGGTTCCAATAATCTACCTATTGCCCACGCCTCGTCATTATATCGATCTATTTAATAATAATTTATGTTTATTTAATTCTAATACAGTATTGAATAAGTGCAATTAGGACAATTGCTCACAGAATTTCAAAGGATAAATTACAACTTCTAACATATCTCCAACCTACGTACATATTTTGAAATATATTAAACGCTATTTAAATTTTCCATTCATTTCTTTAGCGAAAATATTCCGTTTATTTCTCTCCGTTTCACAACGAAATCTGTCTTATCGCTTCCATAATTTATGCGAGCACAGTTTTTTGCCGCTGTTGTTTACCAGGCGAGAGAGTTTTTTTGTCTTAGGCGACGCTCGTATCGACGATTTTCAGGCGATTGTTTCTTCATTAGTCATTACGTGCGTGGATAAGGTAGAGGTCGGTGCGATTTTAAATCCGGGGGGTTTTCATTTATCCGGGGGTTTGAAAGTGCTAACGAGGGGGTAGTTTTATCGATCGATTCTTATTGATTTGAACTGTTCAATGGTGGTGGCGCCGCGTGAAGGAGGAGAGAGGTATTCGAAGTGGTCACTTTAGAGCGCTATTGAAGGTAATTTGTTTTTCTATTATTAACAACTTGGGTTTATTGTTGGGGCGGATTTGTTGGTTTTTAACGCGCCATTTGTGGATTATTTCCTGATTATTATATTTCAGTAATAATGACTAATCATTAGTCATTCGGTTATCGCACTATGAATTTATCGTTATGTGGCATTAATCGGTTATTATCGTAACTGCATAATTATTATTATTATTATTATCTCTTCACACAACCCGCGTGATGGTTTGGACTGAATTTGATATTTTTTTCTCTTAATACACCTAATATTTATAAAAAAAAAATGAGAAATGTCTGTAAAACGAACCTAAAAAGTACATGCTTGGGTAAATTCCAGAATTTTTATGAATCTTAACTGAATCGTAATTATCTTACTTAAAACGGTCTCAAGAGCACATTAAGAGGTATCTTACAATAATTCACAAGTTTTCAGGAAATTTTAACTGAATTTTACTTGTGATTTGAAACATTTACACTGTGAGTTCTTTGAAAAAATCAAATTGTTCCATTATAACAGCTGCTTGGGAACGTTCAAAAACTTTTCTGGATCTTAACTGAATATTGGGTCCCAAAATTTGAGATGATTTAGAAAGAGAGCATAAAGGGCGTAACTTTTAAAGAGCGTACTCTCTAACCTTCTTAAGAAAAACTAAATTTAATGCCAAAAACGATATGTTAAAGGTCGAATAACTGAAATTTCAGTTATGGTAATTTTAAAAGTATACAAAGGGTTGTTTTAGAAAATTGAAAGACCCTCTGGATCGCCCCTAGTTATTTTATAAATCTACAAGATTTTTCTCAGCAATTAAGACCTCACATTTACATGGTCTCAGGACAACCTGTATGGAATTATAAATCTGTGTTCGACTAGAAGAATTTGTTATATACTTTATAGTACGATTTGAAAACGTGGTATGTTAATACATTTTTTAATATTCACATTATTTTGCGCCCATTAATTTCATGTTTTAACAAAGTTTTTAATGCCATGACGTCATTGTAACAGATATTTTGTCGCAGGTTTTACGCACTCGCATGTGTCATTATATTATCTCTTTAGGGATAATTTCCGTATTGTATTGTATTACACAGCTCTATTATTGTATCCATTTGTTCTTCCTTAATTAATTTAATTAATTCAGCTTTAATTTCGTCAGGACCTGGGACTTTATTTCCCTTTGATAATTTGATATGGTGTTTTACTTCTTCCCGTGTTTTACTTGGACCAGTTTGACTATCATTTTCATCTGCGTTTCCAATTCCCCTCTCTGGCCTTCAAAGGGATCCTTTTTACCTTTGTGTGAGAAATTTTGCAACCTTCCCTGTCTGAAAGGGTGCTGCAAATGTTTGTACTTTTTACACCAGTTGGTTATTCGAACTTTGTGTGTAAATTAAGGTAATCCTGTGGAATTCTTCTATTTTAGTGCGTTTATCTCCGTACCATTTTTCCTTGGTTTCTCTTGTTTATTTTTTTATTTGTTTATCTGTGTTGTTATATACCTTGACGTCTTTATTTTTAAATAGTCGTCCCCCTTTTCATTAATTACGATCATCAAGAATTTCTTTCCCTTAGTTACTTGACGTTAGTGCTGTTTTTAATGATTCCTATTTACTTTGTTCAAAATTTGACGGGGGGAGGGGGGGTTGAAATGTTTCGGGTACAGACCTGACTTGGCTGATATACGAAACGAAGGTCGCGAACATCCCTCGGGGGATTAAACCGAAAATTGATGACGATAACCCATTATTTATCGACACTTCCTCGTCGGAGAGTAAATCTAGCTCGTCGTCTCCTCGTATTTATTTCCTTATCGCGTCACCCTCCTCCCGCATCGACCTCGGCACCGGTAACTCAATAAGGTCGAGGGAAAACAAGCGAGAGCCCCGACCTAAAAGGACATCCTGTAGATGGATAGATTGACGACCTTCGTCGCTCCCCAGCCAATTTTTCCAATATATACCCATTAATAAAACCACTCAATCGGGCTCGCTCCGGCGGGTCCCCCGTCGGAATTATAAGGCGAAATCCCTGTATGACCATGGCGGATGCTAACGACATTAGCCTCTAGCTGAGTGAGTTAACCGATAAAGAAGTGCCCATCGACTAGATGCGAGCGGGGCTGTTTTTTCTCAGTCGAACGACCATTGTCAACGTGTGAAGTGTCTATACGTGAGTGTGTGGAAATCGGCCGATCTTCCCGCTATCGATGGGACAAATTTGCACATACGCGTTTCTATTCGGTGGCGGATTCGTCGCACACGCTCGCATTCGAAAATTTCCCTCTTTCTGCTCCTCAAGAAAATCAAATCGGAGCCTGTAAGGGATTTTCCCCTTTCCCTTCGGGTCTTTGATCACGGTTCCTCCCGCCGACGCCGCAGGTGCACCAATTTGTACGTGCGCCTTGAGTAATTTACGGGCTTCAAATCGAATTTCGTACAAATCGTGCATTCCTACTTATTGTGCAGCGTGGAATAAATTCCGTGAGGTGGACGTGTGTGAACAATCCTTAAACACGACAGTATGAAGATCCGTTTTCAAATTAGAGGATTGGAAAGTCTCAATTTAGGGTTGAGAAGGCTCCAAGTCCACCCCTATGACATCAAGTTGCTTTTCTTGTTACTTATTAATAGATGCGCTTCTTTAATACATCTTCGGTATTATAAGCAACCTGATTATACTCGCAACTCGATATCAGTGCCTTGGAGCAAATATCGATCAAATTAGGCAATATAATCTAATAGTAATTATATAGGATTTTTCATTACTTTATAACTTTGACTGATACCAAATTGCGAGTATGATTTGGTTGCTTATAACACTGAAGATGGACGTCAATCGAGTCCGAAACGCGTTATTAACAGTACAAAGAAAAGTTCCTTGTTTTTGGACTTCAAGCCTTCTCAAAGACAATCTTAATTCTCACTTACGCCATTTCCACGTGGCTCATTTCTTGTCGCAAGGGTACCACCCCAAAATAATTTTTTCTCATCTTTAATAACTTCTTTTCAAAAGGAGGCTTCTAAAGGATATGCAAAACACTTTCAGTACTTTGCTTGGAAATAAGTATGTATTTGGATTCCCAACCTTCACCTTTCTAACCTTCAAATTGTACACGACAGGCCCTTAAATCTACAAAATATACATCATGTAATCCAGTGCGCTTTAGGGGATGAAAGAGGATGATGCGTGGATTGGGACTAAACATAGATCCTGGCTTCATTTTTGAGTAAAACTTTTTTTGCGTGGGGGTGAAGTTGGGTAAAATCAGTCAAAATAATTCTTCAGGGCAGAAACGTAATGTTCCAAAGTCATCAAGGGTTGTAGATCTCAAAGAGTCGCGTAAATGTTCATAGCATAATTTCCCTTAAAAAAAACATGGAATATAGAATTTTATTTATACATTGATACATAAATTAGGGCGCATTTTATGGCTGTAGTTTAAATATACAAAATGTAGGGACAATCGTTTTCTACCTTTATGTTCTCGGATATAAACCACTTCGTTTTTCTACATTAACGAAGGGTTAAATAGTCAAAAACGAATTCTCCTTTAAAAAAAGGTCAAACATGAATAAACGATATTTATGTAATAAAGTCGTAAACAATTCATTTCTCAGATAGTTTATATGTAGGAATCGTCATTATTTACATTCTATTTTACACATACCACCCTTCAATATTGGTTTTCAAAATTAATTTCTGTCTTTTTACTATTGTGAAATTTAGAAACGAAAGGGGTTGAAACGAAAAGGGAAAGCCCGTTTTCAGGTGCTATAAATTAATGTTTCGTTGTACAAATGGAGAATGTTATTAATTATTACTTATTGTTAATTAATAACTTGATTTTTTATATCATTTCTTATTTATTAATCACTATTTACTTACCCTGGCCATGTTATGGCGTTGTGTAAGGTAGGTGGGTAATTATAATTTGGGTTTTTGAAATTAATTCCAAAAATCTCTTTTCAAAGAAACCGCGCAAAATATTCATCACTTCTTTTGACACCATTTTCACGTTTTCAAGGTAGTTTGGGAAAAAATTCAACAGGGGAGAGGACGCTATTTTTGTATCTCTATTTCCATATCTAATTTTCTATATCTATTTAAATTTCACTACACTAAGGAAATACGAAATTTCTTTTGAATAAGGGATAAAAACAGAGCAAAATAAAGAGGTGATATGTAAGTATGTGAGGGGTGATTAAATAAACGTGTGGGAAAAAATTACATTAGCAAGAAATAAGTGTCTTAATACCAGAATTAACACTGTGCAATACTTAATTTTAGTGTACTGAACAACAGAGAAAGGTAGAAAATTCAATAATGTTCACGTGGCCTTGCGTAAGTTCCTGAATCATTTTGTGCATACTTTGTCTGCTCAGGAGTTGCTTAGTATTATGGCAGTAATGGTAGTAATAATAGTACTGGATTAATTACGATGCCTGGAATGTTTGCTATTGCAAATATATTCCCTTGATTAATTGAGGTAATTTAAATAGTTATTAATTAGAAAAGTGAAACAAATTCCCACCTTGTCAGCTTACACAATTAATACCGCCATTAGTTAATTAAGCATGAAATTCTTGTACATTTCCCTACCACCATTGAATATAAATCCATCCAATATGGAAAGTCCAAAAAATAGTAATGCACTGTTTATAACTCAAATGAACTCACAAATTATGTATGTATGTATGTGCTGAGATAAAATCGCATTATCGGTGACAAATAACGATTAACATTCTTCAAACGAAGGGTAATTACTAGCATGACAAAACGTTCATGGTTTGATTATTATGTATTTAAAAATGATTGCCTTAATCAAGACCTAAATGCCCATGTGTAGGCTTTTGTACGTATGTACATAATTACTGAAGTTTTTATTACTTTATTATACACAATTTTTCGTTTGTAGTGAACACAAAAATGATTAGAAACACCAGACTGATTTATTATGTTAAATCGTGCTGAGGGCACGCGATACATCTGGAAGTTTTTAAAATCCTTTGATTTTTTTCAAAGTTCCATAGTTTCTAGCATTGGTGTTCCATCGTAATTTTACTATTTAGTGTTTTAAATTCTTGCGAGCTCATGTTTGCATCTCTTGTTAATAGTATTTTTATCAAGATGTACCCCGTTTTGCATACAGGGCGTTGCAAGGTTTAGTATGAATTGGTCGATTTTTCTGCCAAAAGTATTATTAATTTCTGATTTTCCAAATATTTTTGGGATCTAGTTTTAATTAGCAGGGTGTTAAAAAATCTATATCTAAGCCCACAGTTGTATTACCTACTGTTTTGATTTTTACCCCTCAAATTGCTTTCCAAGCCCTCAGCATTTTAGCATGAGTTGTAATATTAGTATGCACGTGTTTTAGTTTTTACCTTACTATTGCAATACGGTTTCACTTTGGAACTAATATAACTAATAAAATTTTTGTTAAAATGATCCTCATTTTCGGATGAAACTCCATGTTGTATGTACATTTTGGCCAAATTTATTATATACCCCGGACCTTCGCCATATAATTCCCATTTGATGCGACATGCAACTTGTCTCCTGCGGGTCGTATTTCTGTTTGTAACCGAGATTTATTTTAAATTATTCACAAAGTTGAACAATGGAAATGTTTCATTTGGGGACTTTTTTGACACGTCGCTAATAAGCACAGTTACGATTTCTCATTCTTCCCGAAACTTTACTGGTGTACTACTTTATATTACGGAAATTTTTATCCTGAAAAAACTCCATCTCGGCTTTTTTCCCGTCTGACGTGCGACCCAAATTCAAACTCCCGTCGCCTCGCGACGTTTCCAATCCCTTTAACGGAGAAAGGGAGAGAGAGAGAGAGAAAGAGGGAAAAAAGGATAATCTTACGTTTACCGCGTTTACCCTCAACGCTCATAAATAAATACATAAATTCTCATTCCGACTATGTAAGAGCATCCCCGAAAGCCACTTTATGAGTTTAAGTTTTAATTAATGTTCCGGGTCCTTATCGATTTGCGGCTCGGCATTATGCCGCAATTTCACCCTTTCCTCTTCGATTCTTGGTGCGTTCAGGGCCGTTAACCCTTGCTTCCCCGTGATGGATGGCCGAGGTTCGGTCTCATTAATTTCAAACAAAAATAATAAATAAGTACAGTACGGCCGACCTTCGTACGCCGTCCGACCGCCAATGTTAATTCATTTAAAAACGCGGCGACCTTAACCCGTTTTAGTATTTCGGCCTTATCGAAGTGAAAAAAAGAACATCGGAACCATGCTGGTATCATTCGCAGTCTTCGTTTGTGTGTTTCTGTTAACGAGCGAACGCGATACCGCAAAATTTCCCTTATCAGTCGAAAGGAAACGTGGAAATATTTCAGTTGTGTCGCGAGTGTAATAACTTTCGTACGGTGGATCCTCGTGATAAATGAAATATTTTTGTGGAGGTTTCGTGGATTGCTCAAAGGGATCTTCCGCAGGGAAGATGAGTTGAGAAGTTTGCAATAAGAGGGTTGAGAATTACAGAAATTAATTATAATTTTACGTGTAAACGGTGGGCGCCTTGAGGGGATTTTGGTATTGAAATTGGGCTCATTTTGAATATATTTTTAATAATCTGCTTGCTTTATAAAACTTCCTGAGGTGCTTAGTTGAAATTTAAAATTAATTCACAAAGTAATCTCTGGGCAAATATTTACAAAGTTTTTTTAGAATTTACTTGGCATTAAAATGTGAAGTTGAAATTTTAATATAAGTACTTAATAAGATTATTAATCGTTTTCGTAACGATGAAATGTGTATTCAACGTAATGCACGTTTACAGTCAGTATTCATTAAACATTTTTAATTTCACCTCCCCTATTGCAAACTTTTAATTGACGCAATCTAAATTTTTATTGGCTAAAACAAAATTTGAACTTTAACAGAGCGCGTTTTTATTTTTCTACTGACGCCACAAATTACCAGTTATGTGATGGAGCAAAGGTCGCTTTACTCGTTAAAATTGCTCAAGAGATTTTTGTAAATTTTGTGAAATACGTGTGTTGTGGAATACGTTAAGTGTCTGTGCCAATTTCAAGCTTATATGCTCATATACTTATGAAATATTTTCTTATATTTCGAGTCATGGGTCATACTAGATTTTTGCCTTAATTGTGGTTAATGTTATTAACAAAGTCAGGAAGCCGCAGATATGAGAAATTTTAGGTCAGAAGAAGTGAGCACGACAGACGTTTGTATAGATTGCTTTTATTAAAAAAATTATTAAGAGTATTGAATTCAATTCTCGAAAAAATTTCACATTTATTTCGTTTTCTTATTGTCTAATTAAAGTCACGTTTTATATTAATTATTGCATGTTACTAATTACTTCGTAGTTAAAACAAATTTGGGTACTATTGTATGTCTAGGTTTTTATGAAGGCCCATGGGGGTTCAAGGTAATCAGTTCATCTAGCTGAATTGCAAACATTTTAAGATGTGTGCAGGTATTTACTCCTTTTATAGTAAGTACGTGCTGCAAGTACTTTAGCAAGAAAACGTCCACGTAAATAAATGGCATACTGCATGATTCATACTCGTGGGTTTCACTAGTAGGTACATTGGAAAATTTAGACTTTTTGACGAAAAGATTTGATTTTTTTAAATTTCATAAGTACCATCATCTTACACAATTTCACTCTGTAAGTCAGTATTTTTTAAATAGATTGCAATTTTTTTTATAAAACTTCAGACTGTCTATACGAAACGTGCTTGTTTTATAAATTTTCCGTAGTGTGATATACTTGAAATTTGTCCCGACTTGTTATGAATTTTCCACAATGAAAAATGCTGAATTGATAGCTGGTTACTAATGAGTAAAGGCCGGATTTTTAAGCAAAAAATGGACTAAGTACGGCAACAAACAGTTTTAAAAAGGCATACCTACATTGCAATTGTTCGATGTAACTACAGTTTTCTGTGTATATGCAATTCGTGTAAATCTTACAAAACTGACAAGAACCCAAGAACTTATCGAACTTATCGATTGATTGACTTTTTATAAAAATATCTACGTGTAGTGGGTCCAGCAATGCATACATTCGTATCATGATCATATTCCATGGCATCCTTTTGGGTATTAAAATATGCGTCCCTCAACCCTCTTCCACGCCTAATTTAGGGGTTGATAGTATTCTCATAAATGATAAAAAACATGAAATATGGATCAATATCGCCAGTTTCATGGGATATGCACCGTATACAAATGGAAAACAATATCAATTTTGGAATTATGCACCGTTTCACCCCTCATATCCACCTCTGAATAGGGGATGAAATAATTTTCTCTGAATCTACATGATTCTTCTTCTTCTCTATTATTTGCTTACGGGTATGTTAGATCCCCGTTAAAAAATCATTTGACCCATAGTAAGGCGTAAAGTACAATAAGGAACTTCATATTAAGAAAATGTTCGAAAAAGAAACGGAAAAGTCGTAGGTCGTAATCATTTGCTTGAAGGTCCGGTTACTACTAACGAGTCACTATTGTCTTCTGGCGTCCAATTTATTTCCGTTTTCGCTCGAAATAGTTAACTCTACCCTTTTCCCTCTGCCACTAATGAAACGCTCTGTCCTCGTGAAGGTTCGAATTTTGTCAGACCGTCAATTTTCGATTAATCCCCGCGTACAGGGCTTCCTGATCTCTCCGACATATTGACCTAATGCGATACTCGACGATAATTCCGCCATCGAGATTAAAACGATAATAAACCGTAATCGTCGCGTTAACAATACAGGCATAATGAACCGTCCGCGCGGTGTCGCCGCGACGCCGCCCTGAAAGACGTCGCGATGCAGAACGGCAAGGGCAAGAAGGGCGACGTCTCGATCCTGCAGGCGATCCGCCACGAGTTCCTCAAGATGAAGTCCTCGTCGACGTCGGACGTCGTCAGGACGCCGAAGAAGGGCGGCCGGCGCGTCGCGGCGCGCCGCCACGGCGACGAGCGGCGGCTCGGCATGCGCCGCGGCTCGAGCATGTCCGACCTCGAGAAGGTCTCGCACCAGCAGCACCAGCACCTGCAGCGGCGCCTCCCCGACCTCGTCAGGTCGACGACGGCCAACCAGCAGCTGTCGGTCAGCTCGATCGGCTCGTTGACGCTCAGCCCGAACCTGTCCAGGTCGTTCCTGAGCAGCCACACGACCAGCGTCAGGGGTCAGTAGCAAGGGTGGTCGGTGGGGAGGTTTCGAGAGGAGAAGAGACGATTTCATTTTAATACCTGACTTAAGTAGGATCACGATCGTCGCCTCAAAACTTTAAAATGTCGATTCCGACACGTTTCTTGATTTGTCAGCCAAAAAGTTTTAAGGGGCCTAAATGGCAGAACTAGGGAATGAGACGTATTCAGGTTGTACAGCAAAATTTCCTGCATAATATACGAAAGATATGCTTTGCTTCAGTGTGGTTTAAATAGTACGTATAATACGTCGCATTTTATTTGAGACAAAATTACAGTAAACGTGGTACAGGCCACCCCAATAAAAAGTCATAAATTGACAATTTAATATTGGTTATTGTTAATTGAAATAAAATATTGTGCTATAGAGAATACGACCTTATAAAGTGGATAACCTGGCTTAAAAAACATGAAAAATTGGTCTAAGAGAAATCGATGAATTTTAGTGAGTTGTCTTTTACACACTTTTACACAAGCTTTCAGAAAGGTACCCGTAGGTTTAAGTTTATCATAAAACAATTCCTAAGTTTTGCAATGTTTCCTATATGAAAATATAGGAACGCCGACTCTTACAACTCTCGATACCTCACGCCATGACCCCTTCTATCCGCGGTACCATCTCCCCATATCTACGTGTTTGGTGACGTGTCCAGGTAGTTTCGGCGATCTGATGAACCAGAAGCAATTCGGCAGCAGCCAATGGAGCGTACGTAGCGAGACGCTGATAGCTAAAACGGTACCGTTATCGACTGTGACCCCAAGGCACTCGCCGTCGCCCTCCAGGTGGGACCTGCGACCCCCGGACTTGTCGCTGACGGAGATGGAGGAGGACTGCGGCCCGCTCACCGCTGTGCAGAGGACGTACAGGCTATCGAAGTTGATCAAGCACCAGAGGAACTATCTGAGATGGATGGATCAACTGGTAGGTGGAGTACACATTTTGTGAAATTTGGGGATTTGAGTAAGGTCTGCAGGAGTAACTAGTACGATCAATTCTTTGTATTGTTACATAATCACTGAATCGCAATTGCTTTGACCTGTTGACAAGTAATCAAAAATGCATACCTTTGAATGTAACATGAATCACTTGAATCACTTAAGTGGCGAACTGAAACCGTGTTGGCGATTCCCCGTCTTGGGGCTTAAGGCAGGGTCGCTCCGGGGTTGTCCTCAGAAGGTTGCAGGTTGGGTCGCCTCTGCAGTCATTTCGATGGTCCTCAAGGAACGTCATTGGCCGCAATTAGCCCCTTGATGAACAAGGCGTCCCTTCAGACAATAGGAACCTTTCCTTTCGGATTTTAAACTTCCCGGACTTCCCCTTCTAATTTTAACTAAGTCACATTTCATAGACACCATTCCTTAAACTCAAATCGCCCGTGGATTAAAACGTCTTTACCATCTGAATCTCCCGTTAATGAGGCTCTCTTCGAGCCCAACCCTTGAAGTCCAGCCCTGCCACCAACTCAAATCAAGGCTGACAACCTTAGATATAAATTCCCTATTCTCTGACCAATAAACGATCGTCGACTTTTCGCCAGCCAATAAGGCGCGTCGTTGCGTACGACCCGTGAGCAGGTGTTTCTCCCCAATGTTCAAAATACACCCTTGGCGACAAAATATTTGCCTGATGAAGTATGTTTCGCGCATATTCTCCTCGTATTTCTACTAAGGTGGCGACTAACGTAGTCAGACGTTTATAGAATAATATACTACGAAACGTAGCTACCCTCACTTGAAATTCCAAACGTTTCTCGAGCTTTCCGAAAAAATTCCAATTGCTTGCGAGATTTTATGACTTTTATTATTGCTCGAATCGGTGATGTCGACTTCAAAGGATTCAGCTGCAGTGACAGAAGGAAATAAGGGTTGTACCTTTGAGACCGGACGTTGTCGCGAACTCCGTCTACGCTATTCATATTTAATGGACGTTTCACCCCCTTGCAGTGAGAAAATTTATCGGCAGCGCACTTTCGACGGGAAGTCTTCGAAGTTTCTTTGTTTTAATACGATTTAGCCACGACGAAGGGTGCTAATTTTTCAGGGGTGTTGAATAGTTTTGTGTGGAATTGTTTATAAAAATTTAATGAATTGGGTCATAATGACCGTAAGTTGCCTTATGGTAGTTGAAATGGCAATATACACTATCATAACGACAGTTCGTGTTACAACTATTTTCTCTTGTCGATGCACAGCGGAAATTATTTCTAATAATGTACGAGCTAATAAAAATTCTCATATGTGCGCGTTTCAATCCTCGAGCTGCTCAAAAAAAGCAACGCAAGCGATCCTTTGAAGCTCCACGTAAAATCCGTCAGAAAGTATGGTTATGTTGTAAAAGTATGAGCCAACACAAGCGAGTCATCTCGTCGTTGTGATGGTTTTCCATCATATCTGCATAATATCCATTGTTCCCTTGTAACTGCGATTGGATAATAATTGTGTGTACACATGTTCCAACGACTTGCGGTAAAAACTTTCCCTACTAAACCATCTCCTATTTTGAACTGTAATCATCGCGTAGTTTAACACCCAATCCGCCAGATTTGTTCTGTGTAAATCGACACGACTACCGTAACAATAATTAATCCGCAAACTACGAGTCAAAAGCATCGCAACGCCGGGAACGTAAAATTGATGGGACGCGCCTATACTTCCGTATATAACGATCGCATTGTTTTCCCAACAGCTGACGCTTCGAATTTGTATATCGCGGGTCGATGTAATTAATCAATTACTTCGCGAACGCCTAGGGAAAAATTAGGCCGGGGAATTGTTTTTCGGCCGCGTGATTAATTCGAGGCGAGAAGAAAAACTGCGGGGGAGGAGGAGGAAACGCCCGGAATGGAGGGTGGAGAGGGGTTTTTCAAGGGGTCCATAACGAATCGGTGCGGTTTTTGTAAACAGGTCGGTTAAATTATCTAAACAAGGTTTTCTCTTTGCTTTCGCAGTACGTGTTGGAACTCATAAGTCTATTTTACTAACATACTTTGCTTTAACCGTTACACCCCTAACTGAAATTTAAGTAAATTTGTGTGAAAGTGTGCGAAATTTGCTGGAGGTGATACCAAAGTGTTCCTTAATCGGTCAGAGTTGAGATTTTTCAAAAATTCGTGCTACGAAGTCGACACGTTTTTCGAAAAAATTGAATCTACACTTTTTCTTTATGATGTGAGTGTCTATCAGTGAAAGCAACAAGTTTTAGAATCGCAAAAGGTTGATGCATCCGGAAAATCCCACCTTTTCAAAAATTCGTTTTTCGACATTTTCCGAGGAAATTTCCCCCTTTATGAAGGAATCTTATTTTTTTCTTTAGCGTGTTGCTGCTTATCGTTGAAAACCAGAATTTTGAAAATCTTAACCGGTTGATATTTTTCGACAATTTAAAGTTTTGAAAAATTTATCCTATGGTCTCGCGTGGAAAATTAACGTGACTTTTCTTTTGAAGCTGATGGTTTCTACCCTTCGCAATCAATTTTTTTTTAATTATCGAACGTTGACATTTTGGAAAATGCTAATTTCATACCAGAAGGCTTAAGATCCGAGAAGTTTGATTGTTTCGGGAAATTCCAGGTTCCTCAAAAATCCATCTCTTTTCTTTAGGGGAAGAGGAGTCTGCGTTTTTCAAAAATTCCAGCTTTTTCAAAATTCATATCTCGAAAACAACGCTAGAATTTTGAAGAAAATGCTATGCTACCAAAATATGTCAATCAGATAATGTTGATGTTTTGGGAAAATTTCAATTGAATTGGAGTGATTTAACTTAAATTTCAAAATTCAATTTGGAAACTTCCTAGGAAAAATGGAAAGTATATATAGCTATCTAAATCCTACCAATCTACAGCTTTTAAGGGCTCGAATAAAATATTCTTAAGAGATTTTCTTGGGAAAATATCGAAATCGTTTTAAAACTTGTTTAAACGTCTTTTAAAATTTTGTATCCTTTTAAATTTCTAAACTTATTTGCGCTTTGAGCAAAAACATTTTCTTTATCTTGAAATACTGGAAAGTGTTATTTCCACGTTTCTCCAACTGTAAAATTGAAATATTTTTCATTTCCATTCCTTTTATCATTTATTTTTATTTCACCAATTACGTTATAAAGGGAATAATGAACAACCCTCATATTAGGGATTCTCTCCACGCTACCAAAATAGACCTTAGATCCACTGGCTATGACAAATGCCAACATGACTGGAGTATAAAATTTTCCCCTTATAACACACTCTCCGTTGAAATATCCTCATTTCAAGGGTTCCATTTATTTTTTACGCCCCACTGCGAGACGAATCACCGTCTCGTCTGTACGCCAGAGTATGCGCCCTTATTTCCTTCAAATAGCGTTAAACGTCCCCAACAAAATTAAAAATTCTGGTTCGGGGTCGCGTGCTGTACGTTTCCGTAATTTTCGCTCTCGCATTTATTTACGTGCTAATTAAATGGAGATAATAAACCAGCGGGGAACATCCGACGGCAACACTAATTACCATAACAAATGGAATGGAGCGCTGATGCTGACGTTTCGCGTAAATATACTTAACGTTCTTTTCTCGGTCTGGTTAAAGTCTTAAGTTTCGCGGTAGAAAATGGTCGGAAAATGTAAATTTTTTATTCGCTTGCGGGCGGCCTCGACGGATCCTAGGGATGTAGTGGTAGTGCGCTTTTACAAGGGAGTTTAAGTGAAATAATTACTCCCGCGCTATTCCGCTATCGCGGAAATGGCGAAGGAGCAGAATAAACCCTAAATGGGATTTAGGTAATTAATAGGTTGTTAAAACTATTTTCAGCTACTATTAAATATTTTGCTACCTGTAAAATTTATCTCGATCGAAAATAAGGAGGGAATTAGAGGGGAAATAGTGGCGATCCTAAATTTCATTTAATTTTTAATTCTGCTTCGAGCGTCCACCATTTAAGCCTTATATTCGTATTAATTATTTCTCCATAAACCAAAATTTCCTCAATTAAGATTCTGACTATGAGCGGATCATCTTTGACCCAGGATAATCCGAGATCGGAGTAAAAGTCTCCATACAATATTAATGGAATTGCTCGCAACTCTGGATTTATACATTCATAATTATAAACGCGTCATACTTAGGCCTAACAGAGTATGTGCTAAAGAAGCTGACAGTGGGCTGGCGTAAAGACGCAGAAACTATAAAGCTGGATAAGGGTATACGATATGGTGGCAAGATGTCCTCGAATCCCTTTACCCTTACGTTGGAGGGCATATAAAAACAATTGAACCGATAATCAAAAGGGCCTCTGTAATTGGAAGGAACCTTAATGACCTGAAATTCGTAGATTTACAAACAGTGTTGGATGAGCAAAAGCAAAGGTACGAGGAAGTATGACTTAATAATAGTGATAATTAGAAGTCGTTAACGATGCTACCATTAAGAGGATAGCAAGTAAGAAAGGATATTAGTAGCTACCTCGTTGCTAAGTTCCTACTAATTATCGACACTACATGATTTTTCTGCCTAAGTAGGAGTTCTTCAGAAAATTTCATGGAGTAAAAAAAATTAATATTTATTGAAGGGGGTAGGTGGTGCAGATTCATAGGTACATATTAGAAGTATACAGAAGAAGTATTAGAAGGATACAGGAAGCATTACAGAACTACTGCATTAAGTAGTTGTAAGGGTTTTCCAAGAAATTTTGTTCACTCTCTGGTAATAAGGCACAAAATTGGAAAGGCTAGAACTCGTACTGTACGTAGATCATGGAAAGAATACTTCAAGAATTTTCAGCATTTCTTGAATGGACAGAGTAATAAACGAAGAAATGTTACAGAGGCTATTAGCCTGAAATTTCATGTACCATAGAACGTAGGCAATTTAGGCACACCATGGGGGATAATAGCAATCACGTGTTTATCCAAAATGTTATACAGGGCAAATGAAATAGGGCAATGCAAGAAAAAGACCCATGCTTTCATTTTTAATTATCTTTTTGGGACAATGGTAGTGAAAGCTTATTTTGTAATTTTTTGTAATGAAATAGGAAACGTATGAAGGTTTTAAATTTGTTCATTTCACTTATAGAAAGTCAGTAAGGTTTTACGTCTCACAGGTAATATGAGATGGAGGAAACTCTAGGAACGTTAATTAAAAGTTCCCGCCTTCTCTTTAAAATCTACAAAACATCAAGCACTTACATGGCACAATATAAATTTAAGCAATACGGCCTCTTAACGTTATTTTCTCGTCCTAACAAAACTAGAAGTTCCAAGGATACCCAAGCTTCCATCGAAGAATTAAGAAGATAAGTCTGGACGTCCCTCCCATTTGTCACCTCCCTGCTCCGTCGATCGGCGGGATAGCCTTAAAGAGAAATATTTTCGACGCGGGGAGACGAAATGGGAAAACGGGACGAGCGGTTTCGTATTCGACAATCCGACTCGCGTTTAATAATACGGCGGGGGCCGTTCCCCGTCAAATGATGTATTCGCCGGGGGACTTGCGAGATTCTCGAACGAACCCCCTCGCGGGTACCGGGAAATTTTTCGTTAATTTACGACGCTTTAAATAAAACCGATAGCAGATCTCGGCCCTTTCGGCTGCGTATTACAGACTCTCCCGGAATTGGTAACTTAGAATCAGGGAGACGAAGCGTTGGAGTTGTGCGAATTTTTAAACCGTGTTGGATATGTAAATTTTTGGAATTTTTGGGCATTGGTCACGCTTGGAAGTAAAGGCACAATTCCGAATTTAACGCCTTGTGAACTTATTGAAAATTTCTTGCACTTACATAATGAATTTTGCTTATCAGGCTTCACTTTTTACCTTAAAAATTATATTTAGCCTTATAAATGATGATGATGCTTCCAAAATTTTTGTCCCCCGCCTGAAAAGGCCGACGATACGTAAAACAATTACTTTTGCTTCATAACCTCGCTAAATTTGGTTGCAGAATTTTTCTGGTTCTAATGAAACCTTTTGGCTCAAATTTCGAATTTTGGATAGTGTTTGGACGGCCTTAAATAGTTTTTAAAGCCAACAGTTTTCTCTATAGCCCAACAAAAAGAAACATTTTTCACTCAATTTTGGTCGCTATGCTCACCATTTTAAACAAATATCAAAATTAACTCACTATGTATTTCTATAGAAATCTCATCTTTTGCACTACACAATTTCCAAAATATTTATTCTACATAGATATTGAAAAGTTAGGGAAGTTGTGAAATCTTTCTTTTATGAAACCTCAATTATTTTTACCCGCAAACCAGCCTACGTGTAGTATAACGTCGTGCATCAAAAATTTTTAATCAAAATCTTCAGCCTGTCCTTAAAAAAAAGTCAAAAGGTGCTTACTTATATCTCGTAATTTTCCACGTTGAATCGAAAAATATACGCAGTAATTAGATTTCAATAAGGCCGGACTCCCGCAAATATCAATTAGTCGGTGGGATATTTTCGTATCGCAAAACTTCAAAGATCACTCCCCTTTTTAATTAAAATTAATACAACATAAAAGGCAAAAACATGAAGGGGACACGGGTCTGATCACTTGTGTAATTAATTGGAGAAGATGAAAAGCAACATGATCAATTACGACAATCAATATGATGGACTTTGGTAATTTAATTGTCAAGTGCATTCAATCGTTATAATTAACGATTGCTCAGGATAGAATTATTTTTCAAAAAAAAATTAGCTAATGTTTTTCTATAATTTTCACGTAAGTAGGTATTATTATTTCAAAACTTGGATTTTTTCATACTTACTGCGTCTTTCAGTTAGTTTGAAACTGTGACGACCAAATTTCGAATTTATTTTGGTATTTTCTTTAAATAATCTTCTGAAAATCTGAACTGCTTTTATAAATAATGTACTTATATTTTGGGATCTACAGTATCGAATAAGAGTAAATTCCGTTTAGGAAAATCTAAATTTTTCCTTGTCCTCTGGGAACTGAGGAAAATTTGAAGCTTCCATACAACTTCTAAATTTAATTGCAACGCACTTGCCGTCACTTGAGGTTCTGGAAGGAGTAAAGGATTTGTTTTGACTTACGTAAATTCTTCAGATTTCCTTTAGAGGAAAATTTAAATGGTGAATGTTGCGGAAAAGCCTCTAGAATCTTCCTTCTAGTTTCTTGAAGTTGCCCAATGTTTAGAATTAAAAATGTAACAACTTGAAGATTTAGAAGAACATGAAGAAAGCTTCTAAGGCAATTTAGGAAAGCCTAGATTTTTCCTTGGAGAATGAAACAATTTGAAACTTTCGTAAAGCTTCTAAATTTATTTTTAAGGCATTTTTAATGAGTTCATAATATAGATAAGCGTCTAAATACTTTGCAACGTTCAAAATTGTAACGAAATTTTTTGGACCTTCATCTAGATATCCTTTGTCAGGAATTTTGGAATTTTAAACTTCCTCTGCAACCTGTGAAATTTCCTTTTTTCGTAACTTTAGTGAAACATCTAGACTTCCTATGGAGCTTCCAGAAGTTTTCATTCTTGAAGTTTTCTAAAGTTTGAAACTTTTATATATCTTCTATATTCAATATTAAACCCTTTTTAGCCTTCAAAAATTACAAAAGAATTCGTAGTTTGCTGTGGAAAACTGAACACCATTTAGATTTCTTTTGATGGTACATTAAATGTTGGAGGTTTTACAAGAGTCTGGATTCTTAAAATATTCCGATAAATGGAATTCCCATAAATTTTTTAGCACGCAATTTGAAATCTATTGAGGCTTTCCAAAATTTCCTAGGAGCTTATAAAGTTTTCCTTCAGGAAATTTTTTAGGAAGAAGTTTTCACTCCATTTGAGGTTCTCTCTGACATTTATTAAAATGGAATTGTTTAAGAGTTCTATAAATTATATAGATTTTCTTCGGAGGCAACAGAAGATGCTTTAAAATCTTCGTTTGATATTCCAAAAACGTTTTATAGTTAAAAATTAAAATTGACACGTAAAGAATTTCCAAAAACTTTATGGTTTTAAATTTTAAACGTATTCTACCGTTCCAAAATTCACTATTAGACTGTTATTTCTGCTATCCACATTTAATATCAGATGTCATGGTGAAGAGGTGTACGTACGCCGCCGACTTGGAAATTGAAAGGGAATAAATAATGGGATTTTATATATTCGCCGCTGATTGACAAGTAAATATTGGAAGTTCAATATCGTCTATAATAATAAAACGCAAAATCCCGTGGATCGCATTTTCGGGAACGATTTATACAAGTATAATTCGTGGGGACCTACTCTGCGATCCATCATTGTTATCATTACAATTTCCCCGTCGCCATATCCACACCGATTAAGATTCCTAATAGACGTCAAGGTATATCTCGTCCTATATTGAGTTCCTCTCTATTCTGCATTATGAGTCGGGACCCTCGCGTTGAATTATGAATCGGCGTTAAGGAAACAAACCGCGTTTCACGCATGAAACGTTCACATGTGTACATACGCGCTCCTGTCGTCCGATAAGCATCGATCCCAGTAGCTCTTCCTATATTTTATTCATGGATTGATCGTATCCGATATATCATACTAGGGGGTAAAAATTCAGAGTACATCGTTGACGCGTAAAGTTAATTTATGGTGCAAATAAGGGGGTCCTCGCGATTCTTATTGATTCCTTTTAGAAAATATATTCTACGGTATATGTTTAGCCGTGGGGCGATTCTTCGATGTAAATCGCAAACTGCTACAAAATGAGGGAGAATTTACTTCATTCGTTTATTGGTTCTAAACGAGTTGACTCAAAATTTGTTAAAAATGAGGCAGATTGAAATGGCATGCAGCGCTATGTAAATATTCTATTCTAAATCATTTTATGATACAGAATATCAGATTAGGAAAGTAAATGTGAAAGTGTTCATTACTCGGTTAATATTCAGTTCCTGGGCGTTTTTGGGTTGATTAAATATGGGCTAGAAGGTTATTAACGATTTCTGGATCCTTCTAGAATATCTCAAAATGTTCTCGCTATAATTTCAAACAAACGTTTAAATTATGCTAAAGGAAAACTTTATAGGTGACTTTAAAATTTTGGAAAGCCGCAAATCATGGAGGTAACATTTTTGATCTCAAAATATTTAATACTCTTTATCATGTTTCTAAAATAAATGAGTCAAAATGAAATTGCAAGCAAAAGGGCACAATTAGGGACCAATCAATGATTCCAACGAGCCCTATATGAACTTAAATATATTATAAAGCTATACCTCAGGGATACATTGTACAAGTGAAAAGATACTCGTAAACAACTTATAAAATATAATGTATTGCCTAGAAGAGCTCAAAAATTCATTCATTTTTGTTAATAACAATTGGTCGTAATAAAACATCATATAGAAAAAACTACGTCTAGCCTTTCTAGATCTCGAATATATTCAAAGAATAACGATTAAGTACAAGACATAATTTAAACAGAAGTTCATCTTGAATCAATAATTACCTACTTACGCCTATTATCAGAATAAGTATTTAATAAAGTATTAAAAATATTTCCTAACGACAATTTTAAGAATACCTCTTTAGCCTAGTTTAGATTTTTAAAACTAATCTATAATCCATAGATTTTAAAGCATAACGCCGGATTTCCTGAGGGCTTCTTTAAAAATCGACGCTGTATAATAATATCACGTTTCCGTTAGCCATTAATGAATAAAATATGAACTCGTCTAAGTCATAGCGTAACAGTAAAACTCTATGGGATATGAAAGTATAAATTTAACTTCTATTTTTCAAATGAAGAGCTCTAGCGTACGATATTATGACAAAATGCACTCAGTAAAATAATAAAATGAAACATTGCGTTGTTCGGAGAAGCGTCTCATAGGATTTTATTCCCCGACTAATTTAATTCTGCTCGCCATTTATAGTGAAGTTCAAGTGCAAACCGTAATTCGATGCCACGTGCCTCTTGACTTAATTCACGCAGTTGATTCCTTTATGTGGTTATAGCGTTTCTTCACCGTTTTAGAATATCTCCCGCGTCTTACCAATAGCGACTATCAGATTTTATCGATAGTGTAATCGTCGGTTATTTTCATTGTAACGCAGACCCATCCATGCGAATTTCCCTCGTTATGGGAAAACGCCAGAAATTAATTAATATCGCCGCTCCGAAGACTCTCGGAGGTCCATTTGCGGACGAATATTCGCTTCAGTTATCTGAAGTTAATCACGCGGAAGATTTATTTAAGGGTATTTCATTACGTTCGAATGGCAGCCAATGGAAATCGGTTTCGGATTGATCCGCGTTTCCGTGCGTTTAATCGAAATTAAATTCGAAAGAGATCGAGCGGCCGTGTATGAACTAGGTGGTAACGGGGGGGGGGAGGGGGGACACCTCGCGGAGGGTACTTTCGTGCAGCTAATGGCGGCAGAAGCCGTATAAAAGGAAAAGAAAAGATGGGTCTATTGGGGGTTTAAATTGATGCGACATGCGACGGTGTGTCAGTAGGTTTTGGTGAAGATCACATAGCAAGAAGTGATAGATTTGCGGTAATGATGCCTTTAGGGGTTGCTTGAGGATAGACATCATGGTGTTTCATTTCTCTACAAATTTCCTACTTATGTAGGTACCTGCATTTCTCTTCTATACGTACAAACAATTCTTTAATACAGAGTGCCTCGTATTACACCTTCTCTTTGTAATTGAATCAGTAGTCATCCCTTACGGTAATAATTCTTCTGAAGTCATGTAAATAATGTTACTGTAAAAACCTTCCACGACTATCAACCCCATTACCTCTTTGCTAAATACATGAAATTTTCAATTTCAACATCCACTCCATATTTCCATTTGACAAATTTGACAAATGCTCCGCCTCGGTTTCTCCCAGAAAGGAATAAGGGCAACAATAAGCCCTTAAGTGTTTTTTTTTTTGAAATGTCTCGGACATTCCAACAACGAATCTACTCTAATCGTCATTGAGGGTCCCTTAGGATTTTTCGTTGCTTTTATAGTGGAAATTCAGTTGTCTGAGATAAATCTCCCCCCGGTCGGAACCTTCCGGGAAAAAAGGCGAAGTCTCCAGACCCCGTCGTCCCCTTTTCGCCTGCGAACACGTTCCCAGCCCTCCCTACTTGATTAGAGATTGTGTACAATACCCTCGATATATAGATATAGTCCCGCATAGCAACAGACACACGAAATCACGTACATTTCCATTTTTCACTCATTTCATCGTCTACCTTCTCATATAAGACGACTTCTCGTCGTACTGGTTGACCAAGATATCGGCAAATCCCCACACTACAAGCAGGTAAATTTTTTTATGCTACTTATTTACCCAAACATCCTTAAAGGGATTTACATAAATCAATTCAATATATCATGTTAGCGATAGGTGCATTTTTCTTTGATTTATTCATCTTTTAATAGTGAAAAAGATGGTGATCTCGATGGCCCTTGAGGTTGAGGGGCTCGGTGCTTTTGAGGGATTTGAGAGGGTCCGGAGTTTATCGAGGTAAGAACCTCGACGTTCTTTGAAGTAGGCGGAATAAAAATGTACACAAATTGCGAAGAAGAGGTCATGACATTAACAGCATTTTTTGTAACCCAGGGGAAACTTTCAACATTACGAATTGATCGAAACGCAAAACACGCAAATTACGAATAACGATGATGTTCGGTGAATTAATTGACGTGTACTCTAGCCCGAAGGAGTTCTTTTTTATAAAATTGTTTTCATCATTAAACCCAAGACTTTTGTTTCGTGAAGTTGTACTTTTTTTTTTTTAAATTGAGAAAACATTATGCGTCTTCAGTGCCCTTAAAAAAAGTTTACGTTTATATTTCGTTAACGAAGACAGACATCAACTAAAAACGAAAAGGACTTGAACTGAAAAAAATTACATATAACTGTACTTAACACCTCTACCAATGGAATCGAAGTTTATTAACCATATGACGTAGTCATTTCATGCAAAGGGAGTTAAATATTTTTGTGTAGCAAGAAATAACGTTTTTCTGGAAATTTCCATAGTTAAGGGAATTTTAGACATTTCCAGAAAAACAATGCATGTATTGATTATTCCTAACGCTATTGAAAGTTCATTTCAATTTTTTCCAGAAAGCAATTATTATTTCAATTTTCTGCCTCTTCTCCAGAAAAAAAGATGTCTTCAATATATATCTGAGACATAATTTCAACCTTCTCCAAAGAGCATAGCTTAGAATATCAGTCTCAATCTTGCATAATATAAAAGAGATTTCAATCATTCCATTTCTTTCAATCTAATGGACATAATTTCAATCTTTCTCAAAAATTTTGTTAATTACGGTTCTTCCTAAAAACGACACTACATAGAGATTCTTTATTTTACACCACTATTAATCTTTCTTAAATTTTCCAATACATTACCATTAGTCGTTTCCAAAACTTTCAACCCTCTCTAGTTTCTGCCAAGAAAACAGAAATTTCAATCTAAAGCAGTATTTTAGTGTTTCTAGAAAGATGAAGCTTGTTTCGATCCCTCGCAATTTTTTAAAATTCAAAAATTAATTCTATTTTAACTTCTTTTAGAAAGTAACGTTTATTTCAGCCTTCTCCTTTTTTCCCTAAAGGAAAGGAACTCAATATTTCTCTGGAACACAGATTCAAACTTCCAAAATGCAAAGGAGTTTTTGATCTTTCCATTTCGTTTAGGAATTACTCATTTTTAACCTTTCGTAGAATACAGTGTCCTCCAGTCTTTAGTAGTGACCATAGTTATTGCATTTCTTCTTCATAACAACACTTTCATCGATTAGACGAAATTTTCCAGAATTTCAGACAGAATTCTTCCTATTTTCCTGGATTTTCCAAACCATAATGTCTACTTTTTATCTTCTAGAAAAACCTGTCAGTTTGTTTCTTCCTTAGAAAGGGTAATTTCCAGCTTCAAATAATGCCAAATTTTTCTAGGAACTTGGCGCTTGTTTCAATCATTCATAAACTTTTGGAAAAACAAAAATTTTTCTAGAACGATTAGTATATTTCGATCTCGCTATTTTTTCTAAAACTAGTAGCTTCAGTTTTCTCTGAAACGTTGTCCTGGAATTTCAGGTCCCAGAAATAAAATTTAAATCTTTCAATCTTCAAAAAGTACCTAATTTTTCAATCTTCTCCAGGATATACAATTATTCCCTTCCTCTCTTTTCAAAACGTAACTTTCATTTCAATCTTTCTCGATTTTAAAGAAAATACACATGTTAAGCCGTTCCTAAGAATAACATCTAATTTCAATCTATTCCTTTTGGTACAGGAAAGGGATATTTTCCATCTTTTGCAAAAGTCTGAGAGTCTAGAGAGTTATAGCTTATATCAAACATTCCCTTTTCCCTCCAAAATACAATACGTACATTTCAACAACTTCCTGAAAGCAAAGGTATTTTTCACTTTTTTCTGGAGCAAAATTTTACCCTTTTCAAAGTTTCCAGAAACACAGCCATTTAAAATAAGCACTGTCGAAATACTTTTAACACAATTTATTGCTTAGTGATACAGTTAAGTCACTCCATGTGGAAGGGGAAACCAGATTTGTCATCAACTCCAGGGAAACAAAGTGGGGTTGCGTAGTAAATATTGTAGCTGTAAATTCGAGTGTTTCATATGAATGGTAGGATCTTCCATATATTTTACTGTAGTACCATCTCATAGAATAACGTGACAAGATATGGAGCAATTTTCAACGTTTTTCTACGTGGTGAAAATTTTGAAAATCATCATAGACGTTGGATCTACATTGGATGTTGAGAGTATTTCACAAATCAAAATTCCGAAACAAATATTTTCTCCTCAAAAACCTCCATTAGTTTATCAACTGTAACCGAATACGTATGTCGTCCTTTTTACCAATTAAAAGCATAGGCAGCAGATGTAGCAAAACGTCTTTGTAACATTACTCATCAGATAAAGCAAACACAAAAGGTCCCCTCTACCCCGACAGCGATCGGATCCCTTTTCTTCCACAATTACATGCCGCCCAAAAAACGTAAAATAGGCAACCCGAGACGACGGCGTAAACATCGACGGATTGTTTCGCCTGTACGACGGGAGAATTCGGGGAGAAAGGGGAACGCTCGCCGAGGGTTTCGGTAATTTTTTTCTCTCCGGCGGTACACACGACGTGTTGGTTTTGTGAGAAACAATCAGGGAATTCGTGGCGGGAGGAAAATTTCGTTGGTAAGAAGTTGATTGGATGTAATGAAAACAAACAGTGGAAGTTTAAGTGAATTAGTTCGAATCTGCGCTGAGAACTCCCATTTCTTAAGGAGGTTCATGTGTGCAAAGGAATTGTTAATATTTTTGATTATTTTCAGCAAGATATCAGCGTTTTCCTTTCCCGTCGCGTGTACATTCGAACGCAATTTTCCAGAAAATCTCTTACTTCCTCTTCCAGGATCGGCTTTTCTTTACGATTTCCCATCCGGGAGAGACAAGAACGTTAAACGTGTTTATTCAGCGCGGCGTGTTTGCTCGGAAAATAGAGAGTCTATTCTATAATATCTGTGTACACCTGTACGGTTATTATTTCGAGATCCTGCGAGATTACCCGAATAATTCCTGTATCTAACGTTAAATCGTTAAATTGCGGGAGGGACTCCTGGATCTTGAGATTTATCGGGATTGTAATAAAGGTTAAGAGTAGTTTCCTACGGAAAATTTAAAGTTGTCTTGGGGTCCAGGGATTTTGCATTATCGTTTAAAAGTGTCGCATTATGATTGATGTAAATCCTCGAAGCTTTTAATGGCATATAATAGTAGGGGAATATTAATAAGTAATATTTTAGTAACTGTACTGGAATTTACCACATCAGATCTAATAGGTTTTCTACGATTAATTTTATATGATACATGGATGACATATCTACCAATACTGACTTATCTTAAGACACTATTGTTTCGAGATTTTGGTGGCGGCGCCTTGGTGCGATGGCTTCACGCCATTTTTCATCACATCAGCTACTAATAATTCAGTTATATCCTACCAAAGGTAGGCAAAGTATGTGTGAATAGCATCAGGTTCAAAAAATCGCTATAGAGACCGCCAAAATAGTTTGTTCAATTTTTGGAGTCAACTATTGCATAGTGGCACTTGCAATTTATTGCAATGGGGTTGATTAGATTTTTTTGTAAGGTTTTAAGAAAGAAATTCCTTTAAATTCCCACTGCTCAATTGTCAAATTGAAATGTCTTCAATTAGTTAGTCTTAGGGTTCACTCCTATCGTATTCCTTTTCGCACTCTTTCACAATGTCGCTTCCTTGCAAAATCGATTTAAAATCACAACACAGTTTAACAACTAGCATGCACCGGTTATAAAAACGACACCGTAAATTTTCCTCTCGATATAACTGACGGGGCTTCCTTGCTGCAGCTACTACGTACGGGCGATAAAGTTTTACATCTCGGATTTAGTGGCTGCTTTATTTACTGTTTTATGCTGTTCACCGATGGTTAGTCTAATGGAAATAAGTAATCGCGGAACATGGCTTTAAGCTACATTATTTTCGTCGTGTTGGGGTCGTTTTGGAGCTATCGTTGCTCCGATACGAGTAAATAAAATGGATTTTAAAAGGTTTTTGTAACATGAGTGGTACGCCAGGAGCAGACGTAATGGAGGCTTTATCGACGATTTTACATACTCTCCACGTAACTGTGTCGTTAATCTCTTAGCAGGTGAAAACGCGCGATTTTTTCGTTTCGAACACTTCTGCCTTACTACACGGCTCGTTCCGATCTTCCCCTCGAAACCCGTTTTTCTTCGTACTCTTTTTGACGATCTTCGGGGAGACAATTAAATTCGTTGCTTATGCAGGAACGCAAGGCGAAAGTAGAGTTTCGTTAGGAATTTTTTTTCTTCTCCCCCGCCCCTCATCTATTCGCTTATTACTAAATATATTAGATCGTTATACTCGTTAGGTATTATTTATTTATGGGATTTTCAAGGGTTTCAAACGAATACGTGACATGATAATTTTCCAGGATTTAATGAACCGTCGGAAAATCTACCAGTAATACGCTTATCTTGAAATATGGAACATACACGAAATATGGCATCTCCTTGGGAGGATCATTTGAGCAGGAGTCCTGCACTGCTACTTCCACGTCGTGATCCCTCCCTGTCCCCACTTTTAATACGCAAACATCGTCACTACTTACCACATTAAATATTCAACGGTTCGAATTTTTTCGACTCCCGTTAACTCAACATTACAAAGTTCGTATCGAGGGGCTCTGCCCGATCCACCCCATATTAGCGGCAGAGTTAAGCATAAACAATTCATACGCGGCACTTCGCCAGGATAAACTTCTCGATCCGTCCCGGTAATCCTGTGCAGCAGAATTAACGTGATTAACACGTCGACGGTCCGCGCTCGAACTCTCGGCAGGCGTATAAATTACGTTACGCACGGAATGGCGTTAAATCGCCTTCCCCCCGCGGAGCGGAAGTCGGAAAACGGACGCGGATCGCTCACAAAAACAACCTGCAGGATTCGCGGGGCGAGAGAATTCGAAGGGGAAGTACAAAGTGGACTTCCGGGGTGGAAAATAACGTGGGGTCTGGACGGTAATGCGAGAATTGTCCCATGGACGTACCATGCGTAAGTAAATGATGGACAGATTTATTGACAGGACGTACCTACGATATTTCTTCTATATCTGTAGACGTAACACTTCTTCTCTTTTCCACCGATGTCTTGGAACTTTTTGAGCGACTTTGGTTATTTTCTATAATCTCCAAACCTATCAATTGATCTAAAATGATCACATATGCTTTCTTAAGTCAAATAACTGCGTAAAGTCGCTTCAAACGCGCCAAACTGAAAGGAACTACATTCACTTCTTAAAACATTGACCAATTCGCCGATATCTTCGTACATACAACGGAAAACATCGAACATGTCGTAATGCACGTAGGAGCAAATTTATAGTCCATCCCTTAAGGAATACCCAAGGAGGCCTTGGAGGAAACCTTGGTGGAATCTCAGATAGCTGTTCGATAGTTACAAAATCTTCTTGCCTCCGCCAAGGAGCACTTAAGAAGTTAAAAGTTCTGACGACAGCGCAAATCTTGAATAAGGAACCGGTCTATGGAGTATTATTTCTATTTCTATGGTTCTACAATCGTGTCAGAGTGTGGTTATGAACTACAACAAATTAAAACTTGTGAATAAACTAAGAAAAAGTACACTTAAACACTCAACCTTTTTTTAAAGCACCTAAATCGTTCTTTCCAGATTTCCAAATATCTTTCGAAAATATTTCTGGTGCTTCTATGAGCCCTATTATAATTTCTTTCTGCATGTGCATTAGGATGTATAACTGGTGTTAGCAGATATCTTTTACATGCATAACCATTGTTACCTGACATGTTACCTTTAACAACACATAATTTATAACAGATTCATATTGCAAATTTGAGTTAAACAAATAATTATAGGCTGACCTGGCACTTCATTATTTTCATATTTGACAGGAACCAAATTTTTCTGAAATATTGTGTTATCATAAGTGGATCCTGGATACCTAGCGACAATATCTAATATTTGCATTTTTGGGCCACATACCACCTGTAAATAACACTTTTTAAACAATTTCATCAATCATTATTGGGATAATTTAAGTATCTGTAAATTATTGGAGAAAATTCTCCTTCTGTTTCTATATATTTCACCTACAGCACCTCCAGGATTTTTTATTGGGATGTGGGTACCGTCCATACAAGATATTACACCAGGAAAGTTGGCAATTTGATTAAATTCATTCATAAAAACTTGAGAGATGAAAAGGGTCTTCTGGGAATTTTACGACATTCCTCATTTTTTCTGCTAGTGACTCTGAAAACATTTTATTATTAGAGACACTGTAGATTGTGAAAATCCCCTAAGATCACCAGCAACAGTCTAAAATAAATATGAAATAGTAGAATAGTTAAATAAAGTTGAAATACTTGAATAAAGCACAAGTAATCATTATTTTTCTAGATATAAATACATATATAAAAATGCAACTAGGCTGGAAATTTCCTGGACCATAGTATCGTAGACTATTTAATAATTGGATCAGTGGAACCACTGGTAAACCTCTATTATTGGGTTTATGAAGAGCATCATTAATCAGAGGCAAAATAATATGTACAATTGTATTTCTAGAAAAGCGATTCCTCCTTATAAACTCACGTTCACTATATAAATCTAACGGATTTCGCTCATCTCTCAAATACCGTTTAGGTAATCGATTTATATTGTTAACATTTCGATTGACGTCCTCATAATAATCTTCATTCATCTTGAATCCACGTCTCGAAGGCGAACTTAGCTTTTAATATTTTCTAAGGCATACTCAAGGTAAGATGAAACCGACCTCGGCCTCATCTCATCCTTTAGGTGCACTTAGTTGATTATAAAATACAGATGGCACAGTATGCTCGCCTGAAGGTTTGAGGAATCCTTAAGGCGTGATTATAAATTTACCCGTTAAACATCTAGCGCGATCGACTTGTAGCCCCGATCTCTTCCCGATCGACGTTAATGAGCTGCCCTAGCAACGCGAAATATTATTACGTGGCCGCCGGATCCGTGATTTTCGCTGAATCACCTCCTGCTGACCAGGACCTTCCGCCACAACGACGGGCTTAATAACAAAATTCCCCTTAACGAAGACCGTCAGCCACGGAATGCGCCATCCGGGCGAGGCGCATTATGTAATGAGGATCGACGCGCATTTTCGACGAGTACATGAAATGGAATTTCCTGAGCGGAAAACGGGACGTGTACTTTTTTCCGTAGGTTTCCGAGGATTCGATTTTTTTTATTACGAAAGTGACGTTTCGGTCGATCCTTCGGAAAAACCCCTCACCGTTTCCATTTTTCGCTGTACATTATATTCCAAATCCCTCCACGTTAATAAGGAAATGTCAAAGGTCGGAATATTCGGGAATACACCCGAAAGCACCCTTTTCAAACCTTCCAGCCTACATAGAAACTTTCGATATACCCGCATTTAATTGAAGAAGGGCGAGGTTACTCACCAATTCACATGCAAAGAATATTATTGCGTTATTATTAAAATAAAATGTACTCTTTGCACTGTTCCCGCAAACTTAATCCACAAACGCATGAAAACCGGAACATTTAGTCCAAAGGAGCGTTATCAGATTTACGTACAACTGTAACAGGACTCTAACGCCGTGTTACTTACGGCATTACCGACGTTATGGGTTTTACTGCTACTACAGTTGCTATTTATTAACGCTTAAAACTGCATTTAATTAAATCGTTTACGTTTCGTTTATTCCTCAGGCGCTTTACGATTTTAAACTCCCGCGAGGGCAGTAAACCGCGGAAGGAGACCGTTAATACTTGCAGCGATTGCTGGAGTAAGTTGCGCAATACTTCGGTAATAACAGACGTGTATGAGTGACCTGGTGGTCATAACGGCGGAACCGTAAAATAAAGTACGGTTATTACATGTTATTACGGATGGAATTTTAGCACTCTAAATAAAATTTAATGGGCCGATTTTAAATAAAACGTGGCAAAGTTAAATTTGGCTTAGTTGAGGGTAAATCTGATGCACAAAAATGTGGCGCGGCTAATGGTAATTACTACAGCTCGCATCATATGCATGTAAAAATATGCACACGTAGGTGTATGCTTCATTCACGTTTATACCATAGCTAATTATAACTGTTCGGAGTAACCCGATGAAGTTTGCTACTATTGGGAATATAATCGACGTTCGCTGGATCGTTGAGCGTAATCGCTTACAATGAATTGTATTAGTAATTTGCATGACGGTTATCATTGATCTAAATTCCTCTAATTAATGTGTAACTTCTAGAAAATATAAAGATTTGTCCCTACATGAATTCTCAGAATGTATTTAGCTTCTGAAAGTAGGAAACCATATTGAAACTTCATATTTAATGAAAGTCTTTAAGGTTATTCACTATAGTTTCATTGGCTTTTTTACGTTTCAAATTTATTTACTATAGCTGATTATTTGAAAAAGTTGCTCCTTTGCAGCTAAAGCTACCCAATATCAACTGGGGTCTCGAAGCTGTTTATTTAGCACAAAGTTTTTTCGTCCTTAATTCTGTATATAGCATCAATCTTCAGCAATTTACTCTCCTTTTAAATTTTTAACTTCTTCATCTGAAAATTTCTATTATACTTTAAATTTACACCTATGGACACTTCCATAATTGAATTTTCTCTTGACAGAATAAAATTAGTTTCTGGAATACTAAAGATTAGCTAGTTAAGCTACTGGGCAACTCAGGACATGACAAGCGAATGTACTAGGATCTATGATTATATCTACGCTACAAACTGAGCTGCAAATAATACTTTATAAGCTTTTAAAGGCTAAGTTCCTTACGGGAGGTTGCGCGCTGAGGAGCAATAAAAGAGCGTCACGAGACGAGACAGAAGTGAATTTAATAGATGTTCTTCCCTATTTTCTTTCGCGCCCTTTTTCTCATGTGAGACCTTTGGCCACCTTTGGCCGTATTTTTTCCATCTTTTCTTTAAAATTCCCAAGCAGCCGATATTGTCCAAGTTTTGCAGTCACATGTGTAGCATGTGTAATAATAACATAGTTTATACGTGTGTGTTCTTTCTCCACCTTTTTCTTATGTGAGACCACGTGGACCAAGGATACGGCGCTCTTCTCTGATGCACGTTTCGCCGTATTTTTTCTATCTTTTCTTTCAAATTCCCAAGCAGCCGAACTTGTCCAAGATTTGCGGGCACGTGTGTAGCTCGTGTAATAATAATTTTTTGAATATCCCTTGACTCTAGTCCTGTACATAAGCGAAACATGAAATGAATGTAATAAAACTATAAAGATTTATTAATCTATTGACCAAGATTAAAGGGGGATCAAATGGACTACCCCCCTCTTCTATAGCGAATGTTCATAATGACACCCACTTTATTCCACACGATACGCACTGTGCTTTTCGCGTTGTAATGTAAATTGCGAGTGATTTCGACGTTCTGCCCTTTTCGTAATTTGATCCGATTTGTAATGCCGAGCTGAGCTTCTAAAAACCGATCTTTTAAGCCGCGAATGAATGCGTCTGAGTCTGATAAATTCTCATAATAAACAGGAATAAACATTTCGCCTTCTTTCCCTCTGAGATCGACCCCCACAAAAAATTCAACAGAACCTAATAGTCTTCTGTTCGCGAATCCTCTATTAATTGAGAGTCGTACGGTTTTCCCTCCCACCTGGAATAAAAACGTGGATTTCGTTTGTTTCCACCTCGATTCCGATTGTTTCAGAAACCCTCCCTTTTCCACGAGGAATTACGTTGCAAGAGAAATACCTAATGAATCGGAATCCTGTCTTGTTGCCTTTCCGTTGTTAAATGTTTAATTGGGTTCACTTAGGAGTTTACTTCTCCCCTTCGCCTCGTTTTCGACATTCACGCCTTTGAATAATTCCGGCGTAAAGTTTTTCGATCTTTTGACAAAAAAGCAGGATGGATGCTTTTAATTATTAGCGAGAGGAAACAGTTGCGACGAAAAGGGGTCGCGGCATCAGACAATTCGTCGCTTAAAAATTTAATTACGCTAATCTAGGTCGCCGCATGCATATTTAAAAAAGTGTAAACTATACGTAGGGGCGTAAATTAATACTCGTATTAATCATATCCATATGAATATTTATTAAAAAACCTAGTTGCATGTTGCTCCACCTGCAATAGCCACGTAATATATTCATATGCAAGTAGGATAATTTTAACAGTGTTATGTTTTATTTTGCGTTAATTGAATTTAAATCATTAGTGAAAATGTAATAATTATCGTCAAATTTCGCAATTTTACTGTCGATATAATACGGTATTAATATCGAATTTAACCTGTTTGCTGATAGTGACGACATAACCACCATTTTGATTTAATTACAACCTAAAAATTAATTATATTTGCATTTGTTTCATTTAATTAAAATTCTCGTTGGGTATTGTATTAATGAATTAATTTATCTAGTGTGATTTCGTATTTATCCTTGTATTTTCTGTTTCAGGTAAGTTCCATTTCTGCTTATTTAGTGGTAAGTCGTACTTAATCACTATACCTTTACCGTTACATTTCCCTTGATATTTATGTTCGCGTAAGTACTGTGAATATCCCCCATAACACTTGGTAACAAATTTGACTCGACATTTCGGAAGGTTCGCCAATATTTCCATAACACTCCCTATGGTTTATAAGTGTTTTATTAGGGACGTACTTTTGCCTCGAACGGTGTGCGGATAGTCTCGATTAATCCCCTGGTGGAAAGTTTTAAAACTCGGCGAAACTGCCACGTCGAAATCGAAGTGTAAACGGAAACCGCAGGAAAAATTTAAGTCCCCTCTGTTTGTTTATTTGTATGTTTATTAATTTGCGTTTCTCCTGTTTTCCTCGGATACCAATTTTCTTGCAGTGCATTTGATATTCGTTTTGAACATTATGTACGATGAAAACTCGTTAAATATTACGAGAGAGATGCACTCTCGCGGAAAATTGCACATCGCTCTGGGAAATTCTTTTAAAAGTTTCTGAATTTAATAATTTCGCCGAGTAAATATTGAGAACCCCCGAGGAGAATTTAATTTTGGTTGACGTAATGAAGGCGTTTTAATCGTTTATGGAATCAAACGAGGTGCGGATTAATGTAATTAATTACGGATATATTAAATTTTGGACGTTGGGAAATTAGAAATTTTCATTTTTTTTTTCGTTTAAATGCAAAATGAAACGTGTATTTTGGTGAAATTATGTGAATGCTCACCAGAGTGGGTATAAACCAAGAGTAGTATTTGTATTCCTTATTTCAGAAAAATTTCATTAAATAACACATTAATTTAAAGAATTAGAAACTTCGAGAACTATTAATTTCTTGAATTCAAAAAAAAATGTAATCTTTGACTCTGAAGGTTTTTAATTTAGAGTGCATGAATTTTTAAAATTAGCGGCCTTCAGGATCTTTCAAATTTTTAATCTTAAAAAAGTTTCTAGTGTGTTCTTTACTATTTTTAGTCTTTATCGTATTTTTATTATAAATTATTTGAAAATTGGGAGTTTTTGAACCCTAAACCTTAATTTTGAAACACGATTTCAAAATTTAAGCACTTGTAGAATTTTACTAAAATTGTTGTTAGTCCCCAATCTTCTATACTGGCAAAGGAACATAATAATTTCAAAAGTTGGGGACTTGAAGGACTTTTTAATTTTTTGAACTTGAAAACATTTCGAAAATTGCTGGCTATAAATCTTTCAAATTTTTATTCTCTAGTGTCTTAACTAAATCTTTGAATATTGCAAGTTTATGTTACTGTTGCCAATTCAAACGTCATCATTACTGTACCATATCAATTTTCTTATACCTCTTCGAAAATTATGAGTTTGTAAACTCAGAATAACCCTCAATCTTGTATATTTACGAAGAACTTAATTAAGAGTGCAAGGGTTTTAAAAATTGGAAACCCTAAGGATTTTTTAAGTCCACAAACTCAGGAAATTGCAATCTTTCAACTCAGAACACACATACTTTAAAATTCAAATTTTTAGAAAATTGAAGAAAGCAAGGACATATAGTTCGGGAGGCCTGTATTGAAGACAACGAGGATTTCAAAATTTTAAAGAACTTTGAATATTTTTAATTTCCCGAACTCAACAAATGCAATCTTCCAGTTCTGAACGTATTTATTTTAGGGATATGTACTTGCTTTTACACTAAAAAAATACTATATCGCATTATTTCAGAAGTTTTCAGGGCTTTACCTGATCTTGTCCCTTTCAGTCTTTTTATTAGTCATTTCTCTGATGGGATATTTTTATCACACAACACGAGAGTGGGATTTAGGGGAAGGAAGTAAGATTCACGCATTTATGTGCTTGGAAAAATTCATGCTTGTTAATATTGTAAAACGTAACCAAATTTATTGGTCACTTTTAAATCAGTTGGAAAACAGTTTCTTCTGAAGGTGAAGGCACACTTTAACACTTTCTAAATTTACAGTGAAAAAATCACGACAATCTGACGTTTCCTTTGTTTGCTTTGTTTGTTTCGAATATGCATTAGGAGGGTAGGGAACTAAAACGTGACGAACAGCCCGCGACTACTTCTTCTAAGACATCTAATTTCGTCTCACAAGTGTAAACCTCGAGTAAAGCCTTTGAAACATCCTAAAATAACACCTCATCACCGTTCCGTGTCGCCCGTACAAACCGACCGATCCCCATCGGAAGAAGGAACGGGAAAAAATCGATAAACTCATCCCCGAAACTCGCGAACTAAGTTTGTATTACTTCGTTGACAAGTTATTTTAGTGGTAAGTTCGTGTCCTCGATACAGAACATATCCATTATACCCGAGAGATTATCGATTTAACATTAATGCATATAGGACAGCGACTCGTGCAATAACTCAATTCCGATACGAATAACGGATTCAATGCGAAATTACCACTCGAAGTCGTCCCGTGTCCCTATGTATTCTCTCCCTATCGTTCCTAGGCGAAGTTTGAATACGGCGCGCTAATAAACTTTGACCTAATTTCCCGCGCACAACTCTTTGTCGTCTTTCGAGACGAGATGCTTTTGATTGCGTCCTGGGCGAGGAATTGTTTCCGGTTAGTTTCTCTTTTCACGTACTCGTATATGATATTCAAGCTCGGTAGGCGTAATGCGAACTAACATGAGATCTAAATGAATTAATGAGGACTCTTAAGTTTGAATTTCAGCGGGGGATTTCATGAAACGCCGTGTGAAGAGCGCACCAAAAGATAGGCAGGAATTTTAATTTGCATTTGTTGGTATATGGTTATATTCTGATGTTTTCACGTATCTACCTATTGTATATATTATGTACCATGGTTATTGAAAGGAAATTTCCTCTCTAAGGCGCAGCCATACCGCGCACATGTACACATACACGTCTCGTTTCGCTCCTTCCCCGCAATCCCTGTCACTAGTACAGCGAAGGTGTAGAGTGGAGGTGTGCACCTTCGCTTGTTCGTTTGGTTTTACTATCCACTTTTCGATCTCATGCTGAAACCGTTCGTGGTATCGAAACGTTAGGGGTTTTCACTCCAATGAAAATGCAGTAATTTTGCAATTCTACAGCCAATTTAATCCCAGTCGTATTTATCTGTACGATGGTTTGTAGCATCTTTTCCACACTCAGTGTGCCTATTCTTGTGTCTTTTCTACTATAATGTTATAATCTCTTTTTTCTACGTTGTCTGTTCTCTTTATGCTTTCTAATTTTTTTTTACTTAATATTTCGTTCTTCTTCAGTTTTTGCTATCTTGTAAATCCATAAGTAATTGTTGCATTATTTCATCTGACGTTCTCTTCACTTGAAATTTCTACCTCTTTACGAGGCTCTCTCCCACGATTTCTACGTCTTTTCCATTAAAATAACGTGTGGTAATATTTGGAGTGCTTAAGCTATTGACTTTATTAAAGTGTTTGGCTCGGAAATTCCGTAACGAGGGCATTCGGCGAGCCAACATGGACATGCGCTTGAACCAACAAGTGTTGGCACGTAAGAGCGCCATCGAAAAGTCGAAATGCTTCGAGTACGTCCCATACGGTCGCCGCATCCTTCGCCTCGTCACTAGAAGGCACTCGACTGTATAAATATGCAGAAAAACTGTTGCTCGCTTCGTAATCCCTCCCTGGAAATGCCTGGAGAGCTCGACGGCATTCCCATGGCCACGTTCCAATATCCTTCCCTGTCGGGATTTACGTTCCGTTCACGGCTAATAACACGCTTTATGGGAAAATAAAAAACAACGGGACGACTCCTCGAGGACGTACAGTCTGATTCAGATGTTAGGATACTTTCGTGTCCGATAGATGAGGAAATCCGTTATCAGTATCGTAAAAATATAAACATGAAATCGCCCGAGATTCGATGTGCACGAAAAACCCTGAAAAGAAGTAATGATGTAATCGAGACTAAAATTTATTTCAGACAAGTGGAAGTAAACCAGCCAAGTGGAGCCAAAGTGGAGGCGACCGGATAATTAAGGCAAATATCGAAAAGGCGCACAGGCCCCTTTGTTTATTGCAGGCAGAGAAAACAACCACAAGATGAGTTGAATAAATTTGATGTTACGTCGTCTTTTTTGACGAAGAGATGGAGCATGGGAAATCAGGATCGCCATGGCTACAAAAGTCAGTAGGTCTTTTAATAGAATTTCGGAACGTGAGTAAGAAGTGCCTCTTGAAGTATTTGCGTTTCCTAAACTGCTTCGGGAAGCTCTCTCGAAGAGCAAACAGGTTTATTTGGCTGTTATATACAGAACTTTACTGCAAACTCTTAGGCATTATTTGTTTCCACGTTACCAACATATCGTTTCAAAAATATCCTTAAAGAGTATTTACCCCAATTAAAATTTTCTCCACTTGTTACTGCCACAACGTTATTTTTCAAAAAAAAGTTCCTGCTAATTTCCCTCCGTTTCATTTGGAGCGTTCACTTTTTCACCGCAAATATTAGCTCAAAGCACCCTCTTTCGCTTTACTCGTACCCGAAGGCCATCAGAGGAAACCGATTCTTTTTACCAAATTAAATCCTGGTGATTACTTGTTATCCACACGATTCGGCAAGCTTCCAAATCCTTTCTATTGAGCACCAAAACGTCATGACGCTCCCTCACTTCACTCGAACTTTACGTCTAATCCGCGTTATTGAAAGCGGAGTGTATAGCGCCCCTACGTTTAGAAAATTTATCACATTATGTAAAAATGCGGTCCTCTCTCCTATTCTGCGCACATTGCAAAGTTCCCGAAAGTTACGAAACGTTATTCTCTTCGTGGCTACACGACGTGAAGGAGAAAAAAGCTTCATAGCGTTCGATCGCACGCAGTTAATCGTCGGCGAATTTCCCTGGAAAATGAAAAGGCGAAGTTGCCATCTGGCGTACGAGGGGTTGAGGTAAAAGTTACGTTTGATGCGTTCTGAGGAGTTTTCAGGAAACGTTTTGAAGATACTCTCACAGTTCAATTACTTTTAGAAGTAGATGTGATTAGGGGTCTAAGGGGATCGATTTTTGTTCCAGGAAAATTGTCTTTGGTTCAATTTTCATTTGAGTTATAACGACTTGGACAATTTGAAAACGGTTATTAAAAGTTTTCTTTTGATTTCTGATACATAATCATGATACAGATTCATACAATTCATAGAATATGTTCATGTTACTTCCATAATGTATCATGTAAATAATATAATGTAAATACCATAATGTAAATTTTCTTTTCTGTTTTTCAAATCGCCTTCAAATTATGTTTAAAATTTTCTATTTTTTTTTATCTTTATTGTTGTCATTTAGACACTGGCGAATCTCAAATTTGCCGTAGATATAATTTGTAAAAGTTACAATGGCTATTGAACATTTCAATTGTTGCACCATATTTGGTCCAGATTGGATTGGTTCAATTGAAAGTCTACGTAATTGGGTTACTACTTAAACGTGCTTCAGGAGAACGTACCAAGTTTCAAATTCTAACTGAATTACTGAAATTACTTACATTTACTGAAATTTCAAGCAATCACACCTTTCTAAAAATGTTTATAAATCAGTTACAACTCCTATTTCATTGAAACTCCGCAATGTGTTCCAGGGAAATGTCCTTTAGGAGTTCAGGAAATTTCAGTTATTTAACTGACGAAATTTGAAAGTTATAAATGATTGTATGGAAACTTGACCGACTTCTAGCAATATTCACTAATCACATACTTGAAATATTTCATAAAAAATTATCTCAATTTTGATTTAATCGAAGCTGAAGACTCGAAAATTCTTCAGGAGTGTAGAAAATTTCAACATTCTAACTGAAACACTTTCGGAGTTATGACAAATTTTGGGAAAAACATACATTTATTATGATTTCGAGCAATCTCACATTTCGAAAATTCGTTAGAATGCGATTAACACTCCATTTTTATTGACACTCTGCACTGTAGTTCAGAAAAATCTTCTTTAGTGCATCAGAAATTTTCGGCTCTAGCTAGAGGACTTTGAAAGTTGTGACTGATTTTACCACCACCTGGTGTAACTGTTACAATATTCACCAATTATATATTTCAAATAGTTCATGAAAAAAATAGCTCAACTTTAATTCAACTGAAACTTCATGCAGTAGATTAACGGGAATTACTTTAGGATTGTACAAAAATTTCAGTATTCTGACTACAGCAGTTTCAGAGTTGTGACTGATTTTGTGAGAAGTTGACACACTTATTGTGATTTCCAGCAATCACACATCTTGAAAATTATTTAAAATTCAACTTCAACTCCTTTTCTATTTAAATTTTGTACTGTGTTTCACGGAAACGTACTTTAGGAAATCAAAAATTTCCTGCTCTCAAACTTGAGGAGTTTCAAAGATGTGACTGATTTCTCAGCCACCTGAATATTCACCAATCACATTTAAAATAATTTATAAAAAACTATCTCAACTTTGATTTCATTGAAACTTCATACAGTGGCTTAATGAGGAGTACTTTAGGAGTGTAGAAAGTTTTAAAATTCTAACTACAGCAGTTTCGGAGTTGTGATAGATTTTGTGACAAACTAAGGCATTTATTGTTGTTTCCTGCAATCCCTCATTTCAAAAATTCTTTACACTACGACTTCAATTCTGTTCTTATTGAAACTCTGCACTGTGTTTCAGGGAAATGTTCTTTAAAAGGTTAGAAAATTTCAGCTCTCAAACTAGCGGAGTTTGATTTAAAATTATGTCTTAACTGAGACTTAAGACTGTCTGACACTTAACTACAAATGTTACGATCCGAAAGTAAGAAGTCTTCTGTGCTTTGTATGGGTATAATGATAACTATTGGTTAGAATTTAGTGGTATAACAATGCAGGAATGGCTTATGGCCTTACAACTTCCTAAAGAAACTTCTGAACTCCTTCTATACTTGTGTTCAAGCATTGTATTGGTTTAAATTATAACAATAACGCTTTTACGATCTATCTGTGACTATTTAGGAAGATTTGAATGGTTTTTAGTGGTCCTCGGTGAATGACACCGAATCTATGGTAATTTCGATGATTTGAAATTGTAGAAAATGTCATAATTTGTATTTTAGGGACGCTTTAACGCCTAAAGCCAACATTAAAGGGATTTTTACTTCGATAACTTATCCGGAGTTTCAAAAATGGTAGTACCAGAAAAGAAAAGCACAGGAATACATACCACGAAAAGACTGTTGTGACACATAATCCTTACACGTGAGTTGGTTAATTAACTCGACTTGTCCTTACTATCACTAATTTGTTCACTGCTTTAATTTCTTATATCCGATCCTATGAATTTCTCGTGCAGAAATATCGCGATTTACAAGGCAGCACCCTCGTACACTCCATTATATCGAACGAAGTTTTTAAAATCTATCGAATTGTTTCCAGACAACTATCCAATTATCCTCCCCAGGGCGTAATAATGACAGTTATTCCTCGTTGATACGTCTCGTAAGGCTAAATTCCTCTGTAATTAAACCTCAAAGGGAAAGTAACTTTCATGTTGGCATACTTGTTGACCTCGGCCGAACTTCGGTTAACAATTTCCTGAAAACTATTAAGTTCAGCAAATAGCGCGGCACGCGAATCACCCACTGAAAACAAATACGAAGTAAAGGGTAAATATTCGGTTTATACGGGGATTAATCGCCGGTAATTTTTCCTCGTTACGGTAGAATGAATTTTAAGGGAGTAATAACCGTCCCGCCTACAAAGGGGGGAGGCGGAGGGTGAATCGTGCCTTCAGGATAAATTTGTCCATTTCGAGGATTAAGAAATTCCTCGTCGGTAATTTATCCCGAGATGTAGCTTCTCCACGGTGATTTACATTAGAATGGTTCCTCGTCCCGTATTTGAATTTTTAAGGGGAATTGATGCCCGTGTAATAAAGCGATGTTTAAGATGTTTAAACTTCGGAGGCGATGTGTAATTCCACGGTATAACTCAGTTTATAGAGCAAAATAAAGCTGTTTTGGTAGGAAAAAATTAGCAGCAGACGCACCAAAAAACTTTGTTTAAAATGGCTCAAAGATGATAAAAACCTGAAATCTAGACAAATCTAAGCTTTTACGTTTTTTTTTAAACAATAAAAGTTAAAAAAAATTGGTCTTTTTTCGATTTTTTTCGCCATAGTGTGAAAATGATTGACGGAAATGCAATGCGTTGTATAGACGATTTGTAGGGAATTAAAAGACCTTCAAAACAGACGTTTTTAAAAGGTGATCAGACATTTTTCACCGAGAAAACTTGGAAAAACCGTTAAAATGGACTCTTCCAAAATCGGCGTATTACCTGAGATGTATACTATTTTATGCTTCTTGAAGCCTCCACCACTCAGCTCGAAATGGGAAATCGCCCATTTCGCCCAATGTTCGAGGCCATTTTTCGCACTCTTCTCCAAACGTCTAAGAAAATCCAAGATAGCTAAGTTGTAGATTGTGATACCTCTTTCAAAAACCGTTTGAAAAATTTAAATCTCAGTTAATACGCCGAATTTTCCAAGATTTCGGTGTATATCGTTAATAACGTAATCGTGCACAAACTATTCGTCCGACAGCATTCAACTTGTGCCTGCTTGAAGTAGACATAATCACCTAACATTTCAAGAAAAATTAGCGCCTCAACTTTAAACTGGATAAAGTTGTGAATTTTTGAAGAAGGGTCCATTTTAACGATTTTTCCAAGTTTTATGATCCAAGCATCTTTTAGAAACGCTCATTTTGAAGGCCTTTTAATTCTCCACAAATCGTCTGAGCAACGATTGCATTTCCATCTATAATTTTCACGCTATGGTGAAACAAACGGAAAAACGACTTATTTTTGTAAACTTTTATTGTTTAAAAAAAGCGCAATAGCCCAGATTTGTCTAGATATTGGATTTTTGTCATCTTTTATCCATTCTATGCAAAGTTTTTTGGTCCATCTGCTGTTAAATTTTATCTACCTAGAAAAAGAAACTCTAAAAACTGGAGTTCTAATAAATGGCGTTTTGTAAGCGACCGGAATGGAACGGCAGCAGGTGCATTTCCTTATAATTAAGTAAATAATCGCGTGCGGCTCACATAAAAACGCTTCTAATGAATGGTTTTTAAAAAATTACATCCCGACACCCAAATTATGCCATACAAAACAAACCTCTTTTTACCTCTTACCGTCCGTGTTACTCGAACAATGTTTTTAAATTTTACACCTCGACCCCAATGAAATACCGTCGGAAATCTCGGACGATTTTCTGTCCCGGATTCCGTTCGTGACACCGTCAAATATTTGATAAAGGATCTCGCCCGCCTTGGACTCGAGAATGGCTAAAGCACATAGTTTGGAGGCGAAAAATTCCACACTTTAACCAACATACTTGGGATCCTACAGCAGCAATGAAGGTTGACGATGGGGTAAACACTCTTTAACTATTTCATTACACTCTGACTTCATAGTGTTTAAGATACGAGTTTCATCATTTTTGTTCACGAGTCCCCCAGTCTCTTGTATAGTGATATTAAGTAATATTTATGCATCATCACGTGGTGATGTATTGGCACGTTACAGGCACAATTGAAAAACGTACATAATTCGACTCACAAGTAATTTCTCATCGAAAGTAACGACGCGACGTACGGATGAGAGATTTCCTTCCATACATCGTCATTCATCTTCCGCGGAAACCACTCACAGTACTTCACGGGGTAAAAATATGTTACGTTCGTACGTTGAGGCTAAATCTCCTACGAAATAAATCGAAGTATTTTTTTAAGATTTCGTGGTGTAAACGAATCTCCGGCGATAACTCAAAATGGATTTCCGGTGTCTCGTCCTTAATGGCTTATTGGGGTCTACTAAAACTTTCTTTGTGGGGGAGTACTTCGAGTCGCTCTGAAAACTGTTACAAAAGTTTCCCAGATGAATGGATGCCTTGATAAGGAAGCGTTAGAGGGATTTTTCCAAGCAGTTTTAAGCAAGGCTGCACTAATCGAGGTCGTTTATTGGAGTTCGCGTTATCGGCAGGTTGAAAACAGCAGGTTAATCGTTTCGTATGTGAACAATTTAGACCACAGAAGGTTATCTATTGTTCCTATCAAAGCAAACAAGGTGTAAATGGCGAATTCTCCCGATTGAAAAAGGTGTAGGCGCGGTAGGGAACCTCAACAAAATTGTAATAATATTTCGTTGAGGCCATTCAAAAGTGCCGTATGTACATTTTCAAATTCCCCTTTAGTGCTAGTATATATTTTTAAAAATGTCTCCCTGTTGATTACTAGTACAACAACATCCATATTTCCAAACGTTACCTCGAACAACCACATCACTTCATCCCTTTACTAACGAGAATTCATATTTCACAGCAAATTTCCTAAAACTAAACCACTTAGGTACTTCCCTTTTTTCTCTTTCATTCCTCTCTGTAGCAGCCATTCGTTAAAGATCCTTTCCTTCTACGCTCCATTACGTTGTGGACAAAAATCCCTGGATTGTAAATTTTTCGCACCTCAAAGTGTCTAATTTAGTGTAACAAAGGTCGCAGTTATTTTCCTTTTAGTTCTCTCGTTATGATGAGTTACGATCGCGTCTGCGTACGCTTCCAACTCGTGATTCATTACGCTCACTCTGCGGTATTTATTCCGGCCGTTTTTATGACTTTTCCAGGCGCGATGTTAAGGACTCGAAGACCATGGCGTCTCGCGTGATGAAAAAGCACAATGCGTTAAACCTTAAACTTGTACCCTTTTGGGGTTGTTTCTGCCAGTTTGTTCAATCGCACGTACTTTAGTTTCAGAGTGTACGCAAGAAGGGTGATCTTTTAACTTTTTTAATGTTGTGGGGAAGCAATTTTGGAGCGTCTTCTATGATGAAACGTGAAGCTTTCTTTGCTTTACGTGACGTATGATTGTTTACACCGTCATTGATGATTCATGAAAAATATACATTATATATATCTACTTTCTTTGAAATACGTGATTGTGTTAAAATTTTTGTGGAGAGTTTCATACACTGTTGAAATTCCCTCTTCCTTCTTTTGTACTTTTTTGTGCTATGGTCTTGTGAAATTTTTCCAGATTTATTCCTGGTAGTTTCGTCAATATGTTATCTTTATATCTCTTTGCTTATCACCCAATATAATCATTATTAATGTCGATATTAGATTACAAGTGAGTTTGTGTATATATAAGGACTATCGTCAACAGTGTTTCAATTATATAATTATAGAGTAACGTATTTGATTAAGGGTAAATTTAAGGGCATCTAATTGAAAATTTTTAAAATTGTTCGGTTAATATGGAATTTTGAGTGTAATTGATCAAATTAGGAGTTTTGGGGTCCAAATGGGTCAAAACGGAACCGATAATTTGCTCGTGCCAAGGGTGAAAAAATTTCATGAAAATAGCAATTACTGTTCGAGGTAAAAGTTGCTGAAATTGCTTCCAGCTTCTTCCAAAAAATAATATATTCTAATCTGTGGGAGTTAACATTTCCCATAGAAGCACACGCCGGCACTTTTTACTTTTGTTATTTGAGCCATTCTCTACTTACTATATAAATTGTGTCAATCGGTTTTATCCAAAAGAATTTCCAAATAATAAATTTCCAAAAAATCTGTCGCTGAATATCACATTCTCAACGACGCGTAAATGCACCTGTGGTCCTCTTTCTGAGGTTAGGGGAAATCCGAGGGTGTCGTAAAAATACGCTTATCGTGTTGGTATTTCGGCGCGCTTTTCGAAATTATTTTGTTTATAAAGGGGATCGATGCGATAAATCGTGATATTTATTGGAGTTTGATCATATAATAAAATTGCTGATCAAAATACAGCCAGATGCTATCTGTTAGCGGAGCGTTGTTCTTTTAGATTCGAAACTTATTGCCTGCCATAAAACAAGACCGTTTTTGCTTCGACGTAAATCTCTTCTCTTCAAGAGCAGTTAAACGCTCCTAAACGCAGAGGGATGTGAAAGTGCAGCGTGGATTTGGTTTAACGTTGACTTGGCCATCGAATATTCCGAACTTTATCCCCAGACATAGCGTATATCCATCGAGGATTTCCTTTTTTATTTTCGTATGACCCTTTTCTTCCATGAACAATCTTGGTCCTCCTCGTTTATATATTACTGGTGGGATTGATTGATACATTCTTGCTGTCCATTTGAAACCGTTTGATGCTATATTCAGATAGTAAAAGGTCATTCAAAAACGTGTTTCGTTAAAAATTGTAAAAACTTGGATTCGAAATATGGTTGCTAATACATTTAAATTTTATAAATCCCCTTTTTATCTTAGTACTAATTCTATATGGGCTACAGAAGGATAAGAATAGGCACGTGAAAGATTGATTGTTTTTTCAAAAATGATAAGTATTGTAAAGCTCAAACTTTTTATTTGGACTTTTCCTTCTTACACTTTTGAATTTATGACATTTTAAATGAAGCCCGCTATAGGCAAGAGAGCATTTTACTTTTGTCGCTTTCGTATTATGACTATGACTATAATTTTGTACATTTGGTCTACTCATGAAAGGCTGTTTGTCCTTGTGAATTTTCAGTTGTTGTTTCAGACATTTTGAATGAAGCTTTTTATAGGCAAAAGGGCATTTCACTTTTGTTGTTTTCATATTATGACAATAGGTCTAATGTTTGCTTCAAGTTTTTGTACATTTGGTCTACTCATGAAAGACCCTTTGTCCTTGTGAATTTTCATTTTACTTTTGTCGCTTTCGTACTATCATGACAATAGGTTTAATGATTGCTGCAAGTTTTTGTACATTTGGTCTACTCATGAAAGGCTGTTTGTCCTTGTGAATTTTCAGTTGTTGTTTCAGACATTTTGAATGAAGCTTTTTATAGGCAAAAGGGCATTTCACTTTTGTTGTTTTCATATTATGACAACAGGTCTAATGTTTGCTTCAAGTTTTTGTACATTTGGTCTACTCATGAAAGACCCTTTGTCCTAGTGAATTTTCATTTTACTTTTGTCGCTTTCGTACTATCATGACAATAGGTTTAATGATTGCTGCAAGTTTTTGTACATTTGGTCTACTCATTAAAGGCTCTTTGTACTTGTGAATTTTCAGTTGTTGTTTCAGACATTTTGAATGAAGCTTTTTATAGGCAAAAGGGCATTTCACTTTTGTTGTTTTCATATTATGACAACAGGTCTAATGTTTGCTTCAAGTTTTTGTACATTTGGTCTACACATGAAAGACCCTTTGTCCTAGTGAATTTTCATTTTACTTTTGTCGCTTTCGTACTATCATGACAATAGGTTTAATGATTGCTGCAAGTTTTTGTACATTTGGTCTACTCATGAAAGGCTGTTTGTCCTTGTGAATTTTCAGTTGTTGTTTCAGACATTTTGAATGAAGCTTTTTATAGGCAAAAGGGCATTTCACTTTTGTTGTTTTCATATTATGACAATAGGTCTAATGTTTGCTTCAAGTTTTTGTACATTTGGTCTACTCATGAAAGACCCTTTGTCCTTGTGAATTTTCATTTTACTTTTGTCGCTTTCGTACTATCATCACGATAGGTTTAATGATTGCTGTAAGTTTTTGTACATTTGGTCTACTCATGAAAGGCTGTTTGTCCTTGTGAATTTTCAGTTGTTGTTTCAGACATTTTGAATGAAGCTTTTTATAGGCAAAAGGGCATTTCACTTTTGTTGTTTTCATATTATGACAACAGGTCTAATGTTTGCTTCAAGTTTTTCTACATTTGGTTTACTCATGAAAGGCCTTTTGTCCTATTGAATTTTCAGTTGTTGTTTCAGACTTTTTAATAGAAGCCTGTTATTAGCAGACGGGCATTTTACTTTTGTCGCTTTAGTATAATGACAACAGGTCTAATGTTTGCTTCCAGTTTTTGTACGTTTGATCTACTCATGATTGGCTCTTTGTCCTTGTGAAATTTCAGTTTTTGTCAATTTGCACACCTGTTGGACCTGTTGGACACTGTTTGCAGACTACTCTCTGGCTGAAAAGGGTGGGTTATGGTACTATTAGCACCCTTTGCTAACAGTCATCGTTCCATGTGTTCTCGGGGGGCGGCGACGTGCTGCCCATCTGACTAGCACTCCGCTAATGCCCGCCGCGTGTGTGTGTGTGTGTGTGTGTGTGTGTGTATGGCGGCGGTGGTGGGAAAAAGGCGCGCGCGGGGCGAAAGGAAATCAATATGAGGGGCGCACGTTTGCGGGGCGCAGGCCTGAGCCCCCAGTCAGCTCTGGAATGCCAGTATGCCTTCGTACCACTCGGTTTTTGCATCCTCTCTCTCCTCGCTCCGGCCGCACGATTATTATCGGCCGATCGCTAACGGACGAGTATTCCATTCCGGTGCATGTGTTTCGTTGTGAACTTTCTCTTTCCCTCACGCACGTTCTCTCTCTCTCTGTCTCTGTCGATCTGTTCAGTAGATGTGATCGCGATCTGAGGATGGTCGTCGCGACGAAACGTTCCCTAAGGAAACACGCCGTCGTATGAGAGAGCGACGCGCACATTCACACACACGTACACGGGTGGATGAGAACGGCGACCACGTGTTTTAAACGTTTAAAGTGCCAAATAGTCTCGGCTTTAATTGATGTGATTGATTCTCCTTCCAAGCTCTCTTTCTCTATGTTTTTATTTTTTGGGTCTGCGTTTTTATTCACACACTTTCTCTTAGCTGTTGCTCGTTGCATGCCCAACAATCGCTTCGTATTGTAATACTAATTTCGCGCAATCTAGATTGAAAACTGGGTCAAAATGCGTTAATCGCGGAAGAAAACGTCGCTTTCCATATTCATGAAGGTTCTCGAGACGTGTCGACATTAAAAAATCGCTTGTAAACATTTTATGCGTCACCTACGAAACAATGCCGTTAATTTCCTTCGTTCGACCTGGTCCTCTCGTCCATACACGGAATGCCTCGAATGCCTGTCGCCCCCAGCCTCGACCTATCCCTTCAAATCGTAATTTTCCCCTATACGCCGCCACGTACGCGCGTCCTCACGGGGAATATTTTGTAATTTTCGTCGGAAATTCACGCTTACAAATCGAATAACCGTCAGTTGTAAAATTATGAAGTAGGAAAGTTGCCACTTCGGGTCGTTCCATTCCGCCGTTTCCAAAGGATTATCGACTCGTCGCGTTACGTCCCAAAAAAAAAATCTATTTCCATAATTCTCTCGGTCTTCCCCTCTTCCAGTCCCCCGGTTGATAACCTCTCCTCTTCTAACCTCATTAGGAATTAGCATTTCAATCTTCCACGTTTTATCCGACCCGGCTCCGCTGGCCCTTCGTATAATTTCCGTATTTCTTACTCCGCTCTCCTCGAATGCGTATATTTTATGCGTCACGCGGGCCTCGGGGAAAATGTGAGGAATCGGACGAGTCGCGCGGAATTAACGGTCTCGGTCGTTTATCGATATTCGCCGTGCATTACCGATGGATTTAATTAAAACCGTCGGTGTAACACACATTCGCCGGCTTTTACGCGTCCTTGGATCTTAGAGTTATGTCACCGGGGGTAATTCCGTATTCGGGCTAATGGCGAACGTCGCTACGTGTACAACGTTGAAGATCGTATACGGGAAGGGGTGATGTCGAGAGAGAATTTTAATTATTTATGGCGAAATGTGAGTGCCTACGTTGTAATTTCATTGGAAGTTGTAATTGGGCCGAATTTAATTTTCTGCAGGAAGTTGCGTCGTCATTTTTCGTTAGGGGAGTGTAGCATCTTTCCGAGAGAGATCAAAAAATTGACCTTTCTGCCCACAAAATTTTCATCTGTCGTTGATGAAATACTTGACCGTGTCACCTAAAATGGAGCCGAATTTCAAACTTTTCATCGGGTATCATTTTCCTGAAATTCCTGTAAACCTGCTTATAATCACCAAACACTTACGTATTAGCGTCACTGAAGAACGAATCAATTTTGACTTGTCCCCATACTTTCATTTTAGAAGAAATTTAAGAAACGCACTATCGTGTCAAAAAATCCAAATTTCCCTCGTTCAATAGACGCTTTCCTTCTGTTCCATTCTGAGCAACCATTTTAGCTACGGGTAAATCCCTCATTAATTTCCTTACATGATTCAGAAAATAGGAGTGTGATGTTTTCAGTGATAGGGCATAACTTCATAATGGCGTGACCGATTGTGATGCACGATGGCTTAATCAAGCCGTTACTTTATCATGAATGTTATAGACTACATTAGAATGCGATAGAATCAACCTTTTCAAAGATAATTCCCATCTATTAACAGTCCGCCGGAATTGGGCGCATTCGCCATTTCGTCTAAATCGTCGGCTGATAAGTTCTTTACTAATCGTCTGCAAAAGGTAATTTATGGCTACATTGAACTGGTATGACGTCTATTTGAAGCCTTTCGTACCATTGAACCCCAAGATATTATCGTAGGCTTCGTAATTTGGTAGAAATTTTTGAAAAACCTGCTTATTGTATCCGAAAATTTAGATTATGAGAAGGTAGTTAATATTAATCGAAGGTTCTTGATTTTCGAAATGATCTTTCAATTCTCTATCGAGTAAGTGAATATTTAAATGTTTTTTTGCTAACTAACTTACGAGATATTAAAGGGAGAGTTTTATCATCAAATAGGTTCCATATTTGAAAGATCCCATCGAGGGTCTTATTTGTAGCTTTTTTCGAATCTCCGTTAAAATAGCCGTCAGGTAACTTGGATTTCAGGAGATATTTCAGTAAATATATCTACACTTAAAATATTTCATCGCCCTTCAATCGCGAGAAATTCTACATCTTAGTTTTCATTGCTTATGGTACGCATATCGATATTATGGATCATAAGACCTCTTATAAAAATCCTTTGTATTCTTGGTGGGTCTTTTTCGTGAAACGAGAATGCAGACAAGTCAAGGTTCCATCCAAGACAAGTTTAAACCTAATGAAAATTCAACAGCAGCGGCAGATAACACTATTTTCCTAATGTCAAAGCGGTATTAAAATTTTAATTGCTCTTAAACTAACATAACACAAACTTTGTTTTATTAGTTAAAGAAAGTACGCTGGAAAATGATTCCAATTTATTTCTTCTGTTTTCTTTTGATGGTCACCACAGCGGAAAATACCTCCATTCACTGTTTTGGAATTGTTATGTGACAGTATATTACGAACTATAAACAGTATTAATGTAGCTGTCCAAAGTTAATGGGATCGTAGAAATAGCCAGCTTGTAGTTACGTGCGGAAAATAATTCTGCAGGAACTTGAAGGGAAAAATAGTACTGTTTCAACAGATATTTTAAATAAGATAAATTGACTTCTTCTCGGTGGAGATGTTTTGAAGTTTCCCTATAAAAATCGTCCAAAAATATTATTGTATTGTAGCGAATGCCCCGTATAGGTCGTTGTTAGGGAAAAACAAGTAGTTATTTATGTAATTGTGAATTGTAAATACTGACGTCAGTGTAGTACAAAATCTCTGCGTGTAAAGGCTGTTGTAATTTCGGAAGAACTAAATCTGTTTGTACGTAGAAACGTTACAAATTTGGGGGCCTGTCCGGGATTTGGTGAACCGAAGTAGTGGAAAAATTTTGGTGGACCTGAGATGGCGCACAGAAGTGATGGCGATGGCACGCGGCGGAGAGGCGAGGAGTGCAGTCTGTGCGGCGTTATGGAGTTGTTGAGCGGCTGGCGCGACTCGAGATTCCACAGGACTTACAGCTAAGTTAGATTTAGGATACCACTCGAATGGATTGACTGCGTGCGGCTGGCGCGCGTGGCCCGTTTGAGTGCTACACCCACATTTGTAACTCATATTGGGAGACGGGCGCTGTTCATCTTTAGTACAAGAATTGGTGATGGTTGACCACTGGGTTGTGCGTCTGGAACCATGAAGCAGTTGCTGAGGATTTCAGTAACTGCAGGAGCAGCGAAGGATTTCAAGAGACAGGTCCCTCTTCTACCTGGAGCATTGGATGGGATTGGTCATCCCTGGTGTCTCTGATGGTCAGAAGTAGGATTGGCCTGCTTGGAGGATTTCAAGAGACAGGTCCCTCTTCTACCTGGAGCATTGGATGGGATTGGTCATCCCTGGTGTCTTTCATGGTCAGAAAGAGGATTGGCCTGCTTGATTTCGATTTGCTGCTGACGAATTTTTGTACAAGATTTGCAGTCCAACCCGCTCAATGGAGTTAATCAAATGGATTTGGCAAGGATCAGGCGGAATCTCTGAAGAAGGGGAGAAGCCGTAGCAGTAGCAGCAGTAGCAGTAACCGTAGCTGTAGCAGTAGCAGTAACCGTAACCGTAGCATTAGCAGTAGCAGTAGCCGTAGCAGTGGCAAAAGCCATAGCTGTAGCAGTAGCAGCAGTAGCAGTAGTAGTAGCCGTAACCATAGCAGTAGCAGCGGTAGCAGTAGCTGTAACAGTAGCAGTAGCCGTAGCCGTAGCAGGAGCAGTAGCAGTTGCAGTAGCAGTAGCTGTAGCAGTAGCCGTAGCAGTAGCAGTAGTAGTTGCAGTAGTAGTAGCTGTAGCAGTAGCCGTAGCAGTAGCAGTAGTAGCAGCAGTAGCAGTAGCCGTAACCGTAGCAGTAGCAGGAACAGTAGCAGTTGCAGTAGCAGTAGCTGTAGCAGTACCCGTAGCAGTAGCAGTTCGCTGATATGGACTGCTGTGGAAGTAGATCGTCCGAGGGTCGAGGGCGACCCTGAAGACGGGGAGGGATAGTGTAGCGAATGCCCCGTATAGGTCGTTGTTAGGGAAAAACAAGTAGTTATTTATGTAATTGTGAATTGTAAATACTGACGTCAGTGTAGTACAAAATCTCTGCGTGTAAAGGCTGTTGTAATTTCGGAAGAACTAAATCTGTTTGTACGTAGAAACGTTACAGTATTATAGTGATATCTTAAATACACTAAATACAAAATTATATGAAAATATGTTGCCTTTCAAATTGTATATTTTAAAGAATATTTTTCTATCCTTCTTTACATATATAGGCGGTGCCTACATTTAAACGTCTAAAAGGCGCCCAGAAATATTTTTTTATCCTTCAAATTATAGTGATATCATAAATACACTATAGTGGTAAATTTTGGGAAAATATGTTTCCGTTTAAAAATATAAAATTCGAAGAATTTATATGTATAATGTATTTTTGGAAAATTCGTGCATAAATAGGAAGTGTTCAAAGTCCAAATTTATATCTCCTCTGTACATATTTCATTAAATATTTTCGAATTTCCCTACAAAATTTTCTAGACATTTACGTAACTCTTTTGATTATAGTAACATCTTAAATACAATTAGGTGGAAATTTATAGGAAAAATGCTGCCGTTTTAAAATTCAAATTTCAAAGAGTTTATATCCAACGCATTTTCAAAAAAAATCACAGACAGATAGTGCTAGATTTGAATTTGCTTCTTTGAAATTTTCTTACAAAAATTGTCAACAACTATTTTGGATGCTATAAAGGGCCAAATTGTAAGAAAATAATGTGCTGTTTCGACATTTAAATTTCCAAATATTTTTTTTAATGGTGGAAAGAAATTTTGGCCCTCACAAAAATGTCTAAAAGTATTTTGTGTCACACATAATTTTATTGATATTCTTACAAAAGTTATGAACGACTATTTTGGATGCACTAAAGGGCCAAATTGTAAGAAAATAATGTGCCGTTTCGAGATTTAATTTTCCAAAGATTTTTTTAATGGTGGAAAGAAATTTTGTCCCTCACAAAAATTTCTAAAAGTATTTTGTGTCACTCATAATTTTATTGATACTTCAAATGGACTATAATGGCAAGTCTGCGGCAAAATACTGCCGTCCCGTGAAGTTTCAAAGAAGATACCCTTATATTTCTAACCATTTTACTGTGCATTATCGGAAAATTCCCCCTTTGGAGATTTCAGGATATAATGGGAATCAACCACCGCCACTTATTTCCCTGTGATCTTATAGAATCGAATCGAAAACACCCACCGCGCTCCCATCCCTCGGCTAAAGTGGATTTCTCTGTCGGCCCTTCAAAGTGGAACCTATTTTCGACCCCATCGACGCATTTTTGATACGCTACGGCCCCACACTCGTACGGTGTTCGTGAAATAATTAAACCTGTTATCTCGGAAACTGGCATATCGCGTTATGAGCGTAACACGTCCACTCCTGCTAATTCGGTTGCTATGCCTTTACCCGGTCGTGTATGATGCGGTTATACGGTAAACGCTAGAATGATTGGGATATTTCCAAAGAAAATTAAAAGTGTGACGTGTTACGCATCTTGCATATTTTCCGGACATTACCGATGGTGTTAGGGTGCGCGCTATTCGTTACTACTTATCGACTAAATTACCTCCTTCAATGAAGGAAAGTGGTGAAAAAAACTGGTGTATTTTCTGAATTATTCGCGATTTTCAGTTTTCCACCACCATTTACACTACGTACCATTTTTATTGACGATGATTTTTCACATTTTCATTAAGTTTTCAAACCGTACCCCAAAATCCAGCTTGCCGGAAATTTTTCCTGTCGATTATTAATGGACGGCGACAACGTCGGATCGGCGACGTTGTCTCCCAGTCGCCTTTTGTCCCCGTGGAAAATATCGCGGGATCGATTTATGAAATTTTCCGAACCTCATGAATAACGCCCCGCGCGAAGCTCATATCTCGCGGGGGCGACGGAGGGGGCGGTCGGGATGAATTTAAAAGTTATAATTGACTCGGCGGAACAGTGGATCGTACGAATATCCGGTGACGGATAAAATTCTAATTCGTTAATTAAAATATGAAATTATTTCGCTGTTGTCGTCGTCGCCGCCGTCCCGTAACTCCCGATCTGTTCGTACGCGGGAGAGAAATGAATTCTGAAATTTTCCCTCGGTTTCGCTCGCACGCATATCGCCTCATCGGGAAGAAAGTTCCCCGTCCGGCATGCCACTTACTCAGCGACACGCTCCCTGTAACACGAATACATTTCCACTTCAGCCGCCTGAATAACGCAGACCCTTTTACATTCGTTTCAGTTCTATCGATCGATTATATCCAGCTAACGCTGTAATTTCTATGTGACCGGTGTTTACGTGTTAGAGTCGTTAAATATGTCATAAATATTTCTACGTGTGTATCTGAGGAGTGAAAATGTGTCGGTATATAAATACGTATTTTTTTATTCGAAGAGTTATTAAATGGGTAAATTAGTGCAACGACGATAATGTTGTATACATCGATGTTAAACGTGTAGGATGGTCCATTATGTCTGCTCAAAATACAATCGAAATCACGTCTTTATGTAAGTATTAATGTTACGTTCAATTGTTGTTAATACGGTTTTTACGATGAAAAGCGAGTACGATATTATCCATGTCCCCTATAGCAAGAATACATGCGTATTTTTGAATTTACAATATGTTGTATTTTTTCAAAACATAGCGTAGCAGTTTCTTCTCCGTTTCTACTTGAAACAGCTAGCCTTTTTTCATATTCAACGGCTTGTTGGCCCATTTTTCCCCTATTGTACCTACGATTATCTACCATCAATTTTGAAAAAAAAAATTTCGTTAATACTTATGTTTCGTTCAACAACGCATTGGTGCGGCTGCAGTGGCCTAAAGCTGTAGTATTTTTATGTGCCCCAAAGTATAAGAAAGTACTAAAGGACCACATTGGTTTAAAAATTTAATAGATACTTCTTTCAATGCTTGTACTTTTTAACTTCAATTTCATATGTTAAAATGCTTAAAAGTTATTAACTAAAAATTCTAGAAAACCTTCCAGAACGTTAAACCACATAACTTGCCCTAGAATTAAATAATCTAGTTCACAGATATTTTTGATAATTTATTTGTAAACTGAGGTTTTACAAAGGATTTAAAATAAAACTTCCTGGTTCTTCCAGAACGTTAAACTCGAAAAATGTCTTAACATCGATTCTAGGAAGCTTAAGAAGGCTTCAAATTGTTTGATACTCCGAGGACTACAGCAAAAGTCAGAATTTTTGTTTAAACGGTCTCCAGTAGAATCTACAAACCAGTTCGCTTTAGTTTCAAATACTAGAAAGTTTTAATCATGCTGAAAACGGTGCTGGAATTTCCTTTAAAATTTTGTGAGGCTACAATAGCTTTAAACTTGGATCTAGAAGGTGTACAGAAGTTCCAAAGAACTTCATATACGTTCAAACGTTAAAAAGGATCTAGATTAGATCTGTAATTTGCCGAAAGTGTCTTAAAATTGAATTTAGCAAGTTTTTTTCGTTACTTTCAAATGGTTTCACCCTTCAAGCACCACAGAAAAATCTAGATTTTCGTAAATGAAAAACTTCAAGAGTTCCTTCAGAATTTTGTAATATCATAATGAGCTTAAACTTGAATCAATTGTTTCAATTTTGACCCTAAATGTAAGGAACATTCACGAAATTTGATAAGAAATCCCACAAGTTCTTAAAGAACCTTCCTTTAGAAGTTCCTTTTAGAAAAATTCGATTTAAAATTGAATTCATCGAAAGTATCAATTTTGAATACAAACGTTAGATATCTTCAAGAATCTAAAAGAAAAATCCCAGAAATTCCCTTGAAATTCTTAACTTTTACGCCCATAGAAAGCATAGTGGTTTACTAAAGTTGCTAACACTTTTAATCATCAGTGAGAATCTATAATATATATTCCAAACATTTTTCTAGGATTGTAAATTACCAAAAGTGACTTAAGGTCTATGCAAATTTCATATTACTTCATTGTCCAAAGACCGTATAAAAATTTTTAATTTTTCTCAATGGTGTTTAATGAGTTTTCCACGCTTTTCTAGTTATGGGTTTAAACATTACGAAATTTGAATTATGCTAAAGAAAATGAATATATCAGAAGAGATTGTATTTCCCAGCGTTTCCCAAGAACCTAGAAGAAAGGTACCATAGGTTCTCGTGGAAATTTTAAACCAAAGGAAATCTAGGTGATTCACAGAAGTCACAAACCATTACATTTTAACGTTAGAAAGGACCTGAAAATTGTAAAGACAATAGAAAAAAGTGCATTCTGTGAAATCGTCTTCTACAAGCTTTCAAGTTATAGTTTCAGGCAATAGAATATATAAATCATGGTTAGGATAAATTTGAAGTTCCTTCCTTTAAAATTTCTTTCTGGTTTTCCTTTAAAATTTTCGCAATCCTATAAGTCTAAGGATTTATAATGGAAATGTAGATGGTTCATGAAGGGGCGAATATGAAAGAAAGTTAATCGTCATTTATTGAAATTTTTCTTAGTGACTGTTCTGATTGATTAATTATTTACAGTATTTTTGGTTGAAAACCTTTTTATAACTGTCGGAAAATGCCCAATCTGAGCCTGCGGTGGTCGGGAAATTCCAAAGGTTTGCGTGGATACCTGGAATCGGTTAATGAAACTTCCACGAGTACGTTGTGGTCGGAAAATGCTCGATGTGGAACCGCGAGGGTCGGAAAATTAGCACATTTCCCTACGGGACTTGGTCAACTAAATGCTTATGAGTACGGTGCTGTCGGGAAATGCGCGATCTGACGCTGCGGGGGTCGGAAAATTCGCGGATTTTTCGTGTAGTATAGTGAAAATATTGTTTGGGTTTTGAGGTTATGGAAGGGTGTAGGGATTCAAGAATTTTGGCATTTTGATGGGATGCTTGTAGTTAATGTTTGTTTTTCAAAAGGGCCGAAGGCAATTTTCGCTATTTATTTTTAACCCCTTTTATAGCTGAGAACATCTGATATATATTATCATAACCATCCAATTACAAAACCGCAACGTACAACCTTTTTTCCTATTTTTCTATTACGAGGATATTATAGCGTGAGTGCCTGGACTGCGGCCAAATAGTTTTACGCCCGAGTGTCCCGCAGATAAAGCCGGTATGGAGTTCCTCGTTTTAATTCGATTTTCGTCTGGCAAAGTGACACGTCGTGTGTGGAAATGGGAAACGCTTAATTTTCGGAAGTTACGTTCCCGGTATCTTTTTCGATCCATCTGGACGCCGTCGTCGAGCGAGTGTGCAAACGGGATTACATGCCCGCGGGACTCGAAGAGTTGCGCTGTTATCGGTTCCAGTAAACAACGCATCATAAACACCGTCCCGTATTGCATAAATACCGTCCCGGTATTATTTTAATGTATACTTGTTTACGTGTTTGTCGAGGGAGCGACTGCCCCGACTAGTTGAAGTTTTACATTTGCATAAATTTCCGAAAATTCGGTAATACACGCACCTCTACGCTCATTCTCCCCCGGAGCGTTACTAATTCAAATTCTTGTTGCTGATTTACATATAGAGAGGACCACTTTACGTGGAACACGTCGAAACCCCGGGGCGTCCGAACTTTCCTTTTCTTGTTTTTACCAAACAACCGCGGACGGAGAAAGGGACGCTTTGCCTCTCCCTAAAACAATCCGGATTCAATTTTTCCACGCGAGTTTCGCGAGGGATAAATCTCTGGAAATGGGAAAATCGCCATCGAACGAAACGTACGTGATTTCTATATTTTTTCGAGATTCCGATACAGTATTAAATATTATTGTTGTTGTCGTGTACAGATCAAACGTAGGATGCCTTGATTTAAATAAGGGCAAAAAATATCCTACAGTCTAAAGAAGTGTTTGTGAAATGTTACGCGTATCTCGTAGAGGGGCCTAATTAATGATATATATTTGTAGGGTTTCTTTCACATTTTCCCTAGCTTTGTATTAGTTACGGCTAAAGTCGTGGAATTCAATGTTTTGTCTATTTTTAAGACACGTTTTCGATGAATAAATATTTGAGACAATGGCGAAAACTCTGTTGTACTATTTTGAAAATATTATTTATTTTTGCAATAAGGGGCATAGATGACGGAGAAATTTGTTAGTGAAGCTAGTATGAATTTTGGTAGCCATTTACAAACATTATACAGACACTAAAAAATTTCCTTTTCGAGAGCTACCTGTGCCCGACTTTTTCGCCGTCGATGCTTACGTTACGAACTAATTTGAAATTGCATTAAAAGTTAAATCGGGCCTTGTTCAAACGTAACAAAAGCCGAGCGACGTGTCGGAAGAGATGGAGTAATTTGCATTTTGGCAGCCGGACTAAATTTTAACGTCATTTAATAATTCCGTTCGTTTGCTTGGAGTTCGGCCAAAGAGGTTCCTCCAGCGTTGCACGACAGGGTTAAAAATTCAACGCAACCCCCGAAATATAAAACTCGCGGTACGTTAATTGAACTAACGGGGATCGCGAGGATTTTGAATAAAACACGCGGTCGTTATTCACGGGCTCGCCGCGGGGTAGGCGTGCATAAAAATTTACTAAAATCGCGCCGATAAATTTTAATTTACATACTCCGACAGATTTCACGATCCCCGCAAGCGGTATCCTCCTTTCGTCCTGACGAAGCCTCCCGGATAATTTTTTCGTTACTCCGGGTAGAGGGAATAATTTATTTCTACCCGATTCCATTGCCCGCCAGATACGAAAATAAAACTACCCGGAACGAAGATCGGAACGTCCCTTTCGCAACAAATTGAAGACTAAATCACGACCAGTTGCTGTTTGATGTGTCTACGTGTGTATGTGAGAGAGAAAAAGGGAAAGTGTGTGTGGATTTTTCCGTTCCGCAGGAGGAAAAGATTTCTTTTCTCGCGGACCCGAGATATTTCTATAAATATTTATTCTTCGGGTGATTCCGGGCGGCTTATTACGACCGTTGTTTATTAAGGGGGACGAGGGACCGCGAAACGGAAGAAGCGACGTAAATTCCGAGATAAAAATTTTACAGTTCCGCTCCAATAAACACCGAAACAATCGAAGGGAATCAGGGAACGAGAGTAAACGTACGGACGGATGGAGAAAAGTATTCATTTTGAGTAAGATACGGGGTGTGCGCAGGAAATAGGGTCTCAATGCCTTGTAACTTCGATTACTACGAGTCAGTTTGACTGTGTTCCTAAGAAAATAAGCTGTGGTTAGAATATTACTTTTAGATTGGCACCGTATACATGCGTCGATGTGACAGTTTAATGACAAATGTCGCTATCTCGCGGCGATCATAAAACTTTAGTTGACAGTAGGTGGCGCGCGAGTCGTTTGTGCTCATTTGACAGATCGGAATGGATTAAATTGTATGACGCGAATTTTCCTACAGTACGCCAGTGAATGCACAAATCGAAAATTATTTAATGTGTATTGATACCTTACGTAATAAGATAATAACATCCTTATACAACAGCATGACAAGAAATGGCGAATTCGCCTCGAGTGTCACATGGCGGAAATTTTACTATTTTCAGAAAATCACTAACTTTGTCGAAGTGGAAAAACAACGCCCTTTATAATATATAAATTGGGGAGTTACTGGTAATATTGTGTGTACAAACTTTTGAAATATTAACCAAGAAATTGAATCTATTTCTGACTTTGAATTACAAAAACACCCTTCAACAGCTTCGTAGAGAACGCCTTTACCTATTACATTCAATTATTAACTAACATTAAACTATTGCACAAACAACTATTGAACAAAAATATCTTCCGGATTCATTAATTTAAGAGCCTTGTAAGAAAATAGTTATTAAAGTGCTGATGTTATCTCCCACCCAAATTTTTGCTACGTGTTTCATCAACACCCTGTACATACAGAAAACTCTGAGATATTTACGTTTCTTTAGGGCATCTTTCAGTCATGGTTGTACACAACCTTAATTATTCAAGGGGACAATTACGGGATATCGTCTTCCCGGTAATTCCACAAATTTATGACGCGCTGTGACACTTCCAATGGCCCTTCGTGGGCCGAATACTGAAAGACTGTCCTATTGCGAGGAGATCAAATGAACCCCTATTTGCGCGCATACACAAACAACACAGAAATTGGGGGAAACACGTGCCAACCGAATCGACAACGGAGGAGATAAAAGCAGGTTCCGGCTAAATAAGAAGGGCTTGTTTTTCCCTACCAAATTGTCTTTTGGCAGCTCCTAACAGGGCAAAAGTTTCCTAAAAATGTATTAAATTGAACCTTTCCACAGTAACCAATGAGACAATGACTGGTGAAGTCAAATAATGTCTCTTCGTAGCCTCCAAGTCGTTCTATCTTGGAAATAATGAGGGATCAGATGATTACCTCTGAGATTGTCGAGGGTTGATGAGGGCAACAAAATTTTATACGAGCTGAACATTTTATTACCCGTTTAATAAAAGTCTTCACTGAAACCCATAATGTACTCCTGGAAATATAGCTTCAACGCTTAATTAGCGTACTTGGAAATATGTTAGCCGTAAGGCAAATTTAGACATAGTACCTCTTAATATAATAGCTATTTAATCATTTCCGTAACAAAGTCCTTAAACAACTAACATATAATTAATGAGTAAAAGTTTTTACGTGTCATTTGTATTTTAATAAAATTCAGCATAATTCACGTGTGATCATAGAGGGGTCATAACATAGAAATTTGTTCACGTAATGACTTGAAATTTTAGTTGTAACTGAGGCTCTATAGAGCTACTGACAAAATTTTATCAAAATCGAACGTAGGTACATAAAAATTCTAATTTTTACAATTCTTCAATTCTCCGTTAACTCCTCTTTTCATTCGTTCAAAAGCGATTTTTGCTTGTACTTTCGTGACAAAAGCATCATCACCATATCGTAAAAAATGAACCCGATTCATACCCGACTCGGGTTCAAGGCGACCCGACAAACAACAGAAATTAACGTTTCAAGCATCGTCAAGAACTTTGAAAGTTTTGTCGCAGGAGCATCGGCGCAATGCGCACTCTCCATCTCGGAGCGGGTGATCCTGCTAATTATTCGGGACGATCGTAATTAACCGCGGCGGAACGGGGAGGAGTTCGGCCAGCGTTTAACGTTTGGAAGTTGACATTTTCTTAACAACTCCGTGAGGTTTCCAGTAATGACGGGAAGTTAAATATTAATAAGCCGAAGTTTATAGTATAAACGGAGATTATTTGGGGATCGCCCCAATTGGCAACTTTGGCTGCGATGAGGGGCCTAAGAAATCTTAATCAAGGGTTGTTTTCCAAGTGTTCTCGGTTGAAAGACTATGTCAAGAAATAGGGGGTGAAGTAGGGTGTATGTGTAATGCAATACCACTCAGGAGAAGCCTCACTCGCTCTGGAAAGAGAATAAGTCACCTTCGTTTAGTGAATATACTTGTGGGTATATCGATTTTCTTTATAATCATCCAAAAGTTATTACAAATAATTTTCTTCTGAGTATGGAGCTTTACTGATTTTCGTCAGGGTGTTTCCTTACTTTTGCAGCACTTTAAATCTTGACGTTTTAATTAATTAGCGGCGTCTTTTAACCACGTAGCATTGTATACATTAAAATTACGTATGTATGTATAACAAAAATATTTTCTCAAAGTCCAAGACTCATTGATTTATTTTGAGTCCACTGTTGGACGTAGGGCTCTCGTAAATTCTCCCATTGCTTCCTGTTATACGTTCTGTCTTTTATGCAAGATTATCATAGCGGCATTATTTCATTGTTCTGGTGTATTTCTTCCAAACAGACAGGCATTATAAAGATTTTTAAGGCTTTTATGACACATTTACCTCCCAGTGTTCTCATTTCACTTAAAATGCCTTCTCCGGGGATTTTGTTGTTCTTCATGCATTTTATGGCTGATTCAGTTTCCTCTTCGGTTATATCTGAAAGTTCCTCAGACCCTTGATACTGTATTAATGGAATTTACTGACTATATATAATGCTCTGTAGTACTCTTCGGTGCTTTTCAGAATTTCTTGATGTACCCTTGCTTGTTCTTTGTAAATATTCCTTGTTCTTGTCTTCAACTTTGGCTTCAGAACTTTTAGGCTTTTATTTTGTTCTATGGTATTATTTATTTCTAATAGCCTTTGAAATGTTTTTATTTAAACTTCTTGGCTCTTCTGTGTTGGTCGTGTGCTTACCTTTCATTTCTCTTCCTCTTTGCATTAGATTTCTTGTTGCTTCAGTAAGTCTTTCATTTTTCCTTCGTTATCTATCTTTACATTTCTTCTGCGTCTTCTTTAGTGCCTCCACTAACGTCTCATTAAGCTGTTCAATATCTTGCACTTTGGTTCGTAAATTATTCTTTATTATGCTCTTATGGTAGTGTCTATTCTGGCCCTTGCTACCATATTACTACTTTCTTTCTTTGACATCATGATGAAAAATCCATACAACCACGGATTTGACCCATTTCCATCAATTTACAGGATACTTTTAGTACCACTCCTGTACAAGTGACGAATCAAACAACGCCATTTTTAGTTATTTAAAGCGGGTTTAATCAACAGTCGCACCCCAATCGATATGTTTAGCAGTTGTATGCGGGGAATGCCTCTATTCCCGCTGCACTTGCATAGGATGCAGCGATTATCATTGAACATTAATTTCCGAACAGGTGCGCGGGATTCCGCCAATTAATTAATCCCAATCAGTCGCTTTCTTCCTGGAAACAATGCCGAAACTAAATACGTGTGTATTTTACGGAAAACAATGCAACCGCCGTGTAATTCAAAAAAGGAAATACCAAACTTCTAGCCTCACAAACGGTTAGCGAATGGGGAAATGTAAGTAACTTCTGTTCCTGGAGTTCACTTCACAAAGGATGTTTGCGATTCTTCGACGGGGGGGATTCTGGTAGGAATAATTTAATGCGGGATGGATAAACTTTGTGTTCTCTGTGCTCTTTCAGGAAGGAAAGTTTCGCTACAGTGATACTCCATCATTCTCAAACGTACGAATTGTTTACGGGTGAAATGGGCACGTCAATCCAATTTATCTCACGGGGTAAAAAGCGCTCGTAACGCTAAATGTATCAAAATATAACGTTAGCATAATAATTATTGACAGTGAAAGATGTTGTAGGTGCGTGACTAACGGGAATATTATTTGCGTAATTAATTTAATCGTTATGGTGGTAATTATTGTACTGAAATATTTGGTTTGTGAGGGAGGTTTTCAGTTTTCAGTCCATTTCGTTTTGATGAAACTTCACACCCTTTTTAAATACACTTAAACTCACTCTATGAAAACGATCGAGTTGTGGAGCCTAGGCGCTTCTCTGTTCTGCCGTGAATTAATCATCCCCACTTCTTCGCGCAAATCACCTACCCTCCTGGAAAACTTCCTGCCAAGCGAACTTCGCGGAATTAACTTTTCGTTCAATTAATTTTCCATTGAATGCCAATTTCACCTCTCCCCACCCCGCTATTTGTACCTCGGCCGTTCGGAGGTCTTATCTAAATTTGGCGTCGAAGAAAAGAAAAGGGCGAAAGGGGATAGGGCGAGCAGGTAATCGTAAATTTCTCCTGAGAAACTTGTTATTAACGCCCTAAATATCCAAGGGAGTCGATAAAGGCGGAGGGCGGGAGAAAGTGGAAACAGAAATCGTGAAATTTGGCGCTTTTAATTAGCAACTAAAATTTTTTGCGGGTCAGTGCGTTATTGCCCATCTGGAGGGATGAAGATGTGTTCATCAAGACGCAATAAATACGGTGAAAATTTGTATGGAGGCAGTCTCCTGAAATTCCCCGGTCGATTTCCCTCCTCGATAGCATTAAGACGTCGACATCTTTATTGGATCGCATCCAAGCGATGAGATTTTCTTAATAATATCTCGCATGATATCAGAGGCACGAGCAGTAGTTTACTCCACGGGTGAGGATATGTTACGTGAGAAGGGGAGAGGAATTGGATTTTTCCGAAGGGACAGGAAAATCTTTGTTAAAATTGATTATTTCCCAGTCGTGTCGCCATCAGCGAGGAATTTAATTTTTAAAAACGATAATTTGATGAGCTCTTGCGTCTTCATAACCCGAAAAAGTTTTGAAAATTCTCCATGCTCGTGTTCATTAGCACCTTTTTGTCAAAAAATAAATCTACCAAATTTCCAACAACCACTATCCCAATTTCAATTCAATTGCAGTTATCCGAAAAATTCTAAGCGAAGAGCTGTCAAACGCGAGTCTAATTGGAAAAATTAATTTTCGAATTGCACTCACAATTAATCCGGTGGCGCCACGGCAGGTGCGTTCACCAATTAAAAAATTGATACCTGAATATTTAAAGTATAGGAGTTGGTAAAGTTGCCCTAGACTAAAATAAATATAATTAGTCCAATTAGCGAAAAACAAATCGATTTCCTCTTATGTTTAATAGAGTGCATTTCCCCAGGCAGCCATTTTCATGTCACAATATGTAGAATAAAAAGCTAAAACGATGTGAATTTTGACGATACAAGAATGACAATATATAATTTGTCTCAATCGACGGACTGGAAGCAAATATTTTCCTATTTTATTTCACAAGTGAATATAAAAAATTTAATATGTGAAACATCTTATGGGTTATTTTATGTCGTGATCCAAGCAGTTTACTTAAGGATTTTTGTGGTGTTTCCTTTGAAACCCATACTTATGAAATTCTTTTAGGTAGATTTATGGAAGACATTACGATCGGTCACATTTTTTAACTTCGAAAAATTCTGGCTAGTTATTTGTTTTATGGAGTCCTTCGACTTCAAAACCCTCCTTTTATAAATATATGATATAGTGGATACAACGAAATGGTAGAGGGCGCATTTTTTACTGATGAATATGAAAGTTCAAATATCGAATTTCTCAAAATCGCACCAGGAAAGTTTCAAAATTTTGGGGGAAAGTTCGTAAAAAATTTATTTTTCTTCCCTCGGAAAAATCGTATTTTACATTTTTTGTACATTTGTTTAGTGAAAATTTTTTTAGGCGAACGGAAATGCCATGTGTGAGTGATAATCCTTCTAGTATCATACGTTTGATGATTTAATGAGTTTCCTGTAATTTTATTATGTGGTTTAATTCTGCAAAGAAAAACAGTAGAATAACATTTTCCACATTTTCCGCCATAACCTAGACATGTCCTCCAATACAAGCTTAAATGACAAGTAATGGCGAATTCCATAAACCAATACCATTCATACATCACATTTATGCACTCTAATTACAAAAGTTTAAAGTATCTACACTGCATAAACAATCAGCGTGATAATACCACGTCACCGACATTATGAAGAGAAATCCCTCACCCCTTATTCGACTTACTCCCCTTTCTACCCTATTCTGGACAACATAAAGAGAAGTAACGAACAGTTTTCTGTTGAACAACACTTCTTTACTAGGTCAATTTTCCTCGAGGAAAACCATCAATTCCTTCTACTGTCATGTGCCGTCCTTGGGGGAGATCGGGGCGGGGAGGGGGCGAATAATCCCCGTCTGGCCGTCGCGACGAATTATCCGCCCTCGTCTCGATTCCAATAACATTCGCCCCATAGTCGAAAAACACATCGTATAGCTTACGTATTTTTACCTGCAGGAAATGGAAGATTAATGATACATTACCCGCTTTGTAACCGAGCCCGCGTACCCCTGTAATCGTTATCGAATCGCTTGAAAACGTTACTGAAACGGAACTGGTAAATGACTCGATTCGATTGCTGAAAGCGAGCGTATATATATATATATATATATATATATATATATATATATATATATATATATATATATTATATCCAATGAGATACGTATGTTGTAGTTACAGCCTGTTACGGTACCCGTAAATGGATTTTTTAATATAAAATATTTTACTGGTTTTCCGTGGATGCGACGGGAAAATATTACATATATTTGTGATAACAGTCGAATTACGGTTATTACCGTCGTTGATGGGCTCGTAAAATCGAGCAGCAAATCGTAAACGTCACGTTAAGCATCCAGAATGGGGGAGACCATAATGAATTCCTACGCTACTAAAGGTTAACTGGAAACCATTCACCTGATTAGCTATTTCTGGAGACTTTATTTCCTAAAAATTAATTCAGACAGGACATGTTAGTACATTAGGACTTATTAAGGGGCGTTGAATTCCGATTTGACTGACTTGCCAGGTAAATTCCATTCAGTTGTATCTACATGATGGAAAAAATATTTCTATTACGCTTTTTTATACAATATATTTGTACTGAAGACTATCGTCTAAAATATTAATATTTTTGATTTAAATTTTTAAAAACAATGTTAATTGAAAATTGGTCATTTAGACTTAAATAGATAGAGTTCCCCCAGATATAGATATATAGATAGAGATACCAGATAGAGAAAATTTTTAGATTTAAGCAACAGGATTGATTTTTTAATGTGTTAAACATAAACATAACAGTTGGCTTGTACGTTTACAAGATGATTTCATAAAAATTATTCGAATTTTCATCATTCAAAATTTCGTAGGCACGAAAAGCTTGTTTTCCGTTGAGTAAAGTTTAAATCTCATTACTATAGGCGAAAACTGTACTATGTTCAGTTAGCTTAGAAAACGGATTTATGATGTCGGTATAACTTTCAACGCCAACAATTAAACTCCTGAATTAGCGACGTTCGCACCTCCGGTAGCCCGTTTAACTTCACATCCTCGTTTCTTAAATTTCAATCACTTCCCAAGTAACTCGCAGCTTCCCGCTTCAAACCGATTACCTTACGTTTACATCTCGACGACGCCGTAATTGTCTCGTTTCAGGTGGCAATCTCGTAGACTGTAAAAGGGGAGAGGAGCTACGAAAGTTCTGTTTTACGTGAAGCTGCAGAACACTTAAGTGACTATCGAACGTCTTCGGTCTGCTTTTTATCAGTTTTTTACGACGGACGAGTGCATTAAAAGCCCCTCTCCTCCTTAATGAAAAATCGAGGAAGAATGTTTAAATAACGATCGTGTAATCGTCTCAGACGATACGTCGACGCGATCGATCCTAATCGAGAACTGAAGTAAGAATAATACCCTCGATTTCCCGCGGAGTAAATAGGATAAGACCTTCTCTTCCCGACGATATTTATATTGAAAAATCGATGAGGGGTCCTCTAACCGTGTTTACCGGTTTCCTGAAATAGAAGCGTATTGTTCATAATGGCGGTGTCATCAATCATTCCCCGGTCATGTGCGTGAAGTAATCGAATCGCTCGCCTTCCCCGATACCTCCTGAGATATCACGCCGAGGATTGTTTCGTTAAAGCGGACGTTCCTGAGCTCTTAGACCGCGTCGACGGTTCCTCTAGATAAATCGTTCGATATCGCTTTATTTACAATACCGACGGAATAATCTCGTAAATTCTGCTGGCGTTTCGTTAATTTTCCAGCACGAGGACTATTAGGATGTTCGAAAGTTGTATCGGGGAAGCGGCTGAGGAGTAGCGAGATTGATAGATTGCAGACGATGGTTGTTAAATGGAATTGTACTGGGATTAACCACGGCGAAGGTGTTTAAGGGCGAAAATATGGCAAATGGAACGATCTCAAATGTCAGTTCTTTTAAGGGGTGTGTTTCAAATAGTAGACCCACTACAAAATGAATGCATACGACCGTTGCAGCGCTCAGCTGTCATTTTTTGCCAATTCTTTTACTCCTGTATGTAATACAGGTACTTCCAAGCATTCATTTTCTGCTTCGCTACTTGTTTAACATGGGGAATTAATTCTTGATCGTTTTTCAATGCTTATGAGGCACGTGTTACCTCATGAACTGTTGTTTGCGTGAGATTTTTTTCACATTTATATAATTTTTAAAGTTTCTATTACGCATATAATCCATCACAACTGGGGCGCTTTGATTCGTCCCCGCGACGGGTATTTTGTAGGGCGTGATAAAGTTTATCGGTACATAAGTCATTAACAAATTGGCTCCGCCCGCTTTTCTTTCTTGTCACTAACTATACATATATTATTTAAATTTTGACAGATGTATCTCAGATTGTATCTCTGAGATGTATCACATTTAAATATTTCAAATCTAATAAATATCATAACAAACGCGGCGACATCCCCGGATTTGAAAATTTTGGAATTTAAATTTAAAAGGTTTATGGAACGTCTCAGCGTTTCCATTTGAACTTCAATTTCTCGAAAGCGTGAAAAATGTAAAATAAATAATTTTGATGTTGCTCAAGAATCTGCAAACAAAGAAGTGGCCACAAAATCAAAACTAGTAGATTATAAACGATTTATATGATTTTATTTCGATTTAAAGCGCTGCCAAGAATCTACAATAAAAATTTGTAGTACTTCTACCACGTTGAACCGCCAAAAGTGCCTTGAAATTTAATCTAGTATGTTTAAGGCGATTTCAAAATATTTCATTCTCAGCGTCTAGACTTTCCTAAATATTCTCAAGTAGGATGTCATTTTCGTTGTGAATTCAAACACTAAATCATGGCTAAAACATTTCTGGCGGTTCGTCTAGAATTTTGGAAGGATAGAATGGTTTCCTAAATAAGCCTAGAAAGTTTAGAAATGTTCTGAACAATTTTATTTTAATTTTAAACGTTGGGACCAATCTAATAATCTCAGATATATTCTAGAAGCTTTCTTGTTATAATTCCAAGCCATAGAAGGTCTAAATTACTCTAAAGAAGAAATCTAGAGGTTTCTTGAAAGTTTGAAACGCCAGAATCCGTGTTAAAGTGAAATATAGACCAATTTCAAATATGAACATTAGAAAACTACAAGAATCCAGAAGACAGATTCTTAAGGTTCTATCAGATGGTTGGTGGGAGTTTCCTTAAGAAGTTTAATGAGTTTCAATACTTCTCGTAAAGGAGTTTCGTATTTAGGTCTTTCATTTGAACCCTTATTTCTTAGTTCACACCTTACACTTTGAAAAAAATCATAATGTTATCAATACAACATTGTTCTTGTTGAAACACTATAAGACGGTTTGTCGAAGTTTTCTTAAAAAGTTCAATGAGTTTCAACCCTTTTCATAAAGAAATTTCGAAGCTGTTACCATTTGAAACTATTCATTTTTTCAAATCTTAAACTTTAAAAAAATTATAGATTCATTAGAACAAATTTCATTTCGTTAAAATTCTATAAGATTATTGGTAGGAATTTTCTTAGGAGGTTTAGTGAGTTTCAAAACCTCATAAAGGAATTTCGAAATTAGGCCCTTTCATTTTTGAATATCTGTTTCTTCGATCGCACCTTTAACTTGCAAAAATTGATAATTTTATGCATACAACATTGCTTTTATTGAAGCAGTAAAAGATAATTTGTAGAAGTTTCCTTGAGAAGTTCAGTGAATTTCTCTTTCAAGCCTTAAACTTTACAAAATTAATAATTTCAGTAGTATAATTTTCACTTTATTAAAGTATTTAAGACGGTTTGTGGAGGTTTTCTTAAGTAGTTTAGTGAGTTTTAACACTTTTCATGAAAATGTTTCAAAATGATTACCTTTCAGTTGAAACTGTGTTTCTTCTTTTAAATCTCAAACTTTAAAAATTTATAATTGCACTAATAGAACTTTGATATTTTTAAAATTATTTAATAGGTTTTGTGTGAGTTTTCTTAAGTAAATTCAACTCTTCTCATAAAGAATTTCGAAGCTGTGACGTCACACACAGAATTTTGAGGCAATATATAATACAGAAATGATAAGAACTTCTTTATTTTTCGCAGATAACTTTTGCATAAGCTATTTAAAAAAATCTTAAAGACAACAGTTATAGAACATTTTAAGATCTACGAAAAGCTTCATAACATTTCTGATCAGATAGAAAACAAAAGAATTACAAATTTTTATTCAGTTTGACAGGCCGACATTTTGTGTTAGTGAATCGATTTGACTCGTTAGCGAGCTTAACCAAGACATTTACCCAAACTATTGTGCAAAATTTCATTTGATTCGAATAGAAACGCCCCATCTATGCCGTTTTATTTCTTATATATAAATTTTTAATTTTTAAGGTCATCTAAGGACCTCAAAACGGAAAACTGCATTTAAGTTTTTCTGGAGTCGCAGGTACAAAGTCAGCTAATAGAGTTCTACCCTATCGTCCTTCTATTATCTACTGTGACACAGACCCATCTTCTTTCATGCACTGAAAAAGTTCATCTCCATATTTAACTGAAGTTGAACACAAGCACGCTCGAAACATGTTTCAGGAGATAATGAAATTTTAATAAACTTCGAGATCCACACTTAAACTCATCAGATTACCTTCTTGCGCGTATAAATTATGTAAAATTTTCCAGTTCACCTCGTGCGGAGCTCCTCGTTAAAACAACAGCCCCGCCGTTTTACCGATAGGTTTTTGTTTATGGCCGATGTATAATTTTCGCGGCTTGACGCCGACGGACGAGCCCCCGGATTAATAATTAAATTAACCGTCCGTCGCCCATCACGAGCGTAATTATTTCCGCATTTATCGGCGTCGAATAATCGTTTTATAAACGTCTATTTCCCCCTTTCGTTCCCTCGAAAAGGGCTTACGCCCTCACAAAAAACCCCCTTCGAACCGTTTCCAAAATTTAATGCCGCCCCTGCGACGGTTACATTCGGTGGGAATCGTTTAAAGAAAATTAGCCGATGGAAGGGACAGAGGTGGGGAACATTTCCAGAATTGGAAACCGAATCTGAAAATAAGAGGTTTTTTCATCTCGGCAAACGAAGCGTAAATTAAACCGACAAGACCTATTGAAATATTTACTGATCGGGTTGTTTGTTTCCAGGCGATCTTCGGGGGATTTTCGTGATTTTGTCAGGGGTTGGAAATTTAATTTTATGGGGATATTTTTTGCACGCCGGCGTTTTATTAAGGTGTTTGTTGAAATAGTACGGGAAAATGCCCTTAAAATTCCTATATGCGCTGTTGATATCCGTGTACTTCTCAGTTTCAGCCCTTTACTCTCTCAATATCTCCCATAAGGACCTGTAGGTTTTCTTACGGCACTACCTGTAGGTTTTCCAATAATTTTTACACATAAAATTGCTTTATTAAATTCCACATCAGTGATTCGCAAAATGTGTTGTTCTGTGGTACAATGTAATCCGCATGGCGCATTCACCATTTTATACATGTAGTGGTACATGCGTATTTTATGAATTAATCCTCTGTAGATTTGCTTTGAATCGTTACTGTTGTATATGGAAAATTTATTTTACGTTCGTAACGTCTAAATTGGCAAAATGTTCCGTCAAAGAATGTACGGCGTAGGGGTAAAAATTAACAAATAGGGTTAGGACTTGATTCATAAGGTCGAATTTAATCCACATTGCCCTGCATTTGGTACAACAACAAAAGCACACAAATAAATTGAAAAACACCCTTGAGGCAGAGGGTGCACAACAATATTCTAGCCGAAACGTACACATTTAATTTTTCACGCAGCGCCCCGTCATTTGCCTTTTAAAACATTCCCTACATTCCCTCAAAAAGCGAAACTTTCCCCAAACCGAGCCCGGATTAACGTATATCAGTTCCCTATTAATCTCCCTCGAAAGTACACGTTCGTTTGTTCGCAGAGTCACCAAGCGAGAAACGTCAAATACAACCCTTCCCGAAAACAGGGGATCGCGGCGAATACCGCCAGACAATCGCACGTACTTTGATTAATTTAAATTCACGAATCCTTTTGAGGGGAATATCAATTCGCGACCTTGCCCAAGTTCATGCGCCATCTGGCTTATCCTGCGGCGCCGATATTAGCTTAACTCTTCGCTAATTTAATTGTAAATGCGGATTAACCGTTCCGCCGGTCGGAATCGATACAAATTGCTTTTTGGTTAAAACGAACTAATGGAGACGTGATTGTTCGTTTCGAAAGAAACCACTATGATTGGATCTACGGACAAATGGGCTGTGTCAAAAAAGTAACCGGGTGGTTAAAATCATCGAAATTGGTACAGTAAAACTTAACAAACGAGAGGAAAAGATGTACAAAGGGCAAAGGGTGAGGGTACAAGAATTCGCTGTATCATTTCAGTTTCACTTTTTTATCTGAGCTTAGGTAACTATGGGAAACGTGTCCATGAAGGAAAAAAGCATCAGTGACATTATTTGGAAATATTCCTTCAATTTTCCTGAATAAATTTCTAGTGGCTACACGCCCAAATCTCCCGTCTACTTACGCTGCGAACAGTCCCTCGTTACGCTTTTTGATTAGCGATATGGGGTTTCGGGAGTAGGGAGCCTCGGCGGGAAAATCGTCGATGTAATTATCGGCTGGCGCTCCCGTTTTCGGGAAAACCAACAAAACTGGATCGTCCCGGGGGCGATGCTGCGAGTCATTACACGGTTCGAAAGGCTGTGTTCCCGCATTGCGACTGTTTTAACGCGGATCCGAAGGATCGCCCCCGTCGCTCCGTCCCCCTCTCCTGTTTTCGATCCGCGAAAAATTATGCAACAGGAACAACGGCCGGTACGGAAAAATTATCGATCCCGGATTTGTCCGGGTTGAGATGATGGCGTTTGCAGTCGATCTGGAATAATTTTCAGAAATATTCGGAACTGGTAAGTCGGTGATTAATGGATGGTTTCGTCTTTTGAGGTACAAGCATTTCATTGGATTATTCCAGAATTTGAGAGGGTTCATGATAGCAAAAGGTTCAATTATTGCTTCTGAATTGAAACTAGAATTGATTTGCAATTTTAATCTCTGTTTATATTATTGTAGGATAGCAAATTTCCCTATAAAACCCTAAAAAAGTTCCCTATATGGAGTCTATGTTGGTATGAAGAACCTTCTTGATACCCACTGATTACTTCTAATTCACTGATTGGTATTATTATAGGATTCAAGAATTCATTACATAACCCAAAAAATTTCTTGATCATTTCTATAACGTAGGAGGATCCGTTTTGATTTTTATAGAATTATATGGCGTCTATGTTGGTTTGAAAAACATTTTGGAAACATAATATTTGCTTCTGGTTAACGTATTTGTTTTATTATATGCTTAAATGGTTACTGCAATTCCATTTTTTTCTGGAGCACTCCAATAAAATAAGAGCATCCCTCTTGAGTTTTCTGGAATTATATGGCGTCTATGTTGGTATGGGATCATGCTGAAAGTCCAATAATTGCTTCTGATTATCTGTCTTGGAATCGGGGCATTATTATATATAAGTTTCCCTTTACATACAGGTCAAAAATGTCCAAATAAGCCCTTAGAGATCAACAATGTAATTCCTGCAACAGGCACAGGGTTGCAAAAACGATTAAATTTATATTCATTCATATTTTTCTGTCTTGTCCATTAAGAAATTTTTCCCTTGTTTATTTATACATATCAATAGCAGAAATAGCTGTTCCATGACTATGCATTGTTATGCAGTTGACGATCATAATTTATTGAATCTTCTTCGATTCGGTCACAACGTAATAAATATTTTATCCCTTAAAATCCACATTGAGAATTTCGCCCGTGATCCAGATATTGATTCAAAAACCTCCCCTCTACCCGTCAAAATAACTGCCCCTAAGCATCCATTACATATTTTGTTCGAATAAATATTAAATATCCAACTCTCGTTAATTAACATCGTACTCCATTACTTGTGTTACGACGGGATTGTTCGTATTTAATTTGCGCGTCAATTTCAAAGTAAAATATTTCATGGAACTCTTGGAAGGTCCAGATTATATTTCCTCGATTTCAGCCCTTATCAATTGCCCTGTTTATGTCCCAGAAACCAATTTGGCCAGTGTATCTCGGCCGACGACTGAAAGTAGTAGAATGTAAATTTGATGTTGTACGATTGACCTCGTAACCCTTATCGTTTGTAGTGACATTTCCATAAAAGTCCAGCGCATAGATCTTAGTTACTGTAATGTATATAATTTATACGGCCCATAAAGTCGGTTATTTTTATTTGTCGATTTTTATCGGTATACGCTACAATATTTCAGCGTTTGATAATAACATTATGACAGCGTAAAGGGCTTTTGCAGATTATTTACGGCAATGGTTGATTGAAATGATTAAAAGAGTATCCCTCAAGAAAATGGTTTATCGTTACGCTACAGAGCTTTCCAATTGTTTTTCATCCTCCTGTTTTACATGAATGTTTCCCGAGATATGCTGGCTTTAAATTTTCATCCCCTAAATAGCCTCACTCCCGAAGGAGGTCGGACATGGTGGATGCGTTGGGGAGAGAAAAATGTTTTTTCTTTCTACCGACCGTTTCGGTATTGCCTTTTTCTTTGGCAACGAGTAAATCTGTTTATGTTAAAGTGAATTTTGCTCTAAAGCAGAATATTTGAGTAGAGGATTTTGTGAAGGCACGGTTGTCGTGATTAACTACTGCAGTTTCACTTATTTTCGCATAGCAAGATGGAACGGAATATTTTTCATTTTAATTTGAACAAAATCTGTGTTCAAATTAAATCATGCTGAATTTCTAAAAAAATTTTCAAATTTTAAATTGAGGCGAGGGGGAAAAGAAAACATTTTTTTCCAAAGTAGTAATTTTCCAAAGTAGTAGTTTTCCAAAACATATTTACAATGTTATTTACCTGAGGCAAAGGAAAATAATTATTGCTGTAAATAATTCCGAATCCTCGTGGATTTAATAACACAATTTCTCAAAATCATTCGAGTAACGGTTAACGATTTATCCACGTTATGGCTATTGTTGGTAAATTCGAAAAAATCCCTCCCATTCATCTCGTGCCGGTCATTTATCCGTCCGATCGACCCGAAACGTCCACTTTAAAATTAATTAATTTGTCAGGGATAAAACGACGGAAATCGAGTTTTACAAACGATGAATCCCGGCTTTGGGGAATGTTATCGACAGAAAGGGACGGGGGAGAAAAACCCCTATTTTTCGGAACACGAAACCGTTCCGGCGGCGAAGTAGCCGAGAATTGCATGCCCGCCGTTATTATGTTAGCGGAATCCATTTATTTTGCTATAGTGTATATTCCCGTGTTGTATTGAAATTTATTCGCGTAGAACCGCCGGGGATATTTGTATTTTATCAAAAACGAGGTGTTTTCTTTGTTACCACCGAAGCGAACCTTACGATATCGTAGCCGTTAAAATTTTATTCCGGGGGAAGGCATTTTTCAAACGCACGAACGGACACATCGTGGAAAATTTTACCTCCGTGGAGATCAAAACAAGCCCTTATGGGAATCCAATTAGGATCTGACAACAGAACGATGAACTTCCTTCGAGACTCGACTGTTCTCACCTGTTGAAAAGCCTAAAAATAAATCCGCGAAATTGAATAGAATTCAACGATAGGAATGCTTAATGCATGAATTTTTTCGGAAAAATATCACAAAAATTAAATGCCTAGCAATGTTTATGAAATGGAATAGTTGTTTCACCACAAACAATTCGGACGTCATGTTTTACTCATTTTCAAAAATTCTTAAAACAGTTAGCGTAACTGTAACTTCTCTGAAACTCTTTTCAGTTGTATATTGAAGTTCACTTCGGAAGTTCAGCAAGTTTCAGCTAATTTTCTAATGAACTATCTGAATACGTTGCGCTTTTCACTACGAATAAGTGAAATCGTGTAAGAGTCACTTCCAAAATTTTTAAAATGATATTACTGCGTTTTAAACCTTTTTGAAACTTCATCTAATCATTAACTGAAGTTCGGGAAGTTTCAAATCTTTGCCTAGCAAATTGTCTGATATAGAATAGGTGTATCACCACCTGACTCAGACGTCATATTTCAGTTATTTTCAAAACTTCATAAAACAGTTACTGTAACTCTGACTTCTTTGAAACTCCCCTCAGTTATTGATTGAAGTTTACTTTAAAAGTTCAGTAAGTTTCAGCTCAATTCTTGGAAAACTTTCTGAATATGGTACCTGTTTCACCACGAATGAGTGAAATCATGCACGAGTCATTTTCAAAAATTATTAAAACATATTTCAGCATTTCAAATCTTTTTGAAACTTTGTCTAATCATTAAATGAAGTTAACTACAGAAATTCAGGAAGTTTCAACTCATTGCCTAACAAACTTTTTGAAATAGAGTAGGTGTTTCACCACGAATGACTCGGGCATGTTTCACTCATTTTCAAAACTTCATAAAACAGTTACTGTAACACATACTTTCTTAAAACTCGTCTCAATCATGTACTGAAGTTCACTTTAGTAGTTCAGTAAGTTTCATCTCATTTCCTGGAAAATTTTCTGAATATGATACGCGTTTCACTACGAATGAATGAAATCAAGCCCGAGTTATTTTTAAAAATTATTAAAAGATACTGCAGCATTTCAAACCTTTTTGAAGCTTAGTCTAATCATTAACTGAAATTAACTACGGAAATTCAGAAAGTTTTAATTCATTGCCTAACAAACTTTCTAAAATAGAATAAGTGTTTCATTACAAATGGGTCTGACGTCATGTTTGACTCATTTTCAAAACTTCATAAAACAGTTACTGTAGCTCTAACTTCTTTGAAACTTCTCTCAGTCATTGATTGAAATTTACTTTAGAAGTTCAATAAGTTTCAGCTCATCTCCTGGAGAACTTTCTGAATGAATGAAATCACGCCCGAGTCATTTTCAAAAATTATTAAAAATATTACAGCATTTTAAACCTTTTTGAAATTTCATCTAATCATTAACTGAAGTTAACTACAGACGTTCAGGAAGTTTCAACTCATTGCCTAGCAAAGTTTTTGAAATAGAATAGGTGTTTCACCACAAATGACTCAGACGTCACGCATCACCCATTTTCAAAAAGTCATAATGCAGCCGTTGTAAACTGAATTTATTTGAAACTCCTCTCAATTATTGATTGAAGTTTATTTTACATGTTCAGCAAGTTTCAGTTAATTTCCTAGCGAACTGTTTGAATATGCTACGTGTTTCGTCACGAACGAATGAAATTGCGCTTGTAGTCATTTTCAAAAATTCACAAAAACGTTACAGCAACTTAGTTTTTATTGAAACTCCACCCAGTTATTATTTAAAGACAACCTTAAAAATTCAGTTAGTTCCAGTTTATCGCCCAGCAATCTTTCTCTATGGAAATATATATTCTACCATGAATGATCGGTGCTCATGCCTTTGTTATTTTCAAAAATTCATATCGAAGTTGCTCTAACTCGGATTTCTTTGAAACTACTTCCAGTTGTTAACTGAAGGTCACTCTAGAAGTTAAGCGAGTTTCAGTCCATTACCAATCAGTTTTACTTTCTGAAATAAAGCGCGTGTGTTACCACAAATGAGTCGTAGAAAGGCAAATATTATCGTTACTGTTAGGTAAATTTCTACTTTACTAACAACTTGCTTAACGTTACGCTGTAACCGTAAGTCCTTATGATGTGTACACAGCAGGATCCTTGAATACTATCAGAATAATTCGGAAAGCGTGTAATATTCATTAGTTATCCTAGTGACAAGTTGTCCTTTGTAAAGTCCTTGTCAAATTAAGTTAAACTCACTGTGCTATCGACCATCGATCCCGATTTAAATTAAATAAGCAGTTCCTCCACGAAGCTCCGTTTTATTAATACGGCCTTTAGAGCCGGTCCGTCCCGTCCGGGGAGTAAACTCGTTTCAATCTAAATAAAACCCGTTTTTACTGCGACGCGCCGTGGACTTCTAATTTGATTACGGGACTCCCCGTCTCTATCGACTTTTTTCGAGTCGACGATTAGGCCGCCATCGATTCGGTCCATGGATTCACCTAAACTCCAAAACTAAATTTCCACAGTTGACCCACGCTCGGTCAACGCGGACCGATCGTGCGAAAGCACGGGGGGTAGTCGTGTAAGAGGGGTGGGATTAAGATTAATACTGCTGGGGTGAATGTGGGGAATTTAAAATTGTTGTGTATGTTCTCTCAAGAAGGTCCGGATCCTAATGGTAAATTGTAGCTTCTCGGGGTAATTTTGTTTATGTTTGAGTTACAAAGTTGCGACGAAGGGAATCATGTAGCTTACCTTTTTTCAAGTAGGTTGCAGAAAATTTATACGAAAGTTCTGACAAGTTGTAGGAATTTTTAACAGACCACCCTGGTTTCGGCTTTGTGATATCTTTTTATGGTCCATTTGGCATTGCCTCATTTCATTGACTGAATATGTCCTCGATGTAGTCACTAGTATATCTTCTTTAAGGATAATTGGTTAAAGCTTTAATGATCGCTTGATATCCAAAAGACCAACGTCGCACAAAGGCAAATTTGGAATATTTTTTAAATTCCAAGAATACTTTGCTCCCCCATCTTAACCAAAATTTATATTTCTTGGCGTATCTCGTGTACGACCGAAAAAAATTGATGTCTGATCATTTCATATCGGGTTTTAGGCCATGCTGAACTTTTCATCAAGAATAACTTCTTTCATAAAACTAATAATAAAAAAGTTTTCCATGAGGTTCCAACTTAAGTAGATACATCATACTATCTGTCCAGTATATACGATACAATATATGTATTATATAGAACCCTTAGTACGATGGGATGTTGTGGCATCTAGGAACCCCGAAACTAAAAATTCTATTGAAATTTTTCCGAGTTTTTCACTTAACATTGCTTTTTAAGTACGGTCCACTGTAGGTAGTTTTCATCTCGTTTCATCATTTTCCCACCCCTCTTACAAAAAAAAAGTTATGATATATTTTTTATGACGAGCAAGAAACAAGACTTCTTTGGCATTTTGAAACCGTCTGTTAGAATTAATGAACGTAGTATAGCTTTTACATTTCGAAAATTTTATTTCGTATATTCAGATTCGTTGTGCAAGATACTTCAGTCTGTAAATGTTCACTGAAAAAATCCTTAGAAAAATCCCGAGACGTTCATATTCGAATTATGTAATAAATTTGGAAATCTGCCTTATTTCTTAATTTCTCTCTCGGGGAATTTGAGAGGAAATCGTCGAGGATAATGAGAATTTTAAGAATCGGAGGAACTCGGTAATACCTTTCTTCGATGAGACTTAAAAAAAATATAATTTCCCTAAGTGGGGAGAGATTTCTGACATTCCATCATGTAAATGCAGGAATTCGTATTTTTTAATAATAACATATAATGAGGGATGATAACGAAGCAGGGATAAAATGTTTCAGCATCGTTTAAAATTTATCTTTCTCCTTTTTAATTAATTCACGGAATTTAGTACAATGAGGATTTTAAATATCCGTAAGAAATTGTTGTTACGAAGTGGAGCAGGTAATTTAAACATGAACATATCTTAGGAAGTAATATATTTCGTTAAGGTAAAGCCAAATATTATGTTTCCTTTAAAGAATGGACCACAAGACCAAGGCCTTTAATAGTGAGATAAATTCTCTGTGAATTTAATAAAGGAGAAATTCGTATGTAATGTGTAAATAGCGCCTAGCATAAGGAAATACACTAGCACCAAGGATAACAAGGGATTAGCCCACTAGGTACGATTATTCCTAGACGTGCAGCGAGTACTAAGGGAATGGCGAGTGAAACAAATCTGACCGCCATTTATCACTGCAGTAGCAGTGAGTAACTCAACTTAAGTGGTAATATTAAATAGAAAAACTAAGGTTTTAACTCAGTTTTGATTAGTCAGTTAAATATCCAATTAATTAAACAGCAATAAGAGTATAAATGACTCCAAAATAGTTATTTCTTCAAAGTATGGACAGATTTCAGTACTGAAAATGTGTTGCATCTGTGGAATAAATTTTTTCAGGAATTGTTCATATCACACGAGACGTGAAAACGACTCCTCGGTCACTTTTATAGACTTCTCAACTCATCTCCTTACAAGCCCAAACGATTTCCCCTTGAGATCTATCATCATTTGTCAGACACGTATTAAGCACGTCCCTCCTTCGCGCCGATCTCAATAGTTTATCAGTCGAGAAGGCGATTCCATCCCGCGCGCCGCTTTCTCCATCTCCTCCCTGTGATTGATAGCCCGCCCTTTTAAGTCCCGCGCTCATTGTCGCCTCGTGTCTCCTCCGTTGCCCGATTGTCCGCCTGTTTTCTGACGTTTCCCCCCGATTAACGTTGAATAAACCATCTCGTTTCTTTGCCCCTTTCCGTCGCCCTTCGGGCGGGATCAGCGCGGGCGGCGGGGTTTTTAACCCTTTTTTACCCTTTCCCGCGGGACGCTTCGATTCGTGAGGGTGGCCTCGGCTAATGGCCGCGAAACCGGGTCACGGGGCGGGAAGGGAGATGGAGGGAGGGGTGGAGAAGCACAACCGTGTTGACCCGGGAACCGCCGTGTGTAAACACCCTGGAGGGCTTTGAAACTCGCTACCGGTCAAGATGAAACACGATACTGCTCTTTTTGTGGGCCTATCTGCTTCATTTTTGGCGTTTTAACGAGTCTGCTGTACTTAATTAGTACGGGGAGACGTTTTGATGAGGAAAAAGAGGATTAAAGGAATTCGGTCTCGGTGGGATGAACGTGAACTCGTGTGGCAAAATGGTGTATTGTTAGGCTTATTTTGATAGAATTATTCAGTTTTCCGTTTTGTGGTCGCTAGATGCCGAAACAAACCTCCGCTATAAAGGTTTTTTTTATACATATATATACATTCTGCTAAGAATGCTGCGGCTATACATTAACATGGGGCAATACATTATTGCGTCCCCGTTCTTACTGCGTCCATATACCGGACTGAGGTTGGTGGAAATAATTTTATTTCAAGAAGTAAATTTAGATAGACAGGAAGATCATAACATAGGCAACGTGGTTGTTCCTTGTATTGTATTAATTTCAAAATATTATATACATTAACGACACGACATTACATCAAAGTTATAATGTAATGTACTGTAGTGTAAGAAGGTTCTAACATTGAAAGGACGCAATATTGTCAGTATATAAGCCTTTTTTATCCGTAACGATACAAAACTTCTCTAAATAGAATCTTACGCTTAAAATTTCAATGTTTTCCAATACACATCCGCAGATGTCGCCTAAATAGCATGTTCTTGACGGCTTATCCTATCATTTCCTCATTAATTTACCTCCCGCGCATAGTCCTTCTTTTTCCTCTTCCCGAGTCAACGTGTATATCTTTCAATGTAAGCCTTGTAAAGTATACTTGATTGACCCATTCAAGCAGCTCACATGGATAATAAAAACGTACCCACGTCGAAAACGAATTAAATCGAATCCGCAAACTTTCCATTTTCCGCTGGTCGGAAAACCGGGACGATAAAACTTCGACTCGTTAAACGTGACTGAGGGAATAGTTTTCGGGACGCTCCAGCGATACGGCGAAAAGGCACGCGAACGTCGTTATCCTACGAGGATTAAAATCGAAAATTTGAATTCCTCACTCTGTCGCGTATACGTACGTGTCTTGTAAATAATCTCTTTAAGTGCGTCCGTTGGGCGCGGTCCAATGGCGGTCGCCAAAGAAGCTTGTTGCACTGCGAAGGTTTGTTTTTTCGATAAACCGGGCGACGGTTCGGAAACGATTCCCTAACTTAGTTCGCCCGAGGGAGAAAATGCACATGCAACGAGTCGCATGAGAAATACGTCGCGTTTTCAGTTAATTGAACAGCTGTTTTCTGTAAAGTCTAGCTGTTACAGTGCCAAATGCTAAAAGGTTAGGAGACTTTCCATTGATAAAAACGTGGTTTTTATGTTTTCACGACTGCCAGAAGAAAGTTGTATTATGTTTCGCTTAATAGAATATGTGGGTATGTTTCTTCCATTATAACTTTTTAATGACTTAACCGATTATGATGTACCTGGCTCAAAGGATTCGTTACTTAATCAGAAGTGTCATAGGATGCATTCGAATTCCCTAGTGTTAACCACTTCGAAGCTAATTTGAATTTGTGTCGGTAATACGCGCCTTCGCCATTTCCTAGAAGACGTTGATAGGTATGACAAGTCTTAAATAATTAGCCATTGAGGCTAATTTGAGCCACTTTTGTGAAAATGGCCCAGAATTCCCTTGAAAATGTGTTGTAATATCTTTTTCATTTTCGTCAATCATTTACCTTTCTGGTGAATTGAGAAAAAAATGAAGAATAAATTATTCTGGGGCGATCAATTTACAAAGGGTCAAAATAATTGTGTTAATCCTACTTTTTGACGAAATTCGATTTGGTCTCGGAATATAAATCAATTATTATGAAAATTTAAAGCTCGAGTAGCCCCAGATTTTTCTGAAATTCTTTTTTCAGTGGCTGGACAGTAATCAGGCGATTTCAACAAACTTTTCTGTGTAGATTACAAGGGCTATGAGTGAGATCTCATGCAATTTTCCAAGTTTACAAGTGAAAGATGCTGTTTAGAATCTTCACTCGAAGAACGTGTAAATCATGAGATTTGTAGTGAAAAATCCAACAAAACCCAGTCTATTCACATCAATTTCAATTTCACACAATTTCAAACAACTGCCATATTTCTCATTTCTCTCTCATTCTTTCAATTCGTTTTTCTAGTAAAACGGATCGCTCCCCCCGTCGATCTAATAGACCCATTAAACCATCACGCGGGCCGGGAAGCCCCTTCGGGTGTTCCCTAAAATCCATAGAACTTCCCAATTCTCCATACGTACGTACATAAATTTTGCCCCGATTACCTCATTTGATCGAATTACCCCGTAGCATATATTTCTATCTCTCGCGCGCCCTCCTCCCTCAGGGAAATATATTAACGCGAAATCTTACGATCCCTCGAACCCGTTACATAATATACGAGATCCGAGGTAATATACGGGAATGTGTGTGTATGTGTATATATAGAAGACGTGCGTTCGCAGTAAACACTCGGTATTGTACTCAACAGGCTGCGGGGAAGAAGGCAAGACTGGGACGAAGCTGGTAGAAATGATGTAATTGTTTCCAAAGTAATTCCTGGTCGAAAATGACGGACTAATAGAATACGTGTCCCTGGTTTTCAACAGTTCCTTCAAAAAGCCATATTTAAATCTGACTTTGTTGATATTTGGTGCGTATCTTAGTTAACGACAGTTCGATCTGTTTTTCTTCTGGAACTTGTAGTTTAAACGGAAATTTTCCCTGTGAAAATGTGATACCCACCGCCGTTTCCGATTCCTTTCCTGAAAAACGGCTCCAGCGCTCCGTAATGAACTCCTTCGAACTTCTTCCACATACCGAACGATCTAATTGATAATCGATAGACTATCGATTAACGCGAGGGTTAATTCGCCCCGTTTCCGCCACCTCCTTCTTTTCTCCACATTGTTTCGAATCGCCAACTTCGATACGAACTTATTCGATTAAAATCGACTTATTTCTCACAAGAAAGAGCTTCCCTTAGGAAACCCACGAGGATAAGCTTTGCGACAAATAATTCCTGCTTTATTGGACGCAGGGCTTTGTTTTCGACTGGCAATTGTAATAAAGTTTCCTGGGAGCGGGACGAGTGAAAACGCGACAAGGGAAAATTCATTATTGCTTTTTATAAAGTAATAATTCTTTTTCTTTTGAAAATAAATCGAAATGAAACGAACGACAATGATAGATGGCGATGTCGGAAGGCTGGGGAAATCACGCAGAGAGCAATAAATACAATTCCCTCTCTCACGTTCGCGAGAGGAAAGCTTAAACATAAATTCTATACTTAAGGGGTAGTGGATCAAAAAATAATCGTAGAAGGCTTCATGGGACAATACACATGTAATAGTAAAATACGAAGAAGCCGTTTCAGTTTAACACTAATACTTTTGTAGCCCATTCGTCTCCTCCCTCTTCGCACAATTCCCCGATACCTTCCGACTTCTCCATTAAAATTTCACACGTTTCGACCGAAACAGCCATTATTACCCTCCCGATAATCCGACGTAGTGGCGTATAACAAAGAGAGATTTAGTTACACAGGTTTAACACACATATATTCCCGCTCTCGCGAGCCGATTCCGAATGAGCCCGAGGATCGGACGGGCACGGGAAATCTCCTCCGAGATAGCGAGTAACTTCGCGTGGAATTGGAGCGGAAAATTGAATTAATTGTATGTGTCTGAGGGAAACGTCGATACTGGAGGTTAAATGGGATAATTAACCCTTCTAGGATTGATGCCATAGTTAGCGGGCCACGGGACGATCGACCTTCCTTGCTTGACGAAATTAACACTAACGGTGAGATCGATGACGGAATGCGGAGGTGGCAGTAAAGTAAAGTTTAAGGAGTAGTGATTGGTGATTAGATTCGAGCTTGAGATGCTTATCTATAAGTTTCATAATTGGCAGTAAGAATTTAACGTTTATATTCTGCAAATCAGACAGTAATTTGATCAAAAGTATGGTTTGAAATGAAGTTTATGATCATATTGTTAACTTATGACAAAGGCAGTAATCTTCAGTACAATCTTACGGTAACAAATCAATAAGCTCCATGCATACAACGGACCATTTGTATTCACTTCTAAATTATGCTTATATATTTTCTTACAATTTTTGTTTTTATGATTTTGTTATTATTTCTCAGCTTATTTTGACTCTAATTTGATTCACATGACATGGTTAATTTACCTATTTCGGGCGGATCGTTTAAAAGCGTTGATTACGGTCGAAAAATGCATAATCATACGTTGCCTAAGTCGGAAAATGCTCAGGTTTTCCGACGTCGCCTGGAATCGATCAGTAAGGCTCCCATTGATATGGTGAGGTCGGAAAATTTGCTATGTGTAACCGCAAAAGTCGGGAAATTCGTGAATTCTCCAGTGATATTCGGAATACGTTGAATAAGCCACCACGAGTAAGGGGCAGTCAGAAAACATGTAATTAAAAATCGTGAAGGTCGGGAAATTCCCAGTTTTCGACTTAAATAATTAATTATACTCCAACGGGTACTGTGGGGTCGGTAAAAGTTCGATTGGAAATCGTGAAGTTCCGGAAATTTACGGATTTCCCGGGGCGTTATTTACGGTCGTAAATGCATTATCATACGTTGCGTAAGTTGGAAAACGCGTGGATTTTCCGACGTCCTTTGGAAGCAATTAAGCTCCCATTACCACGGTGAGGTCGGAAAATTCGCAATGTGTAACCGCGAAAGTCGGGAAAATTGCGAATTCTCCAAGGATATTTGGAATACCTTGATTGCTCCCACGAGTACGAGGCGGTCAGAAAACGTGTGATTAGAAATTGTGAAGGTCGGGAAATTCACGGATTTTTCGGGAACATTTAGAATTATTTAATTGATGATGTTGGGCAAATTCTTCAAGTTCTTTGCGATAATTTTTCATAAAATAGAAAATTAACTAATCCACGATGCTAGAAGAATTATGTATCCTATCCTTTCCTACAAATTAGAAAGCAAATAAAAGTGGAAACTATGAATACACAGGAAACGTTAAATTTTTCTAAATTTTATTGGGATACTCTATACTAATAATTAAATGTAAATTAAATTTCGGTTCAGTTAAATCTCGGATCTTAGTTTTGATAATTATATGTAACTACAATTCCTGCTTTGGTGGTTTTTCGAAAATTTGGATCGTAACCAACAATTAACTACCGGACAGTTCCTTTAGTCTCAGTCCATTTTTACACCCGGGACGCTCCACAGATGCGTTCCTAATTTAATTTCGAACATCTGCTGGAACCGCTATCGCAATAAATCCTTTCTTCGAGAAACCGAAAAATAAACGGAACGAGATTTAATCCTGTCTACTTTACCGAAAAGTTATAAACTCCGGCGTTTTATTTCCCTCCTGTGCTTTATTGTCGCATTCCTGTAGGATTGTCGATTTATGTCTGGCAAAGCGTACGTTATTCGTTCTCTCTGTGTCTCACACTCGCGAAATTAGATTTAAACTGAACGAGCGCAGTGTTATTATTACAGGCGAGGCGACGTTAACTTCTGGAAAGCCAAAGACACGAAACGATTGTTAAATTTGTCATCGATCCAATTGCTGGAAGATGGGTTGAATCGCTTCATCTAGAACTTACTTGTAATGTCTGGTCCAGAAGGTGGTCCAGAACATGGAAATAACGTCATTTTCAAACAATATCTACTGTCACTCCCTAATTGATTATGGTGGGGCATTCGCAATTTTCGCTGTTATGTCATTTCCAGTTTTCTACTGTTATGCATCATTTATTAAATTGCATGCCCTCTACGTATGCCTATATCGTACAAATTATCTTTTAGGATGTACCTTTAGAACCAAAAAGATTTCCACGGGCTTTGTTGACTTTACTTTTGCAAGCATTTTATTTCACCCAAGTTCTTGTTGACTGTAATGTAATTCAGCGATGGAAAAGAGGGAAAAGATAGTATCTAGCGGATTCTAGCGCCGTATGCACTACATGTAAATACATTGTTTAGGCTGAACTAATGAAATAATTAGCGTAAATAATATACCATTGCAAAATAGTTTTATTGCACCGAATTTCCAAGTAATAATTACGGGCAACGAGACAATGCCATGCAATACTAGTGAATCCTTAATTTTAAATAATGTTAGAATTGGACAATTGATGTCCACCTTTTAGATATCTTTATATTTCCTTTAATAGATACGTAATATTACTTGGCCGCATCGTGGCGAATTCACCAAACTCCCTCATAGTTTTGCGCTGAAATTGGCGTGTAGTAAATGTTTGAAAAATAAAACAAAATATGGAATATAAATAGAAATCTCGTGGGAACAATATACACGAAAGGGAGCAATAAAATAACAACCAAAAAAGATCAAACAATCTGATGGAAACGATGGAGTAGGCAAAGGAACGAAAGGACTTTCAGCCATCTGAATTCAATTTTATTTTCGATCGACGCGTTATTATGTTTACCGTTAAAAGTATTGTTAGTACTGTATTTCAAATTTCAACGGCTTTTCGGTCGTCAATTATTTAAGTGATGCTTTTATACTTTGGTCCCTTGGAAAAATCCCAGTATATTTATCGTATTCTAATTGTATTATAATTCTATACTTGTACTCTACAAGAGTTTCTGAAGAAAATGCGTAACTAGCTCAGGTGTTAATCTATAATTAGTTATGTTCACGCTTGGCTATATAAAAACTATCATAACGTTATACTATATATGCTATATAAGATATATCCTGCTAAATATAAATTTTATTTAAGAATTTCCATTTCCATTTGACATTAAATATGAATCCAAATGTTGTCAATTTACTTGACAATAATTTCGAATCTACCCTGTACCGCCATTGACATCTTTCTCTTTCTGTTCCTGTGATAACGACCGACCCCCCTCTCGGGTCATAAAAATCAAATAATGTTTAGACGAAGCCACCACTTGTGATTGGTTCGAAAGAGGCGATTTTTCCAGCGTAGCGGTGGAAGATCGGACGTTACGACGGGTCCCGTCGGCTTCCCGAAGGCGCCCCCTCGTAACTTCCGACTCGCCTCTCACCTCTGGCGTCCGCCACGTGAGATCCCGCATCCGGGGAGCCGCGAAGCTGATTGGTCGCCCCCGCTGAATTATTCAGCGCCGGCGACCTTTTACTTTCGTCTTATTTTTTTCCTTTATCGTCTTTGCCCCCCGCGAAGTTTTCTCGACGGTCGGTTTTTCCCAGTTTTTTCACGAATTTTCCACGTCACGGTTCCATGTTGGTGTGTTTCAGGTAGAATGATTCGTCAGACAGGGTGACTCAGTGATCTTGAGGTACGTATCGTGGGCGATCGAAGGGAAATATATCGTACTCGCTTAAACGTAAAGACCGTATGTCAGGATCGGAAATGTTGTGGTCGTGGGACGATGTGCAACGTCGCAAAGGTCTAAATTACGCTACTGTACGACGCCTTGTCGCCTGCCGTGCGACGTCGCACTAGTTCCATTTTTCCAGTTAGCTCTCCAACCATCTCATGTTTGCTTCCAGGTGGAAATAAATCAGCCGCCCGAAGGACAAAACAGTGAAGTGAAAAGTCGAAAGGACCGATCGCAGCGAGAGAAGTCGACGCGTATACGATGCCCCGAGTCGCCAGGCGACGACGTCGTAACGCGACATAGTGAACGCGTGGGTAAAAGTTACAATGACGGATTCATATTTGGCGGGAAAGTAAACGGGGCGGTGTGTATGTGCGTGTAGGGTGCGCGCGGACATGGCGAAACGTCCGAGAAACGCGACCAAACGACGATAATGAAGATGGGCGATAACGTGCATCGCAGTACGAGCGGCGGCAGCGAGTCCAACATGATGACGTCGGCGATTGCCCAACAGCAACAGCACTACGACGCGAACGTCGACTACGTCATCAACGAGTACATGGACCGGCTCGGCACGAGGCTGAACATCCTAGAGACCGAACTGAAGTACGCGTGGAGGGCGCTCGACCTGCTCTCCCAGGAGTACATCAAGATGTGGGAGCGGCTGGAGAAGCTGGAGGGTCTGCTCTACGAGCAGCAGAGCGTCATCGCTCAGCTGCTCGAGTTCTACACGTCGGGCGGCGGGACTTTCTCCGCCTCTAACATGGGCCAGTCGGCCATTTCGATGCTCGAGGGCAGACTCGGCGAGCTCGAAGTGATTCGCGAGATCTTGGGCAACGGGACCGTCGAGGACGGCCTCGAGGAGGGCCTCGACGTGACCATCTCCGACGAGCAACCCGGACCGGACCTCGAGGAGGCGATCGACGAGATGCACCCCGACGAGGCGTTTTACAAGAGCCTCAACCAGGCGTACAGGGAGGATTTGGACCCGTCCATCGGTAACCAGTTGGGCATGATATGGGAGGAACGGGAAGAGATCGACGATAGCGTCGATAAACCCAGCGATATCGAGGATCTCGTGAGGAAGGAGGAGTCCGAGGAGATCTACAGCGCGATGGATTACAAAGATTACCGCGGGGACTCGCCGTGTATCAGCGAGGAAGATATAGCTCAACTCTCCAGGATCGATTCGATAGACCAGGTGGCTATCGAGAAACTCACCGAGCTGGACAGGTTAAGCAGCAAGTTACACCAGGACTCCGTCAATATTAAACAGCTACAACGTAAACTACTAGAATCGCCCGTACCCGGCGCGAAAGAACAAAAACCCGCGAGCACCGACATCGACGGGATGTTCACCGAGGAGAAGTGGTCCTTCACCGACGACGTCAAAGATCAGGACGAGCTTTTGTTGTTGGCCAAATCCGACCTATCCAATGCGGCCTACTCGACGAGACCGAACTCCAGGTTATCCGTCACCGACACCGACAACGAGGTGGCGGAAACGTTGGCCGGCGGGATCAGAACCCCGACTTCGCCGAGGCGAAAACCGAAGGACATCGTGACGTGCAACGCCCCGTTCACCACCGTCACCGGGAGGCTGGCGTACAGCGCGGCCGTGCAGCACATCGAGTCGGCCGAGGCGGCCGCTGCCGCCAGCCTCGCGATCCAAAACTCCAAGAATCCCTTCCTCAACTACGACACCGGCTCGATAATGTCGGTACCGTTCGAGACCGTATCGTGCTCGACCCCGAGCATCTTCAGCGTGAAATCGGAGAAGGCCGGCTCGCCGACCCTGTCGATCTGCAGCGTGCGTACCAGGCAGGACGGGTACATCGACAGGAGGGCGCCCGCCGCCGACGCGGGCCCCTCCTCGAGCCCGCCGCCCCCGGCTCCCGCCCAGACCGGCGAACCCTACGTTCCCTCGAACCAGACTGAAGAGAATACGAGTTCTTCGATGGTCTTCCTCGGCTCGGCGGCCCCGAGCCCGCTGTCCTCGAGGTCGCCCAAAACCTCCCCGCGCAGAAGCAAGTCCCACACCGCTAGCATCGTCGCCGCCAAGTCAGACTCGGGGTTGTCTTCGATGAGCGGCTGGTCGAGCCTCGAAAAGTCCCCGGGATCGCCGAAGAACGGAAAATTTGCCTTAAACTACTCAGATAGTAAAGCATTCGCGCACGTACCTGCCTCACCTGTCAAAGTACAACCGAGCACGAGCAACCTGAAGCCGTTCACCGAGACCCTCGTCGACTCGAAGGTATCGCCGAACCTGCAGATCTCCTCGAGCTTCCTCCCTGGCGGTCACCACACGTCCGCCTTCACGACGGTCAAGTCCCCGTCTGGCCTCGACCCGCAGGACGTGTACGGGACGTTCGTCCCCGCGCCCGCCCCCGTCGCCGACATCGACGTCAGCCCGAACAGGAAGTCCACCGAGCCGAACGAGCAGTACCGCGGCAAGTGCATGTACCGCGCCGATCAGCCGGCGATCTATTCCGTCGCCGGGAGCAACAGGGACTCCTCCTTCACGTCGGTGTACACGAGCAACAGCGCCGACTACATCCACCAGACGATCCACTACCCGGACCTGATCGAGCCTTACGAGAACAACGAATTTTACAACGCTCAGAATCGAAATTACTACAACTCGCTGATGAACGCGCCGCCCTACGGGGAGCACTCGCCGCAGCCGAGGAGGCGGTCGTTATCGCGGTCCCACTCGACGAGGACGACGGACGGCGTCTCGAACCACGAGGGGTACAAGACGGCGATGTACCGCACGATGTTCCCCTCTGGTAACATCACCGACGCCCTCTCGTACTACCCGACCTCTTCGCGGCACGAGAACTTCCAGCCGCACCCGGACCAGGCGACGTGGTACCAAGAGGGGCCGTACCAGGACAGCACGACCTCCAGCTCGGTCTCGGGCACCGTCGACGGTAGCTACACGCAGAGTCCCTACTTGGATCGGCGACAACAGGCGGTGCAACAGCAACCGATCTACGAGAACCAACAGCAGATCGAGCAGCAGAGCCGCCATTGGAACCAACGCCAAGAGATACCTTACCTGGAGCTAGACTTGAGAAATAGAAACTTACCGGATTACGTGGTGCAGCAACAGCAGGGTCAGAACATGTATTACGACGCGAGCGGGGTCATTATGACGCAATCCGGTTACATAACGATCTCTAACAACGAACCCCCACAGCAGGAGAAGCATAAGAAACTCAAGAGGGGAAACACGCTGAAGTCCGCGATGAGCTCCGTGAGCCACTGGTTACCGGACTTGCACCTCACGAAACGACACCGTTCTTACTCACTACCGGGAGGTATTAAGAAAGAGGAGACTAAACCCACCATCAGCATCAAGAAAAAGAAAAAGAACGGCATTGTATCCACCGTCTCCGGTATCATCCAGAAAGCGAAACGGAAAGGCAGTCACTCCCAACCGTACTCACAGTCACTATCCGACCCGGAGCAATCAGAGAACGAGTGGACGATAAACCGCACCAGATCCGTCGTCTCGGAGGACGACAGGAGCGAGGACAGCTCGAGCGTGTTCTCGGAGAGCCAATACGACAAAGACTCGATATTCCCTAAGATCCCCGACAACAAAACCAAAAAGCCGCCGAGTCTAGATCAAAAACCAACGACGAGAGTAGAGGAGGAGTTGCCCTTACAGCCGGTGTTCGAGAAGATCTCCGACTCGAGTGAGGTCGAGCAAGAACCGGAGAAGAAGGAGGAGACGGACCTCGAGGAAATCGACCTCGAGTCGATGTTCCCGACGATAGGCGACACGAAAAGGACGTCGATAGAGCGCCCTGACGAGACGGCCGCCGACGCCAAGATGCTCGTCATGGTCGGCGGGGCGTCGATGGAGTTCGCCGTGTCCAGAGCGCTGGGGAAGTACCGTCAGAGGCAGTCGAACTCGTCCTCGGACGATCAGATCGCGTCCGGCGACGACCAAGGGGTGACCATCGAGGAGGTCACCGAGGAGACGGAGAAACAAGAACCGGAAGAAGTCAGCAAAGCCGAGAGGCTTCCCGAGCAGAAATCCACCGACAGCCAGAGCAGCGTCGAGCAGAGGGTCTTCCACGCGGAGTCGGAGAGCAGCCCCTCCGTCGGCGTCAGGTCGCACATGAGCAGGTTCCTGCCGAGGCCGCAGCAGAGCCTCGACATCCCCGGGACCAGAGAGGACGACGACAGCAAAAGCACCCACTCTTGGAGGAGCACCTCGAGGGTCTCCTCGCGCAGGCAGAGCACCGAGGACAGCATAGACAGCGAGGACGAGTGGTACTGTTACGAACTACGAAAACTCGAAGAGATGGAACGCCAGACCCAGCTGGAACAAGACATGGGCTCCGCGCTGATCGAGCTCCCCGAGCCACCGGAGGACGAGCCTCAAGAACCCGGCGAGGAAGTCAAACAGAAGATGTCCTTCGTCCTTAGGGAACTGAGGATGAAGGCGAAACCGATCGAAAAGGTCCTGGACCAAAAAGAAAACAACCTCATCACGATCCAATCGGCGAAGCGCAGGCAAAGCAACCGAGGCTCCTTCCAGCTCGAGAACGCCGCCTCCCTATTCGCCAAGGTGAAAAACTACCACCACGACGACGAAGACGAGGAGTACGAGATGGAGTTGCCCAAGATCGAACCGCCCGAGGCGGAGGCGCTCGCGCCGCCCGAGGACGGCGACGAGGAGCGCTCCTCCGGCGAGACCTCCGGCCCGGACAGCCCGCGGCACAGCACCGACGAGTACGACGAGACTGAGCTCGCGCTCAACGACGAGATGGCGAAGTGCCACGTCGACGACACGCAGCCCGGCGAGCAGCCCGCGCAGGTAATCCCGACCATCAAGGTCGAGCAGACCGAGCAGCCGAAGGAGGGCGCCGCCGCCGCCGCCGCTGCGCAGATGGGCAGCAAGTGGAAGCTGCTGAAGACGCTCAAGGAGAAGAAGGCCGAGGAGAAGAGCGGCCAGGGGAAGGTCGCGGTCGAGCCGGCCGCCGACAAGGACAAAGTGAGTATGCTGGGAATGATGCAAAAGTTTTACGAGATCCACGTGAAGACTTGAATGTTGTATTGTTGTTTTTTTACCGGCGATAACGTTTGTTACGACCTCTGCTCGGGTTATTGTAGGAGGGGTGGGATCGGGCGTAGACAATAAGAGTGACTAATTCATATTCGAATTTTTGTCGCGTCGAAGCGGATTCTTAATAGAAATGAATGCGAGGCATATAAGATGCCTCGAATTTGGGGAATTGATATTTGACTGGAATCAACTGTGGATTTGGATATTCTCCTTCTTTACTGAAACATAGAAAAGTTAAACAACCAACAGATACCTTAAAAATATGCAGGGTGTTTGTTCCATATGTTCATTTTTCGATTTCCTGGATTACTTTGAATTTTTTAATTTTCATTCCTCGAGAAAGGGTGGCATTCGCCCCAGTACTAGAAGCGCATTTCGATACTAAGTCACTTTTACTATCTGTATTATTACTTCCTGTCAAAATTTCAAATCAATCGATGTAGTTTTAAAGATTTCAGAGCGAAAATCGTTCAGTGATTGGACTAACTGTGTAATAAATATTTGGTAATCATTTTACATTTGTTTTGCCAATTCCATTTCTTGTGGATTTGCCATTTCAACGTAGTCCGGTGCTAATAAGTCTAAACTAAATCTAAATTTTCTTTTAATTTGTTTGCGAATTTATTTACTGCGAACTTGTGAATGCTGACATTCAATAGGGAAGAAACAAAGTGAAGGGTCCAACCAAGGACTTCAACCGAGGGTTATTTGCTTCTAAACCCAGATGAACCCTTATGGTTAATTCACCATTCTTCCTATGGAAATGATCTAAACGTTGTTAGCTTCTGGTTTGTTCTTTGCTACGTATTGCGCCTCAAATTTGGATTTCTCTAGCCAAAATCTCGCTTAATCCCTTCTCGAAAGTTGGATCTTATGTCGATTCCCGACACGGGACCAATTCCGGAATTTGTCTCCCCTCGTTATCAATTCCATCCGTGGGGCGCCTTGCGAGGGCGCGTATTAGCATTTCGCAAACGACACAACTCGTGCGAAAATAGCCTTCACCCGGGTGTTCTCCATTGGAATCTTATTCATTAGCATTATGTTACTTCGCTTTTATTCTCTGCCCCCCGTGTCCCTTTTGCCTTTTGAATTTCGCCCTCCTTCCCTAGTCGTATAGTTGTTTTTTACGGTTTCGCCTGTGACGACCGAGCGTTTTCTAATGAATTCGAAGTAAAAAGCGTGTCCTAAACTCGTTTTCATTAACGGTTTTGTTTAGAATGGACCGTACGTTAAAATAATAATTTCTTCACTTTGTTAAATTTGTATTAATAATTTTATCTCTTCTCGCGTTTACTCAATAGGATTTCTAAGTTGGTTCTCAAGTTTGTTATTGCTAGGGGGATTCCGTGTTATGGTTCTATCAAATTTGACAAAATAGCACTAGCAATTTCAATAGCAGTTGTGTTTAAAATGGTGAATGTGGACTACGTCGATTTCGCGACTTCATAAAGTTGCATGTATTTCGAAAATCTTAAATGTAAAGCAACTTTTTTTGGGAAAATAATCGTAAAACTTTTTGGTGGTGTTTTAAAATTTGATATTCTATCCCTGTAAACAACTTGAACTTATATCTGGTTATCCGCCAAAGTTTCATGAAAATAGAAAGAATTATTTAAAAGGTGTAGATAAACATTTTAAATTTATGACTAGCAATTCATAACTCAGTAAAGGCCCTTCATAAGGGAAAATGTTATATAAAGTATTAACCCTATTTAAATTCCACTTGCTCTCAAGTTTTTAGTGGGTATTTAATATGCCCTCAATTTGTGAAGTGTTTCAATGTACGGCTAATTCTAAATGGCATCAGTAAAGGGCGGAATATATGCATACGAATATTTAATATAGCGAAACTGTTGGTACATTTTGCATAATTTTTAATTTTATTTGATATACTGCATATTTTGCAAATAAAATTTGTACCACAGAACCTCCTGGTTAGTGTTTGGGGCAGAGGAGGTAGATAGAGAGGGTGGAAACGCTAATTCACTACGCCATTTTGCTGTGCATATTTCTGCATACCTTATCTACCGTTTCATATTTGTGTTGCATATTTTCACATTTCCTGCCGCATATGGTAATTTCACTGCGAAAAGATTATTTTTAGTTTTACCCGCCTTTATCCATCCACTTCGAGATAATTCGTCGAGAAAACGTCGACTCGCTAAGAAAGTGAAACGAAAACTTTAAATTCCGCCTGCGCCGCCCGGTTAAACACCGCCGTAATTTACACTTCGCCCTTTCATCTCGTCTTCATCTTCGCGGGGCCGTTTAAACGTAAAATTTTTTCGTGACGTGGCACACGAAACGCTCCTTATTGGTCCTGCGTGTGTGCGCAGCGTAAACTTATCGACTTGACTTCGTCTGTCCGTTAATCCTCCGTCCAGGACGACATTAATCCGATTCACTTTCCGACGCTGTGCCTGTTTGTTTCTCCCTTTTTGGATTCACTCGCAGTCACAATACCAAATCGCTGAAGGGGAATAAACACAGCGCCCCAATTTAATTCCGACGTTTTAGTTTGCCGAAGCAGTGCACTTCCATATTTCAGGCACGTCCTACCATCGCCGCGTGTTTAATCCGAGGACTGCATGAAAGAGCGCATGGAACAGACGCAGTAAAGTTTTGACGGCAAATGCTACAATAGTTGCTTGGCAAGCGGTAATGGATGCCGTTATTCTGGATTTATTAAAGCAAAGCGTAAAGCGTAAACTCATTAAATGAGTAATTTGGTTTCTATGCGTCATGGAATGGATCAATTGGTTAATTAATAACACACATTTATTTCCCATGTCTTCGGAAAATTTAGTCTTTACTGAGTGGTTGAGAAGGCATGTGCAATTAGGGGACGCCTCAAAGCACTGCCTAATTCTTCCTGTTACCCTTTAGAAACGCATAATGGCATAATGGCGATATGGTAAAAGCGCATTTTTCCCTCGTTTTCCCCATGTGCTTGCAATTTCCATTCGAACGGTGTTATGCTCAAATAGTCGTAATGAGAAGTAGGTGCAAAATCCTATGGATATGCAAGACTTACATTTTCCGAGCTGGCTTCTATTAACTGATTACTTTTAATGAACCAAAGACTTAAGTTTTGATTCCAGTCATGTTTAAATGTAACGATTCTAAAATTTCTGCAACTCATCAACGACTCTTTTAGTAGTAAGTCGCCATCTCAATGGAACGTGATGAATGTTATCACCTCGCCTCGTTCGATGATAAATATGAATTAGTTGCTCGACACGTACAAATTATTAGCGGTATTAAAATGTTAACCGTAGTGATAGGCATCTAGGCGATAATAATTAGTTTGGGACATTCACGTACAAAAACAGATTATATTGGAGTAAGAGGAGAGCATGGCGATTCTAAATTACTTGTATGTAGGTGGAGTTGTTGTGTTAATTTATATAGCGGTTTTTAGTGTGTGATCTGTATTAAATGGTAGTTGAACGTGTTTGTAACGACTTATATTATGATACGATGTTATTATCTTTTCAGACTATAATATGAAAGCGTTAAAATTCAGCTGCGTATTGTAATCTGTACATGAGATTTGACGATATACAAATGCTTTTATACACAATGTTATGGAAATATTCCTAAGGAGTTATAACGTTACGGAACTTTATTCATCCATGTATCAAAACGCCCTATACCGTACGTATATTTTATACGCGGCGTTGATGTTTTTAACGCAGTATAAATGCATACTTCCATGAATGTTCTCAATGTCGAGCTTCCGAAATTCGAGTCAATTCTCCAAGTTAACCCTTTCAGCTTTAAATATACAGGCCGTATTTTAGAAACCTAAAAGTTACCGAGCTTTTAAACGTTATACCTACAATTTTACACTGTGGACCTATACCGTAACTTCCGGGATCGCATCCTCGTCGGGCCCAATGAATTTTACTGACCTGTTGCTGTTATAACCGAGAAACTTGTTATAGTCGGAACTTTTACGCTGTGCACTCTGCGAGGAAGTCGACGAGGAAGTTACGTAAATTGTGCTTTTCAGAGACAAAAAAAAAATCATTCATGATCATCCGGTGGTGCGTACCATCACGAAGTTCGTTGCGTAATGGAATTATAATTCTTTGTTGTATTTTTAACGTTGACGTAGGATCCGTTGTTATCGACTTGGGAATGTGAGAAATAGGAACGTAATGGAGGTAAAAGGGGTATTTGATGTACGCATATGTTTGGTTGTGCTATAATTTGTAGCTGGTTTCAAGTTGTAGCTGAAGTCTTAACCTGCAGTAGCACCTGCATATCTGTAGCATCACTTGAGAAGGCACAATTTGTTGCTATTTTGTAGTTTTCATATGGGAAATGTGGCATTTTTCGAAAGCCCAATCTTTTGGAAATGCCACGTGAAGATCCCAAAAATTTTAGTAATTTCCTCCAATCATAATTAATCATAATAAGGAGCCACAACTTGTTGCTATTTTGTAGTTTTCACATGGGAAATTTGGCATTTTTCGAAAGCCCAATCTTTTGGAAATGCCACGTGAAGATCCCAAAAATGTTGGTAACTTCCTCCAATCATAATTGAGTTTATCACTCTAATTGTTTCAGAAAAGCAATGGCCATTGCGATTTGTTACATCTAAAATTAATGAAAATGTTTTTAATAAAGTAAATGTCATTGAATGATTGGGAGTCTCCACTAGTGCAAGTCGATTTTGAGAGTCCTGGCTAGTGAGACTCTTGGCTGAAAAACACAAACGATGCTCAGGAGATTCCCTAATGCACTTGTGCGCATGGGCGAAGGAGACGCACATTACCACGGATCGTCACCGACTAGCTACTAACTTTGTTCCGTACTGCCTCTTTTCCAAAAGATTTCGTTTGCAACGAAACACAATTGAAACAGTTGAAATAACAGATTCTTTAAGTATGTAGTTGCTTTCCATGTCGTGTCCATGTGGGAACTATAAATTTGCTACAAATTCTAAAAATACACAGCATGGGCATTACAGGTTAAGGCTTAAGATGCAGTAATTATTGTTATTTGGAAACAAACAAATACAAAATCAATTTTTATGTTACAAATTATGGCATTATTTCGATTATAGGGGATGAGAAATGGCTACTACCTCTAGTAAACGTCTTTAATTTCAGTGGTATCACATAGAGCATTACGCACTAAATTTGGTCTAGTAATTTCAAAAGGAGCTATAAACGATTAAAGCGCCTTCGATTATTGCAGTGTAAAATGCCGAGCAACGCAACAGTTTTTGGTTAAAATTTTACTAGAAGTGTTAACAATATTACAAATTGTCTAAATTGCACACAAATCTAGGTTCTATTAATTTCTCTGCGAACCCCGCATTCTCGCACAAAATCGAGTTGATCTCTAAAAAACCACCCTTAGCTGCTGTAAACGTCAGGCTATTCCGGCCGACAGAAACACGAAGCGTGCGTGGCTTTTTCCGTTAAGGACTAATTGCTTCCAAGGGGTTCGTAATAGAAATTTTCACATACAATTCCATTGTGTTGATAAATTACCAATTTCGCCGGCTTCCACGATAAATTACTAGCGATTTTCCTCCCCGGCAACTCGACAGGCTTAACGGCTTAGAATTTTTAAGAGCCCCCTCTCGCTTTAGCATTTCCAGCTCGTCACCTGAACACATTATGTTGGGAAATAATTTTGGTCGATAGAGGCGTGGTGTTGGAAGCAAATCGTTTGAAGTGCAATTGTTCGAAAAAATTTCAATGGCAGTGTGATTGCTAAAATATGGATCGTCGACAACTTTGAAGTAAAAAATCCTTCAGGATATCTGACTGTCTTTCAAATTGCGATACCTGTGGAAGGACGAAAAATCTACGCAGTACGCATGCGTCGAAAGGAAATTTCACAGCAGAAAAAAAATATTTGTTATAATCTCTCCCAGAGCATCATCAAATAACTTAAGAACAGATTTTTATTGGCTTAGATTCCTTTTTAGGGAATGAAAATCGCACCTAAATTTCACCCTTAAAGCAGTTTTTTTAATATATCAGGTTCTAATTGAGATATCTTGTTACTTGATGTGAATTTAAGCTATAATATTTTCACCCCAAGGATATCATCCCTGGGCACGTATCCTAAAGCAAATTCAACGAAATCCAATAAGGGCTGACATCCTTGGGGTGTGGAAATATCAAGGTTTACCTTAATTTCAAATGACAAGTCTTGTCCGATTTATTTTGTAAAGTTATCTCAACTAGAACATCAGATAATCATTAAACAAAAGTTCAGGGTGTGTTACCCTCCGTCATTATTATGTTTTTATCCTTAAAACATATTTTCGTTTCATTTGCTTACGGGATCCATGAAAGTATTTTTTAACGTTCGCTATCGTTTGTCACTAAAATTTTTCCAGAAGGAGTAGGCGCGATTTTCCAGAATCTGGAAAATCATAGGGGTTTAACTGTTTTTTCCTAAGCGCCAAAAATGTAAATTTTTGAATTTCAATACGAAACTGACAGAATATATCGAACATATCCATTCTATGTCAAATTTGTGTTAAAAAGTTTTAATGCTTATCGTTTACCACTCACATTTTCCATATCGAAATAGGTTGGAATTTCCCTCAAAGTCGTAGAGATGGGACCAATGTAATTTCGAGCAATTGTACTTTCAAATAACAATTTTGCTGCCAAAGAATCGTCTTTAATATCTTTTTCTCTGTGAGGCGTTTGATACAATACTCGTATATAATACAATTGAGCAGATGGATCCATTGAAGTTTAAGTACGATTAGTCCACGGGGGCTACGATGCATTTCCATTTAATTAACGTCGTTTAAGCCGTCGGTATTCTATAGTACCACGAGATTTTATTAAGGCCGCACCCCTGCCTATAAAAAAAATATTCCCAAGTCGATTACATATGAACCGCTCGTTATTCACATCGTATCACCTTCACTTACTCACCCAACAACGAATTGTCCCTGTCATGTCACCCAATCATATCTCACATTTCATATCAGGAGCATAAAAATATATTTTTTACGTTTTGTATTGTACATAAGCATAATTGTTAATATTTAATGGCGCGTCCCGATATCGGGACGCTAATTGCACCATTAATCGATATCCTCGATGGGGAACCAATCGCGAGTCTGAAAGGGGAAGAATATCGTCAAGACATTTTGACTACTGCATACCTCGCTTTTTGTTGCAATTACAAACATTTTTGTATGTGAAAGTTACGTGGATTCATCAGAGTCAAAAATTTTTTTGAATTTTCATGTAGAGGGTGCGCTTATTTAACGTTAATTTAATTTTTTTATTGATACATCGTATATATTTCTAAATTTTAAATGAGACATTAGGTTATCTTAAGTAATTAGTAATTTATTTTATAAAAATTAAATAGTAATTAGTGCATTTGTTATTGCTAATTAACACGATAGTTGGTTAAGTGTAATAAGTTAGTTGTAGTTAGTAGTATCTAAGGTAATCTAATTTCAAATAGAGAAAAGGAAGATTTATTTAAAACTGGAGAAACAAATATGATGTGCCACTGAAAAAAAAATCAAATTGTCATTTACTAAAGGCCCTTTCTATATGTAATTTTGAGAATTTTTTGGACTCAGCTGAAACCACACAACTTTAATAAAAAAATATTTTTTATTTGTAATAACAAGAGAGATACTCAATAACTAATATATAAGGAAAAACCTTGCGAATAAAAATTCCTGCGCGCCGATACGATCGCTTCGTGAATTTTCTGAAGGGTCGATAGCGGCGTTAATTGCCGGCTGGCATTATGTATGTGGGGCATTTCACGATATAATCCAACCCTTTTGTGCTTATAATCCCACCCATTACGACGTGCGTAACCTAATACTCAGGAAATAACTTTCATGTCCAAAACTAGGCCAAGCTACAATCAGTTTTTATTTTTCATGAGTGCGTGCGATATCTGGAAATGTAGACGGTAACGATATTTCCTACTGGGAAACTGAACGTTCATGCTTCCTAAGGAAGGAAGTATCGAGTTAGGAGGTATGGTTTACTGTTGTACTTAAATCTTAATGGAACGAGGGAATGTGGATTTTGGAAGAAATTCGTTATTTTCTAATCGAACTCGATTGGTTTCCAATTGCCTTCATACAACACGCGAACAGAAGTTACGTCTTTTACTTATTCATAAAGAGGATTGCAATATTTATAGAATACGTCTGTGTATGCTGAACTAAATCTACCTTTTGACTTTCACAGAAAAATAAAATTACCTTGTCTTACCTCTCTCATGATATCATGACCGTAATATAATTTTCACGAGAAAAATAGAGTGATTTTTCTAAAAATTTTTCGTGAGGAGATATTTGATCAGTATATCTGAAAATTTATATGTACGTAAGGGGACTTTATTGTGGTATTTTTAGGCCTAGAGGGCCTGGGAAACATTCTGAAAAATTCCATAGATAATTCCAAACGTTTCAGACTGCTCAAACATTTTGTGAATTTCATGAGATATAGCGCAAGTAGGTTCTGTGAAATGTTTTTTTTTTCACTGAGGCATCCCCCAAAATTTTGAAGATTTCCTAACATATTTGGAAGAATTTTAAGGTGTCCTAAAAATCCTAGAGGATTTGGGAGATATCTTGGGGGTTCCAGATTGTCTAGGAGACTCCTGGAATGCTCGTTGAAATTTTTCTGATCTTTATGGAATTAGAACCTCATTCAAGAATATTCTGTAGGTTTTGCAGGAACTCGAAATATCCTCCCAGATTTGGTAGATTTCATATTTTGTTTTATAGAATTGCAGTGGTTGCAAAAGATTCGACAAGATTTAGGATACGCTCTAAACGCTTTAAGACGGTTAAGGCACTTCAAGAGAAACCCAAATGTTCCATAGATTTAATGATGTTCCTGCCAGCTTCATGTGTTTAAAATATCCCTTAAGAAAGTTCTATAGGTTTTTTAGAAACTTCAAGTATCCCCCTAAATTCCAGAGATTTCCTAACGTCTTTCAAGGAGCTCCGAGGGTTGTAAAGGTCTCGAGAGGATTTTTGAGCGCAATTACATTACAAAAATACTTTCAGAATATTTATGAAGCTCCTAGGAACCTATAAAGGCGCCATGAAATTTCTGTGGACTGTTTAAGTGTAATTTCTCAAGAATATTTTGTAAACCCTGAATAAAAACCCTGAAACCCCGGGATATCTCCCCAAATTTCGATATTTTAGGTGAACTTAAGGGGGAATTTTCTGAATCAGTTCACAAAAATCCGTAAGACACAGACATATACAGGGGATTAAAGGCAACCGCGCGAATGACGATGGAACGGCCTAAAACATAAGCGATTTGATCCTACCCTTCTTATACCTACGATGGCGGATTTACATAATCATTCGCCAATATTTCGAAAATGTCGTCGCTTCTGATTTACCATATTTTTACTTCAGGAAAGTGTTTCAAAGCCAAAACTGCATTAAATTCTGCATTATTTATAATTTCATTCATTAGGAACCCATCAAAAATTTGTTAAATTCCTATTCTGAAAATAGTAAAAATGTAGTTCTAAAGGGCATTATTCATAACTTCCCATTCGTTCTAAATTACTTCATTAGCCACTCCTCGGCTACACCTTTATACACAATCCAATCCCGATCTGTGTCCTATCTAAAGCAGATCTGTCACTTTCATATCGTTATAACGTTTCCCGCAGGAGCTGCGTCCCACTTTAATCCCCCTTATGCAACACTCCGCCGCCTAATCCCCCTTCCACAGGTCCATCAATGCGCCGGAAATATTTCTTCATCTCGATATCGAGGTGGATGAAATCTGGACCGGGCCGAAGGGCACCTTTTAAAGCCGCAAATTATCGAGATCGAGCGGTGATTCGCCGTCTCCGACCTCGAAATATTCATTAATTCGAAAAGCGAGGCGAGGTGCGTGGATTTCTATGCAAATAAACCATTGAAAAGTGGGTGAGAGGATCTGCCCAGGCAGACGTGGAGAGCACTCGTGAACGGGCCCTTTGTTTTGTTCCAAAATGTTATTCATTGTTATGGCGTAAGTACTCGAAGTCTGTTTGACAAGCGCTCCCGTCTTTCTCCTCCTGGAAACAGCGGGATTAACATACGTACACTTCAGGTGGATCCGAGGCTGCGTTAATTATTAGGCGGGGGGTATTTAGGGACAAATGTTGAAGATTTTGTAGACTTTCGGAGGGAAAAGGGTGGATTACGACATGACAGTAACATAAAATACAATGTACATTAACAGACTTACTAACGAGCGCTCTCAGTTAGTCTTCCCTTGATTAGACTTTTCGAAACTTTTTGACATACGTTAGTCTGTTTATTAAAATTTCTTTTATACTTTGCATATCCATGCATATGCCATTAGTACCTGGATTAATTTTCTTATTATACATGTGAAACTTCTTATTTTATTTTTTTGGCAGATTTTTTAATGAGTTTAAAAAATTTTAAATGTTCGAGCAATTTTCGAGAATTCCATGGATATTTCCAAACATTTTTTTCATCAAATTTGGGAACTGGAGTCGTTGAATTTTTGTTGAATTCATGAATTTAAAATTACTCTCAAGAATGTTATAAACTTTCCAGAAATTTGACATACACTTCCAAATTTGACAGATTTCCCAATGACAGAATTTCAAGCGTTGCAAAAGCTACTAGACGATTCCCAAATTTGGCACATTTTCTGCTGAGTTTCAAAGAATTTTAAAGGCTCTACAATTTCTGGAAAGTTTCAAAGGCACAAGCATAGGCATGGATACTTTCAAACATTTTGAAAGTCTTCTAACACTTTTCAGAGACTTGAAATGTTATCCCAAATCTTGGAGAAAATCTAATGGGTTATGGAGAATGCCAAGTGCTCCAGAAATTTTATATAGGGTTTTAGGAACATCCTGGGGAATTAAAAAGATAGTTACACGTGTTTCAACATAGGGGTAGATTTCCAGAGGGCTTCAAATTTTCTATGCATTTTAGGAGGTGTTATAAGTTTGGCAGAAGTTTTAAAAATTTGCCCAAATTTTGGAGGTGTCCTAAGGTCCTACAAATTTTTTTCAAAAGCCCTAATAGTATTTAGTAGTAATTCCAAACGTTCCATAATACTCCTAAAATGCTCTAAATGTTCAATCTGTTAGTAAAATGGATGCAGTTTCTATAAACTTTAAAGGATTAGAACAGTCCTTAATAATATTTTCAAGGCTTTTTAGAAACTTAAAATATCGTCTCAAGTATAGGAGATTTCGCGAGTGAAAAACTTAAGGGCCATTTTTGGACAGTTTGAACCAACTTTTTCTGTATTCACTCATTGTGAAATACACTGAAACTTCAACATTATAGTGTACAAAACAAAATTCGCCCTTCTGGAGAAAATGGAAATTTCATTGTTTCATATACTGAAAATTTGTATTTTAAAAGTGTATATGAGCGCTTCGAGTTCCATAATAGATTCGAACTGGAATTGTAATTGTAATGGTTTCCCGGTTAAAGTGAATACGACGTTTCAATTATTTAAAACTGTCGATATAACATTTTGGAAATGTACATAACAGTGGGTAATTTAAATTGTGTTTTGAATATACCTTTAGAAATTTCAGCACGGTGTATTTGATAATGCAATAACGAAACATTTCTTTCTACTAAATACAAACGTGTTAGCATTTTGTAAACATTATTTCCAAAAACGTGTCGTATCAACTTTACACTCGCTTTTATTCCGACCCATCGCCGTATGTTTCATTTAAATTTCATTTGTACATTCGTCGATAACGGATAAAACATCGGAAGTCTGCAAACTTCCTGTGTTCTCCCAGATTCCATTCCTTTTCCCCTCGTTTCATCTAAATGCAGGCGTAAAGCTGGACGTATCCCGCGGGTTGCCTTTTCTATCCCCAATAGGAAATACCAATGGTAAATCTAAACTTGGATGCCGGTTAATTAATACGCGTAAAGGAGAAAATTGTACGAGTCGAATGAGAATGGCGGCAATAAGTAGTGTACACGCATTTGAAGGGTAAATGTGGAGAAATTCGTTGAAATGGAGGATCTCGTTGCAGATAAAATCCAAAAAACGCTTGTATTACACGAGGTTGTATTTTTGTTACTTAAAAAAACCCTATTGCGTCGCATCCCTCATTCCATTCTTCGCTTCTCCATTAGTTGGTACAATTTCCACCCTCCTTTCTACTGAGTTATTATTATTAGCCTATAGTAAAGCCAATGACCGAGGAATACAAACCCTCGGTTCCGACAACAACGACCGATCAATTGCGATCGGGCAATCAAAAAATGCAGATACGCACCGAAATTGAAAATTCTCCTCCAAAATTTGATCATTAATTGGTTGATGTTACGGGGGCCAATGGCCGCCAATGGCTTATTTCCGAAAAATATGAGGGGAACGATAAGTGAGGGAAGTGTTGCTTTATTGCGGCTGCGAGATTTGAATGCCGAGGTGTGAATTTCGAGTCACGTCAGAAACAGGCGGGAAACTCGTATAAACGCCATCGAGGATATCGCTTAATTTCGTTTCATATCATCCACCGTTACAAATTGTTGTAATATCATATTACGTAGCACATGCACGAGGCGCCCCGAGGGTAAAGGATGAAATTGAATTTATCTCGTGGTTGTTTCAAGGAGGAATGGAAAGACATACGCAGTTTAGTTTGACACTGCGTCTTATCCGCAGTGTCAATTATTTTATCTTTCACGTTTAAAGTGAATTGCGGTTATATTTGGCTTGCAATGCAGTCGCATTTACTTTCAAGGAGTATTAAACTGCAGCAACACTTGCAACATTAAAGTACTATACGTATAACGTAATAATACCTTGTTTGGACAGGTGACGTTAATAAAGTGTCGAATAGTGGAAGTGTGAACAAATTTAGGGGGTGAATTTGGGTAAAATTGGTTTTTTCGAAATAACTTTTTAGCAACGAAACGTAATTTTAAGGTTGAATAAAAAATCAGACCTTAAAGAAACTCCTCGATTTTGTATAGTATAATTTCCCTTGAAAAAATTTTTTTCGCCCTTAGGAGATTATTGAAATATTGATTTTCTTTTAAAATTCATAAACAATTAAGGGTGCATTCTATGGGGATAGTTTAAATCTATGAATTGTCAAAATAATTGTTCTCTACATGTTTATCCTGGGGACAACCCACGATTTTTACGTTTTCCTGCCCCTACGAGGGGTTGAATATTCGAAAACGAGTTTCATGGAAACCATTCATTTTTAAGATGGTATCGTAAAAACTATTTTGTAGCTTCAGCTCTCACCTAGACCTTTGCTCATGGGTTCTAGGGCGTTTTGTTGTCATCTCGAGGTGAAAAAGGGGGAAGGGCATTAAAAAACTTCTCTCTAAATATCTCTTGAAAACATTTTTTCATTTCAACTAGATGGAAGATATCTAAATAATATGTTGTACATCTAAATAATCTAAATCAATAAATAATTATTGTGGAAATAAATTTTTTGTTTTTAAAGATTGGTACTCACAAATTGGTGGAATTATAGAAGACAACTCCATTAAGAAATTTTCATTAATTTTACGCTTCTACTACGTCAGTAAATTATTAAGAATTTATTTCAGTCACTCCAAGAATAAAACTGAAGGTTTCCATTAAATGCGCAGAAAATTCAGACTTTCCTAAATTAGCATCAATGGTACAACCATTAATCACAGAAAAGACGAAATTAAAATCGAGCATGTGACGTGATTCAATCCCGCTTGTTTACATTCACAACCGGAGAAAAAATTCTACTCTGATTACTCAATGCTACGCAGTACGTTTTATTTTTCTCTTCAGTACGTTCGTATCTTCCGTGTGCGCCGTGTCCTAAAAATAATTTTACATTCAAATCACGATAGTGACTAATGAAAACCCTTACTTTAAAACGGAAGCCCTGCGTAGGAAAAATACGGAATAATTATTACGTGAGTACCAATCCCCTGTCATATCATTAATCATATGAATTTTACGGTTCGATTTCAAACGCGACTTTACTTGTTGATATGTACGAATGAAATCATGGATAAGGACAGTTTTCAAGGACAGTTTCCAAATATTACAAGATCCTCAAAAGTCCTTAAAGAAATTTCAGAAATATTCCTCAACACACTTCAGGGCCTAAGATATTAGTAATCTGGTAGGTTCACAAGAATCCACTAATTTTTCAGTTTAAATTGCTTCAGTTTCATACAAATTTTACTTATAATGCACTAGTTCATCGGTTACTAAACTTTGATTGAGTAAAAGTAAATGTATGACACTTAAACATGACGTCCCATTAATTCGCCCTAAGGAAAAATGGCAATTTCTCGATCTTGTTAAAACAACCTTTAATTCCCAATGTTTTTCCTGTAATTGGAAGGTGGTGTAAAGCTTTAAGGGTCTTGTTTCGACATTTTTCCTTGAAATAACCAGACTGCTTTTCATGAGTTGATTTTTCGGGCGCCTCAATTTATAATTTTCTTATCGGCACCACGTAATGCATACCATAGCGTAGATCGTAGTGTAACTTACCTAAATAAGTTAGTTCCTAACCTAGTAATATGAGAAAGCACAATAAAATTTGTATTTTGATAAAATCAATGTACCTCCTAAAGTTCGTCATGTAGACTGAAGTGTAGACTGCTTTATATAAAGACAATCCTGCGAAAACAAACCATTTTTGACCCCGTTCTGATGTAATAACAGCCAGTGAATACATTTCCATTAAAATTACTCCCCCTTCGAAACGCTTCCTTTTTGAATTTTAAACGTCGAGTCCCGGCATAGACGCCCCCTCGCGAGGCGTCTAATTGACATCAACACTTAATTTATTCATGAATCTGCCGTTCCTTAAAAATTAATAAGCTTTTTCCCGGGGACTCGTCATTTTTCATTTTCCTTTCGGGATTGTTTGTCTGCCCTAACGCGAAACCGTTCGGGCGATGAGAGCCGGGTTCAAAGGGTTGACATCTACAAAGCCGTAGTGACTTGTACGCGAGGAAAAATGAGGCGAGCTTTAAATTTACTCATTTTTCTGATTAGTGGGGCCTCTGGGGGACTAAATGCGATAGCTATTCAATTTGAGCTCGTGTAATGTAAATAGTGCTTTAGAATTCAGGATGTGTTCATTGGGAAGCTCGTTTTAAGCGGGTGGTTTATTCCCTGGCACTTGAGTTTAACTAGAAAAATAGGTGAATGTGATGTAGTCGAGGTGAAGTTTGTTAAACTATTTTGTGTGTCGGACAATAGACAGAAAATCCAGGAATACTTCGGTTAATAGTAAGGTTTCTGTGAAATGGCGAAGGCGCCACGAAATCTACTTTTATATTTAGGACAAATTCATAAGGACTCGACTTCTGTTTAAATTATATTCCGTTGGTTTTTTCATTAGAAATCCCAATAATGGAATTACACCATCCTGCTTGAATTTTTGCTTGAAGCGTCACAAAAACCTTTGGGAATTTTTGGACCGTTTCCCTTGAGATTATCCACAAGAATTTTTCTTCCCCCAGGAGTTTTATTGCTTTTCATGGTTTTTAATGCGTGATAAGCTTCCTTTTCTATTTTTCGTGGAATATCCTCGATACAATGTTCATTATTTTCTGTTGGGTTTGTGTTCTTAAGGCCTCTTCGATTTTTGGCCTCCTTTTCCCGTTACAATAATATCTGATTCTTTTGTTGCTTTTACAGCTAACTGTTAGCACTCCATAAGTTTTACCTTGCTAAAAATTTACCTAAAAGTGCCACGTTTTTTTATAAATTTTCAACTATTTCTCCTCAAATTTCGACGTTAAATGTTCAGACCTCACGCGTCGTTGGCTAAGGGGATACTCCCCCTTCTCCCCATTAGGCTCCCGCGGTTCTTCTTGCAACGGTTTATTTTTAGAAGGAACATCAAAAACGCCCTTTATGAAAATCGAACGATCGATTCCCGTTTCTTTGTTCATTTTGTCCCTTGATGACCCACATTCCGCCCTCGCGTAAGAATTTTCGATTACGATATTAGTTCACTGGTAAATTAACTAATCAATTTCGAAACTTGTTGAATCGCCCACTAACGATACGGGATCTTTTACCGGGACCTTTCGTGGACTTGGGTGAATAAATAATCACCGTTTCACCTCATGGCCTAGTCACACACATACGCACAACCGAGGGGAGTCGAAGTCTATTATCGACGTCTTCCTACGACACACTTTAGTTGATTACATTAAATATTCAATTAACGTCGATGCTCCCTTGATTACTATTTAATGTTTAATTATTTTCCGGCGTCTCCAAGGACGTTTTTCCAAGCTCCATTAACTCTAGCGAAACGTTTCTTGTTTTCCGTCTAAAACATGAAATCCGATAAAAACGCGAAACGTCTACGAATCTCTTTCGACGTCGGGAAACGCTAATACGTTTCAGCACTTTGACGCAAGAGGCTTTCTGGTCGATGTGGCGGGTGTAGGATGTATTAATATATTCTAGTGTCTAGCAAGATTGAAGACGATGGGAAGAGGGAGTAGGTTTTAGTTCGCTCCTTGAGAATTAGTGAGGGAATTATTGCTGAGTTCGCCGATAAAGTAAGCACGGGGTTTCACAGTTTAACTTGAACTAAGATTTTCTTTGACGTTTCGAAACTTTTTATTGAATTAAACGTTACAAAATATTCAAATGTGATACAGCAGTATTTCATAGTGATATTACTTGTACGCACCATACAAACAAATGGTGTTATGATGCCTTGATGTTATAACAAACATTTTTTTTCTATGGACAATCGAATTTTTCCAATTTCATTTACCATCGAAATGGGATTTTCCTGGGAAAGAATTTTTTTAATTTAAAATTGGAGTAGGTGCACAATTCAAATTGCCCCTTATTAGATATAAATCAGGGGAAATATTATCTTACGTGATACTAAATATAGAAAGCTAGTTATCGTTCAATGGGTCTCAAATATTAATTGACATCAACAACAATATTAAACAAAGACTGTGATGGATCTTTTGGTGAGCCCAACTCTCTGTGTAATTTTTTTAATTTGATGGAAGTACCAAAAAAATTGAATTCTTTTTGCAGGACTTGACTATTTTCACGTAAATCTTTTTATACCTTTTTGGCACTAGTTTCATATATGAACCTATTAGAATATTTAGATTTTTTTTCGATTTATAAATATGGCGTATTGTGGTGAATTAAACAGAAAGCCGAATTTTCCAAACATTTTTACCATTTTTGCCTTCTTTTGTATCACATGTAATCGAAATTCATATCTGGATATCTTATTGATATCTGAGATCACATGAGACGTTTCATATTCCTAAGATATTTAATGTTTTAATTATTCCTCATACTTATCTCTCAAACATAAGTTTTAGTTTTTAAAAGCAAAGTTTTTTAGAAATTGAAAAACAGCGTAATAATATTTAAACGGAAAAGTTACAATTAAGCAAAGTTACATCTGAGTTCAATAACTTTTCTGGACTGTATTACATTTTGAAAATTTTATTTTCGTATTTTTTTGCTTTCCATTCAGGTTTCCATCCCCTGGAAAGCTCACGCTTTTTCAAAATAACTATTTTTTACATAAGATCGCATGAGGAACAAAATCCAACCAGAAAATTTTTGGTGCAATGCTTAGTTCCTCAGCTATCACAGTTTTTCGAAAAAATGTCCTGATTTTGTCACACTAGTTGTTTAATAAAAGTTTTGCCCAATTTTTGTACCAGAACTAAAAGTGGTACTCTAAATAAACATCATTACTGAGGCCTGTTAATAAAACTGGCTTACCACACGTCAATTTTTGAAAACAATTCAAGTTATATAAAAGCAAACCCTCTACCTCTACCTTGGCGGTAGATGCCACCCCTAGTAACGTTGAAGTATCTCGAGGGGTCTTTAAAATGAGCTGCCCTGTGAGATACTTAACATTCGATTCAAATTAAAAAAGGGCTTTAAAAATGTGCACATTAATCCTAATTAAACTCAAAAACTGATGTTTTTTCCACAGAAAACTTTAAAAACTTCTATTTATCTTGGTGAAAAATTAATTAGGATATTCCCGTTAAAGCTAGAAACGCCAGAACCACATTTCCCTTCCGTAAAATTTGTGCCAGCAACCCATCTTTTATATCAACATTTACTCATTGAATCTCGCCCTTTCCCTTCAAAATTAAACGTCACTTCACAATCGCTTCCACGCATCGCGTTGATATTTTCCAGACATTCCATATTTACCCTCGGCTCTCATTTTACATTCCCGATTTGAATAGTTTCCCTCTCTTCCTCCCGACGCCTGTAACAAAGTTCCCCTCGCCCGAAACTAGTTTAAACTGATTGATGTTCGTAACTAAATTATTTTGAATGTCAATATTGGAAAGTTATATTTGAAAGTGTGTGTGCGTCCGGGTAACTTCGTGTTTACTTTGTCTTTTACCATGCATCGATATTAACGGTCTGATGTAGTGGGTAATACGGTTGATAAGTAAATTCCCGTGCTGGCTAATTGAGTTTTATTATGCTAAGGCCTTGAGGGAAGGTGATTTTGCGTAATGTAACGGGGATCGAGTGAGAAATGTATTCGCTGCGAGCTGTGGAGTCCATATTCAAAGATTTTTAAGTGTACACTATTGTAAAGCTTTGTACCGTTAACAAATAACCTGCCAATATATATGTGTAAATGACACTTGATATATGAATATATTTGTACGGCTTTTAGCTATTAGACTGTACCAACACACATAAGTACACTTGACTACGAACAAAACGGCTCTCTAAGTTTAGCCCAGTCAATTACCAAGAGCCTCATAGTTACTTTCAGTTGTTGCGTTACTGTCGCTTCTTGAAGTTTCGTTCTACGTGCATTTGTGCTTATGCGGCATGATGTACGTATACTTTCGTACGCAGAGCGGTAATAATTTTTGATACTTTACATTGTTATATCCAGACAGTTCCCGTAACGTTTCGTGTGCCCGGCTGGCCGTTCGACTAGGGAAACATTTTCCAAACATTCAGACGATTTACGGTCGTTTCTAATTTCCACGAACTATCCGAACTTACTTGCAAATGGTGTCACGTCAAGCTTATAAAGTATTTGCGCGATGTAACCTTTCGGTTAGGTACGTGATACCAAGTTTTAAGTATGGCGGGCATTAAAGCCGGTCGGGATAAAATAATTTTTGGTATGGACAATATGGCATTGCGATTTTATTGCAACGGTAAAAGCAACGATTTTCCCTCGTGTTGCGGCCACGCTTCCGCACGGATCGTTACACCACATTTTGTAACAGATTGTAAATAATAATACCCATTCGCTTATGAAAAATTGTGTGTTACTGTGTAAATTGATTTTAATTGACGATTGTGGATTTGTAAAATTGTAGTTTGTTATTGTTTCCAATAAAGATATATTTATTTATTGTTGCACCCCTATTGGGGTGTCATTGTTATTTATTATTTACTAATGTTTTTTTTTTGTTTTTAGAAAGAGTCCGGTCTCGGAGGCGACTCTGCCGGAAGGGCCAATGGGTAAGTGTTTCTATCCATTTATGTATTAACCAGGATCTTTTACAATACCTGTACCTAAAAATCAGAGGAATTACTAGTTATACAAATTAATTACAATTGCTATAGAAGAATCCGTACCATTTGGCTATTTCAAAGACTATTTCATTAAGTAACCAGATTGCTCGGGGCCAAATTTTATAGGATTTACTCCCTTAAAGTTTCGGGTCGTTCATACTCTGGAGTATCAGGGAAGTCCGTGAAAATAAAACCCAAACTAAAAACATAATGTGAAAGTACAAGCCTCACTTCACTCAATTTGGGATTTAAAGACTTCACTCAAATGAATTGTCACTTAAAACGAGTGATTGGGTTAAAATAAATATAATAAATTCCTTTGCAAATCTGAAAATATGTTCTACGGGTTTATATAAGTTTCATTTGGTTCTATTAGTACGCTATGGTCTGAAAATGCGCGATCAGAAACGACAACGGTCGGAAAATTCGCGGATTTACCACCGTCGCTCGCTTGGATTTTATCAATTCTGCTCTCGTGAATACGTTGCAGGGGGAAAATAAACGGTCTAAAACCACGACGGTCGGAAAATTGGCGGATTTTCCAGGGATACTCAAGATCTGTTAACCGAACTTTCACGGATACGGTGCGGTCGGAAAATTCGCAATCGGAAACCAGTAGTGTCGGGAAATTTTTTATCGATGGAGTGTCAACGGGCATGAAATTTATTTACTAGTATGAAAATAGCTAGTGACTTGAAATCTGGCACGCTTATAGCTTTAGTCGCAAGAATAAAATGGCGGTAGCTTAAACAAAGGTTATCGAAAATGCTATTATTGTTTTAATGATTTTGCGGTTAAAAAAATATAGAAAGATGGAATTTCGACATAGATAAAAGTTTCAAAAATGCCCACGTATGTGACAAATATGTGATAAAATTGCCAGAAAGATCGGTGGATTAGTTTCGAAGAAATCACTTGGGCATTGCATAAAAAAGTTATTTTGAGAAAATCGCACGCGTAAAAGAGCATGGCTCGTTAAATGGCTTTAAAATAGAATTTGGAAGTTTTATGAAAGTTTCAATATTTTTTTTTAATTTTCCTGGGAGTATGGGGAAATCTAGAGTTACCTGAGTAGTCTCAAGTAGAATCTAGAAGGCTTCTCGTTTTAATTTCAATTACTAAAATGTCTGAGTTGTCATATATACGTGATCACTGTAAGTGCATAATTCTCCTTACACAGATTTAGGCTGATGGTGGACATTAGTGGTCGGAAACATGTTCGTTACACGTCTTGAAAAAAAGATCTTTTAAAAATTATGTTGTAGAAATGTGTAGTGGTAACTTACACTGTGTGGCGTGGCGTTACTTTTGTATTATAGATGAAAATTATAACTCACTGAATATTAATTTTAGAAGAATGTGTAATTTCATAACAACCGTCTGTTGTTAGGCCCTATAACATCCGCTGGCTTACATCCGGAAACCCTTTAAAACCCATTGTTGTTGTTTATGTGATAATTAATAACTACAAGCGTGTCAATTAATTATAACGCTAAACAACAAAAATCGGATCAGAAGCCATTACGGTATTTAATCCACACGACCATAAATCATGTGAAAGGTTGCCTCATCTTGTGTAATACCGTATTTAATTGTCCCTCGAACATTTGACGAGAGCGCTGAATTAAACCCCTACGTTAATCCCGCGGAACAATTTCTGGAAAAAAGGCGAAGAGGAAAAATACGCTACGCATTATCATCGCTGGCTTTTATCTTGCTTTTGTTTTACGGGGTCGGGTCTATTTGCATTTTTTTACAGCGCGGTTTCGTCCGGTAAAACTCGGTCCTATATTTAACATTGAAATTTATGATGATTCATATTTAATATTAATGGTAACGAAGGGGCGAGTTTGATTTAATGAACGGGTTACACGTGGGAAAATTCGTCAAGGGTCCGGGTGCAAATAATAGGTACGTACTTGATTAGAGGATCGTATAAATTACGTCGGTGAATCAACAGAGTGATGGAGAATGGAGGGGGTCGGTGAGGGCAGAAATGCACGTCGCGCATAACATTCTCGGGGAATTAAATCGCCCTGATTTGAATAAAAAAATAATCCCTAACACCGACTTTAACAGTTTATTCAAAAAATTTTCCTACGTAACATTTCAAAATTTTGAAAATACGATTCCATTATCTCGTCCATTAAAGTACTTCCACCATTTCGCGATTTTTCTCGTCGTCCTTACTACAAAGTCCCGGTTTCCATCGCATGTCGCCGCCTTTTCCAGGCGTCCCGACCAGAAATCCGCCGTCGTCGATCCGAATTACCGGTTACAAGGAAACTTTTCTCGTATATACACCGATTTCGCAATCGTTCTAATTCAAATTAAGAGAGGAAGGGGCCTCCCTCGCGTCGATCGATCCCGTACTAGAAGCGAGTTCGGGAAATCTCCTCTAAATGGGCCTTTAAATTTCGCTCTTTCTCGTTTTGTAATCCGTACCCGTCCGGATCCTTCGAACATTTACAATGGGAACACGGGAGAGGAGTAGGCGGTTCGCGTTATTAAAATTCCTGTTCGATTAGTTCAATCGTCGGGTAATAATGTGAGGGGTTTCCCGCGGAAAATTCGATCGTACTTAATACTCATTATCTACCTTTTGTATCGGATTATTGGCTAAAGATAACGCCCCTTCTCTCTCTCTCTTTCTTTCTCTCTCTCTCTCTCTCTCTTGTACTTGGTGAATGGAAATATAGAGCGACTGTTATTACGATCATTATCATAATAACACGCAATATAAAATAACTGAACAATCCGGTGAAACCCCGGCGTCACAAAAATTGAAGTAACTCGGCAAAATTTTCTTGTAATTTTCTTACCTTCTCGCTATTCTTACCATTTGAATCAACAATAAAAGGTAATTGTTGGTAATCCCTTAGCAGATTTAAAAATGTAATTCCTTCTTCTTGCACGTCTCGATCCGATCTCGCTCTTGAAGGCGTTTCTCTCGTTGATCTTCGGGGAGCCAATCAAAATCGTTCTCCTGATTAGGGGACGTATGGCGAAAGTAATATTTCATTTAGAGCTCTTGTCTTCTCATAGGCAGAATCATAGTCGACTTCTTGTCCTTTCGGCCAACATATAAATTCAGCCTGCTGGAACAGATAGTTCAAGAATAATTACGTTTTAACCATACAAAATTGTTTTTAGAATTCTTCCAGTCCTGTCCAGTGTGACAGTTTAAATACCTCTTTTCCTTTATAACATATGAATTTTGCTGTTACTCCAGTTTCTATAATATGAGGAACCTAAGGATTTTGGGGACTTGGAAACACCGTGTTCATAGACCTGTAGAGTAAAAGTTTTAGAGTTTCCAACATTTCCAGATAGTCGTTGGTGATTTTTAGAATCTGGAAAATCCGAGAAAATTGCAATACATTCAAAAGCTATAAAATATTCAATGTAATTTGAGATAATTCCAAAAAAAAACTACAGGATGGTACGATATTCCTCAATCTATTTTTCAATTATACATCTGCTTTGTTTAGAATAAAGTTGATTCGATCAATGGAGCTTCCCCTAATACGGTACGGCTTGAAAGTGCACGATAACAGTTCGCTAGGATCAGAAAATTTCCACTTTTTCCAGATCATTTTGGATCTAGCACTACGAGGGTCGGAAAATTCGCAGATTTTCCTGGGATACCCGAACTCTTGCGGGTACAGTGTTACCGGGAAATGCGCTATCGGAATCCGTGGAAAATTTGCAGTTTTTCCAGGAGCACTCAACACTTATGCGGTCGGAAAATTCGTAATCGTAGATCACAAAGGTTAGAAAATTCTTTATCGAAGGAGTAACAGAGGGAATGAAATTTATTTATTAGCATCCAAATAGCTAATGACTTTAAACCTGGCACGCTTTTGGCTTAGGCCCTAGGACGTTTCTGAAAAATAGTATGACGACGAAATTATTATTTCGGGGGGTGGAAAATAGATGCGAAATTTATTTTGAGGGGTGCTTGGAAATTTAAATACCTCAAGGTTTATTTAACGAGTTAGGAAAAAGTATCACCAATAAGTTAAGCGATTAAAGAATTCTGAAGGGGGCAGTGTAAGGGTAAGAGGGTGAGTGGTACAAAAATCGGCGAAATTTTCTATTACTATCTTATTTTAAGATATATTCAGGAAGGCACCTTTTTAAACAATTTATCCGTTGCTTTTTTGTTTAATAGTACCGATAGCGCTATTAAAGCATCCTTATTTCCCTCGATGAATTCCCACAAAAAGGGCAATCGTCCGTTACGCCCCTCAATAATAATTAAAGTTTCAAGGGACGCCGAATACCTTTCGGGGAACAAAGCTGGCCGGTCAGAGAGTAATAAAGAAAATCATTTTTTATTCCGGACCCCCGGAAAGCTTCTCCCCTCCGGAGATCGCGCACTTTTCATATATAAATAAAAGCATTTATCAAAGCCGTAAATGTTTTTCGGTTTTCTTCCCGCCACCGCTTGTCGGTGTATCGATTTCGAATAAATATTGCAGGCCGAGCTCTCGTGAAATTTGAAATTCACAATGAACCGAATACGAGGCCAACATCCGGACGGCCGAATGGGGCTGATGCAACATTTAAGCGACGGCCACCGCCTATAAATATCCTGAAATTAGTTTCGCCATACCAAAGCGGTGAGGATTAAGGTTTTTCCAGAGAATATTATTTGTGAAGAAGACGGAAAGGGTCGGGTTTAGAACAGTGTTTATTTACTACATAAATAGACGTTAGGGCTCCTAAATTAACAGCCCTTTCTGGAAATATTACGTGTTTGTTACCTTACGTCTTTAAGCAGATTAGATACCTCAGTCATTAACAAGTATAATTCTCGTATGTTATGCAAGAGAGCTAGGGAAGACCCCCACTACACAGATACTACACAAATATTAATACAGTACAATGTAGTGTTAGTAGAGTCCGACCAATTTGTTCTGCCAGTCGATCCTTGGTAGCTCCGCCTTCCGGCTCCGCTCCACCACTGAAAACTGAGGTTACAGTGACTCATCCTCTCATTAGTTGAAATTTCCACATTTTTCCCTTAATTAAACTCTTCCTGAGAGTCTGTCCTCACCTTTCAACCCATCGATGAATAATTAATCCGCTACCGGCAACTTTCCCACTTTCACCGGTTTCATCAGTACGGCTCCTTTACTTCACCACGCTGCACTTCAAATTTACGCAGCGTCTTCCCTGATTTGAAATCAAGGCGTCTGCCGAACTCCGAGGGAACAAAGGATTTTCCTCATTACCCCCCACCTTAGCGAAACTCGAAAACTTCACAAAGAACGAACGAATACCCCGGAGAAAAATTACGGCGTCCGATATCATCCGAGTGGCCTGCGCGTTCGAACTTCTCCTTTGAAGCGAGACGTTAATAAATACGCCGAAACTTCCCCCGCGAGAAAAAAAAATACTTCCGAGGGGTAAACTCGAAACGTCGAAAAGTCGTTCCCTGTAGAACTCTCGTAATTAATCGTGGAAGTTATAAATGCATCAGCGGAAATTCGACGGCGATTTCACCGCGGTGATTGATTGTCAGAGCCTCCCAACGAAACGCCGCTTAATCCTGTTTATCCAAATCCGTTCTGTAAAGTTTACTTTATAATTACCCCGCGAAAAACACGTTCGGATCATATTTTATCTCTCCCCTTTGCTTTTTTCGCGTCGTTCGAATGAGGGGGACTTGTTGATTCGGTTCGAATTTCCATCGGCGCGCTGCAGCCAATTGTATAGGTTATAAATCAACGTCTGTCGTAATGCCGAAAAAGAAAAATAGACCGAGGAGGATTTTATTATCCAGCGATAGAATCATTTTTCCCTTACATCTGGCATGACTTTTGAAATAGATCGTGACTTGGAACGTTAAGGTGGAACGCAGGGGTGACTTACTGAAGGGGATGTACATGTGTATAAAGGTATAAGGATTGCTTAAATTGGGGTTTAAAATATACGAAGGTATTAATAACGTGGAAACTTTGTTCATTCATATTTGTCACGACTTGCTTTAAGCGAAGAGCACCCACAATAAATTGTATTAAAAAGTGAATAAAGTGTGGGAAGGTAAAATCCTAGTAGGTTTTCGAGTAGGGGCTCTAACAATAGAAATAATACAGAAAAGTTAATAAAAACTTACAGTAAATGCTACATGGCGTTCTTTTCTGACTGCATGACTTCTCTGATTCATCACTTCTTGATAGTGTAAAATGCAAGGGGGTTCCTACATTTGCTTTGTTGTCATTTCGAGTACTTTTTGTAATAATAATATAGAGAGTAATGTTTTATTATTTACTCACAAATGCCCATTTTATTATAGTGCTATAGAAACACTACTAATTTTTGCTTATATATTCTTAATGTATTAAATGGAGGTGCCCTGTACTATTGGTACGAGCAATACCTACGATCCTGGTCCAAGCCCGAGTTAGTTTTGCAGTTTTAAACTTCTTTGGTAAATTATTATTTTCATTACTTCCTAACTTATGAAATGCATCCATTTTGGCGAATTCGCCTAAAATGACATCTTGCTTTTGAGTCCGTTTTGAACCAATTTGTATACCTGGAATACTTTGTAGTATTGCGGATGATACAAATACGATTCACCTACGACGTATAGTTTCAAAGTTTCCTCCAAACCCTTTGGAATGCCCATAGAGCAACCATAAGTACTAAAGGCAAGATCAATAGAATTGAGATTCGCTTTGATTTGGCTCAAATGGAGTTCGTTCCAAAGATCCCATAGAAAACATGGGAAATTTTTATAGTTATTACCAATTTTTAAATGAATACAAGCACTCCAAACTTTTAAATCGCCTTCGAATATCAATTCAGTGGCACATCGCTCAAAACATAAGCATTTTATATGAGTACTTATTTATTTCTCGAAAATTTCGACTCAAATGAACCTCCAAAGTGAAATTATTTTATTTCGAGCCGCGACACAATAAATTTCGGAATATAAACAGGAACGATTCGTAAAGGAAATCCACCCACTTCATCTCGAGCTCCCCTTTCCAGATACGAATCCGGACACTTCACGTCCCCTCCGCCGAATCTGTTTCTCCCTCAATTTAAGTAAATCTTATTTTATTCAACGCATCGAGAGGACCGCATATAACTTATACGTACGTTTTCCAGGAAATGTAGGTCAAGATTTATGGAAGTATCGATAAAATTTCTGGATCGCGCGCTCTCGTATCCTCCCGTAAGTGTGTGTGTGTTTTTTTCCTCTTCGACCATGGGCTATATTTACGTCGACACGCACTTTTCACTTCGCAGGAGCGAAAGGGGAGGTCTTTGATTGGATCGGGCGCTTTTGTTCGAAAAATAATTCCAGTGGCCATTACTTAAGTGCCTTCGGAAGGGTGGAGAAGGCTTTTCGTGCGGAAAATAACGAGAGAGATGTGGATTCGTTGCGGAAATCGACAATTTCGGCATAGTGGAAGTTTAAAAAAAGTTGTCAAGTTGAAGTCTTTCGGTATTGGGGTTTTGGCCATTAATTAGCGCGAATTGTAGTCGAGACCGTAGCCTCAATTTAAATTTATTGTCCAAGTTACTTGTATGCATATAAATTTCAATACATATTATTCATGCTATACAATAGGAAATTTATTACACCCTACAGAGGTGTCGTAATATCTGTGGGCATTCAGGGTGTACATCATACTGGAAAAGTAAAATTCCAAGCAGTATGTGCTTTTAAATTGTTCAGCCGTACTTTCTAAATCATATTACAGTTCAATACATATATAAAATGTATAGCATCAGTAATAGGGAATAGCAACTTATTTGCACATTTTTTCATCAAAGCCTTTGTATTCATTGGGCTTCGATTAAGCCTACTTTAGGTTTTGGAAATATTTTATTCCTGTTACCATCTAATTATTGTCGTAATTAATTGACAAAGTTTTCTAATGGCCACAAATTGATTAATAAATGTAATAATAAATGTAATTTTCTTGTATTTAAAGATATTTTACACTTGTAATTTTTCCTGTTTAGTAATTTTTTAACTGTTTCACATACTTTACTGCTTTACACATTATTACTGCCTTGCTACCGTCAGTAATAATACTATAGTGAACACTATACATGACTACAGGTAGATATTCTTGTGAAAATGCCGCACTTCGTCTTGACGATACGTAAACAATATTTAATCTTAGTGATGCGAAGTAATTTTAATTAAAACAAATGGAATCAAAATATTAACAACTGTTTATCGAAATTTTTAATTAACCATGATCAAGATATGCAGGAACAATCGCAGTTCTAGCGGAAGAGCTCCGTCTCATACGGCAAAATCGTCCGGGAGAACGTCTTACGTATTACTTACTTACTCTTCTCGCTTCACGATTCTTTATATGATTGGTAACTTTGGCTTGACCAATCAGATTAGTTCTACTCTTTCTTTCCTCTGCGTCTCCCTTTGTTCTAATTAAACTATGGTAATTTCGGTCTTGCAGGCCTTCCTTTTTCACTTCCCCCACTTGTTCATTTAAATTTAATGGAGATCTCAATAATCATAGGGAATACAGAATTGAAAAATATCTTATTTTAAAGCTACTGATTTATTACATGCTTTATGAATGGATCAGATAGTTTATTAAGTAGTTCAAAAATGTGCCCGTTGCACTCTAACAAATAAATAACTGATGCTTATGTCTTTGTGTAGGTTAGGACAACTTTTAGGGGATGGAAATCTCCTAACAATGAACTGTCAAAAAACTCGTGATATGATTGAGTGAAGAGGCGAAACGTACGTTCTCTCAGCATTAATATTCGATGAAATGCCTCTTAGGAAAAACGTGTGTTATCCCAGGTCGAGGATCTCCGTCCCTGGTGTAATAAAATCGCGGCTAACCTTCGCTGAACGTCACTTATACATGACATTATCGTTAGGAGGGCGATTTATCATCCCGACCATCTCTTAAGTTAAGGATATCCTGGATCATGACACCGGTTGCGCCCCTCCTTTTTCATGATTAATAACCGGGTCGAACAACAAATCCATTCTAATTTGTAAGCGCAATAAAAGCTAATGACTTCTCGAGTTTTCTACTCCTTGAAAACTCAACGTTCAGTACCCACCTGCCGTTTTTCATTTTAATCACCGTAGTAAAAACGTACGGGGTCCAACGGACGCCCAGTGAGTGATTTACGCAGTAACGTCACGTCACGTAACGTCCCTGGTTTTTTCGCGTTTCGCCTCGATAAATAATTCGTCGTTCGCCAAATATTAAACATAGGCGACGGCAATCGCCGATCTTAAAAGCTTATAACCTTTTCGCATGTTCCGGCGCTGGTGGGGGAGAGAGGAGCGAGGAGTCGCGTGCGACGCGTAATAAAACAATAATCAAATGACCGGCAGCTATGGCGACTTTACGAGAACGGCGATTAATCATCGGCTGTGGTCCGATAAACGCAACTGGTGTTTTACAACGTTTCGCGGGTGGATGTTTACCTGGCCTCGTTCTTACCCCCGATGTTAACCTAATTTCGTTTATGTTTTAGGGGAAAAATTAGTAATTTTCCTGCGCATACAATTTGTACTTACTTTTTCCTACTTTACGGTATTTAGGAACGAGTAAAGTTTTTAGGGCGTACACAAGTTGTTTTTTTGGAAACTAGCTTTCTTACGGTAGGTTACGCGCTGTGGAGTAACGCAATGAAAGGCGTCACGAGACGAGACAGAAGCGAATTTAATATATCTGATCTCACTCTCTTTTCTTTCTCCCTCTTTTTCTTAAGTGAGACCACGCGGACCAAGGACACGCCGCTTTCCTCTAATGCCCGTTTCTCTTTCTCCTTTTCCCGTCTTTTCATTTAAATTCCCAAGCAGGTGACGTTTTCCATGATTTGCGGGCACGTGTGTGGCTCGTGTAATATTAATTTTGTTTATATTGTGTATAAATTATTGTAATTAGCTATTAATGCCGATAAGAGTACCACAAAGAAGGTACCTTATTAATTTAAAAATCATTTTATGAACAAATTTTATGTTGATTCCCATTAGTTCCATTCCAATTAGTCTTCATTCGAGCGTCATTTTTGAAGTTTTACCAATGATTCCGTTAAAATGCAAACTTGTTCAAAATTTGTATAAAATTCGCTGTGAATTTAAAAAAAAAACTAACTGTCTCAGGCTGCCTAAAACAACTATTTTTTGAAAATCGTGTAAAAATGCAACGTTTTCAGATATTAAAAATTTTTTTATCTCCGTATAATAAAACAAGTTATTCTAAATGAAGTCTGTGAAGGGCCAACCGGCCTCTACTCCTTCGGCCCTGCGATTGGTGGTGCCCATAACGTCAACGCAAGGGCGTTAATTACGTTTCAGGTTTTGTACGGTAATTAACCGAGTAGGTTTCAGTGTGAATGACAGGCACGGTTCGTATTAATTGAGGGCGAATTGTACAGCGGAAAGGGGACAAATTGAGCGAAATTACTTGAACGCGATAAAGTCGGTAGTTATTGTTGTCGCGACAATGACTACGGTCCGTTCAGCTCTTGTCATTTGAAGCTGAAAAGAGTTCAATCGAAGGGAACAACTGAAGAAGATCTGGACAATTACAGTGGAATAAGGAACAGGGGATGTTGACAGTTGAAAGGGAAGGATAACAGAAGGGATGGTCGTGTACATAATATAGGGTTTTGTAAAAGATGACAGTAACATTCCTATAAGTGACGACCTGAGAGTGGGAGCCATGCTGGAGTAGACCATCGACTATATGGCTTCCACGATCCAATAGCGAAATCCTCCGACGCTGAACCGTCTTAGCGGTTTAAGCGAGTTTTACGAGTCTTCTGTCCCAAGAATTTATCCCGCCGCCGAGACGTCTAGGAGTCGTCCTTGTTTCGCTCTACACCCGCGCCTTATCCTCTCGAAACGAACTCCTGCCGGAACTTTTGCCCGCAAACCGGGACGCCGACTGATCCCGTCAGTCTCCTGGACTCTCCTCCCATTTCCAGAGGACGTACCCGACGCGCGGGTACGGGGGTTTTTACGAGCGCCGGGATGCATTTTCGCGACTCGAAAAATTCCTTCGGGACGGGGGAATTCTTCGACATCCATCTACCGGTGACGGGTTTTTTCGCTTAATAGCAGATATGGGGCCGAATAATAACGCTCGAGACGTACACGCCTTGCAACTGTAATGGATAGTAATGGAAGTATCGAGGCGGCCGAAATCGTCGGGATTGATGGAGGAATAGGGTGAATTCAGATTTCACGTTCGATTAACTGGATATCGTCGATTTACTGGGGGAAAATACGAACCCTTAAAGGATACAAGAAAAAATCCAATTCCTAAACTGCAGGTCTGATCGAATATGGATAGTACAAAGCTTCAGAATATTTCATCATTTACTTCCAAATGAGTCTGTAGCTCCCTACTTGCTAACTCAATTTGATAACTCAAACTTGTAATTCAAACGCGCTGGGAAACACTAGGTATATAATTTTCAGTCTATTGTCTGATCTAAGTATGGCTTGGATTGTTGATAAGAGCCAACATATCTTATATTGCTACACCACTATTGTTCAATTTTATCGACAACCAAGGCATAAACGCTTAATGGCCGATAGGCTTAAAGACGTTGACCATTTTATCTCCTCTTATAAATTATGTTTTTGGCTAAGGTTGTTGTATCGAACATCGATTAAGACACGTACATTAAATCTACAAAATGATGGTCCTACAAGATCTAATTTTGAAGCCATTTTAATTTTTATAAATTTTCAAAAAACCCATGACATTTTTTCCGCATGAATCGTACGTTCCAGTGTTTGAAACCAAAACGAAAACGCTTCCAGATTCTACTGGAGACAATCTATGTAAGTGTAGATATTTCCTCTGTTGTCCTCAGAGAATGAGAAAATTTGAAATTCCTTTCTATTTTATATCACAAATTATTTTCAGTCCGTTTCCCTACTAACTTCAGCTCAAAGTTACATCCACTCTTTTCGTCGTAATTCGCTGAAAAGTCCTTTTCTGATTTTATCTGCGATGATTTTGTTTAGATATCGGCAGATCAGCCACGATTCACATTTAAAGAAGTATAAAAGTGGCCCAAATCCTCCTAAAACAATGTTTTAAAATTTTCGATGGGTCGAGGTGTGATTTTATGTTTTTATTCCAGGTCGTTATGTAGGGAATAAGTTGTAAAAAATGTAAAGGCTTATGGGAGGAATTAATTTACTTCCAGAAATAATCACTAATAGTTCGCCCTTTTTGTTTTAACGGTCTCTAAACTGATTGCTTGCAGATTTTACGGCAGATTCGCAAAGACAGATTGGGGAAATTGCATTTACGAGCACGGATAACATATTTTAATAGCAGTAGTTCCTACGTGATGTCCCACTAAGCTCAAACGGTTACTATATATTCATGGTGTTATTACCATTAAATTATCCAGATAAGACGGTTATATTATGCATGGGATGAGATTTCCTAGCGCAGTTTCCTATAAACTGCCAGTGACGAAAGTGCAGCTTCTCGTTTAAGGCAGGTAAATGGCTGCCCCGCGAGATTGAATTGTTCCAGTTACGGTTGTTTTGAGTTTTAGTTGTGAAGTTGAATTCACAAAAAGCACAAAAACTGGAAAGTTTTTAAATACCCACAATATCAGGTGAAACTTTTACAAAGCACCTATGGTAGGTACTTGTACAGAGTATCATCAGCAATTGAATAAGTAAGAAAGCGCTAAAAAATAGCCAAAAATACAATTAGTGCCGTTTTTATCCATATTCCATCATTGGGAAAAATTTTAAAAATTGTATATCGACACCTTACGTTCCACTTTTTCGCGATTTTCGCGGTGCACTTTATTTTCAACACCCTGTGCAAGTGTGCTATCCTTCAACTGCAAAGGTTTGTGAAACTGAAATATTTCACAATATTTTCGAGACTGACTGTGTATGTATTTCAGTTAGTAGTAACATTCAGTTAATTATTTTTTCAGTTATTAATTTTACTAAAGCAATATTAATTGTATCACACTTATAGCATTCAAATTTGATTATATTATAGAATCATTAAAAAATTTTGATTCATAATTCTAAATAATACACACCAAAATTCATTTCATACAAAACACAACGTTCGTTACCTCACGAGAACAAAATTTTCCACTGCGTATACATTTCAAATGTTATCCTAACAAAAACTACTATAATATCTCTACACGAAAAAAATATTCTAGAAATATTCTCTAACTAAATCTCCTTTGTTGTCGTTGTTTACTAGTCGAGAGAGTTTTTTTGTCCCGTACCCACAAGTTTAGGCGAATATTCGTTCATTACATTCGGTGTCGCGGAGAAGGTCGGTTCGATTTTAAATTCGGGAGTGTTGCGATGGAAAATTTTCCCTTTTCCGGGCATTCCCGGGGGTTAAAGTGTTGGCTAAGGGTCGATATCGATCATAGTATCATTTCTAACGGTAATGCCGATCATTTTACTAATAGATTCGTATCGATTTGACGTTTTAATGGACGGGAGAAGGGAGAGAACGCTCAAGGGGGCTCCTGCAGGTAATTTGCTTCTCTCTAATTAATTGAAACGGTTTTCTTTAACTGGAAAAGAATATGCATCAATTGTTTACACTGTATATTCCATTATAGTACAATATAGTACAGTAATATAACACTCTACCTACGTTTTCTATAAATCTATATTATAGCTGGACCATTGGTCCATTTTCTTTGATTTTTCCTTAAGTAGATGTTATTTTTACTCTCATTAAATGTTAATTAGTATTAGGAGTATTTTCTTTTGTATATTTTTACCTGCGTAGAGCTGAATTTGAAAATAAATAAATAAATAATGAATTGCAATTCATGTGATCAGTCTGTAATCATCCCTATTAGGTGAGAGAACCCTCTTGTAAGCCCTAGCTTCTTCTCACTATTTTTCGAAGACCCATCAGCCCCCATAGACAACAGTCAAGGGAGATTTTCACTTCTATATTCTGGGAGTAGGAGGTATTTGACGATTTTAAATTAATGGTTTAGGACGTTATTTTCCAATAAAATATTTTGTCATCGAGATAACCTGCAGTTAGATCCTGATTACCATAGGATTGCCACTTGTTGAACGTCTATTAACTGGACTATTGCAGGATGAGATGATCTAAGGGATTTACATATAAGATTCATTATAGTTTAAACTTACTCACTCTTCTTAAAATTTCTTACGAAATGTTCTCCTCTTTGCAGACACCCAGGCGACAACCCTTTCTACAGCAACATCGACAGCATGCCGGACATCCGCCCGATCCGGAGGAAATCCATACCGCTCGTTTCAGACTTGGTGAGTACCCTTCTGACCTCCCCTTCGGGAATTTCTCCCCCTTTTTTTCACGCAATTATGAAACAGACGAACCGACCGACAGTTCAATTGAGCCACCCCGCGTACCTAACGAAGTAAACGCTCGTTAATCCGGTTCGCCGGGTGCGTTTTTCCCGCAACGACCGGAGATTAAGTCCCCCCCGGTCGCCTAATTCCTTCACCTTGCGCGCGAGTTTACCTGCCCCCCGTCCCCCGGGAGATTATGCCGTTCGCGACCCGCCATATTTTCCGTTTCTGCTCTCTAATTCCTGCAGAGGGGCCCAGAGATAATACGGGGAAGGAGTAAAGGCGAGAGATTCCTCCACAGGTTCTTAGGGTCTTATTTTCGCATGGGGGATGAGACGAGCTCCCTTGCATTGTTTTATCAAGTCAGAAGCAGCTTTTTAAATCCGAAACATTGAGAAGCTTTTAATAAGATGTCTTTCATTGTGCTCGGGGAAATGCTGACAAAAGTAGTAAATATAACAATTTTTCCTATTAACACTAATTTCTGTAACTGTGGATACTTTGATTCATAGCTGTTTAATTAGTTGTTATGAGGCATGTAAATGTATCCTTTTGCGTTCTATAAGGAAATGCATTAGTAAAACAAAAGGAGGAAATTGTGTATTCCGAAGATTTTTCCAAAATTTTGCGATTGGTTTTTTAACGATAACTCCGTTCATTTTTAGCTACAATATCCATCCAAAAAACATGTTAAGGGTAATTTTAAGGGTAATAAGGCTATGCACATTTCTTTTCAAAAGTTAAAGGGTTGAGGGAAAACATTTTTATTGTATATAAACCTACGTACATGTTCGTTCTCTACCATTTTTACTTATCTTTTATAGTTATAGAGTTATTGTGGAAAACACATTTTTATAATACTTTTTTTTCAAAACATTTGCATTCTAATTCTGTTAAGTTTTTGGATGTTGCAAACAATACTGAAATTATCATTCTGGTGAAAATGGTGTTGGTTTAACTGCTCAGTTTTCTTTCAAAATTTCGAACGACCCATCTTTTTCCATCATAATTTGTTTAGCTATAATGCAATCGACTTTTATCCGTGCTTATTTTAAAATCGTTTTCTAGTAGTTACAAAAATTTCTTATAAGTTTTTCTCAAAAATGTATCAATTTTTCGTTATATTACGTTGAATACTTCGACTTGCGTACTCGCCACAAAAAGTACTTGAGGACTTTTCAGCGAGCCACATTTCGCTTTATACTGCACTTAGAACATACATCGAAAAAGCAATCTTTTCGTTTCTTCATAAGCTTCACTTTTGTTTTAGACATTTTTTTGAGATACAGTGGGTATTTTTGGAGTTATTCGCGGAAAAACTTCCAAAAACATATATTTTTGACATGAAAAATAAAAAATTTCAGTCGTAAATAGCTTAAAAAGGTTCATTTGTCGCAAAAATTTTACGGAACATCTTTGATTTATATCACTCTATCATCTTTCGGGGTGAAAAAGTTTCCACCCCTTCAGGAGGGGTGGCATTCACGCCCAGAGTAAAAGCACACATCAAGGCGCTATGCCATCTTTGTTGCTCGAGCTATTCTCTAATCACCTACTAAATTTCACGTAAATTGGCTAGGGTTCAGATTGATTCGATTTCACCTTTAATAATCGTATCTTAAGTCAATCTGTTAATCATTTCTATACTAATTTTGCTGAGGGAAAACCATATTTTGTTTGTTCCCTAACTCGAGAGTAATACTGACCATTTGACGATTTTTTAAAAGGCTTCAGATGCTTAAAGCAAACGTGACAACGTCCAACTCAATCCCTCTCCAAAAACTGATGTGTATACAAGCAAAGAATTAATTCCACGAAAATGATAAAACACATTCTCTCCTCTCCCCTTAATCCATTTTAATTCACCCTTATCCCTTTGTGATCCCTACGTATCTCCATCATTTGTCGTCGTAAATCTCCGAATTTTCATAATAATACTCCCCGAATGTATTCAACGCTCGAGGAGCTCACACATTAGTTGGCGACTCTTGAAATATGGCTCGTCTCTTTTCTTTCCCGCGAGGAAAAACCGCATTACTTTCCCTCTCCCTTACGAACAAAGGCGTCTAATATAAAAACCACCCGCGGATCCATCAGGACGTGAACTTAATCTGACAAGGAGGAAGAGATTCGATTCTCGGCTATGGAGGCGAAGGGATGAGGGTCCGGGTTTCAGTTGAAACGACGGCGAAAACGTTATTTCCTTCATCAATTTTTGAACGTTGATCTAAGTGTTCGGTGTGCAATTGAACTGTCGGTCAAATAACTGTCATTAACCAACTGTTAATGTTTGCATAACTTTGTCCAAACGCCCCCCTTTCGTAAAAAGTATCGCTTCGTCGATACACGGCCGTATTGCGTCGCTGCAATTGTATTTAGCGTTGATTCCCCGGAAATTCGGGTCCGGCACGTAAATTCGTAGGGCCGCTGCAGCTCATACGTGACCAGTTCTCGTAGGTCATAATTTCCCAACTTTGGCTTTCCGTTCCGTAAGAAGGGCGAAAGTTCCGAGTCTGACTCGGGCATTTCGAGCACGTGCTCGACCCTAATTACCTCGAAAATACAGTCGGTCCCTAGGGCAAAATATAGAACGTATAATTTAATTCTGGAAGTTTGGAAATTTAAATAACAAACACATTCAGCGGTTTGCGTCAGTCATGATTAGTTAGGCGTAATCTTCGGTTCGGTTCGGAGGCAAAGCGTGGCGTAATGTAATTTAGACGGTTTAGAAATTTAAATAACGAATATTTGCAATGGTTTACACCGGCTTAATTAAATTTATAGTTACATGATCTTTCATTTAGAGGACCTGCTCTCTTCAGTGATTAATTTAGTTATGTGTCATTTACGTATCACGTAATTTTTCGAACGAGTAAATAGAATACATTAAAAAAATTCTTCAAATTAGGATAAATTGACTAATATTATTATATTATATTATATTAACTAATAGAAAATGGTACTAAAAACTGTCACATTATATAAAAATTGAATGAGATTCGATTATTTCATGAAAAAACAACAATTAACCTGAAAGAAAGGGGAAAGTGAAAAAAATCAGAAAAAATAGGGAACACTTTGAAATTAAACATAATTAACAAATAACATACTTTTTTAGTCGCCATTTTTACAATGAAAATTTTGATAATTTGATTTTTCAAAAGTATATTCATAAAATATAATTCTTGACGAACAAAATTTGTAGCTCAAGGGAAACTGGTTAAATTTTTAATAAACATTTTAGCCGTTTTTACTAAACAAACAAAATTCCTCGTAAACAACTGAAAATTTTTTAATAAAATATTCATGGTAATCCGAGGGTACAAAAATACACGCTCTCTAAAATTTCAAGCATCATCAAGAAAAATCTCGTAAAACTCACGAAACCTGTTGAACTCATATGGTTATCGAAGAACCCTTATCTCGAGTGTTCGAGATGTCTCTTACTTTTCAATTTTTCGCGTATTTTTGGACTCTGGGCTCTTTCTTCTGCCTTCGACGTGTATCACGCCCGTAAAGTTTCCGTTGTGTTTTCGACGTCCCGAGGGCGCGGTCTTGTTTTATTCACGGCGCAGCCCAGGAAAAGTAAAATTCACGCCATGGGGGGTGTCAAGCCGTACCGGCAACCCCCTCTCATCTCGGTAGATAATTTATCTTTCGATCGGTTACGCTTCCCCTACCTGAGGCGTATCCAGGATTCGGTGGCGAAAGGTGGAATTGCATTAGTTTTGAGGTCTTGGGGTAGAAGGATCGAAGTGGTGAAATTTTGGCGCGGTTTTTTAGGAAAAATCGTTAAAATATTCGCCCGTCATGTGTAGACACAAGGAAATCAACCCTCTCGTTTGAAATTAAATTTTGGTCGACTTCAAAGCAAGAATTTATCTTCTTTCCGTTGGGTGGTTGCCAAAAAGATTAGATTTTTGAATTTCATCACTAAAATGGTAGGATAGGTCAAAAAGATGGTTTTTAATTTTTGAAGCTGAATTTCAGTTTCTCGGGCTAATTAAAATTAGGTTTCAATGGATTCCCATTTATTGCGGTGTTTATTAAGAAGCTGACAACTTAAATTTCAGTATTCCATATCTCGAAAGTTAAACGTCCTTTCAATAGAATTGTTCCATTTTTAGCTCCAGAAAATCATCAAAAAACCTCCCCTAGGGAGTCGGAACGCAAAATTATTAAATTTTTCATGAAACCTTCAAGTTACGTCAAGCAGGTGCCTTTTAGCGCTTTAGTTAATTTAATACTTTCTGAATTATTGCAGTTTTTTGAAAAAAATGAGACCTTGATTTTCGGTATTTCACACTATGGAAATTAAGCGTTTTTTTAGGAAAATTCCCTAAATTATTAACAGCGGGAAATAGTCCAGGAATTTTGGATAATCTTTTAAACAATCGCAACGGGTAAACCTTTTTTTTTCTTGGGGTCAAGGCTTACATTTTTTTAATTTCGTCATGAAACTTGGAGGGTAGCTTAGGGGGATGCCTGTTAGCCCATTGACTTTAGTTCTGAAGTTGCAATGGTTTTTAAATCATTTCCTTTTATTTTTTTAATAAAAACCTAAATTTCAACAGTTTATGCCTTCAAAACTGAACGTCTTTTTAGTGAAATACTTTCATTGTTGACATCAAAACATCATCTCTGTATGTTTGCAATTATCATTTCGAACATTAAATTTTGGCCAATTTTCAAGAATTTTTGAACTATTTGGCAAAAACGTTTAAAAACTAAATTCTGAATTTCATGTAAATGCTCGCAGGGTGGATCTAGGGGATATTTTTTAGTCCTTTGGCGGAATTTTTTTTCGGCAACTTCAACAGTTTCTCAATTATCGCCATCTTTTGAAGGAAGTGACTCAAGAAAACCGTAAATAGGGAAACTTTCTTTTGCTAATGTTCAACACTTAAATTTTTTGAATTTTGTCACGAAATCCACAGGGTAGATCAAGGGGGTGCTTTTTAATCTTTTGGCTAAGACTCGGTTCCAATAGTTTCTAATTTGTTATCATTTTTGAAACAAATGTTAACTTGGATTTCAGTAAATTGTTTCCCAGAAAAGAATCGACCCTTTCGTAAAAAATTTTCACTGTTAACACCAGTAAATCATCCCCTTCTGTAAAAGATTGTTATTTGACAAATCAAAATTTGAACAGTATTTTAAAAAAATTGCAGAAAACCATCCTTTTTCTCAGGGGTCAAATTTGAGTTTGCAATCAACATTTCGACAATCAACTTTTGGGCTAGTTTACACCTAAAATTTTTTGGTGGTTCAGATTTAGGAAACATCATAGCTTATTATTAGAATACTTATGTATATCTCGACAATTATCGATTCCTGATATTAAAAGACCATCCCCTATTGTTCACCACCTCAATTTTGAAAATTTCCAAAAACTCTAAAGTCTCAAAATTTACATTGTGGACTGAGGAAAGTGGAAATGGCTGGTATTTTTTTGAGAATTCCAGTTCCTATTTTCAGTAACTTCTAAGCCCGATGAATTGAAACGCAAAGATAAAGCCCTTGCGATTTTCTCCAAGGATACGCCACATAATGGATTAACAACCCCATTATAAAAAGCTATTGAAAAATTATTTTATAACTCTTTTGTGTCCAGGAACCGTGCTGAAACGCCTGGTTAATTCAGGAAAAACTTTTGATCAGTTACAAATCTCCATTCGTTCACTTCACAAAGGTTATCCAAACTTTAATTACGAATCTTAACTGGTAATCTTACTCTTTTATACCATTGTGTACTATATCATCGTAATTGTATCCTATATTCATAGATCCAGAAAGGCTTCCAGAATCCATTTGGTTCTCCTGCGCTTCGAACGCTCAATCAGAGCCCCGGAATATGAGAGCTCGAATTAGAAATTTTCCACTAATGGCAGGGACGTTAATTTCATCCGGCGCGACATTTAAAGGGTTTTCCAGAGATTTTTTATGGTCGTATTGATATAAAATTAACCGCCTGCCCGTGACGGGCCTAATCGAAATTGCGACATTTCCAGGTGTAGGGCAATTAAAGTTTTATTAACTACGTTCCAGTAGAATCGAGGAGGCCTCGTTTATCCAGTCTGATTGAAAAATAATGGTTACGGCCGATTGGGACTTTTCTGTTGGACAGCGAAAGAAAATCAATTAAATTTCAATGTTGTACAGGGGGTTTCCATAACGTCCTGCAGAAGTTATAACAGGGGTGATTTCCTGGATTTCTTTATCTGGGTTTCTCTGTCGCCACAGTTTTATCGTAGTTGTTTACTCTCCGGGGATTTAAGCGAATCGGAGGAATCAGCCGCTTACGTTACGTCCTGTTTTGTCTTTTCCGGCCACCGTCGAGGAAATTCATTGCCGCTTTTATGAAACTTTCAAGAGCGAATCGGATTTATCTTCCTTGTTTTTTTGATAACCGCGACGTTTCGCTTCCTTACGTAGGATCTTTCGTATTATTCCATCATCGAAATTCGACGATCCCCTGGGAGGGATGAGAATGACTTGAGCTACAGTTTCTCAAAGTGACGTTATATTTCCGCTTTCGCAGTTTCCTCTCTTATCTTGCATATCTGGCAGGTGAAATCCTCTTTAGGAAGATTGCGATCCTCGGGAGGGAGAAATACATTGCGGAATACGTAAGGGTAGATCTTCGGGATGATTCGTACGGACGGCTCGATGGAGATTTCGAACACTCCAGGATTTTAATGAAAAGCAACTGCTACAAAGTGCAGTGACAATTATTATCTAGGATTTATGTAAAATGGCCCCAAGATTTTCCAGTAAAATATTTTTTGAAATGGCGTCTTTGAGAAGAAGTCCACGACTCAAAGATATCACCTAGAAACAAAGTCTAAGATCAAAATATTTTTTTATTTGATACCTGTTTTGGCCTGCTAGGGCTTACATCTTCAGTCACCATACCAAAAGGAAAATTCCCAGTAAAAATTTCAACAGTACAAAGTCATTGACACCTAATAATCATGTATGATTGGTCAATCAGTGTGATGACTACATATTTCAAGTTGTACTTTTTCTTAACTTCAAAGTTAATTATTTTAGACATTGACAATAATTTTTGACGTTATAGACACTCTATACGTAAATTGCTTTTCATTCTCTTGTCTTAAAAAATCCTTAGTCTTAAAAAGCCTTTTTCTAGATATTTCAAAATTTTTAGACTACCTCCGAAATAAATTCAGAAGAAAATTTCTTTACAAGTATATAGTAGAGAATATTACAGAATCTATTTCTATGGACCTACAAACAGTTTTCTGTCGCGTTGGCCCTCTGTGGCTTTATTGGGTACAGTAGCTTCTAGTGTTTATACTTCGCGTTCACCATTTTGATGACAATGGCGAAAACTCTTAGGTTTAGAAAATCTTTTATATCCTTGTTATCATTAATTTTTGCAACATAAAAGGTAGTAAAAAGCATGTTTACCTTCTACTCAAACCCATGTTTCTAGAATTTTTTGGTAAGAGCCGAAAATCACATATTTTTACACGACACCGTACTATATGGCCTAAATTTAAAAGTCCCTCTGTCAAATGGGGTACACATTACTGTTTTACATCGGGATATCACGCTTTTTTAAATTTTTGACCATGAGCACAATTGCTACAATTTTTCTCCTAAATAGCCTTGCTATAAAAAAGTACATCGTGTAATTAATAGTAATACACAAGTAAATCCTCGGTAAAAGCATGAGTCTGTTAATCACACGCTTTTAACGCGACAATAAAATGTTACAATTACGTGATGCGAATACCAAATTCTTTTATATATACCAGTTATTTTTTACGTCCACGTGAACGACTGTATTATATAATTAAAGGTCTCTAGTTTATATGGTAGGGTGCAGTATATAATAAGGTGTCGGTTCAACCCCATTTGCACACTGTTGTTGAACAAAAGTGTTTGTCCGTGACGAAAGTTATGCAAGCATTAATTACTCCATTCCTCCGTGTAACGTATTTTGTGTATGTCTCTTCCTCTCTTCCACTGTCTCTCTTTTATGTGACCCCTTGAAGTTCCTTCGTGTACCTGTTGCTAATTTCCCTTATTACTACGATTATTAGGTACTATACGGGAATACTAGTAATACCATTTTAGTTCTAATTACTCCCGACTCCTCTTTTTACGTGTACTGTTGGTAGCGTCGAGATAACGGGGGCCGTTTGTAATTCGAAGCTCTTTTTCGCCTTATCGCGAAAGCTCCGGGGCTCCGGTTTAATTACTATAAAGGGCGGAATGCCTGCGTCAGGGTGCGCCTTGGCGCGCATATTTGCGTCGACCATGTAATTACGCTTTCACCCTTTTAAGCTGAGAACGTTGGAGATAGTTGCAGGCACAGGAGTTATGCACAATTTAAGTATGTGAAGAGTTCTGAAACGAAGGGATGATGGTAAATCAGTAATGAATATGAAGGGGACCGAAAAGTAAATTGGGTTTAGGGACAATAGGAGTTTTCTTTTTTATATACCGAGAATTTAAAATATTGGAAAATTTTACCACACGAGAAAATTATTAATTATATTCTTTACTATTATTACTAATTGTATGTTAATTGTTATCGATATTTATATATCCTTACATGGCCGAAATTGTGCTTGTAATTATATAAGAAATATTCATCTATGTGATTATTCTCATGTCGTCTATAAGCATGGGAAGAATCGTTGAATTTAAAGTGTCTAGTAGTCTAAATCCCTAAACTCATTAATATTTTTTAAAGAGAAATCAAATGAGCTTCCCTCTAATAAACATCCCCATTTTCATGGTAACCTTCGCATACGTTACCGGCGATTTCCTCCCCGGGCGGAGCCGTAGGAAGAATTGTTTATCGCCAAACAAAGGGAGTTCGATGTCCCTTTCACATTTTCCCTCCACTCGAGTACTTATCCTTCGTTTATTTCCCGCGGCGGCCTGGATCGTGCTTACATGCCGAGCGCGGGCTGAAAAACTTCCCTACTTTACCGAGTTCGCCGAAAAAAGTTCTCGAAATGGCTCATTCCTCCGTTGTGTACAGGAAAAGAAAGAGCGAGCGGAGATGTTAAAGGGTATACGGCGAACGAACGACCGGGCGGAGGGAACGAGAGGGATTTATGTTTTATTTTTCCTTCTATACGAAACGACTCGCGGAATAATGCCCGCAGGGCGAAATCTAACCGGAGTACTCCGGGCCGTTTTAGGAACAAAGTTACTTGTTTAGGCTTTAGATCTAATTCGATTAATTTTTACTATGTAATTTGGCTTGTGAATATATAGGGTGTTTCTACAGAATTAGAGAAAACAATCGAACAAATCAAAGTAGGTTTCTGTCATTTGCCATATTTTATATATGTTCAGATTGTGCTATTTTTTATATTTTTTTTGCACCCATCAAATATAACGTTTTTTGATTTTGCTACTCTTGCTACTAATTCAGTTGCCTTTGTTTTACTACATCAGCGATTGGCTATTGATTATTATTGTCCTTTTTGCCTTGTTTTGTTTTTTCTGCTACTTGTTTAAAGCACTTATTCACTAATTTTGTATGCGTCTTCTAGCGAAATTAATTCAGGACTTTTCAGTAATTACAGCTGACTTAAGGAGTAAATTTATAAATAGTTCTTGAAACAGTACTGTTCAATAAAATAGTTTAGAAGCCTAGTGATTAAAAGTGATCAACTCCAGTGAACTTCGATAAAATGGGATATTACTGTTATAAACGTTCGTTTTAGGAGTATAGTGATTAAAAGAAAAATAAGGAGCTAAGATGTTTTGAGAGTTCAATAGTACAGCTAATTATCTCAACGTTACCAACAAAAGACCCTATTTACCCCCCCCCCCTATATCAATTAATGTTAAATGTGCCATAACTAACTTGTCCGTGTTGTTTGTTCTCTGTTTGATGGTATGCCCTTCGCCGCTTCACTTCTCCAGGTGCTCAAGGTATTGGTCTATTAACTCTCTTGTAAATTTTAGATTCTCTCGACTAGCACGAGGCTTGTGAACATTTTAGGCGCTCTGATCGCTTGCGCACCAAAACCGGTCCGGCCCTGGAATTCGAATTTGGTTATTTCCAGGGCCGGTCCTCCGCTACGCAGCACACGTCGTGTTGATTTTTGATCGGGATGCTTTAATCATCAATCAGTTTTAATTTCGCGGATTAAAATTTATTTGTGGCTGTATTGTTTGGAAATTAACGGATGACGTTACCAGGAACGTGTGTGGTGTAATTGTTTTAATTGGAACAAATCGAGTTGGCTCTGTCGTGATTTCAGCGCAATGCATATGAATCGTTGTAAACCGGGATTAATTCGTGCATTGCGGTGCGGTTATTTAGGAAAATTGGAGTATCGTCGTTTGCGCTTTGGATTTTTTTGCAAAAAGCATCAGACTAACCGCAGGATTTTAATATTCCTCGCCTTCTAATGATGTCATTATCTACGTAAATTGTACAGAATGTTCCGTAACTTAAACTATTGAATGAATTGAACTAAAAATCTATCAAAATCGTAAAAATGGTACCTGAGACCTCCGGGGCCTCGAAGTAACATAATTTTTTTAAATTAAAAAAGTCAACCTTCTTAGGGAAAAAATCGTAAAGCCGCCTTTTATCAATTGAATACAGGTGTTTTTTTTTTCTTCAAAAACTTGCTTACAAAAGGGGAAACATGCTCCACTTACTTAAAAAAATAGTTGAAAGAACAATTTTTCTTCCTAGAGAATAATTTCACCTCCACTATTCAAACACCCAAAACAATACACCACAGCACTGTTGCACCAAAAACTTTGGATGTGTCACCTCCAATCGAACGCCTCGTTTTAGGTAATTATTTTTCCTGGATCGGTTCAGAGCTTTCAACGCCGCTATATCGTTTCTTAAAGAGTTGTAACATTACAAATTTTTAATTGACGCTGGCGTTGAAGTTCAATTTATAACGTCATCCTTCGTTAAATGACATCGAAGTCAAACTTTTTCTACCATGTCCGAACCTGGTTGGAGATTTTTAAATAAGGTCGTCATTTTACTCTTGCATGACATCTCTTGTATATTCGTTGCATGTTAACACCGTAACACAATAATTACGAAAGTAAGGAACAATCTAATCTATTAGCGAGTTAAATGTTCCATGTTTTCGTAATTACTAGAGGGGTAAGTACAAAGCGATCACACGTAATCTACTAACTCAGGTTTGATCCTTCGTAGGGCTTGTTTGTGGTAATAATGCGCATTACCACTGCCGATGTGTTTCTGGGGGTGTTCTAAAATATTCTTGCTATTTTTCCTAATAATCTCGAACCTTTTCGGTCCGCGCAGCATATTAAATTTTGCCGAGTTACGGAAACGGTCGCATGCAAATTAACGCGGAATACGTAACGAACTCGACAGTCTAAAACTGATTAATCCCGCTATTTGTCCAGAACAAACATACACACACGTCTCGGTCGGGAACGTGCGGGTTGAATATGAGCGAAAGTGCAACGGGATATAATTGAGGGGAGTTTACAGGGGTACCCCCAAAAATATGTTCGGTGGGTGTGTTATACTATACACTAAGTAAGGGATGCTAGTGAAATTTGACTAATGGATTTGTTTGTTCACACGCAGACCATGGCTGCCACCAAGAGAAATGCCGGATTGACGTCTGCGGTACCACGAGCCACGCTGAACGACGAAGAACTGGTGAGTAGATGAGAAATTCATTTGAATCAAAATCAAGTCTGTTAGATATTCGATGTTGACTGCTCAAATTTTTGGAACTTTCTTCAACGCATTCCATCATTTAGTACTGCTCTTCCCCTTAAAAATTAGCTCTTGATTGGTGCCCCACGGTGTTTCTGTCAAAATTTATAACCATTTTAAGAGGGCACATCCACCATAGTTAATTCGTCGTCGATGTGGTCGAATCTGACGTCATGGTTCAAAAAATTCAAGATGACTGATCCAAAATGGCACACAGCTGTACTTCTTCAATTCTGTATATTCGCATTAGTAGCTCCAAAAAGCTTGTGCTATCATCCCAGTACTGTAGATGCCATACGAGTTACTCTATACCCTTGAACGTTGAAAATGGATAGTTCATTACTACTACTGATATGCAATATTGGATCGTCCATCTTGAATTTTGCAAATCTGCTTCCAGATTCGTGATCAGCGGCTCCAAAAAAACGTAATTTTTGAAATTTGACTTCACAATCATAATCAGGGAGTCTGAGAACCCCATGGTTACAAGTTTGGCAAAAATAATAGTTTAAAATACCTTTAACAAAAAATGATTTCATATGGTACCATCCTCGCCTTCATTTTGGAGAGGAATGGTAGTACTAAATGATGGTACGGAGAAAATAAATTATAAAATCTTGTACACAACCTGTATACAATATCAAAAAAAGCCAAAACAACCGTTTATCGCGTACATGACCTCAAATATCTCAAAATTGTGACATGATAGGCCAATTATGAGCTCGAATTCGAATTCTACGTAGAAAATTAGTTCGGAAATGGGTTTTAGCTACGCAGTAACAATCACAACAACCCCTTTTAAATTTTTAACAAATTTCAATTAACTGACATAATTATTACCAAAGTATTTTCAAATTAATATAAAATTAAGGTATTAAGGTATTATTAAGGTACTTTTTCCAACAAAATTGATCCATTTCAATAATTCAATGATATATAATGGTCACAAATTTCTCCATTTCCTATCACTTTTTTTAGTACTAATTCGTTCCTTTGTTAATTCCAAAAAAAAAAAATATTTTAGTTATCCTTGTTCATATTTTTACTCTTCTGTTTACAATTCTTGTTGCTCCGTATCTTCTTTTCTTATGGTGCCTTTTTAAAGCTTTCCCACGTAATACCAATATCATACGATATTAGTTTTGGCTTCCTTAAAATTCCCTTTAAACATCTCTTGGGGTGTTTCCCAGATTTGTACTCTGCAACCTTCTTATTTACAATATTTCTGCATTTTATATCTTCTAGTAATGATCTGTCCCTATTTAGCCTCCTGTTTTCACGCAAATCCGTATATTACGTACATAACTTAGTTGTATTTGCTTTAATTGATTCAAAACTTAACTGCCTATGCGCATTCACCAATCGTAGAACAGTTCGAAAGACTCTAAAAGGCGTAATTGGGTACAAGAATGTTATTAATTAGTCTGTAGAGTTATATCGAAATTGGAGCTTAACATAGGAATTATTTTATAATTTTGAAATTGATTACTTAAGTAGGTAAAAATTCTTGCAAATTTTATAAAAGAAGGGTGGGACAGTACGTATAATTATTACTAAAATATTGGACAAAATCAGTTAAAGACACCAATGTAACGAGAGCTAAAATGGTGCATGTACTAGTAGCGCAAGACCTGCCCTGGGTAAAATTAGTAACGTGAAACAGAATAATAAAGAGTTCTGAACACAAAAAATATTAAATTTTGAATCATAATTCATAAGAACTAAACTACTTTGTACAATATACATTAAATTAAGGGCTATAAGGGCCCAAGTAACTTATAATACATTAATTCAGAGGAGAAAGCCCATAAGAAGTATTGATATTATTTCAATTCCACCCACTTGCCTCTATGTTTTAAAAATGATTCAAAACACGAAGGTATCCTTAAGCTTTTGGGAAATTTTTTATAATTTTTCTATTTTCATTATACGTAGTAACACGTGATGATTAAAGTCCCAATTCCCGTTTCTCCCGACTCGCGTTTCCCGTCGCGAACTAACCTACAACTACTAATCCATTGACAAAGACTCGATTAACTGGGGCTTTCATCTCTGATCGATTCCCTTCGATCCTCACTAAAGCCGATTGTACGAGATTCCCCGCTTTCTCTCCACGCCTCCTACGCGAGGAATAATTAGCCGTATCGCATTTCATGAATACTTGTTGCGTGTCCCGCGTGCAACGAGACAATTTTATTGCCGGGTTGCACGACCCGGTCATCAGACTTCACGGTGCCGGAGTCGATGGAGGTCCTTACGTTCGATCTTTCCACTTTTACGACACCGTTAAGTGACGGCGTGACAAATTAAGGAAAATTTTATTCCGTTTTATCGTAATCGACGCGTAATGAATTTTCATGGAGTGGCTGGCCCATCGATTCGAAATATTACGCGAATTATTAATTTGACGATTTTTGTTTCTAATTTACATCAACAGCAATTTCAACATAAATATAGGTGTAAGTAAAATATTCAGTTCAGGCTTATCGCCTTACAAAATTAAATAAACGCAAGTGAATTCATAAAAACCCATGTACAGTAGGTGATTTCAGTAGAATTCAGAAGTATAGAAACTATAAAAGTGTCATTAAAATTATTTACTTCGTTTCACCCTGTACAACGCGGTTATATGATAGCAACGTAATATATACATCGACTTCACTTAACACACACTAAATATTCATGTTATGTTCGTGCTCCTAGTTTGGCAAGGTTTCAAAAATTTTTTCTGAATAGGATTCCATTCGGAAAAACATTTGGTTGGCAGACTTTATGAATATTAACGCTCTCAGCATTTGTCTACTAAATATAAAATATGTTTCAGCCCATCGATAAACAAACCAATCATTTCACAAAAAAATTCTTTCAGACCTGGCATGGTCACTATCTAGCTTTTAGTTAATTAACTAATGGAGTTTCAGTTGTTGCTGTTTGAACCATTTTCGAATTTACACTCAAAATTTTGTTAAAAAGTTACTAAATTTCCAATTTTTGTTAAACCTTCGTTAATCACTGACTAGCACATGGCGAATTAACTGATATAATTTAAATCTACTGATTGGAGGATAATTATCAGCTTGAAACTTGTTTTTGAAATTACTTTTAAGTTTTCCAATTTATGACACATACCTTCTATGTATACGTCATACATAAGGATCATACGTATATTTCGTACACATAACTCGTATCAATACTTCGCATTTTCTTATACCTCTTACAGATATCTCGTACACACACCTCGAAAAGATGCTCACGGATGTAATTGCTGATTTTAATTGCGAAGAAATGAGACAATTAATTACTTTTCATCATAACTCCCTTAATTTTTACTTAATTTTGCTGTAGCTCATTGTAAAGGTCTTGTTAGGTACTTCAAAAAGGGTTGTACGAGTTTTCTTTGAAAACTTTACTGTTTTTCTGTTATTTAAAGTTGATATTCTCAAATTCAATTTTAGGCAAAGAAATGCTTAACTTTAACATACCATATAAAAATTTAGAAGGAGCTATTCGATCTAGTTTTTCATAAGCTTTATTTTTATTTTTTATCATGTTCTTGTGAAAACGTAATTTTTGAGTTATTTCTAAAAATTCATTTGAAAAAATGCATTTTTTTTTATGAAAAATCGACAATTTCGATCATGATTAATTTAAGAAATACTAGCTTACCAAAAAAAACTTTATGAAGCACTTTTTACTTAAAATTACCGCTCTATTGTTTTCTGTCATGTTTTTAATGTAATTTGAGATTTTTCAATTTTAAATTTTTTCCAAAATTTCCTCCTGCGGCAGTCAATAATGTAAATTGTCTTTCTTGATTGCATCAAATGAAATTTGTTTTTAATTTGAACCCCTGGGGATGATAGAAAGTTAAATATTCTTTCTCTTTTACTTAGTGGATGGGCAGTACGCCATTTCGCCCGATTACCAGACATCGTTCCCTTAAATTAAAACATCGCGTCCGTTAAAACTTAACGGGATTGAAATCAAGGAGGCGTAATAAAACCCAGGAGAAAATTAGCGAGAGAATAATTACATTCCTTCAAAACCTGTGGCTTATTAAACCCCATTCAACCTTTTTGAACTCCGCGAAGGTTAATTACGCCCGATTTTCCTCCCCTCCGTTCTTCCCTTTGTTCCGGGCGGATTTTCCGCGGCATCCGCTCTGTTAAAAAGGTGTCGCTAATATTTTTCCGTTCTGTTTCTTTTTCCAAGAAAATGCACGTCTACAAGAAGACCCTACAGGCGCTCATATACCCGATCAGCAGCACGACCCCCCACGATTTCGTGCCGTGGACCGCCACCTCCCCCACCTACTGTTACGAGTGCGAGGGGTTGCTGTGGGGCATCGCCAGGCAGGGGGTGAAGTGCACCGAGTGCGGGGTGAAATGCCACGAGAAGTGCAAGGATCTGCTCAACGCCGATTGCTTACAAAGTGAGTACATGCGCTTGTAATTTTTCCTAAGAGGTTTCTGCGACTTGCAAAAAATTTAGAACAGGGTGTTAACCGTTAACGAGATATTCTGGGCTGTGTCGGTTTGGGGCTTTTTGTTCGAACGACGAACACAGCTCATATAATTTACTGGAAGGAAAACGTTATGTTTACTACGTGAAAAGCTGAAAATATGGCTCATCAAATAATGTCAGGCATATTTTAGCTATTTCTCTCGTATTATTCCCAATTAATCCAATTATTATTTTCTTACTAAAATTTAGTGCGACTAATATAATAAGTTACCATTTCATTACGATCTCTTGGTGGGTAAAAATTTATTTCTTATTTATATTTTTGATTTCTATGCCTGCTTTACTTTATGAAGCTGAAAGTATTTTTGGGGCAGAAACTCGAGTGCGTAGAGCGTATCCCTTCCCATGCAATAAATTTTTAATTAAAGTTCACTAACCGAACCCTAACTATCCCTTTGACATTATGTATAGTGTATATCAAATATTTAACGTTGCGTCCCTTTCCTGCTGCTATAAGTTCGAATGGTTTAAAAATGTTAGGCAACAGGTTTGGGGTCGTCACAGGCACGGTTTCGAAATAAAAAGGAATTTCTGGAGTTTTTGTTATATATCCAGGTTCCTTATAAATTGAAAGTGTGGCGGTTTGCTAGTCTTTCTAGAGAAATTTCTCAAGAAGAAGTTCTATAAAGGTTCTAAAGTCGCCTAAGAGTTATGGAAGTTTCCAGAGATTTCATATGCTTCCTATATTTTGGATAGTTTCAAATAAATTCAATCATAAGTTTTCTAGAGGTAAAATTTTTCTCTCTGCTTCTTGAAGAGTGAAAACATTTGAAACTTTTAGGCTTAATTTAGGGCACTTTCGGTAATTTTGAATTGCAGAAACACCTCTGCAATTTTTATGAAATTTTTTGGAACTTTCTTATACTCTGAGTTAAAAATTCTATAGAAACCCCTGTGGCTTGTTTTTGACTTTCATGTATTTGAAAACAGAACTAGACTGAAACTGAATTCTATCTGAAACTTTAGCTTTTGAATTTACTTCTATTTAGATTTAATTTTGAGACAATTTCTGTAGTTTAGGAATCCAGAAGAAGTTTTAGTATATTTATTATGAAATTTTAATACCAAAAAACCTACATCCACGTTTACAGCCGTTCTGTCCCATTTTGAATTTTTCCAGTATCGACAAAATCATACATTCATGATTATTTAATAAGGAATAATGTTATTAAATTTTCTTTCACCCGAGCATTTTCATAGCATCGAATTTGAGCCGCTAGAGAGAAGAACGCCATTAACGTCAAAAACGCGAACCTGTGATCGTAACTCACGGGTTTCGCTGTTTTAACAACGTGTTATTAAGCGCGTTCATGTGAGGTTAAACTAATGATCTCGTGCGGCGTTAACGGAGAATAATTATCCCAGAAATTGATGAATAGCCAAGATGATTTACACGGGCTAGTGTGGGCGAAGGCGAAAGAACGGGCGTGGAAGGGTGAAACAGTAACTCTTCGTTATCGGGATTGAATTAGGGAATAATTCAAAGTTAAAAGTTGTGGAGCTTAGGTGCAATTTGTTTGGAAGTTGAGGAGATTGTTGCATGGAATAAGTGAGGCATCGTTTTCAGCCCCAGAATAGGAAATAATGGCGTTCTGAATAATTTTTCCTTAATCTGCATGGCAAACTTGACAGGAAATTCCACCCTTCCTTTTTCTTCCTTTTTTTTGAAGTTTTTTAACAAGTCAATTTCCTACAAGAAATAAAGTAATTGTCATTTGTAGATCGTTCATGAAATCGGGAACTTTTCAGAACTTTTTCAAAAATTTCTTACTGGAAAGTGGCAGTTTTTGAATTATTTAGCAAATTGGAGCAGTATTTGAAACCATGTCGTAAATTTCAGAACGGAAAATTGCCCTTTTGCATGCATTTTTAATATATATGTATAAAGTATTGTTTTAAAGAACCAACTTCCCGTCGAAATGACAATTCCTAAAATCCACAATATTTTTCCCATATTAAATGCAAAAAAATGCAAAAATCGCCTTTTTTAAGATTCCTTGTCCATCAATGTTTTCCGAGACAGAATAAGTGCAGGGATTGCTTCAAAAGAAATAAATCCAACGTCAAACCCTTTGTAATGGTCGATATCAAAACTTGCGTCAGTAGTAACTTCAGTTCGCTGCAAAAATTTAAGCATAATTCCAGTGACTTCAATTTCCAGAATTATTCCAATCGACGCGGTTTCGATCCCCTCGCAACGTCAACTCCCGAAAATTTCCATATTTCCCTCGTGTCATCCGCCACCTACGTACACTTTAAATTACAACCCTCTACCCTCGTCTCGTTTCCTGTAACGTATTCTCTGTGAAGTAGGTACGTTTTTTGAAGTGTCACGAGTATCTCTCGACGTGTGGATTCCTTTGTGTCAAACGAAATGGTATTTCTGGATGTATCGAGAAGAATCCGCAAATAAAAAAGTCCTCGCGTGGAAATTGCTGACGCGGCCGTAGGCGATTGGCTATTCGGGAGGCCGACGTTTTCGTCGGGACGTCGCGCGCGCGTTTCTTCCCCCGGGATCCGATTCCGCGTGCCAATTAGGGGTGCGTTATTAATTTGTCGAATCGGCGCCGTGAAACTATTAATTTCGTTGCCTTTTGACCCGTGGACCGGAGGTTGCGCTAATCGAAACCCGAAGGAGAGGGATTTTCGTAATTATATACCGCCCTTCGATCTTAATTGCGAAACGTCCGGATTTCTTTATCGAATTTCACGCGTGGAGAAATCTCGTGCCCTTACAACACTTCCAGGTGCTCGATATAATAATACGTTCTAAAACACAGCTAATTTCTTCGTGGAGAAAGTACCAAAAATTTTAAAAAATCCTGATGACAGGGCTCGTCGGAAAGGCTCATTTAAAAAATGTATAACATTAAAATTAGCATTGAAAATGGTCCATCGTGCTACTCTCCGCAATATTTATTTTTCTATCGAAATAAGCTAAAATTTCCCCTTTTGTGTTATTTAGGAAAATAGAAATTTGTCTAGAACCATTACGAACAATTTCAGGATGAAAAACGATCACTTCTGTATTTTTCAGGGAAAGGAGAGATCCTTCAGGAACAATCCAGAAATTTCAGAATAGAAAATTATCCCTTTTTAGATTATGTAATAAAGTATAGGGTTGTTCAAGAACTATTTCGAACACTTTCAGCATCAAAATGACTATTTTTGAATCATTTGGAAAAAGTGATTTTTCAGAAACTTTTCAGAGAATTTCATGATAGAAATGCTCATTTTTAGATTACTCAGTGAAATAAAGACATTATTTAGTCTCGTTTCAGAAATTTCAGGCACACAAGATTTTCCTTTTTGTGTAATTTAGGCGACAACGAATTTTTCAACACCATTTCAGGCAACTTCTGGAGAAAAAATGATTATTTCACGACATTTCAGAGAATTGCCCGTAGACTGTTCAATACCATTCCGGACGATTTCTAAAAAAGAAATGATCATGAATTCTTTTGGACTAGTTTTCAGAACCATTCAGAAATTCAGGATGAAAAATTTCTTCTTTTCTGATCATTTAGTAACTTAGAAGTTTCTTCCAAATTATTTCAAACAATTTCAGGACATTTAATCATCATTGCTAGATCTTTCAGGAAAGCGTTTGGAACCATTAAAAAGTCTCAGAACAGAAAATTGGAAATTTGGATCATTTAGAAAACTCAAAAGTTGTTCAACCTCATTTAAGACAAATTTAGGATGGAAAATGACCAGTTTTGGATCATCTAAGAAACACCATTTCAGCAGTTTTGTTATTAACAAATGCTCATTTGAATCATTAAGAAAACTAAAGTCAAGTTTAGAAGTATTACTGATATTTTCAAAATAAAATATAGTCATTTCTAGGGTCTTTCAGGAAAATAGGAAATTGTTCAAAGTTGTTTCAGAAATTTTACAGTAGAAAATTTGACGTATTCGTGCACTGAAGGTACAAGGAATCCGTTCAAATGCAATTCCTGAAAAGTTCAAGACAAAATATAAAATAATTGTCATTTGTAAATGTTTCTTGTAACTGGGAACCTTTCGGTACTTTTTCAAAAATTTCCTAGTGGAAAATTGACGTTTTTGTGTGTGCCAAACCGTTTCAGATAATTTCAGGATGAAAAATGTTCATTTTAAATTATTTAGAAGATTAGATAATTGTTCAAAACCATTTCAGGAAATTTTAGAATGAAAAATGGAACATTTGTAAAACTCAAAAAATGTCAGAACAATTTCAGATATTTCTAAAATAACGAATGTGCTTATGGATCATTGACGAAACTATTAAGAAACGTTGCAGAAATTTTAAGGAAGAAAAATGGTCATATCTGGATCCTTCACAAAGTTAGGGAACTATTCAGGACTTCCTTTGAAATTTCAGATGGAAAAATTGCCTTAGGATTGTTCAGAACCATTTCGAGCAATTTCATGAATGAATTTCATTCGTTTTCGAATCAATCAGAAATCTTGGGAATATTTCAGAGCCATTTAAAAATTTCACAATAGAAAATTGCCCTTTTTGCATTATTTAGAAAGTTTTAAATATCTTTGATACCTTTTCGACCAAGTTCTGGTTAAAAATTATCATTTCTTTGCCCTTTTTGGATCAAGTAGAAACCTGGAAAGGTTTTCAGAACCATTAAAGACAATTTGTAATGAAATATGATCAGTTTTTCATTACTTATGAAACTCGAGAATCGTTCAGAACAGCTTCAAAAATTTTGAAATCAACAGTTGCCCTTTTGAATCATTTAAGAAGCTAGAGATTGGTTCAGAGCAATTTCAGGGTGAAATATGACCTTTCAGGAAACTTGAGATTCCCTTTAATTCCGTCTAATTTAATATGCATTCCAAGTTGTCATCCTAGGCAACAGCCTTACAGTAAATCGCTTAACGAACCCATAAAATTTAACCATACAACTTCATTTAATTTCGCTGAAACTCCACGCTTTTAAACTATCGACGGTCGGATCGTTAGTAACATGAAAACCAAATGAGACTTTCATTCGATCTCGCACTAAATAGATCCCAGCATCGCCATTTAAACCCCCTTTACTGCCAAATCAAACGGAGTTAATCGTTTTACTCTTTTATTTTCTCACATAGACACACTCGCACGTTTGAGCCAGTGGAGCTTTTCGCTGCCCGCCGCGTAATCCCCTTTCCCGAATGAATGTTGGTAATAAACGCGTCCAGCGCTTAGCGACAAATTGAAAATCTATCGATTAAAACCGCCGTATAGTGTCTATTGTGGCTCCGGTATGAATTAGTAATGTCATCCCTAACTTTTATTCAAACCCCGCACTGTTTTTCCCTATTTGAGCGCAGCGTGATAAATTATTCAGCGTCTTCAAGTTGACTAAGTAGGGAGAAATCGATCGAGCCCGCTAATCCTTCCTGCCGTTCTTCCAGGTTTCGGGGGGTACAATTCCCTGTATTAAAACTGTAGACGCGGGAGAAAAATGACGTACGAAATATGTAATAAAACAAACGTTCCGCCGTCGTGGATTCGCCGGGACTGATAATGGAATTTCGGTGCCGTGGCCGTTTTCGGTTCGGATAAAATTCGATATCGCCTAAGTAAGTTCCCGAAAAATATGAAAATATACGGCCCACGTATACCCTCGGCGACGTCTGCCATAGATAGAAATTGGATGACGGCTTCCATCCGCGATAGACGGATTGGGAAATTGATTTTTCTTCTTCGGAACTGCCCACATTGCGACATGTGAGGATGAAATTTTTATTGCTCGCCATAAAGATGAGTTTTATAACAGGCGTCTCGGTTATTAATCGAGGTTCAAGGGGTGGAATGCACTCTCAGGTCGAAATCAACGTTCGAAATGCCGCTTAAAATGTAATTCTAACTGATTTTCTTTGATGAAATTCTTATGTGAATCGTATCAAGTTTCACATGTTGAATGAAATATTTCTTAACCAAAAGTACTTATTAGGCTTATTTCGCTAGAAATATAAGCTATTGCGGAGATTATATAATTTCAGGATGAAAAAGGGGTATTTTTGAATCACTTATAAAATTCAAACGATCTTCAGGACCGTTTCAGAAATTCTGGATTAATGATTGTCCTAGTGGATCATTTAAGAAGCTATTCAGAAACATTACAAGAATTTTAAAGGAGAGAACTGCTCGTTTCTAGATTTTTCAGAAAATTATGAAACTATTCAGGACTTTTTCAGATTGAAAAATTGTTCAGAACCATTTCGAGCAATTTCAGAACAAAAATGGTCATTTCTGAATCTTTTAGGGAAATGTAGGGAATTGTTCAGAACCATTTAAAATTTTCACGAAAGAAAATTGCCCTTTTTACTTTCTTTAGAAAATTTTAAATTTTTTTAAACCTTTTCGGTGAATTCCTAAATAAAACATATAATTTCGGGATCTTTCAGGAATTCAGGATACTGTTCAGACCTATTTACGTAACTTCAGAACAAAAACTTGCCCTTTTTGAGTCGAGCATCACTCGCTAGGTGGCGTTACCAATGCCAGATTGAAATAAAATAAGTTTTAAACGTAGCAATGTGCGTTTGTAATGCGAGCACTTTCATGTGATTCCAATATCCTCCTCTCTAATCTAATTAATTTAATCTGAAATTAAAAGTACTTATTAAACTTATTTCGCTAGAAATATAAGATATTGCGGACAATATCCCATTTCAGAATGAAAAATGGGTATTTTGGATCATTTATAAATTTCAAAAAATGTTCAGTACCATTTCAGAAATTTCTGGATTAATAATTGTCCTTGTGGATCATTTAGGAAGCTATTCAGAAGCATTACTGTAATTGTAAAGGAGAAAACTAGGCATTTCTAGATTTTTGAGCAAATTAGGAAACTATTCAGGACTGTTCCATAATGAAAACTTGTTCAGATCCATTTCGAGCAATTTCAGAACCTAAATGGTCATTTCTGAATCATTTAAGGGAAATCTAGGGAATTGTTCAGAACCATTTAAAAAGTTGACAAGGGAAAATTGCCCTCTTACATCCTTTAGAAATTTTTTAATGTCTTTTATGCCCTTTTGATGAATTTCTGAATAAAACGTATCATTCCTGAATCTTTCAGGAAACCAAAATACTGTTCACACCTATTTGAACAATTTCAAATCAGAAATTTGCCCTTTTTGGATCAAGTATCGCTTGCTAGGTGGCGTTACCTATGCCAGATTGAAATAAAGTCAGTTTTAAACGTAACACTGTGGCGTTTATAACGCGAACACATTCATGTGATTCGAATATCCTCCCCTCTAATCGTATTTCGCAATCCCCGATTCCAGTTTTTACTTGAGTGGATGCGCACAATTGGAAACCGTAACGCGTTAAATCTACAAATAGAGAGACCGCCTTTCTACTCCCACCAACGAGGTTCATAAGTGTAAATAACTTTCCTATTTGGAAACATATCTGATTACTTCAACAACGGGTTCGCATCAGATCGTCCCGACTAGGAATTCGCTTTACGCCACTTGTAGCTTTCGTGAAACCTTGCATTCCCTTCCCGGCATTAATTATCCTGGAGGAATCGATATTAGGACCAGATTTCACGACATGCGAAAGATGGGAGAAATGCATGGATTCTCGTATAGCTGAGTTAATATCTCGAGTCGATTGCCGTCGGGACGCTTCCTAAATCATTCATCCCTCGACTGAGTAGACAATGGGAAGGTAGGGACGTAAAGACGAGGATTGAATAGTTGAACCTTGCAAGTTCAAAAAAAAAATTCGACACTTTTTTTAGGTAAATTGGGTAAAAATGAGCACTTTCTGTTCTTGGACGTTTTTTCGAAAAATGCACCCCTATCGAATTATAAGTCACACAAGTGAGGAAAATTTCCAAAAATTCCAAAAATCCATATCTCAGCTTCCACCGAAGCTATTTGATCGTTCGTTCGCGAAAAATATTCGTTGGATCTTGTGCTTTTAGCTAATGCTTTTTCCTATTTTTTCCACCACCCCAGCTTATGTAATAATGAGCTATTCTTTAAATTGAATTTTCCCCACATTTCCGAATTATCTCACTCTTCACATCTCTGAAGTGTGAAAATGTCCTGGTCTGCTATGTTTTTCTGACGCTCCGAGCTGAGAAAATGTCCACGAAGCACTCCTTCTTAGTAATTCTCTGAACTGAGTGGAAATCCGTTGTTCCATTCTTTAGTAAATAACTCATATTACTTTGCAGCTTCGTTAGTTGTTGCTATGCGGTAAAACTAATAACGTATTTAATTTTTTGGTTAATGTGTGCGTTACATTGCGCTAAATGTAAAATTATAGATCGTGTCCCATGGTCGTACGTTTTGGTGAATGCGCCTCTGCTAAATTTAGTGCCCACCTTTTTACAAGTATAACCAATTTAACGGTGTATTTCCTAGTAGCTAATTGGATTAGACAGACGAATGCCATTATTACGGCTTCACGAAATATTCCACTTACGTATCGTGGAACGAAAAACTACCACCGCTATAATTTCTGTTTATCGGAATGCTTTTATTGTCATCGTGAAAAGGAACGCCCCTCGACGTTAACTCCGAAAATTACAAGGTGCAAGTCGTAAACACAATATTTACTATCACCTCAGATCTGTGACCGTAACAACTTGAACGCCCGTAAACAAATTACGCTACGATAATACCCCTGCATTATCTACTATCTATTTGTTAGCGTAAATGCGCCTCGCAGCATTGGGACAGTGATCGATAGTTCCGCGAAGCCCTACGGGCCTTATTTCTAATAGAAATCGGGGGAAATTAAAAAGTCGCTTGTAGCGGATTCGTCGAAATTCTCCATGGCGTTTCCGTTGAATACCACGAGCGGTTACAATAGGAGCGTTTACAATTCTTGTTTATGCGGAATTGTAATGGGTTCTAAGGCATCCATCAGTGAAAAGGGGGAATATTTTCATCGTTAAAATTATTTCGATTTTAGGAAACAGGAAATATTAACGATTTTCCCTTCTAGCTTGTAGATACATTCAAGACATTCATTGAGAAACTTTTGAATTTTAAGTCCTGCTGCTATCTACACCATATCATTTCCATTGATTAAGAGGATTTCAAATGTGTATGGCTCTTTTACCTATTCTATACCCATCTTTAATCAGGAGGTAATAAATTTGAATTCTACATCAACTTAAATCGCCCTGTAATTGGTTTCTTGTTGGGTAATAAAAATTTTATGACAGAAAGTTTCCATCTCTTGTTTACATTACGATATATAGTAATTAACGTATTGCCTGTTTGATTCCAGGGGCGGCGGAGAAGAGTTCGAAGCACGGCGCCGAAGACAAGGCGAACAGCATAATAACCGCGATGAAGGACCGCATGAAACAGCGCGAGAGGGAAAAACCGGAGATTTTCGAACTTATCAGGTAAAGCAGTTTGATTCCGATCGGTTAGTTCTGGCTGTGTACGTGTACGTTACCCTCCTAATGGCCTTCTCTCCCTCCGACAGTCCCCGCCGGAGTGATGATCGTCGTTACCCCCTGAATTCTTTCACGGTCGATTCTCCACCTTTGGTCTTCGATCTAGTTTACCGTTACGTCGTTTCCTGAAGTCGAACCGTTACATAAATCCGCTACTGGCCTGGGTCTCCTGTCGATTTGTCGTTGTGTGATATTGATTGGATTGTTACGTGGGAAATCGTACGTTCTTTATTTTAGGAAAATGGGTATTTAAATGTAATAGTGTGTGTAAAGACGTAAAATTGCAATTTTCCTTGTAAAAACGAGAGAAACAGAACATTTCCGTTTGGGAAAATCTACACAAATCTATCCCTTCCCGGGAGAAATATTTGGATTCCTTCGAAGGGGGAATAACGAATTGCGAACTGTGGTTAAATCCCTTTTCATCCTTTACTCGGAAAATAATGATGATTATATCATTATTAATATTATATATTATATGATTATAAGAAACATTTTTACGTGTATATTTCTTGCCCCTGTATAGGGCTAAATCAATGCTCGTATTTTTCTAAAGATTTCAACTTTCATATGAGAACATATTTTAATTCAAATTACTTAACCGTATCCTCAAAATTTTCGAGGAAACCTCGAAAAACCAATTTTTCCTTTTGTTATGGTTTCTCTTCAAAAGGGATTTACAATTCTCAAAATTTGGCAGAATTGTAACTGTTTTATTCCAAATAGGTACATTTTTTCAAAATTTATTATTTTGTTTTATATATATTATATATTTTATTTCAAAAATGATTTTTGAGAAATTCAACACTTTCAAGCAAATGCATTTTTTGAAGACAGCCAAAAAGCCTTTTTTCTGTATGGAGCTAAATCGATACTCATGTATTCTTTTTTAATTTTGATAAAATATCTTAATTTAAGTTACTTAACCATACTTAACTCCAGTTATTTTTATGCTCAAGTACGTAGTAAGCAAGTAAGTTCTTAAGATCGTAAGTTATTTATTCTAATGAACAATATATAATAAGGTTATTTAAATTTTTTTTCGAAGAAAGATGGCATTACTTCTTATTTTTAACCATAGTTAGAAATTCTCATTTCTCCTAGAAATGTGTAATGCATAACACGTGCCACGTAGATGCGCATGTTATGGTAAGGAATTTACGAGATATATACTTTAGTAGTACAGAATTTCCACTAGAAAAATATGTTTTAAAAAAGAAAAGATAAAGAAATTAATTAGACTAATTTTAAAATTGGTGTACAAGTTGTAAACGGTCAAATATTTCTGAAAAAATCTTTTGCGTTCTGTCATTGAGTAAAGGAACGTTACTATTAAAATACATCCATTTGCATTACAGCCACGCTTCTGAAAAAAACGTTGAAAAATCCACAAAACGTGCAGCTTATCCATAATTCATAACAGCTTATGATTATGGACATATTGACATCCATTTCTTTCGATGTAAACCACGGATCCGTTCGTAATATCAATCCTGATCGCAATAGTCACACATCGCATCGAATATCCATTTTTCACTTTCATACCCCGCGTGTGTGTGTGTCTCGTGCGGAAAACCAGGAAAACTAAAGGCTCCAATCGATGTCATATAACGACAAACCGTTAGTAGGGGTTATCGAAATGTCAGAAATCGAAAGGCTAATGGACCGAAAGCATCCGTTCGACGATACGTCAGACCAAAGGGTGATAAGAAAAATGAAATCCGTTACGAGTAAATTGTTCTCGCGTTTCCCCCTGCGATTATGTTGGGCGAAAGTACGAATTGTATTTCCTGGGGGTTGTTTTGTATTTTAATTACATCGCATTAACGCCCGTAAGGCTCGTTATGCTTGTTTTGATTTGGAATAAAAAAACCTCTCGTTAGGTACAGGGGGGAATTTTCGTCGCGTTTTATTACGACGATGAAGAGAATTTACGATTTAATAACGATAAAACTCGCGAGGCGTTATGTTTTTATTTTTCACTGGCGAAGTTTGGAAAAGTTCAGTTTTACGTGTCGTCCTTTATTCCTCCCCGGGAAGGACAAAGAAGGGAAGAGACGTCTGAGGTATTTAACTTTATCTAAACGTCACTTCCCCCTAGCGAGACATTGCGAAAATATTTTCCGAACCATTTAAGTTTACACCGACAAACATTGCACTTTATCACGTAACCTTCTCTCCTTCCGCAATACGTCTTCTCTCCTCCTCCCTTCGCTCCTTCGTCGGCTGATCGATGGAGTGTCCTCAAACTTTTTTCTCCTCGACAGTTTTCTCTAAATAACCACAAGTTTCTTGTCCGAAAACTCTTGAGGACCCGAAATTTCCCTTCGAGGGGCGGCATCGATTTTCCCCCGGGGCCGTACCCGAAATTAATGAGGCCCTTCGTTTATCTTTCGAGGATTCTCGGATTTCGCGCGGGACGCGAATATTACTGGCCGAAAATGGGCTTAGCTCAAGGACTGGGTGAATTGTGACATAATTTTCAATTTTTGACAATTTTGTCTTATATGCTGGCAAATTAAATGACTTCTCTGGTCAAAAAGGCTTAGTATTAGATTCTCATCATAGTAGGATCGTAAAAGATGTAAATCCCACATTATCTGCCACCGTTCCAAGCAGGTAAACTCTTTTATGACACCGACGCAAGCATCCTTAAGGGCATTTGCATAAGTCATTATATTTTCTGCTGGATGAGGTATATTTTCCGACATTTCAAATTGAAACTTTCCATGTTTAAGATGTGCTGCAGACTTTCCGCAAACAGCTTATTCATGGCGAAATTTGAAATTAGAGAATCATGTTAAATATGTCAGTAGGTTGAATTTTAATCTGGCTTTTACTGAAAATAAATTAATGTAATGTATTGGGTAAAATTGTTCTTAAAGAAATGTTCAATCATCTGAACGTGGTATTGTCATACCATAAAATTGTAACATCTCATAGATTGAAAGTAATATTAATTATACAAGTTTTATGATTTATTAACGACTAAAAGTCTAAAGAGGGATATTTTTATACATCTTTGCCCATAAGTAAAAAAGGTCGGATGTCATACGCATTTTCAGGTTTTCAGGTAGTTTTAAGACATTTTCCAATACAGCGTGATGAGTTCTTTGCAAATCTGCAAAAAATACCTATGAAATTATGGCAGAATCTAAAGCATTTATACTTTGTACTTCAACGTTTTCCTCTTTATTTGGTACAATTGGACCTTAAAACAATGTCAAATGGAGGAACATCTCTTTTCATTGAACGTCCTTCATTTGTAACAGCCCTTGGCAATGTCCAGGATCTGCAAAATATGTGGAAGTTACAATAACTTTGAGGGCTTAAAATATTCAGTACAATTTTGGATAATTCTGAAAAATATGTAAAATGTTAGTACTTTATAGAATCTGTTTATAAAATTTACACGGCAGTATTAAGACTTGAAAAGCCATTTCTAGCACAGGGAGTGAAAATTAAATGTTTTTTCACTTGCTTGTAAACATGCAAGAATTCTATACAGCCATTGGGGAAAAAATTCCACAAAAGTGTTTCTTATTAAGTGTTGGGTGTTATAATGTCTTTTTATAATCCATGACCTTCTTATGCATTTCACTAAGAATCTTAAGAAAGTTATGGCACTTGACATGACGAAATCTGTAGATGCTTAAGAAACTGACTAGTTTCCAAGTATGCTCTTGAATCCATGTATACTTTATAAAATTAAAATAATTAGCAAAAAAAATAGCAAGCATAACATATGATAATTTTTCTTAATGAATTTATGACACTTTTTGATGCAATCTGGAGTTGATTAAGTAATTGTGAAATGTTCAAAAAATTTATTTGTTATCAAAAGTATTTGTTATCAAGTGACGAGTGTTATAAGGTCTCTTTAGAAATCATGACGTTTGTATGGACTTTACTAAAAATCCTAACGAAGTTATGAACCTTAACATGTCGAAATCTGTAGTAGCTTAAGAAACTAGGAAAGTTCCAAGTAAAATCTTAAATCCTTGCATATTTTATAAAATTGGAGGAATTATGACACCTTGTTAGAGTACGTATTATATTATTGAGGTTGTTAACAAGTCTGTGACACTTTCTAATGTAACGAGAAGAAACTTTGAAGTGCTCATAAAAATTATAAAATTCCACAAAAGTGTTTCTTATGAAGTATTTCTATCTTTTTCACTTACGGGCTAAAATATGCAAAAATAACCATTTTTTCGACCTTTAGTTGTTAATAAATCGGGAAATACAACAGATAGGTCTTGTGCCTGTCACTACCTGTCACATATCTGTCACAGTGCCAGTCTCAATCAAGGAGATTGTTTTCCCCACAACCTTCATATAATTTCTCATCACAATGGTGGATGCAATATGTATTACCTTCATTTTTTTCAAAAATGTGAGCCCTCAGAGCCCCTTACATCGTGTGAAAAAATAACTTTTGAATTGAAGCAGACTGGAAAAAAATGCAATCTAGGTTTAATCTCAGACATGCTTTTTTTACGCAACCTAAATTGCTTCGAATTTTCACGAGGTTTGGAGAATTTGTTTTCAGTCTCAATTTTCTTAAGTGGCGCGAATTTTTTACTTACCCAAAAAGTAAAGGTCGCGTCATTTTTGGTGTTTCGGCTTACGTAAAAGTGAACAAGCTTCCACCGTGTCTGTTTATTTCGCCAGTGAAGCCAGCTCAGTTTAACTAGTCGTTAAGTAAGTCGCCCAACATTTTTCGCCTTTCCCCACAGCTACAAAAGGTCCTTAGAAATTCTTTTCAGGTTTCCCGTTCGAGTTTCATTAGAGAGCAACAGCTGACGGTCCAAATGATGTCTCTTTCATAAACGGTGCCGGACTAGGGTTTCGGATTTTCCTCTATACATCCAACTGTCTCTCTCTTTTCCTTCCACTTTTTTCATTTCCGTTTTTCTAGCCTTTGAAAAGATTTGCCATTCATTAGGGAGGAGCGATGCCAGGTTCGCCGCGTTAGGCAGGATGTTCTTTGAACTGTGAATGGCCTTTTCCTCTCTCTCTCTTTCTCGCTCTCCCACTGCGAGCGGATGTTGAATTTTCCATTATGCTTACTCTATTTTTTTTTTTATTTGCCTCTCCTTAAAAAATTCAACAAGATGCAACAGAAGGGTAGCGAATGTGATAATCTGCTGTTCTCTTATAAACACTTTATGATACGCAGGGCGGTATTCGGTGTGGAAGAAAAGAACCATGCCGGCCATATGAAAGCTGTCAATCAATCGGTACTTGATGGAACGTCAAAATGGTCAGCCAAAATTAACATCACAGGTTTGTGCAGCAGGATAAAGAACGTATAGCCCGACTAACCAATGTGCAAGATGTTTTAATTTCTGTTTTATTTTGTTTCTCCTTTATCTTGTATATATTTTGTGGGAATGATCGTTTGTTGGGAGTGTCAATGGACATTATCGATGAGGAAGGATTTGTCGCTTACTCAACGGTAATGTCGATGATATGGATCGTGTATCGGATGACATATATTGTGGTGTTGAGAGTGATTAGAAAGGAGACGGCGGAAGCGGGAAGGTCCCCATCGGTCGATAAGAACCTTTTCAACTAAATAAAGTGATAGATTGGACGAAATCCGATATTGCGGATTTAATGCTCGGTTGAAAAATGGAAATGGTATTGAAGTTCGACTCGGAATCTTTATTAAATTAATAGGATAGTTTCTCAACTCCTCACTTAGAGGCCAGTGGGATCGATTCCAATTTTCAAATGGAAGTTTACGAGAGCAGCTCGTGAAATCGTACGTAATCACTAGTTGGAATTGTTGGTTAACCCCAATTCGCGTTACTTGTATTGTGCCTTCATTTTACAAATTTTCAAAGGGAAAGGTGCTGCAACTCCAAGTTCGATGGCGTAAAGATACTCGACAACACTCGGATTTTTGCGAAATTTTCAGGAATCACTGTATAATGGGCGTAGATAACGTTTTTGGGCGGATCTGGTGAGGAGATAATTGAAGAAACAGAAGTATGACAACACCTCCAATTTTTGGCGAATTCCAACCAGTGTCGTGTCCTTGGTCAATTTATGGCGAATTCGCCATTAAATTTTCTCGCGCGAGAAATGAATAAATAGAGACACCAATATCATAATGTAGTAAATATTGAAATGTTATGAATTGAGATTTTTTCAAATGAGTGGTTTATTTGAAAAATGGATCAAACATACAGTACAAAAATTAAGCTCGATGTCATATATAAATACAAGTGTATTCTCTTAGAAGATCCTTTGTCCTCACCTAAACACATAAATATGTACCATACACTCAGCCCTCGTTTACTTGAACGCCGTACTTTGTAGCACCTACTATTTCCAATGATTTTTATTCTTCAAATGTTTTTATATAATACAAACAAAGCCATTCAAACTAACCTTGACCCTGTGCAGTTTAACCTATTCGTTCTGCCCGAAAACCCTTTGTCGCTTCGCCTGAAAAATACTGATTTTTCTCACCTGGAGTGACCACCAATGGTGTCAAGACCCCTTATACAGTGTTTCCTGAAAATTTCGCGAAAATTCGAATGTTGTCGATTATCCCCAGCCCAAACTTCCTTGAAGCTCCTTAGCTCAGAAAGTTCCAATTTCTTCCTCGGCTTATCCTTTGCTAGCCACTATGGAGCCCTTAAGGGAACACTTAAGCCCTCCATGGTGCGGCATCAACTTCGACAGAGCATAGATTGTTTGTCCTGCTATGAAGGCAAAGGTCAGTTTTGTGTCGAGGCAGTCTCCAAGGTACTCAATAGTCGTACGAGGTGCACCTCCTAAATAGCAAAAGTTTGCTTTGGATTCGAATTCGTTTTCATCCCTGTCCGTTACTATAGACTGCTCAGGGAAGCCTGTACAAGTGCATCGCGACTTGGGGTTAGTTACATTTTTCGTGCACAATCACAGTGCAGGCAGTACCAACTTGAACGTAATTTTGAAGAACGATTCCTTTACAAAATCAAAATTTTGAATAGTACGACGTGATGAAGCCTCGCCTTTGCATTAAGGCGCAAAAGTTATGGACGCTTTGCCATTAATAACCGGACTGCGCTCGTGAAGTTATAAACGCAGATCCGTGCAATGAAACAGCGATTTTCCCGCTTCCCGCCGCTTTCCCGCTGATCCTAACTGAACGTCCGAGCTGTTTCTAGCGTTGGTGCATAGTTAAAAGTTTTTAATGAATGCGGAATGTCAACTGCTTTTTGCTATTTTAATAATTTCCATATACAGTCCGAATAACTACGATTCCGCTCGTCTGCCTCTTTCTCTCTCTCTTTTTCTCTTCCTCGTTTCGCGGTTCTTTCGACACGCAGCGCAGTCATTTGTCTAGAGCGAGCGCACACACGTTTAATGTATTTATGAAAACCGGGCAAATCCCCGGAAAGTTTCCGAGGGAGGGGAGATTCGAACGGGGATTTGGCGCTGGCGAGTCCTCGAGAAAAACGTAGCGAGATCGGCTTTTTAAATGTTCCAAGAGCTCGCTTAAAATTTTTAAGGGAGTTTAATGTTGCTCGAAGTTTGAAGCGAGCTGGATATGCATTTTCTGTGCTCGACTTGTAATCTGTCGTGGAAGGCGTATTATTTATGGAAACGAAATTTGCGTACATATGGGGAACGTCAGTAGCTGCTTTATTGCAAAAGTTGGTTTTTAGGGATATTTAACCTATTGGAATCACATTAATGATGTGACCTTCTTGTAGAAAACGCTTGAAATTACCACTTGTTGAATTTTACTGATATATCTCTTTTCAAATCTCTTTTCTATAACTTCAAAGTGTACTCACTAATGAAGAACATAATTCAACTAATAAAACTTCAAGGACAAAAATTTAGTAATTCTAGTTCCATTCGGTAAATAATACTAAGAGTAATCAAGTAAATAAATAGATAATAGGTAGTAGTATAGTAATTATAATTATATTAATTAGACTGATCTTAAAAAGCGTATTTTTAAATTGCACTTTGGAGAAGTTTTAGATAAAAATAATAATAGTAAAGTAAATATTTAATGTATTTCCACAGTTTTATTAGGTGGCCTGAATCTATTAAAATGGCGAATGCACCTCCTGCTTTTTCAAAAAATTGTGCAATCCCTGAATGTATAAGCAGTTACATCGAGTTGTATCTGTTATAAAGAATTAAAAATTAAATTTAAAATTGTCATAGACTTGTTGCAATTGTACTAAAGAGTATAGAAATTCGAGAACTTCCTTAAAGCCATCAGAACTTCGTTAAGCAATAAATTGCATTTCCAGGCCTGTGTTGTTCCTAAAATAATTGCGACTGCTATAACAGAACCATCAGTGCATAACAGTTGTTACATGCTCATAAAAAACTCTTAAAAATCTTTAAAATTATCAAAATTTTTGAAAAACGTTAGAGGTTACCTATTTGAAATTTTGATACTTTTTCAAAAAGATTTGCAACTCTTTTAAAAAGTCTGTAATCTATCTGTAGTTCGGCTTGCAACAAGTGAGTTGAAAATTTCACAACTTCTTTTGAGGTGTTGAAGCTCCTTCATGGGCCTCATAAGTTGGATCACAAACTTCATATTTTTCATAGGACGATAGAAACTCCTTTAAAAACGTCGTAATTTTAAAAAAAATAAGGAAACTCCTCCCACCTCTGTGGAAGTTCCACAATTCTTTTAAAAGCCTAAAAGTTACGTTTTAAATTTGATGTGTCCCTTAAATACGTTGCAAGTACTTTAAAATAGTTGTAGGATTGTTGCATTGCAACACATACCTTAAAAATTCCATAACGTTCTTAGAGCCATCAAAAATATTTTTTAAAATATAATAAATTGCATTTCTAGACTCGTGTAGTGCCTACAATAATTGCAACTCGTTTAACAGAGCTATCAGTGCATAACAATTGTTACATGCTCATAAAAAAACTCCTCAAATTCTTTAAAATTATCAAAATTTTTGATACACGTCAGAGGTTACGTATTTTAAATTTTGATATTTTTCCAAAAAGATTTGCAACTCTTTTAAGAAAGTCGTAGGCTTGTTACAGTTGCAACAAGCGAGTTCAGTACTCTATAACTTCTTTTATAATCTCAGAACTTCTTCATGAGCCCCGTAAGCTGCGTTTGAAACGTCATATTTTTCATGAGACGATTGCAATTCCTTTAATAACGTTGTCAGTTAATTGCAATTAACAAAATGCTTTTCGAAACAAATTATTTAAAAATTCCATTACCTTCTTAAAGCCATTAGAACTTCTTTAAGAATATAATAAATTACATTTGCAACTGTGTTGTTGTTGAAATGATTGCCACGATAATTACTTTTAGTGCCTTGTGAAAAAATATATTGTGTAGAATATGGGAACCTTCGCCATATTTACCATTAAGGTGCCCAGAGTTTGTCGTTAAACAGTAAATGTAGAATATTTTTTTCTGGCATTTGTACACATTTTATACAAGTGCGCATAAACTTTGCATTAATTGCGTTGCTCTTGAGAACTTAACAACGCCATCTCGGATCTCCTCCTCTTAACCCCTAAGCGTAGCTTTAGCCGAACAGTTTCAATACGTAGGCAAAATCCATTACCAACAAATACGATATCAAACAAACAGCAACGAATCTTAACTAACATGCTTTAAGCATACTATAGTAATAAACTGTTATACTTGTAAATTCTCCGGACTGAAATCGAAATTCATTCTCGTATTCCAACTCCTTTTAGCTTCGTTCGTTTCATTTTCTCCCTCACCGACAGTAATCCTTTGTAGAGTTTGACTCACACGAATAGATGGTAAAATTTGAGCGTCACGACGTTCGATCCGTCAAGCGTACACACGCGTCCCAATTGGGATCGATCGAACGTGCTTCGTAGATATTTCCCTAGACTAGTAAGCGCTGATGGTATTTGTACTGAGACTATAGATTAGTGATAGAAAGGGTTTCGGTAATGGGCGAGGTAAATTTTTTATTTAGGGTAGATGGCTAGTACGCTGTAGTTTAATTAAAGTAAATGTCTTGGTGTATTGTTTATTGCCTCGTTTTCTTTTCTCTAGATGGGTAATTCGAGTCCTTGACGCTCGATTAATTTGAGTAATCGTTAATGATTCCCTGTCCTTCATTTATTGTGCATGTAGGAAATTACACAGGCAAAAGTAACACCAGACACTATTACGAATACACTACAAATGATAACATTAAACTCGTTTTCATTGACATTTTTATCATTCCTTGGGGTAGGTACACTATCGAAATGTTACAACAAATTAAAAAAATATCACGTGTGAATAAAATAAAATTTATTAGGCACTGTACGAAACTATTTCAAAGAGAGATAGTTTCTTAATGTAAATTTGAATTTTTTGAGGCAGGTAAACGATCTTTGCTTATTTTTCGAAACTGAAAACTTTACTTTCTGAACGGAAATTTTCATAATTCTTTCATTATGTAGTCAGCAAATGTGTACCGAGAAAAAAAACGTTTCAGAACCAATTCACAGGAATTTTGACGTTCCCTTAAGCTTTCCAGCCTGTTCCGGCCCCTGGAAAATTTACATCTTTTCAATTATCGTCATCTCGCATCCCTTCCTGTGCTAAAAATGACGGAAAAGCTTTATTCGTTCCAGAGATTTTCTCTAGCCTCTTGAAATTCCGAAGCCAAAGCATTCACTCTCCCGTAGCAAATTTCGGGAATTGTATTACATGAATAATGTATAAATGACTTGTAATAAAAACCAATTACCTTACTTTAGGGGATGTTTACATTTTCATTCTGCGCGTTTCATTCCGCACGAGTTTTATTACAAAGATCTTAAGCTCAAGGAGGGCGTCCTTAGCTTCCTGTGATTGTTTTTATACCATAAATTTTTCCAGAATATGTACCACGCTTGTGGAACGCTTTGTTTTTTCGTTATGTAAAAAATTTTCTGCATCTCATTGGATGAAACTTAACTGAACATCGTTTCGTTCAGCAATTAATTGCTAACTGACTAAAGTTACGATCTAACTTGTGACTCACGAGATACTTTAGTCTTTACATACTGTTTCAGCGACTAACGAAATTAGCTGAGCGAGTAAGAAGTGACTAGCTGACTCACTTGGACGGCGTTTGTTTCAGCTTCATTTACTTACTAATTAGCTATCAGTAATCGTTTGACAACTGACTAACTGACGTCATTAACTGAATTGCAAATGATCAAATGTACTCACTAAAGACACTGTGTTCACTAAAATAGACACTATAGAGGTGCAGAAATGGATGCAATCTAGAGGTTAACCGATTTAACTTCAATTACTTACTGACAACGGTTTGTAGTCGATTACTTGCTGACTAACTAACGTCACAATTTAAATTGTGGTTCATCAGATACTTTAATCTTTACAAACTGTTTCCTTAACTCATTGCAGTGACTAAGGGAATATGCTGAGTGAGTAAAAACAATGACTAGCTGATTAACCTGGACATCTTCTGTTTCAGCTTCATTTACTTACTAATTAGCTAACAGTAACCACTTGACTACTGACTAACTGACGTCATTAGCTGATTTGCAAATGATTAAATGTACTCACTAAAGACACTATATTCACTGAAATAGACAATATAGGGATGCAGAAATGGATGCAATCTGGAGGTTGACTAGTTTAGCTTCACTTATTTACTGACCATCGTTTTGTAGCCATTTAATTGCTGACTAACTAACGTCACGATCTAACATGTGACACGAGATGCTTTAGTCTTTGCAAACTATTTCACTAATTCATCGCAGTGACTAACGGAATTAGCTGACTGGGTAAAAAGAGTAATTAGCTGACTTACCTGGACATCGTCTATTTCATCTTCATTTTCTTACTAACTAGCTATCAGCAGCCACTGAATTACTGACTAACTGACCTCATGTACTCACTAAAGACACTATATTCACTAAAATAGACACTATAGAGATGCAGAAATAGTTGCAATGTGGAGGTCTACTAGTTTAGCTCGATTTACTTACTGACTATCGTTTCGTAGCCAATTACTTGCTGACTAGCTAACGTCGCAATCTTAACTGTGACTCATCAGATGCTTTAGTCTTCACAAACATTTCATCATTCCATTGGCTGGAAAATGTTTAGGACATATTCGTACACCTCCTGGTGAAACACACCTAACAATAAGTTTTTATGTGTTTTCTGGTTAGCTAAAACTGATTTCAGCTGTAGTGAATTGCAGTAAAAAATTAGTTAGGCAGTGGCAAATGGAGGAAATTTTTGCCTGCATTGACCTAAGGAGGTAATAAATGTGATTTGTATTTGAAACGTTTATTTTCCGTACACAAGTCCTGTCGACTTCTTACGGGTTCTAAAGTCCGGTTGTTACTCTTCATTTCCCAGGAAGAGCGCGACGTTAAGTTAAAGGAAATTACTACGACCGTGGAAATTATTAGGGATAAGTAGTGGTAGTATTAGATTAATGACTGGCGCTGTTTGTTGAAGCTGTGCCAATAAAAAAGAACGTAGAAGCACCGTACAATCCCTATTCGATATTCTCTTTCTCTCTTTCTCTCTCTCTCTTCCCTCCCCGCTCTTTCGGAAAACCTCCCAGTGTTCCTTGTATGTTTTTACTCGTTGTAAACATGTTTTTAAGGTTGCCAGGTACAAATACGAGTCGGTCGATTCTATTTTCTTTTATTTTCGTTGACGTTACACAAAGCGATAGAAAAACGAAAACGCCCGTAAACGCCGTCGTTATGGAGGAAATTCATTAACTAACTGAACACCCTTTATTGTATTTGTATGTGGCGACCGACAGTTTTTGTTGTATCCGTTTTGTTGTTTCCGGTACCATCGGACAGAACAACATTTTCAGTGGACCCAGACACACACATTGATTCAATTGAGCAAGCGGAGCAAATGACCACAGAAGGCACTTCAAAGTGGTCGTGCAAGATTGCAATCACAGGTATTGCCGGCTGCATTCTATTGGGACGCAGTTATTGAGAATTGACAGAAACATGTTTTTATATTTTTGTTATTCTTGCGTATATATATAATTCACACGCTGAAGTACCGTATGCCCAAGGGTGTATGTCCCTTATGAGATGTAATGAATTCGCGCGTTTTATACGCTTTGCTTAATACTTGTTTAAAATTCTCAAACTCGTGGATTATTTGGGTGCCTTCCTCTGAAGGAGAAGTATTGGAACTTGGTTATTATTTAATTTCGTACCAGTGCCATTACCTGGTACACCTGGTCAAAATTTGGAAGCAAGTAGATAAGGCCAAAGTCATGTTAGTACTCCATATAGTTTTTTCTTGTAAACTTTTTCGATTGTAATATGATTTGGCGACGGTGGAAAATGGCGAATGCCCAAACGACTGGAGATATCTCTTTCTTGACATATTTGTCAACATTTTTCCAATATGATGTTTACTCGCATCAGAACTGCTTTTGAATTGTGAAGAAAAAATAGTTTTTTACAAAATTCCAACCAACTGTTTTTGGACATTAAAGGCACTTTTGGCGCATTCCCCATTTCATATACTTACGTGGCATGATTAAATTTTCATCCAAATATCAAATTTCAAATTCTGAAGCACAAATTTACATTGTTTACGTGAAAACTACGAATATTTCATGTACGTTCCGATGCTTATTCCTGCTTTAATTAATGGAACTCAAATAACACAGCCCGTTAAAATTAATCCCCAGAAATTCATTGCATCTACATAAACTAACAAATCCGATATTATTGTATGAAACGTAGTCGCAAAAGGGGTTACCGTAACATCGCAGAAACTGAATTATCAACCGTATCACTTACGAATCATAAGTAAACTTTATACATCCCTACTACAGACACCGTCACCCGATTCCATGCCCCGTTTCTCCCATTTTCTTCCCCTTGTCGCTCCTGCGAAGAGGTCAACGGGTTCACTGAATTTATTTGCTGCTGAAAACATAGAGCAAACGTTTGCTCTGTATACTCTCTGGCGCAGTTTCCCTCCGACGTGTTATCGTCCCTTTACTCTTTCGCTCTTCCTCTCCGTGTATCTCCCTTCGCCCTCACGATGCGAATCGAGGGCTAATAATGCCACCGCTAATGGCAGTCGCCCGGCTTAACGAGATTACTTGTCTTCATCAGGAAACTGTTCGTTTATTAGAGCGCACATGGGATCCTGCCGGACAAAAGCTGTCAAGATTTAGGGCATTGTTCCAGAAGTTATGTATAGGCGTGAAGGGCGGCAGATGATTTCCTTCCTCGTAGGGGGATTATCTGGCCGTTTTCCATGGGCCATATCGGCGGAAATTTTCTTCTCTGTATTGTGTGTTTATGGAGACTTCTGCTTTTCGGGGAAATTCAAAATTGGGATTGAAAATTCGGGGATAGCTTTCATAATCCATTGCTAATTTATTTTTAAGAGCTGATGTCTAATACATTTGCAATATATTTAAAACCTTGATATATTTCATACACAAACATATTTGCCTTATGTTACCTACAGTTAACACTATGCAGAAGTTTTTATAAAGACTAAAATTTTGCTTCGTAACGTTAATATTAACTTTTTCCGTCTCCCATGACTTCATAACTTTGGAAGTTCTCACAACTCCATAGTTGTAGCCTAAATTGCTCATTTAATACTTCGCCAAGAACTGTTAAATTGATTACAAGGTTCACCTAGTTTGATAGAGTTTTAATAATATTGCCGCAACCGCAGCAGCGAATGTTGGGTAATTAAACAGGTGTGAGGTAGCTATGATAAAATAGCAACAGGTTAGTAATGGAGTAACTAGCCATAATGAATTTGTTCAAGGAAGGAAAACTGTTGCTTGTTGAATTCATATGAGAGACATTTGTTATAAACTTTGTTAGTAACATTGCCTTTTTGCTTAAATTGTTGTGATTCGAAAGAAATTTCTTATTTATTTTTAATTGAGTAGTGTTAAAAAGGTTATTAATGGGAGTATAACCACCGGAAACTACCTACTCTCGTAACATTAAATTTAACTCCCGTTAAATGCATACGTTAAAACACAAAAATATGATTTTGGGTTCCCTAGTGATTGTTGTTAGCTTAGCTGAATTAATCACCAGTTATTTCCTTGAAACTACCAACAAATGTGACGTAAAAACACACCAGTAGTAAAACTTCCGTCATTTCTAAAGATTGGGAGTTGTAAACCCCGAAAGTACGTTTAAGACTTTGATCCTCCTCCTTTCCGCTCCACCGGTCGATACGTACTTTATTTACGATGGATTCTGCGATGTTACGATACCTCCGAAAACTTTTTCTTGGAGATTTTTCCCGAACAACTTTCGTCTCTATTTTCCTCTTCACTTCCGAAACTGTAAATCTTGCCTCATTGCACCCGTGACACGGATCGCGCGGTCTCGTGCAAAGAGCCAAGCTTTCAACAGGTCCCCTTATTTGCACAAGATGAGAATGGTCGAATTTTTCTGACACACGTCTGTTGAGCATGATATCTTTCTCTCTCTATCTATCTCTTACTCACTCTCTTACTTCGGTGACTTAAATTAATTGGTTTCCGGGGTTTTTCACTCTCTGTGCTCCTCTAGCCTCTCTTCCGATTTTCAGTCTGAAAGTACTCGATGAGCAAACCTTCTACATGAACAAGGCTGTGTACTTTTGGCTTGTTGTTTTTTTTTTTGTGAATGATCTCTGATCTCTTTCGAATCTATCGAGCTCTCGTTGAACGCTTGCCCATAGAATGTAGCTACAGACCTGCCTGATACCGTCTAGGTAGCTAAATTGACAGACTAGCACAAATTGGAACTGTTCAACCGCTTACTTTGTTGATCTTAAACAATAAATCACAATGTTATATATTGTTTTTCGACACCACTTCTTTTTGGTTTCTCTCGAATGCTCAGTGGTGGGTCTTCGAGGAAGTTGAGACGCGGAAACAGATTTTAGTTCCAGAGACACACTTTTACGCACTTTCACACGCACCGATGGGGGAAAGCGGCGCGAGATGGTGAAACGTGCTCTTCTGGATCCGCTGGAGTTCAGGTATTTCTTTGCAAATTTTTGCCTTCCAACCCTCTGTTGAGCCAATAACGATATTTCAGAATTTTTAGAAAATTCACTATTGAAGTTTAAAACGATTGCAGGACGTCCCTTCAGCCGTTGTTTTAAAAATTTTCGCAGGAAATTCGAATAGAATAAGTCTAAGTCGAATAGAATGTCTCTTTGAAGAAAAATTGTTTCGTGTATTTTAAACTGCACTTTTACCATGAATTTTATCACAGTTTTAAAAGTAGAGAGACAAGGTTGAAACATTCGACACCCCCCTTTTTTCGGACATTTTTCTGCTGCTTTTGCATTCTTTATGTAAAATATAAAACATGGGTTCAATTTTTTTTCCATTCGTGTACATTTAGTGCCAGCTTTAAAGTGATTTTGGATTTCTAGATTTACAGAAAAATTACGAAATTTTAATAATCTCGGCAAATCATTTTAAATATTACACTGTAGTTAATGATATTATACAAATAGGAACAAGGGCGCTGAAATTCAATTTAAATTTTATTGTCCTGGGCTTCACCAAGCTAGGGGAGATAAAATGGCTTACCACCATTATAAAATGGCACCGCTGTCAAGAGTTTGAAATATATACGGACTTTGTTTACTTAATTACGGCAGCGGACGATCATTTCATGTTTTGCTTTGAATTTTTTTTATTTTAATCATATTGTCGTATAATTAAAGTACTTAGGGCAAAGGAACAATTTAAATATAAACACACCCCTCACTATAGCGTCGCATAGAGAGGATGCAGCTGGCGATATGGTCAAAGCGGCGGCAAGGTTTGTAGCCATCGAGTCTATTCGTATTTTTTGCAGGAAATTTAAATTTAATGTCTTTATTTCATTGAATTCTCGCTGTACAATACTTTTTGAAAAAATAGTCACGTGTAACATGTTATCTAAAAATTTACAATAATGACTCGTGGGCCACAGGAGCACAGAAACATGTAAAATGTTCAAACGTTTAGCGAATAGCAGGGGAATTCGTGGGCAAAACGTTTGCAAAGAAACCTATTTTATCATGACCTCAACTAAGAGCACTTTTGGCCATCTTAACCCCCTTTTTGATTAGTTTAAAAAACATTCCATATCTACCATATGATTTTATCGTTATTTCAAGACAATATTGTTTTACTTTGAATTTTTTTATCATTATCATTAATTATTAAATCATATTAAATTCCTCACACTTGAATTACTGATAGTGCTTATCACCGGCCCGCACTCACACGGATCCCTCACCGGCTTTAGGTGTTTCAAATCAGTCTCCGTCGATTCACCACTGACGTTTTGATTTTACTTGTGATCACAACTCTCGAGAATACGAGAACAACAGAATAATCACCCAGAAAATAATACACACTCCACACATTTTAAATGACACTTTTTCCGAGTTTATGTGAACGAAATGTCGTTCGTGCATCGTTTTATTGCAATTTATTTTGATTTTCTTTACTGATCAACTGTGACTTTTGGTTTATGAAATTTCTTTCAGGTGTGCCGTAAATGAATCGAAGACATTTATTTTAAAGTGCTTTACATACACAACCACAAATTTACACGTTCGGAAAGGATAAGTTTCTATCTTTAGGTGCTTGTTGTTTTCTTGTTTAGGACGCGGAATTCAGGTGAGTACGTTTGATTCTATCTATTGAAACTGAAAATTTCATTAAGTATTTTTACATGTTTTGTCGCTGAAGGTTTCAAAATGCCGAATTCGAGAAAAACTTGGGAACTAAATGCGGTCAAAATATTATCAATACTTTTTATAACTGTGGAAACTTGATAGCGCACAACAGTAGAGCTTTGTTACATTACCAAAAATCATTCTTGAACTTTTCGCAAGTTTGGCGAATGCGCCTGTTTACTTTGTTATAGGATGATGCCTGGTGATCTGCTGATACTGTGTAAACTTTGAAGTTTTGACCAGTTCTAAATTACTAATGTACTTTCGTACAGACAGAAAATCCACCAAAGTTCCATTAAGTTCAGAGTTACAAGTAAAAATATATTTTGAATTTTTAACTTTAAAGCATTTAGTTAATACACGTCATATTTATTTACCACTACCAGACTTACTTATTGCTAAGTTTCAATTTCAAATCTCTCTGAAACTTTCATTTCTTTTTCGAAACTCGGTCCAATAAGGTAGGCGGTCCTTTGTCGCGCCGTTTGTTACAAACTATCCCGGCTCGTAATGCCAATTATGAAAGACTAACTTAACGAATGCTGCAGGAGTTACGGCATACCGAACAAGCGGAATTAAAGCAACTGTCGTTAATTCCGGAAAGTTCGAGCAATTAAATCACGAAAGTTTCAAGTGCGCAATTGCGCTTTTGCCGTCGTTGTGCGCAAATTGATGGAACTGTTTAAGTAAGGTGATTAAGAGGTGTGAAACGCCGCAGCGGTTTAATTGCCCGACGTTTCGACGGTTATCGTGAATTCGCTGATGAATCTTAGTTGTACTACTATTACCGGAATAACTTTGATATTCGCGAGTTTCTTAATGAACTACGCGAATTAGTGCATATCATATTTTATCGATGATTAAGTCAGTTATAGTCTCTAGAAATATATACGAGGGTATCAAAACCTAATTTCGCCATAATTTTCTCTGCACCAATTGGAGCCCCCAACGGGGTCATAGTTAAGCTGTAATTGTTTCATTTCGAGCTCCGAGAATTTCCACCATTGAAACGAAGGGAATTCCGAACCTTTAAACCCTCGACGATGGAGTACCGTCGTTCGTTCACATTACAAGAGGATTACTAAATGTCGTTTGTTGTCCTAAACCTTAGATACGAGTTTAAAACCGATGGAGAGGTGGATTCAGGCAGTGTTTGACTTATATTTCAGGAAAATCCTTCTTTATGGAATCGATAGGGAAAGATGAAATATTACCGAACGTTATAAAACTGAACGCGAAGGAATAAATGCTGGTTAAAAGGGACGTATTTCGGTACGAGATTTATGAGATTCAATTTTTTGCGATTCCACCCTCTGGTATAGAACTGAGATGTTTTTCAAAGAATTTTGAGCTTTAGAGCTCCTGTTCCTTCGTCAGTTAATTAAATACTATGTTTACTCCTCTAGTATCGGGAACGTATTATGGTATTGTGCATTTGTGTATATGTGTAACTGCCAAAAAAAATTAGTTATGTAGTGCTAACAAAATGTAACATACGATTTTTTAAGTTGTGTTAGGAGAGCTGTGAAAGTGACCACAACTCCAGAACTACTTCGCAATAAGAGTTGAAACGTCCCCAACTTCATAATCACACTTTACTTAACAATCTTACCAAGTTTTATCAATACGAACATCTGAGTATTTTTTCAGTCGATTTTTGAAATTGTTTGACGATGTCACGTAGTTAGAAAAGTGATCACAACTCCGAAATTCCTTTGTAAAAGGAGTTGAATCTTTCTGTGCTTCTTATCCATACTTCACTGAACAATCTTACAAAGTTTTATCAGAATGAAAATCTCAGTAATTTTTTCATCGATTTTTGAAATTGTGGTTAAGGAGGATAGTCATTTGCAGACGATGTAACGTCGCTAGAAAAGTGATCACAACTCCGAAATTCCTTTGTAAAAGGAGTTGAATCTTTTTGTGCTTCTTAACCATACTTCATTGAACAATCTTACGAAGTTTTATCAGAATGAAAATCTCAGTAATTTTTTCATCGATTTTTGAAATTGTGGTTAAGGAGGATAGTCATTTGCAGACGATGTAACGTCGCTAGAAAAGTGATCACAACTCCGAAATTCCTTTGTAAAAGGAGTTGAATCTTTTTGTGCTTCTTAACCATACTTCACTGAACAATCTTACGAAGTTTTATCAGAATGAAACTCTCAGTAATTTTTTTATCGATTTTTGAAATTGTCGTTAAGAAGGATGGTCATTGCAGACGACGTCAGATCGTTAGAAAAGTGATCACAACTCCGAAATTCCTTGGTAAAAGGAGTTGAAACTTTCTGTGCTTCTTAACCACACTTTCCTGAACATTCTTGCGAAGTTTTATTAATGGGAAAACCTCAGTCTTTTTTTCCAAGGATTTTTGAAATTGGTATTGGGGCGAATATTCATTTGCCGATTATTACAAATTTGTTTCTGTGAGACAGTCTGATGCTGGAAGTGCGGTGAAGACATTGACTCGATTTTCTTTAAAAAAATGAATCCTTCATGCCTTTTAACCGTAACAGATTCTGTGCGTGCGTCCGTAATGATCGTATCGAGGGGTGAAATGGGTCGGTTCTTCGGGGATGGCAAATCTCGTAATTTATTTCGTGATTTCTGCCGCCTTTTTCCTATTCTACCGCGTCGGATGCGATAATTTACCTCCGACCGACGGGGGCCCGTAAACAAAGCTCGCAAAAGTTGAGCGATGAACTTGTAACGACGCCAGTTATTTGTTTTTCGACGGCGGCATTTTTCACGCTTTATCCAATAAACTGGGCCGATATTTCATTTTTACCGACTAAACCCTCCGAATTTATCGTCTACGTACGTAGGACGGGTCGAATTTAATCGCGCGCGAGGAAATCGGCATCGAAGTGCCCCATTTTTAACGTTTCTTACGGAAAAGGTAAAAAGGTTGTTGATGTAGCGATGTGAAACGTCCATTAGAATAAATTTACTTTGGCGAATTCTTTAATAAGGCCGAAATGGCTCTAACATTGGGTTTAGAAGGTTTTTGGGGTACTTAAACGCTTTCATTTTGATTTTAAACGTTAAATAGCGTAGTGAAATGAAGGCTTTAGAAATTCTTTTGGAACCTTAAATTACAGAATTTTCCCAAAATCAAATCTAAAAGGTTTACGGACGTCAAACAATTTTTGTTGTAATTTTTAAAAAATGTTTGCATTGTACATATACACGATGTAGAAGCGAAGTTTCTTACGAAATTACTACAGTGCGTTAGAAATTCGTAAGACAGCTAAATTTTGCAAAATTATATATTATCATTTTTATATAATATCAGGAATATTTTAGTATTAACTGTGTCAAATAAAATTTGTAGGGTCTTTAGCGTTTATGGAATATTTCCAGTCGTTTTGGTTGCATATTTTCTTCCTTTCTTCTGTTTTCTCTTGCAAATCTAACATAAGAGGCTTTGCTTAAAAATCTAGAGGGAAACTTGTGGTTTCACTTAGAAAATTAAAGTGCCAGAAGTGTTTCAGTTTCCAATATGAGAAGTTTAACGATATTTCCATTTTTCATTCCACAGGAAACCACAGGAAACATCCTGATTTGGCTAAATTGTCTCGAGGAGCATCTAGAAACGTTCTCGTTTTTATTTCAAATGCTAGAAAGTCTGAATCATGCCGAAAGAGGCTCTAATGGTTGCTTAGGGATTTTGGAAGGGAAGTTCCTCGAGGATTTCGTCACTTATATGGTTGTACACCATACATTCAGCAATGCGTAATGCGATAAGGTTGCTCCCCCAATTCTCCATGGCTACCAATGAGACTGTTCCTCGCTTTAACGGCACCTGCACCTGCGTCATCCAAGTAACAAGATGTGGAATTAATTTCAATGGTGTCTCTCCCTTTACCAGAGTTTTCCCTTTAGAGTTGCAAAGCTCTGGTTATCATTTCCCATAAATTACTAATTAATGGGTTCGAAAATCGGTGCTCCTCTACAAATATTTCATTTCCCATGAAGATGTAATCCCAAAACTTAACCTTGTGAATTTTTCCGAATCAATTCATGGTGCATAAGCCTGTCTAGAATTTCAGGTATCGCATCTTCATGAAGAATGGTATTTTGGTCATTATTTTTCCTCTTAGAGGTTTACATATAGAGGCCAATTGATAAACAGTAGGTTTAACTTTAGATATTATTGGCTCCATTGTACCAACACCTTTTATCCCAGCATCGGTTGCCCCACCCTTATGAAGCCAATTAGCAGAAACACCTGTCGGTGGTACTTAATTTTATCTCTCGTGAGTATTAAGCCAACATTGTTTTTCGAGAGTTCCGGTTTAAAATCCTCGTTTGCAGTCGCAAGCACCGTTCTTATGTGGTATTTTAATTTACTAAGCACCCCCATATATTACTATTGCAATGCATGTTCCTTAGCATTTCACCACGCGATATTAATAACAAATCGTCTAAACCAAGCAACAGTGGAGTCTTCCTGTTCTGATCTTTCAATAAAGTCCAATTTTGCTCGTGTAAAAGTAACAAGTTTATAAAATGACTACTTTCTAACGACTCACAGTTGATATCTCCCGCTTCCGCCTCGCGGATTTAACATTCCATTCGTCGATTTTAATAAATAACCCTGCCCGGACCCGATCCCGGATTCACGTCACGTATCCACGGGATCGTATTATCCCCGCTTAACCCGGGTCGTTTTACGGGATCCACGTCGAGACCCCGGAAATTGTTTCGCTGCATCGACGCAAACCCGTCTTTATTATTCCCACAAGATGTTCGCGGCGGCGTAATTTAATTTTTTACGCCCCTGTCCGTCGCGGAGGACGTGGGGTTATTTTCGCCCTGCGGTATAATTTTCAATCGGAGGTTCGGAAGTTTTAATCCCGTTTCGCGCCCGCGTATGTGACGGGTTTACTGTCCGTTTCGAGATCATGATCATGTGCGCACTTTAACATATGACATAACTAAAATTTCATACCTGGCCAGGATTTCCAAAGCACCGCCACTTGTTTCAAGGGTACGCACCCTCAGGTCTCGTCCAAGGTGGAAGTGCAGCTCCACACGGTTACGTCGAAAAGTCTTGCGCTATTTTAAGTTAAAAGCTTTATATTAGTTAATTATTAAAATTTTCATTTTCTTTATTGACGTTTAATATATACAATTATCTGTCTGCTTGCCTGTGGCACTTGCAGTAAATTTACTGTCTCAGTCCGATTAGCCCCCGTATAATTTGTTGACGATCATAATGTTCTCATTTTCGATTACAGGTAGCAATAAAAAGTACTATATATAATTAAAATAATTGGCGAGGGCGCCGTTGATTACTGGTTAAGCTCCATTTTTTACTCTTTACTTCGTGATGATAGAAGCCACGTAAGTTCTCTTCATCATAATTGCGTTTTATGAAGTCCTATAACTTTTTAAGTCTTCAATTCATGAAATTCTTCTACCATTTTCTTCTAAAGTAATACAGCGTATCAAAAGGACACTCAAACTTCTAACCCGCGGACTCATATCTTACAAAACTCTCAATCGTTTCATTTTTGTTTCGCTTTTACGTTTTACTGTTCTTATCGGACTTATTACAACAACATGAGTTCGGAATTGTTAACGTATTTTCCTGTGATGACAATACCCCTAAGTATATTTTTTATTTTTAGTCGTAAAGCGTAAGAAACACTCTTGTCATCATCTTTTTACTGCATCTGTACTCTGAGAAATTTTAGTACATGCACGATAAAAACGTGCTCCGTAGAAAGTAATTTCATGTTGTTCGTGCGTTCTCTTCGAATTCCAACTTCATAATATAAAATTCGATTTTCCTAATTACCAATCGGGCCGTGATTGATTCGACTTTTTAATTAACGAGATGATTCACGAGGGGAACCCACCGATTAATTAAGCGCGGTACTCCTCGTGGCCGGTTGTTTGTAACGTTTCTGTTGGATTTCAAAAATTTATTTGATCGAACGATTGCGGTTCGCCGGGGTTTAATCGAGCAAAAGTCGTTTTTTTCAAAATTAATTCCGCTAATTGGGGGAGCAGAAGTGGGATAAATTTTAATTATGCGTAATTGGTAAAAGTTCTGTTGCTGAGAAGTAATATCACCCAAAACATTTTATGTAGATATACTACAAAATTTGTGAGTTTTTTTGTTTTAATTAATTCCAGTGATTGAGGGAGTGGGATAGTAGTAGCAGAAGTGGGATAAATTCTAAGTATGCCTAATTGGTACTTGTGCAAAGTAGCTGAACTGATAACATTCTTGATGTATTTTGACGCGTTATTTGAATCTGTTATGGGGTTAGAGGAAACGCCGAATAGAATCTTCGACCCAGAAACGGTTTTGAGTAGCCATGCCCAATTGCTTTTGTTGGAAGAAACAAAAGCGTTCCTTATGCACTAGAAATGATTGACGTTCCCATTTCTATTCTGCTTTTCCCACCAATGACCATCTAACTTTAATCGAATTTATCGCATGACATTTTCACAAATGCATTTAACTGTAGCGTTAAATAATAATTTCGAACGACCGAACATAGAAACTTATCCTTGGTTGATCGAGCACATACATCACACCGAATTGCATAAAATCATGCACTATGTACTCTCTATGTTACACGAATCGTTTCGCCACAAATCAGTGCCGGAATACATACACTTTATCGCTTTGTCTTGTGCAATCTCGCTTAATATGTGTGGTGTGATCTATCGTTGAAAATGGAGTGTTGCAAAATATACTAAACGCAGCATGCGGGAAATGTCACTATGCATGACACTCTCTGGGGATAAATGTAAATAAGTAACTACTCGCAGAGATGTTTGTTTCGATATGTTGTGTTGTAAGTACCATGATTTATTGTTTAGATCTGTAAAAAACGTATTGTCCGTGTTTCTTCTTTAGCGTTGAGAATCATGTAGGTGTAGCTTCGTTGTAATATATCGCTTCGTCGGGATGCGTTTCGACTCACGTCGAAACGTGTCGAATCCTTGGATTCGTAATGACTCGAACGTGCGTTTTACAGTAAAATCTGCTCAAGGATTAATAGCGAAGGACAAGAGCGGCACCTCTGATCCCTACGTGACGGTACAAGTGGGCAAGGTGAAGAAACGCACAAGGACCATGCCGCAGGAACTGAACCCAGTGTGGGACGAGAAGTTTTACTTGTAAGTACTCGCGGTTCTTCAGGCGATCGAAGGGTATCAAACGTGCCAGTTTTGGCGCTTTCAGCGTGCAGAATCCCATGATAACTTTGTCGTTTCAGCGAGTGCCACAACTCCTCGGACCGGATCAAGGTGAGGGTGTGGGACGAGGATAACGACCTGAAGAGCAAGCTGAGGCAGAAGTTAACCAGGGAATCCGACGACTTCTTAGGGCAGACAATTATTGAGGTATGAATATTCATTGTTAGAGCGTGAGAATGTCGTTACGTAACGTAAACAATGCGATAATCCATTAATTATTCAACTGGGCCGGGTAGATGAGCGGGATTTTAATTTGTTTTGATGGGACACGAGGGTATGGGGATGTAGTGGAAATTAGATCGGTCGTGGCGTCATAATCTTCTTGATCCCTGGTAGAGGGAAACAATGTATGAAGCAGTATATACGTGTTTGCTTTCGAAACTGGAAACCGTAACGCCCTTTATATATTTCACGTATAGTGGCTTATAACGGATGTATAAAGCGTGGGTCGACATGGTCAGACCTTTCCTAACAAAATTTTAATAGAGGGTAGTTGGTATTTTAGCGATTAATGATTATGAAAAGCCATACACAGAGCATTTAGTCAGCTATTATATTCAGTTCCTCTATATCACATCAGATCATTAATAAACAACAAGATCATCTTATTTGGGATCGAAAACATACTTCGACAAGCAGAAATAATTTCTTTTTGCTTGTATATTTGATTACATAACAAGGTACGTTTAAATCGAAATATAGTTTCTAAAAATTCTTCTTGCACCCGAATCCTCTTGGGTCCTTTAAATCCCTTCCTCCTTCGATAATCCCGACGTTCCCCCTCAGGTACGCACACTGTCCGGCGAGATGGACGTCTGGTACAACCTGGAGAAGAGGACGGACAAGTCGGCCGTCTCGGGCGCGATAAGGCTGCACATTTCGGTCGAGATAAAGGGCGAGGAGAAGGTCGCGCCCTACCACGTCCAGTACACGTGCCTCCACGAGAACCTCTTCCACTACCTGTGCGAGCAGAACAACGGCGTCGTCTCCCTGCCGCAGGCGAAGGGCGACGACGCCTGGAAGATCTACTTCGACGAGCCCGCCCAGGAGATCGTCGACGAGTTCGCGATGAGATACGGGATCGAGTCGATATACCAAGCCATGACGTAAGTCGTAGTAGCCTAGGGGAAGACAGATAGGATGGGGGCCGAGAAGAGCTTTTGAGGGAGCTCCGCCCAGTTGCTCGTCCGTTTGGATCGGTCACGACCATAGGTTGTTTAAGCCACGCCTGTTTGGCAACATAAACGTTACTGTAATTTTCCCTGCTCTTTTGCGCTTTTATGGGAGCTCCGCCGAGTTGCTCTTCTGCTTGTATCGGTCACGCCCATAGGTTGTTTAAGCCACGCCCGTTTGGGTGGAGAGGACCAAAAATTTATTGTAACTTCCCCTGCCCTTTTACGCCAAAAGTTATCTGTTGTCCCTTTTCTATTTGACTTTTCCTGTAGGATTCATTCCAAGAGTCTACATACAAAATGTTTTAAAATAGAGTCGTTATAAATTGAACGGGACGAAAAGTCTTCAAGCTGCGTAAAACGCATCATTTTTGAGCTGCAACATAAATGAACATCACCATCGATGAATAATTTCACGTTAAATAAATAATTTCCGAAATGGATCCTTCGGTTATTACATAAATTCTTTGCTTCGGAAACGATAGCACGTCCTTTATCGTCACCATAAAATTCGGATAATTAAATTTCACGCCCGTAACGAAATTATCGGCGGATTCTGACGAGATTACAGCCGCATGTGCTCGGATAATGTCATTAGAAGTTCGGAATCGGATCGATAGTGTTTTATTTGAAGAAAGGAACGGGCAGATTAAGCAGCTAATAATAGTGTAAGTGATGTGGGGAAAGAAACGCGTTTAATATTAAATGACGCTGAGACTAACTGTTTAATGTACAATAGTAATGAATAATACATACGGTATAAGCGGCTATTGATTCTGATTTTTCTCGCAATCGACATCGATAAACATTGTGAATAATTTACTTCGTTCTAGCTATTTTCTTTCCAACTGGTTGTTGTAATTTTTTATGAATCTATTGCTGATCGTTGATTATGTTTGAGTAAAACAGTTCGCTTGATACTATAATCCTTTATACGTCGTGGAAAAATGAATATTATGGAAAAATCATGAAATCGTGGGACTTTTGGAGCGCCTTGTATGTAGTAATCACGACAAATAATTTTTTTTTAGTCTGAAAATCATGGATTTTTTCCTTTCGGCAATATACACCTCGGCTAGAGGAAATGGTGAATGCGCCGAGCTAGGCACCGTTTGGTGCACTACCACCTTAATGTTATTTCTCATAAATAATCTTACCATTAAAACATGTTTTCGAGCGCAATGCACCCTGTGTCATTTATTTTATCAACAAACGCATATAAACAATTTTATTTGTGTTTCTCTATTATGGCGAATACCCTGATTTATTTCCCATGTTATATTTCATAGCCACTTCCACTGCCTATCGACGAAGTACTTATGCCCAGGAGTACCAGCCGTTATGAGCATGTTATTAGCCAACATCAACGCCTATTACGCACACACAACAGCGTTATCGGCTGTCTCGGCTAGTGATAGATTTGCTGCGTCTAACTTCGGAGTAAGTACCAAAAGTAGTAAAGAACAAAATAGGACTTAAAAGAGGAATTCAGTGATCGTAAAAAGGTAGAACAAATTTTCAGGAAATTCTTTAATTTTGCTAGAATCTGTCTCGTTAAATATTTCAATAAATACAGTAAATCATATTAATTGGGCTTCATGACTATCCCTTCTAAGGATTTAACTTATCTAAACTATCAGCCTATAAAGGCGAAAATGGAAGATTTTCTAAACGTGAGAAAATAATTTTCGGCTTTAGTTTTTTTAAGGTAATGTTAAGCTTAACTATAAGTCTTTTGGTGAGAGAAGGAAATTCCTCGTTTTTGGTATCGCGAAACCGCTCTAACCGATTCGTCCTTTGCGCTCGCAGAAGGAGAAATTCGTGAAGCTCCTCGACCAGCTGCACAACTCGCTCCGCATCGACCTCTCGATGTACAGGAACAACTTCCCCGCCTCGAGCCCCGACAAGCTGATGGACCTCAAGTCGACCGTCGACCTGCTGACGAGCATCACGTTCTTCCGCATGAAGGTCCAGGAGCTCGCGTGCCCGCCGAGGGCGAGCACCGTCGTCAAGGACTGCGTCAAGGCGTGCCTCAGGTCGACCTATCAGTTCCTCTTCGAGAACACGTACGAGCTGTACAACAGGGAGTTCCAGGCCGACCCGAACGAGCCGAAACGGGACCCGGACGACCACGGCCCGAGGCTCGACAGCGTCGACTTCTGGCACAAGCTGATCGCGCTCATAGTGTCGGTCGTCGAGGAGGACAAGAACAGCTACGGGCCGGTGCTCAACCAGTTCCCGCAGGAGCTCAATATCGGACAGGTGAGGCACGAATGGAAACCCTATATCCACGTATCATTCCAGAGATTCCTGTAGAACTTGCGACATCCAAAACCCCCTTTCAAAGTAATTTTAAACTTATTTTGAATTCTGTATAAGACATTCCTCTGACAGTTTAACGGGCAAATGTATAATCGCGCCTTGAAGATTCCTCAAATCTTCAGGCGTACTTACTGTACCATCTGTATATTATAGTCAATTAAGTGCATCTTAAGGACGAGATGAGACCGAGGTCGGTTTGGTCGAGTCTGGAAAGAACGATTTAGGTGCTTAAAAAAGAAGGTTGAAGATTTAAATTTACTTTTTCTTAGTTTAATTGCAACTTTTAATTTGTTGTACTTTATAACCTCACTTTGACACGATCGTAGAAGCATAGAAATAGAAATAATACTCCATAGACCTGTTCCTTATTCACGATTTGCACTGTCGTCAGAACTTTTACCTTCTTAAGTGCTGTTAAGTGGCGGAAGCAAGAAGATTTTGTAACTATGAAGCACCTTATCTGAGGTTCCACCAAGGTTTCCTCCACCAAGGCCTCCTTCAATATTCCCTAAGTGATGGACTATAAATTTGCCCCTAAATCATCGCAAGTTCCTTAGGATAGAATCTAGATGGTTTAAATATTTATTTATTATAAACATTTCAATATAGAAACTCGTATTCTTATAACGTGCTTAGATCTAAACAACCTAATTATATTTTTGATCATTCCAGTTGTCTGCAGCGACGATGTGGAGCCTTTTCGCTGTAGACATGAAATACGCGCTCGAAGAACACGAACAACACAGGTTATGTAAATCTTCCGCCTACATGAACCTCCACTTCAAAGTGAAATGGCTGTACACGAACTACGTCAAAGACGTGCCCCCTTACAAAGGGGCCGTACCGGAATATCCCGCCTGGTTCGAACCGTTCGTCATGCAATGGTTGAATGAGAACGATGACGTCTCCCTAGAATATCTACACGGTGCCTTTAATAGAGATAAGAAAGATGGGGTGAGTAACATAGAAGGTCCAGAGATCCGCTCGGGACGTAAAGACCAAACAATGTTTAGACACGTATGACGAGTCACTTTGAGCTAAAGTAGCAAACGGCACAGTTGAAGCACGATAGCAAACGTTGTAAATGATCTTGCATCTCTACTACAGAAGACTGAATTATCACTTTCTGTTTTCAGTTCCAAAAGAGTAGCGAGCACGCGCTGTTCTCGAATTCCGTCGTCGACGTCTTCACGCAGCTGACGCAGTGCTTCGACGTCGTCTCCAAGTTAGAATGTCCCGACCCGGAGATATGGAAGAGGTACATGAAACGGTTCGCGAAGACCATCGTCAAGGTGCTCATAGCGTACGCGGACATCGTCAAGAAGGAGTTCCCCGAGCACCTGAAGGAGGAGAGAATAGTAAGGGGATACGGTCGCGTGTAGGGAACTTTGTTGTCGTTTGTTCTTGCAGGCTTGTATATTGATGAACAACATCCAACAACTGCGGGTGCAACTGGAGAAGATGTTCGAGTCGATGGGCGGGGAGAAGTTGGAGGAAGACGCCGCCAACATCCTGAAGGAGCTGCAGCAGACGCTCAACGGTTGTTTGGACGAATTGGCACATCAGTTCGCCAATAGGTACGATGAATCCTAAATAACACATCTTGTTCACTTCTTCCTCATTTCCCAAATTTGGTAATGTTGAATTGCAAAGTTCTGTTGATCGAAATCACCACTTCTTTCGTCCAGAACATCCCCTTTGCACGCTTGCTCCTTTCACCAAAACGACCAACTTTCCGAACCTGAACCACCTTAACCTCCCCAACAGCTTTATAGAAACTCCCACTTCAACCATATTGCACCATAACAGGTAGATTTCCACGTACTATTCTCTCTTATAATTATTTCTCTAGTTTGGAGCCTCGGATAACCGTGAGCGTGAAAGAGCTGGCGGACCTCTTGTTGGCCATCAAGGGCGGAGGCCAACCGGGCCAACTGAACCAACCGGCGCAGAGGAACGCCGTCGCGGTCGAGGCCGACGAGGTGTTGAGGCCTCTGATGGACCTCCTGGACGGATCGTTGTCGTTGTACGCCCAGTCCTGCGAAAAGACGGTGCTGAAACGTCTCCTGAAGGAGCTGTGGAAAATCGTCATGAGGATACTGGAGAAGACGGTGGTGCTGCCGCCGATGACGGATAAGACGGTAATTGTGGATTTTTTGGGGGGACAGTTTAATGGGAGGAGACAGTTTTGGTTGTTAGAAGCTACAAGAGATCTTCTGGAAGCTTTCTTGTAGATTCTTGAAGTATTCAAACATTTAAAATTAAAATTCTAAATGAACTTGGGTTCATTCAAGAAAATTTAACTGTTTTTATCATCTCAGTGAATTAAAAATAATTGGAATTTTCTTGAACCATCTAGAGTCTATTTTGAGGCAATTTCGGTAATTTAGAATTCTAAAAACACGTCTGCCCCTTTATTCTAGGGTCGTTGTAACGTGTAAAATTAGTATGGACTTGATTAGACTTCCATAACGAATATAGATTTCCTCTGAAAGCACTTTTGGATGTTGGAAGTTCCAAGAGATCTTTCGGAAGCTTTCTTCTACATCCTTGAAATATTCTAACATTTAAAATTAAAGTTCTAAATGAATGTTCAATGAACTTGGGTTCATTTAAGAAAATTTAGCTGTTTTGTGGTCCTCGGTTGATGAAAATAGTTGAAATTTCCATGAATCTTCTAGAATCGAATTTGAGGCAATTTCGGTAATTTAAAGTTCTAGAAACACGTCTGGATCGTTATACTGGATTCGTTGTAACGTGTAAAATTAAAATAGGCTTGATTAGATTTTTATAACTCATATAGATTTCCTCTGAGGGCAATTTTGGATGTTGGAAGTTCCAAAAGGTTTTCTGCAAGCCTTTTTTCTGGATGCTTGAAGTATTGTAACGTTTATAACGAAATTGTCTGTTTGATAAGATTTTGTAGAGATTCAGATTTTCGAATAACGCCTTAAAATTTGTGTCGGAGGTTTTGAGATATTTTTCCAAATAAGTTTGAAACCATCGCTAATTCTTCCCGACTTAAATCGCCACCGTAACAAACATTCTCCCAGCTACACGTAAACGATCTAAGACGCCACTATTGTGAGCAAGTCGTACACCATTTTAAACATTTGACACTCTGTTCTTGATTCACCTTCAGATGATGTTCAAAAGCCTGACCGACAACGCGAAGAACCTGGCGGCGAACACGAAGATCGAAGACATGTCCCGACTGTTCAAGAAGCACATCACCGGCAAGCAGGACGTGAAGAACGCGCTCAGCGGCGTCATGGACATCTCCAAGGAGGTCGAGAAGAACCTCTCGCCCAAGCAGTGCGCCGTCTTGGACGTCGCCCTCGATACGATCAAGCAGTACTTCCACGCCGGCGGGAACGGACTGAAGAAGGCCTTCCTGGACAAAAGTCCCGAATTGCAGAGTCTGCGTTACGCCTTATCACTTTATACGCAGACGACCGATACGCTGATCAAGACTTTTGTCACCACGCAGGTGAACGAAGGTAAGAGGGATTGTTTTATCGATCGTCTCCTCATATGGTGACGGCTAAAGACTACTCACCGGGTAATGGTCGCCTCATGTTTCATCTGTCTCAATACGCAAGAGATGTCTTTCAAAGAATCCACCTCTTTAAACGTTTAATTAAAACTAGGATGTACCATTCACCTTTGGCTAACCGAAAGTATTTCAATAACCCCTCCAAGAAAAAAGTCCCTCGAAAGTACGTCATATTTTATTTGAAACAAAGTTACAGTAAACGTGGTTCAAGACACTCTAATAAAAGATCATAAATTATCTGTTGAATGGATAAAGGTGAAGTGCTTTATTATCGATTAGGAGATAGTTTCGAATGGTCGTCTGGGATATTTGAACCGTACCGAAATATTTAAATGATCACGGACAAATTAATCTTTTCCACGCCATAAAAGAAGTTTAAATCATCTTTTCTCTTTTTTGCATATAGTGACTAGGCGATTACGATGCAGGTTGTATGTCGTCGACTTCTTCCAATTCTTCCTCGCCTAATTCTAGTCCTTCACCATACTCCATATCGTCATCCACTGCTATTTCTTCATCTGAACCTGCTTCTTGATTTATTTCAAATTCTCTGTTTAATCAAGGCCGGCACATTTTAAAAATCATGAAACGAGCACTTGTCAAGATCAGAGTAAAATGAATTTACCTTAAAACACCATTTCAATATATTTTCAGTCCATATCTTACCCGCCGTTAAGACAATTTTTCTTCGTTATCATGTAATTTAAATTTCCACCACGACTCATCAATGAGAATAAGTTCTTTCTAAGTTTATAAGTTCTTGAAGCCCCTGTTGTTGTCTAAGTACTCTAAGTACGGTCCGTTTAATATATGCATGTACCCTGTCACTACGAGCGGATAACAATTTTTAAGCCTCTTCATCTTGTTCGTTTATAATCTTTTACAATCGGGGTCCGGGTAATACGTACCACTATTTGAGGCTCAAATAAAATGAGACGAATTATACACATTATCACTTTAATACATAGTGCTTACGATTTAAATTCGTGTAGTCTTTAGCTGTTACTCGTCGGAATCACCTGCGTAAGTCATCCACTCTGTCTCTCTTTCTTCTCACACTGATTTGATGTTGTTGTTACTATTATTTTCATCTTGGTTTCGATTTGATCAGTGCCGCTAAACAATAAAGACACGATGCTCCAAAGACAGATCTCGATAAGAGACGAGAGCGATATCGAAACGGGACAAGAAGCGCTAGAAGAACCGTTGAAAGCTAAAAAGCGAAGAGAAAGCGAAAACCGGCAAGGTAGAAGTTGAAATGTTTCGCGAAAGCGATTTTATGATTATTTTTTTAATACTTATACATAAGTTATTACGTACATAAGGATTTGTTGAGCTAGTTTTGTTTTACTTTATGTTTTTCGAGAGCCTTTTGTGCATATTTGAGGCGTCCCACGTTCTCGTTCGTTACGGCGTCCGTGATCGACCGCGGCGATTTTTGAGCAGCGCTTTTTAAAAGATTTTTGAGGGTGGTCGTCGGAACGAACAAGAGCGGAACACGACTAAATTACTGATTAGTTTTAGTACCATTAGGCTAGTAGTTATAGCAATAGTTATTGCTAAATACGTACTTTTTGCTATATGAAACTGTTCACGAATTTTTAGCATTTTATTAGCTTCAGTTCAGCAATAGCAAGAGAAAAAGTACACACCATGAGTAACGAAATTAGTCGGGTTTAAATGAAAGCCAGTCTGAGAAGAGACGTTAATAGTTTCTGCTAATTTCTTTTGTGTGACGTGGACCTTTTCTCTTTTTTACATCGACCATTTAGTTTCAATAACAGGTTGCGATTCAACGTCTTAATATATAAACGAACGTAATACTGAACAGAATCGTACATAATGGACCCTTTCTTCTTTCTTCTCTATAAAGCACCTCCACAGCACTTTAAAAAAGGAGACCACACGGATCTCAATTCTCACCAGATTTACAATGTCAACTCATCCGCTTTTTTGACACGATGTAGGAGGATGAACTTACATCATTCGAAAATCAAATTACAGTTGCGTGCGTTTGATAATACCACAAAGCGAATTTTTCTCTTTGTCGCATTACCAACGTCACAACCTACGTACTTGCATGACCATAGCTGAGTTAAACATATTTAGTTACTAATTTAGCAGGCTGTATCGAAAGATGTTTATAAATTTTCTCACAACTTTACACGTACACACTTTTGACGTCTTCGAGGGGTCACATCTTTTTCTGAAACGAACGTTGATGTTGTAGAAGTGGTCGACGGACAGGAGGGGAGCGTCGGCGAGGTTTCTGTGCAGGTCGATCTCTTTACGCATCCCGGAACAGGAGAGCACAAAGTTACCGTTAAAGGTAAGAAATAGTTCCTCCACCTTACCGCCGAAGAGAGAGAATCTCGCAAACCTATACAATCTCGGCTTGTTATCCTAAATGCGCTGGAATAAGTGGTTGCGTACAAGTAGGATTAATCGATAACCGATCCTGATTGTTTCAACTACTAATTAAGATGGTTTCCTTTTAGTTGTTGCTGCAAACGATCTCAAATGGAACCTGGTTTCGGGCATGTTCAGGCCGTTCGTCGAGATCAATCTGATCGGACCCCATCTATCTGATAAGAAGAGGAAACACGCGACCAAATCGAAATCGAACAATTGGTCGCCGAAGTTTAATGAAACCTTCCATTTGTAAGTCAAATTTTTGCTTGTAAATCGATCAACTGAACTTAAGGGAAAAGTGATGATTTGAAGTCAAGACTATGTCGTTTGTCGTTTATGTTGCAACCTGCGAGGTTGAGTAAAAGCCTTCTGGTTGAATGCAACAAAACTATTTCTGCCTTTACGGTTTGGTTGTACATTAATTAACTAACTAACCTCAGCTATCTACGTACATATATACGTGGGAAGAAGAAAGGTTTCCCTTATTTTACTCTGATCGTTCAGGGATTTCCAAATCGGTGTGTTTTTGCCTGTTTTTACATGACTTGGCTCTCGGTGAAAGTTGAATCCTACACCAAGTCATTAATCTAACTTGATGACCTTTCATCATAGGGTTTTAGTCTTAGGATCCATAGTATTCTTATTTCTGAACTTGTGTCTATGACAGTCTGTGTACTGTGAAATTTCGCAGCGAAACTCGCAGAATATGTCCAATGGAAGGTTCTTACCCTGTAGCATGAATTGCTTCTCAGTAGGCTTGACGGTTTTCGAATTATCCCAACTTTCCCAAAAATAAAAATTTCAATTTTCTCTCACCTGCATCTTGAAAAATAAACGCCATAGGAAAGTAAAGGAGTTTACCCTTAGGTATCGGAGTAAGTCCGATAGACGATTCTAAGCCCTATGAGGTGAATTTCAACTCGATAGGAACAACGGTTTTAGAAATATCGCGATTTTTCCAAACAATAAATTCCCCTCCATTCTACCGTCTATATCTCGGAAAATAGGAGTCGTAGGAAAGACAATCCTTCACTCCCGGCATCAGGGAAGATTCCCCTTTCGATTGGCACCCTAATTTCTAAAATCTAATTTTTGGCTATTTTTGGAGAAAATCGAAAGAGGGTTAACACCTTGATTTCTTTGGCCTCAAAATGGGAACTTCGCAATTTCTCGCTTAAACTCGCTCGATAAGTTCTTTTTAGCTTTTTAGCCTATGACGTGAATTTCGTCTTACTTTGTTAGAGTTATCCTGAATTTCCCAAAAGAAAATCCTTATTTTCTTCCCAAAGAAGTAAGGGAAACCGCAGCTTACATCAATGGATGAAATAGCAAGCTTTGGGTTTGTTCGAGACTTCTTCCGGCCGCATACGGCCAATCATACTTATAAATATAATCATAATTTATAATTTTTGGCCATAAACAAACGAATATTTTGTAATGCTTTAATATTTCGATTGCAGCATCATAGGAAACGAAGAACAACTCGACTGTTACGAACTCCACATATGCGTGAAGGACTTCTGTTTCGCCAGAGAGGACAGACTTGTGGGGGTCGCTGTAATGCAACTTAAGGATATCGTGGACAGGGTCTGTTAACCTTTTTGACATTTGAAAAAATCTTACAGTTTAAACAGTTGAGTTATGTTAAGAAAGACTTTGTTATAGGAATTCTATAATTTCCGGACATGCAGTTGCAGTTCTGTCCTAATTTTTTCTGGGATTTTGTAAATGGTACATAGATACCCCTTTAGGGACCTCCTAGGTTCATGGAACTTGTCTCTTTTAGCTTCTTTAGGTTTTTTTCCATAATTATTTCATATCTTAATCATCTCTAACAGTACAGAAACATATAATCACTGCAAGAAAGTCCAGTACAGTGTGTTAAAATTATAGATACTTAGAATCTTTTTAAAATCAGTCTTAAACCTTCTATAATTATAATTTTTTCACAACTGGAGTTATTTCTATATCTTTCTGTACTTTAAAATCGAGGTTGCAAGGATCTCGAAATTACTTCTAAATACTTTGTCTTATAAAATTTGTCTTACAATTTTTGTAATATTCTTGTTTTCAGAATTGTGGTTACTTTTCGATCATTCTAGGGGCTGCAAATCGTGCAAGGCTCTAGAAGCCTCTTATAGAATTTCTTCTGAAATACCTTGGAACCATGTAATTTTTTTCTGAAATACTTAACGTTATTTTTCAGGATTGTACCCTCTTCTACAACATTCTAAAAATTTTCCTGGAATGCTTTAGAGTCTTAAATCTTGTCACACCTTGCTAGAAACCTTGCTAAAACTACTGTGAAAGATCTGGCGATTATAGGAACGAGATAATTTTCCACTGAAACTGCAAACTTGCCGGGGTTGAAGTGAAATGCATTAAGTTTTCAAATGGTGGAAGTTTTAAATTATCCTTGTACTTGCAGGGTTCGTCCGCATGTTGGCTCTCCCTCGGCAAGAGGATACAAATGGACGAAACAGGGTGGACGATTCTTCGTATTCTATCTCAACGCACAAACGACGAAGTAGCGAAAGAATTCGTCAAACTCAAATCGGACATTAGACAGGAGAACCCACTTCCGAATCAGTAAACTTTCTCACTTCTTACACATACACACACTTACACACTCACACTTACACACAAACATACACACACACACGTTGGCATTCTCTCATCCTACAAGTGACTTTATAATTGAAAAAAAAAAGAAAACATCTGTGTTCATAATCATCATAATTATGCAGTGTACGATAAGTTGCTAAGAGGACCGTCCTTTACAAAAAAAAAAAAACAAAAAAGAACTGATGAACGTGAAGAAAAACTACATTCATCATTACATTTCGATAATGTTTAATGTGCCTCCTTACCTGAACGTTTAAACAATAAAATTAAAAAAGAAATTTATTACGATATTAAACACTAACTACTACATAACATTGTCTAATCGTAATCAAGGGAAAATATTTGAAAAAAAATGTATAAATGCAATAAAAAAAATCTCATCCTCTCATGTATTTAAACTTAAAATGTGATTCAACTAGCGTAAGGAAATTTATTAAAATTATAGATATTTTTATGCATGAGAGATTTTTTGGAACGCGTCGTTTTTGGATTTAACTGATGTACGTCGAAGGTTCACCAACGGAATGAAACACGGAAACACGTGGATTTTAAGTCCAAATAAATTGTACTGTTTTGCCCTATGAAGTTTATATTGGTGGTGATATCATTTAGTCACTTGCAATTTTGTTGTGGCTGAAAACGTTCACCATCACAATATCTTTTTCGAAAAATCTGCTCACTTTGGATCCATTTTATAATTTAGTACCTTTTATAAAAGAATCTAATCGAGATGTGACTTCCATTTTCTGTATACTTCAGTTGTTTGCAGAAAAACCTGGGTCGTTAATATTCTTCTTGCTTGTATATGGTAATACTTGAATTTCGACTGATAAACGTGGGTTCGTGTGTATTTCACTCCGTCGGGTGAACCTAGGAACAAGCCATCACCTTAAACAGCTAAATTTTCTAATGTTATATGAAAACTGAGCCTTACAAAATAATTTCCTATCTCTATTCGTTACTTCTTTCGGTTTTTCATAATGTATTACCGTTCTTAAGGGAAGAAATCGTTTTTGCTTCAATAACTGTAGACTTTTCTGCATTGCATCTTTCACTGTGATATTTGACTACAGTGTATGTATATGTATATTGTGTCTGTGTTGTATTTCTTAAGGTAAAAACAAAAGATATCAGACTTTCTATATAATATATCTCTATCTCTTTATCGTTAACTTTTTGCTGCATTTTTCTAATCATTTCGATCATCATCTACGCGGGAACCCGGCGAGGAGGGGAAAATCGAGGCACATATCGTTTAGGAAATTATTTTGGCGCGTTATTTAAACATCTCCTTCCCGGGTTCCGAGCTACCATCACATTGAATGTATAACTTGACAATATTTAGCTGATATGATTTCCGTTGATTTTGAAGAATAAGCGAAGATAGATTTTTTATAAATCGACTATAAATAATGAAACAGATCTATAATTTTTTTATTATTTCGAACTACTTAGGGCGTAATTTCGTAGATGATTGGATAAAGTTGAGAACTGATTAGATAAATAATCTAATATAATGAAGATGAAAAAAAAAATGAAAAAATTCTAATTCACACCTCTATATTTAATCGTGATCTTCCATAACGTGTACATGTTATCTGTTGCTTTCCGCGTCATAGATACCTACGTATATTACATCTACTGGTGATTTTTTTTACTCTTTGAATGTAAATCCCTTCGTTGATTTTGGGTGTAATATATTAGGGTTGTGACTGTTTATCATATCCACTTCGGGGTGCTCTAAAATCAGTCCATTATCACTGACTGAACATGTAAAAAGATGCTATTTTCGTTAATTCGAACTGTTGGCGAAATGCAGTTGGTCGCGAATTGGGAATTACTTGAATTTTTTGTGAGGCCCGAGATATTGCTTGAAATTTTCCAAAACTAGCCTGCAAATCTAGATCCTTAAATTTTGCGATTTATCACCTTCAGTAATGTTCGAATGGTAAATATAGTGATTTTTCTGTAACATGTGCTTGATCGCAGTTTTACTTAATTCGATACCCTGTGTTTCAAAAAAGTTTACAAGAATTGTTTCCATGAACACTAGTAACAATGTTTCAGCGATACGGCCTGGCAAAACGAATCAGTGTTATTTCTCCTAAAGTTCCAATTGCATTCTGCCACGTTTGTAAATCCCATTGGAACCTTTCGAAACTGAATGTTGTTGTTAGGAATATTTGTTATTCGGTAATCGAGGAAATTTCAAATTTAATATAATTTATGGACTTGTTGATTATTTTGTTCGCAGTCGAACTGAAGACATCATTGTGAATGATGAAAATCCCTTGCGGCCGAATCTTTTTATACTTATACCTGTTCCTATTCGACTTCCTTTGTTATTTTCAGTTAAAACTTTTCAGCGTGTTTTGCAAACCATCTTCCGCCAGTTTGTCTCTTTCCAGTTAAATTTTGGAGTGAATGACGTATTAAGACGAGGCAAACCCGTTCAAACTGGCTGTTTTCCCTCATTTTTGTCATTCGTTGTTTATTTCGAAAAATGACCAAGTATATATATTATATATATAACAAAGGAATAAACGTATTACGTGTATAAATATTGTGTTAAAATGTAACTGTAAAAACTGTACGAGTTAAATAAGGTCGTTACGCGTTAATGAGTAATGAGTTTATTTAATTGAGATGAATTGTTAAATGATGATTGTTCAATTCTCTTTTTAGATTGAATAATGAAAAACACTGTAAATATACATATTGCTGTATAAATCATTTATTAACATTTTCCAAATAATAATTATTATAATTATCGACATGGACCATAGATATTTGAAAATTTATTAAAATGAAATATCTGGAATATAAAAATGTACCTACGATTTGCTACACATACACCCACATTTTTATATTCTAATAAAATGTTGTTTTGTTATAGGGCAAATGCTCACTGTACTATTATTTTATTTGTGAAAATATAAACATTAAAAGCCTCACAATAAAATTTTTATACAGTGTTTATTATCGAATTGAAAATCATTTCAGGAGGATTTTCGTTCTCCTGAAAAGATCTTAGAGGTGTCTGCTGTAAATCCTGACAGTACGTGAGATTTATATAAAATGTATAGTCGCTTACAAGATATAGTGAACAGGAATCCAAGCTCAAAAACCGTTAGATAACATGACATCCATGCACTTAAGTACCACATTATTTCATGCGAACTTATCATTATGGCGAGTGGTTATTAGAGACCAGTTATTAGAGATTATTATATAAACTCCTTCATGGGAATGGAAATATAATGAATGTCCTTAATTAACAAGAGGTAGAAACTTTTTGAAGGAAGAGGGAAGAATTGCTAAATGCATGCTCTCGAAAACCTGGCTCACTACATCTTGCAAACGAATATAGGCAACAATGTAAAAAATGATTCGGTATTAATGATGATCCCTCCTGACCCCCCCCCCCCAATGATACCCTAATAATTTCCTTCACTGTATTAATGGAATTTCTCACTGAACTTCATGAAAACGAGGTATTAAGTAAATAATGTTCTTAACTTCCGCAACTCTTCCATAAAATTTAATTTAATTTCAGGAAAAATCAAACATTCAGCAACAGTAAATAAGGCGATTCGACTTGCCTCTTGACGATATTCATAAATCTCGCCATAGTTGCCCCGTCAATGATCCTGTGGTCCCCGCTAGCACTGATCTGCACGATCTCTTCAGGTATTACATTCTGAGCCGAGTCGAACCGGGGAAGAACCTAAAAATGCCACATACGTAGCTTAAAACGAGATCAAGTATGATAAAAATGTGTTTAAGTTAGTTAAAGCATGATAAAACAATCTACCTGTTGAACATGTATGGGTGCACTTACTACAAGGTATCTAATCTACTAATCTATAACCAAGGGGGTACTTAGGATCTGAACTAAAGGGGCAACTTAACGTCAATTTGGATGACAAAAAGATGCAACTATCTTATGGATTCCGAAAGCCTCAAAATGCTTTCAGAATTCAGAGCCATCCAATTTTCATTCTTCTAGAGAATGTTGATTAAATTTTAACGAATCCAATACCTATGCATGTTTTAGACTGGCTTTACCATCATTGGTTAATGGTGACTTAGAGGGTTAGATTATGGTCGAATAAAACTAACTGGTGTTGGTGAAATATGTTTTAACCTTATCCCTGGACAGAAATTTCAAGCAATGTTGAGAACAATACGACATTTTTTGTGAGGAACGAAAAAATAACTATTGAGAGAACTTCCAACTTAAATAATATTAACAAACAGTTGTTCAAAGGAGATGTGAACATCGGTTCCATAATCTCTTCGATATTCTTACCTTGGACATCAGTTTTGTTGTTATAACATTGCTAATACAGCTCTGTAATTATTTTCGAAATTTTGTTTTTTGTTAAACGGTTAATTACAATATTATTAACTTTACTCACCTGAGATGCTCCTATAGCAATTATGGCCACTTGTGGGGCAAGTATCACTGGTTTTGTATACGTTCCTCCAATCTGTAAAGAATTCAGTAATGTTATTAAGGGATGTTATAAATAAGAATAAATGGGGAAACCTTAACGGTTTTACATTCCTTCTGGAACACTCGCTCTGTACTAACTTAATATACTTACTGATCCGATATTGGAAACGGTAAAAGTCCCGCCAGTCAAATCACTTGGGGCAAAGTTACCGCTCTTCCCTGACTTCATTAATCTAGTCAACTCGCTTGATATCTCCGTCACGCTTTTATTTTCGACCTCTTTGATCACAGGTACGGCAAGACCAGAAGTCGTATCCATAGCGACGCCGATGTTATGGTTCTTGTGGTACAAAACGTTTTCGCATTTTTCATCGAGGGAAGCATTCATTATGGGATGCTTTAATAGGGAATTGGATACGGCTTTTATGAAGAAGGGCAAAAATGATATTTTCACATCGATATCCGGGGTGGACCTGAGGGTGTTTCTTAACTGGGAGAGTTTAGTCACTTTGAACTCGTCGCAGTATCCAAAATGAGGAATTCTCTAAAAAGGGTAAACACATACAGTTTTTAATTAATCCCAAGTCTTAAAAGTTACCAGTGATTCTGTCATAGTTCTGACCATCGCCTTCTGGAATCCACCAACGGGTTTGACCTCGTCCGTCACAGCAATATTAACGGGCTTCGCTGAGGGTGTCCCTTCAGGTTTTTGGAAGGCTAAACCATCAATGTATTTTAAGACGTCTTCTTTTGTTATCCTTCCATGCTTTCCAGTACCTCTGACATTAGATAAATTTAACTGAAACCAAAATTTAGGTAAAGTAAAGCAATGTAAACCTTGTAGAAAAATCAACTCCTGAAGATGTTAATTAAAATTGTTATTACTACCACATTATAACAGCCTTACTGTAAATACAATTTAACTTAAAGCAGATAGAGGCCCAGTATATCTTGTTTTCCCAAAAATGTAGATGAAAAATTAAATAATCTTGTCTCGATTGACTCGATGTTTCTGTGGTGCTTTCTGTGCAGAGAAATTTCACTTGTGTGAATTAAAATTGATTTTAGAAATAATTATGCCACTACACTATTGGCAAAATTATGTGTTTAGTTTTAATTTAGATAACATATTACCTTGTGTTCTTTCGCTAATCTCCTCACAGATGGCACCATGAGGATTTCAGTGGTGGATACTTGATCACCTACAACACAATAATTAATAACCTGCATGAATATATATTTCCACTAGAAAACTTAACACAAACTCACTTTTTTCCTCATACTCAACTGGATGAATGACAGCCCTTCCTTCCTTCGTGTCGTCAACTTGTGTAGCAGCCTGCAGTTCTTCCGGAACATCTAATAATAAAGAAATTAACAAAACATAAACTTCCTTAATTAATTCCCTTGCCTTGATCAGTCTCTATGTCAACCAAAGGTTTCCCTACCAGAGCCACATCGTCTATGTCATAATGCAGCTTCGCTACGACCCCATCGTACCGGCTGGTTATGGTTACGGAAGCCTTGTCGCTCTGGACCTCGCAGATGTTATCGAACTGGGCCACTTTATCCCCCTCTTTGACGTACCATTCCTTCACGAGGACCTCCCTTATTCCTTCTCCTATATCAGACAGTTTGTACGACACCCGGGCTGACAAGTTGTTGGATATGTGGAAGAACTTGGTGTCAGTATTCTAAAAAGGGATAAATAAATTTTTTGTATGGTTTTTAGTTGGAAATAAAATTTAATGTTAAAGTAATGCATGCAAGGGGTAAGTTTTAATTTTTTTGTTATTTACGAAATTATAATTACGGCATAACCTAACTTTGAACTTGGTATTTACGCGTTTTGTTAATTAATACTTAATCACTATGACTTTGGTTATTCAACAAACACATCTATAAATCCTTACCTTAAGTAAACACTCAGATTTTTTAAATAATCCACGTAACATCCTCAAAGAGTTCATTATTAAAAATTTGTTCTTTTGTAATCGAGTTATCTTTTCGGAAACCGTTCGAGGTTAAAGTAATACTTTGATAAAGGAATTCATTTATGTAAATAACGCTTATTGTTTACGCAATAACGCTATTTTCGTTCCCTCATTTAGGGTTTAATGAATCAACTCGACAAGTTGTTAAAATTGTAAAGATATCTTTTGAGGTGGTTATCAGAAGTTTCTGCTTAGAAACCAGTGGCAAACCAGTTTTATGGTTGCAATAGGCACGATCCGGATAAAAAGGTTTTCCCCTTAAAAGGCGATTATTGATACAAATTTTAAATTATTGTTCACAGAGCCCTCTGGACCAACTCTAAGGAACAAATGCCCCTGTGTTTGAAAACAAAAAAAGTGAACCAAAAATAATAATAAAGATCGTTTCCTACGCCGCTGCCGTTGAGATGCGGAGACAAATAAAATTTATTCCATTTCGAACGGAGTGTAAAGTCCGAAACGTCTCATTCGAACGTGGCCCTCTGAAAGAGGTGTGAACTAGCAAAAAGTTCCCCAAAATGGCGTCGGTCCTGTTCAAATCTGTGATTTTGGGGGCTCCCGCGAGCGGAAAAGGGACTATCTCGAGCAGGATAATTAAAAATTTCAATCTGGAGCACATCTCTAGCGGGGACAAGCTGAGGCTGAACATACAGAATCAGACACGTAAGTGAGGGGATTTTCGCGGGAAAAATTGAGTGGCAACGATTTGAAATGCAGGGGAGTGCGTATCATTGAAATTGTTGGATGTGGGAATTTGCATCATTATCGCCACGAACAGTGGCGTAGGTAATGGTGAAATAGACGAATTTATATTACACCCATGTAGAAAACTAGAAGTTGCACATGATAACAGGAAGATGGCGTTGTGTAACGTTGTATATGAACTATTGCTTATAAGGGGCTTTACCTATGATATTTACCTATGGCCGCCATTTGCGCTACTTTAACTATCCTTGATGAACTTGTACACGTCTTCGTTACCATGAGATTTCTTGCTAATGCAATTAAAACTCTTTTAGCGATCGGTCTAGAAGCACAGAAGTACATACAGGCTGGGAAGTTGGTACCTGACGAGATTATGATAAAATTCATTTCATCGGAACTCAAGAGCTTAAATAATAAATCTTGGTTACTTGACGGTAAGTACCCCAAATGAATTACCAATTAGACTAATTAGTTTTCATAAGATATATAATGTGGAACAACCCTTTATGATGCATATAACCTTGTCCGAAACCACATTGTTGCACAATTTAGGTTTCCCACGTACCGTGTCGCAAGCGCAAGCTCTATGGAAACTAGAAAAGCTCGACGTGGTCCTGAACCTCATCGTACCGTTTCCAATAATAATCGACAGAGTAAAAGGAAGGTGGATCCACTTACCAAGCGGCAGAGTATATAATATTGGCTTCAACTCCCCCAAAGTTCCGGTAGGCCCGTTAGGTCGGTCGTAAATGATCCGAGCGTTAATCCTTTCATCCCTCAGGGTAAAGACGATGTGACCGGCGAGCCGTTGGTGCAGAGGGAGGACGACAAGCCGGAGGTCGTGCAGAAGAGACTGCAACAATATGATGAGATGACGAGACCGGTCATAGAATTTTATAGGGAGAAGGGGATACTCAAGGATTTCAAGGGGAACACGTCCGATGAGATCTGGCCGCAAGTTTTGGAACATCTGGCGAGTTATATCCCTTTAAATATCACGAGTAACAAACAAATTGGTTGAGGGATGGTAATATGAATTTATTTTTTACTTTGGTTTTATATTTGGAATGAAACATTAATTGTGATACCTCCTGGACTTCACTACATACTATTCAAAATAATACTCAAATGATAATTATCAACATTTAATAATAAGAAAGTATACAACATCCATTCCAAGTACTTAAAATACTTTTTAAATTACCCGATGCAATGCAGGTTACAATGATTTCTATCAACAACCAAAGATTTTAATGCCAATATATTATTATACTATGATTGTGTGTGTAAAAACCTATTCAAAGCATCCGTCCTGGTCATGATCCCATAATCAGTCTCCAGATACCTAAAAACTGGCGCCACCTCTTCCGGACACTCCTTATCCATTAACGGTTGGATTTCCTTCCAGGTAAACGCATACAATTGACTTTTAATATTGAGCATACCGAAGTCTAATATGAAAGGTCGATCAGGGTATGAGAAAACCACATCAAAGGTATAACTCTTCCTAGGGAATCTATGCTTCACGTTTTCTATAAAAAAATTGTTCAATTCCTCGATTATCTGATGTCCCTCTTCCTTAAAATGGGCGTAGAAAGTAGGCCAGTCCCTCGGGGTGATACCCCGAAGCACATTGTTGATCACGATGCAACGAAACTCAGCCGCCGGATGAATGTTGATCCATTTCTTCAATGCTAAGCAAAACTCCACGCCTCTGGCGGTAGAGAAATCTTCCTGGATTATACCGCTGTTCGTCAGGAACATCATGATATCGTCCACATTCGTAGCTTGTAAATTGTTACCGAAACTGAACACTCTAGCGTCCAGCGGGGCATGCCAGTTGTTCTTTATGAAAGTCTTATTACCTAAAGTGTTCAGGGCGTTGTTGATGCTCTCCACGAATTTCTTGTAACACTCCCCTTCGATATCCACGGTTTCGTCAGACTGGAATTTCTCGAGCAACTCCTTAGGTAGCTCGATTATTATCGTCTCTAAGGCTACTTGGGAGAATTTATCGTACCACTTCGAAACGGAGAAGTCTTGAAGATCTGTTATACCTATCATGTTTGGAAGAACAGGATTTCGGAATGTAGAATTTGAAATTGAAGGAATAAGTGAGGTTATGGAGGTTTTCTTGTTTTTTTTTTTTAATTCTTTGGTCTCGACAAAATTGTATAGAATGTTTTTACCTCAGTTTTCATTACGTAGAATACTTTTCGTCATTTCCCCTTCTGTGATTATTAAAATTGTAATGCCAAATTTTGTCATACACTTTGCCATCCTGTGAACGAGGAGAAGAAGAGGAGGATAGTCATCTGGTTTGAAGTCAGGTGATCAGTTTATCCAAAAATTATTAGTTAACTAAAATGGCTCTACACTCTGCGTTGAAGGGAAAACTGATCTCTGTGATCGGAGATGAGGTAAGCACAACTGTGGCGTTGCCCCCCAGATCCCTAATAATGTTTATTTTTAGGACACTTGTGTGGGGTTCCTTTTGGGAGGAGTAGGAGAAATTAACAAGAACAGACACCCTAATTTCCTGGTGGTGGACAAAAGTAAGAGACATTTAATTTGAACCCAACACCCTAAGTAATTGATTGGTAAACTAGGTTAAGAGAGAACGAAATTAGAAACCGAACTTCGAGATTTACATGGTACATTACATTTGCGTTTCCGTTATTCACAGATACTGCCGTCAGTGAAATAGAGGACTGTTTCAAGAGATTCGTCAAGCGTGACGACATCGACATTATCCTGATCAACCAGAACATTGCTGAGATTATCAGGCACGTCATTGATAGTCACACTTCACCGATCCCCGCGGTCCTGGAAATCCCTTCGAAGGATCATCCCTATGATGCCAGCAAGGATTCAATTCTCAGAAGAGCGAGGGTAACATACATTTCTCTTAAGGTAAGATTATGAAATTGTTTATTAATTTACTTTTCCCGTAGGGGATGTTCAATCCTGATGAAATGCAGTAAATCACATAAAGTATGTGCAGCTATAAGTGTATTGTTATAATGTTTTATTAACACTTTCTAAAAGTAGCTGTGTACATTCCTTGGTTCTGTAGGATAGTTTAATATATATTTTGCGTTTATTGTCAAAATCGCAGTTGCATTAATAAAAACTTGTGAAGTGTTCCTTGCATATATGATACTTATATAAACAAGACACTTTCTTATAACTTCTGTGGCGAAAAATGACATGACTTCTCAAGTTAAAAAGGATCCATGGCCATTGTTACATCATAACGGGCCTTGTTTGAAACAGGTAAATTCATTTATGGTACTTACTGACCCTTTACATGTTTCGCTAAACAAGGTATACCTAATTTATAAATATGTCTAAAAAATTAAGTTTATTAAAAAGTCCATAGTTTACACAACCAAAAAAAAGCAAGTCAGATCTCGACATTCAAAAAAAAAACTAACAATATTATTCAAAATAATACTGTTGAACTTAAATGGTAACTTACACTGATTCAGGTTCATATCAAGTGTCACAGTGACCTTATCGTAATACCGAATGACATACTGTGATGTGAATTATTAAGTCACTGCTTACATAAGTCAATAAATTAAAATAAATAATAAAAAACATGCTTGCCTCGTAAAGAAACTTCAGCAAACTCAAATCCAAACATTTCGTCATCATCGCCTCAATCCTCAACATCCTCGTGGGCCGAAATGAATAATTTCTGGCATACAACGGTGGCAGTATCTAGAACGAAAGAATATATTTTTGGACCCCTCGATCATTCTATAAATCTTACCCATGAAACTATCGAAACGCTTCGGTTTGTCTTGCCAGTAGATCCCAAAGAAATACACAGGAATACCGGACAATGTGATTAGTAGGCCCCCTAGGACAATCATCGGAGATTCGAAAGCAGGCAAAATCAGCAAGAAGATACATATCAAGACAAACACTATAGGAATCGCTATGTTTATCCTAATTGGTCGTGACATTTCTGGATATTTCCATCGTAAATACAACAATCCGCATACTGAGAGGGTAACGAAGACAGATTCAACTATCGTACAGTATTGGATCAACATCTGAATGTCACTGGTGCACAGCATGAACAGGGATAAAATATTCTGAAAGATTAAACTTCATAGAATTTTTGGAATACGGAGTAAACATTTATTTACCAGGAAAACAAGACTTGGTACTGGAGTCAAAGATTTGACATTTAAATGCCCTAACATGGCTGGAAATTGTCTATTCCTGGCTCCAACGTATAACATTCGAGATGAAGTCATAATATGCACACTTAGGCCTCCGAATGCTGATATCGCCACCATTATCGGTAAAATCCAGGCGAATTTTCCCAAAAGAGCATTACCGAACGTCTGAAATAAATCAAATAAGTGGATTTAAATTAGTTGTTTTGAAGCAAATGATATATTTTAATGTAACGCATTGTTGGGTAGCGGGTAGACATGCTTCTGCGATCCTGGCGGAAGATATGTCTATTTCAGGGATGCGACCCTGCCCACGTGAGCCTTGATTTTCCCCTACTCCCACCCCAGAGGGGGAATCATGTCTTCACCTGCCATCCAACCCATTACCTAATTTTTCCTGCTCTTACTCCCAAAACTAAATCAGTATGGGAAATGATGGCTAATACTATTTGTATTTCACAAGTAATAATAATAAAAGTACTTTATTGGCATCAACCAAAATGGTCATCACTTGAAGTACTTCAACCTGTTATATACAATAATGCTATATCTTGATTGTGGATATGCGCCCAAATGGTATTGAGTAGGTACTTTCTATGTGGTCTTCATAGCTGATTTCTGTTTGTGCACATGGGGTTAAAATTTCAATGTTTTATACTAGGGATTTCTACCATTAATTTATATATGTTGTGTGTTGTGGGGCTTTAATGTTTGTTTAAGACACGTTTGTATGGTTTAATTTACTATTTCCCACATTTTAGCTGAGAAATTTTATCTTTAGTGTTTGTTAAACTGATACGATTGCTGTTGTTGACTGAATTATTCGGCCCTGGACTGTTCTGTGTTTCTTTTAAATTGTTAATAGAGGAGCCCATAATGATTCATCTTCATTAGCTTTATAATTTTCCCGGGTTCTTCTGATGATGGAGATCTGGAAATATTTTCTTTTTTCCAAGCACCACCTATCTCACTGATTCGCCATCATAGGTAGATTACATATTGCCAGTTCCTGGACTATACAGATTTCAACTACCTGCTTAAGTAAACATGTCTGCTCTTCTATTATTTGCACTTAAAGTTATTTGTTTTGTAGAAAACCCGGCAGAGGGCCTTTAATGGATCTTAGTGAAGGAAAATCAAAAAAAGATGTTTCAAACTTGCTGAACCACAAATTGTAAAAGGTATTTATGCATATTCATTTTAAAACCAATACTTACCACTGCAATGGCATCAGAAGCTAATAAGGCATCAGGTTTCAATACCGACAAATAAGCCATATTAGCCAAAACGTAAATTCCCGTCACTAATGGAAGAGAAATGTATATGGCTCTTGGCAAGTTTCTGAAAAACAGAAGGAAAATTATAACAATTAGGCATTTGGTGTGACTCACTTACACAAAAGGATTTTTCAGTTCTTCAGTCATGAAGTTTAAATAACTCCTGAAACAGAACAATAATACAGGATTTAGTTAGAGTTTATTATGTCGACCACCAAATGCAATAAATATGTTACTTTTATGACTGTTCAGCAACAAGCTGTGTTTGATTGTTGAAAATTTTTATAACTGACATATTTTATTCACCACTAAAATTGTTCTTGGGAATGTACAAGGCTTAAGGCAATTTCTCTTTTGTCGATTAATTTTCATTACAACTATCTTAAAGATTATACTGGTTGTAAATTATGCAATCCAATGACCATTTCATGTGAACAGTAAATTTTAGAGTGAAAGTGAAAACTGCGATATAATAAAAATTTCACATCTCCATACCATCCAGAGTACGAAAATATCCCGCTGTAGAACGCCTTGGCAATCTTCCCGGGACTGTCCGTAGTACCCACGAATGCATTCTCGAAATTCTCCAAGTGTCCCATTGACATCCAGACCACTCCTATCAAAATTATCAAAACCAGAGCGGCAATTTTACAAAACATGAACACATTCTGTAACCTGACGGTCGCTTTGACGTTGTAACCATTCAGGAAGGTGAGGAAACCTGAAATATAATCATGGGTCAGTGTCAGTCTCGAAGTGTGAACTTTTAAATAGTTTTAAAGAAAGGAACGACTCACTCACAAATGACGCAGGCAGCCACTAGCCTGACACCAAAGTCTGGCATATCACATTGAGGGAAAAATGGTTGGATGACATACTTTGCAAATGTCAGACCCATTATTGCATTAGTCGTAGGCCTAAAATGGAATTTAATGTCAAATTGGGCTAGCAAGTATATTCAAAATATTATTGACAAGCACTGTAATAATCACTTTTACGTGTTTCGTTTCTTTGTGAATTAAAATATAAACACTAGATGCAATCAATAGCTTTCACTTATACATTAAAAAATTGGGAAAGTACCAACCAATTTCAGTTCATATAGGTAAATAGACCATAACAGCCACGAGCACTTTCAAGATTGTTTACACTTTCTACTTACACAAATATAACGTTGGCAGCCCATAGATACAAAAATGATGGTAATGCCCCGAAGGCTTCATTAATGTAGGCATAATCACCACCAGATTTAGGTATCGTCGTACCGAGTTCTGCATAACAAAGAGCTCCGACCATTGATAATAAACCACACAACACCCATATCACTAGTGATAATCCGACGGAATATACCTCTTCCGTTATTCCTTTTGGAGAAATGAATATACCTAGAAATAAATCGTGTGAAATGGGCATCAACCCAACGTTGATTCTTTAAGCTTTTTACCTGACCCAAAAATTATCCCTAAAATAATCGCGACACCTTCCAGCAGCCCCATATGCTTTTTCATTTTGATCTTCCCATCATTTTCTTCGGTAGGAGTTTCCGGAACGCTTAACAACTTATTTTCCGTGGGACTTTGCACGTTATCATTTATTAAAGGCATTTTATATAATAATTACCTATCGCCCCTAAAAATAAATTACCACCATTAAAATGCTGCAAAATTGCATCATGCTGCATGCTCACCTTTAATTGTTAAGTAGGACCAAATTTGGTAATAAAGTTATTTGTTGTCAACAAAAAGACACGACACCAAACGATTCAAATAAAGTTTCAGTGATGGGAAACTCAAAAGAATGCGGCAAAAATTAAACGAAGTTTAAATAAATTATCACACGTGCAATCAGGGAAGTGGGGTTAAGTCAACTGTCAGAAAATCCCTGCCAACTGTCCAAGGCGAGTTTTCGCGACCAAGCCAAAACCGGCTTCAACCGTTATAATTCGTTGTTAATGTTTGCACATCGTTGTTAATTTAAGGCTTGAAATACTAATTAAATCAACCTCGCCACCTTTGAGTACATAATCCGTAATAAACAACTCATTTATGAAAATAAATGGATTATGAATTTTTAAAACAACTTTTTATTTGTGCCTTTTAGGCTCCTCCAGGTTTGTTACTCTTCCATCTGTTCTATAATTTGCTTCGGACTCTTCCAGAGATAACTGTCTCATCTGTAACTTATCTGGAGATGTCTTGCATCTCTCATAAGCTGATTCATTTCGAATTAGGCATTTTAAAACCTTCATTTTGCGCCTATGAATTTCGAAATTAAATTTCACTCCGATTTCAAAAATATTAAACTTTGTTCTCTACATTAATTGTTAGTTAGTCAGATTTAAATTGATGTTACAACCGATCAAAACGTTTGGAAGGAATTTGTACTTTCAAATTTTAAAATTGTTTATCTCCTAAAGTGCAATGTTATACTTTGATTGTACGCGTACATTGTTGGTTGCATACCAACCCTAATAACCGACGCGCCATTAGAAAAATTATATAATACATCAGGTGACGCATAAGTACGACTTGAGATAATTTGATACATTTCTTTTAGGTTTCGATTACCATTTGTACAATTAATTCAGTAAGTAATTTGATCGCCGTTTCATAATGGTCGCTCCGCGAGATGTCGCCCATCCCTCGTCTGTCAAATCTCGCTAAGGGGGCCGTCAGCGTCAGTTTGACAGAGCCTCGTTAGGAGCGAGGATTGGTGTTGGAAGAGGCGTGCGAGAGAGAGTGTTTCGGTGCTTGGGTGCGTGCGAAAGAGCGAAAGACGACGATGACAACGGTCTAGAGAAACTCGAATATCTATAAGAAGGACATGAGATGCACTCCCTACTGCTGACAGGACGGCTGCTGTCTCGTGCCCTTTGGAACGGCATAGCGAACAACGTATCGAGCGCCGGCGACCCTAGCCTCCAGAGGAGGGCCGAGCCACAACTCGTCTCCGCCGTCTGCGGCTTTTCCAAGACGAGGACGATCAGAAGGCTGATACATGGACAGTTTGGGGATGATGCCTGGTTCAGCGTCAAGTCCAAGACCGCGGATGTGCTCGGTGAGTCTTTTATTTGGTAAAATTGTTTTGGAATTATTTTTTAATAAGTTACAACATGCTTGTGCTTATGTGGTTTTCAAAAAGACTAGGATTTTACAGAGTGCCAACAAATGATCTTATACTAATCTTCGTATCGACTGAAGGTGGATGCAAGACATCCAAAATGTGGGACTGGAAACTTATTTGATTGATGATGTGATTTTGAGCCGTTTTGACTTTTCGTTTCATAATAAGTGTCAAAAGGATCTACCATGAGACTGCTACAAATAAATTGCTTTACACGCTAAAATACCAGGATTATTACAAACTGTCTCAAAATCCAATAGTTATTACAATAGTTTCTAATCCAATAGTTTCAAATACCCCCAAGGTAAAAACCTGTAGGGTTTAAATCAGGCCATCATGATAGGCATTGTATAATTGTCGTACCACAAAAGAACTGTGTTCTATATTGCATGTACCAGTCGTCGTCAAGTACTAAATGGAACTGCTTTTGGTGACTGTGACAGCTGCCTATATACTTTGGTACTGATACAATAGGTACTATCTGATGGTATCTGGAATTCATGAGGTTATTCATCTCTTAAATATTATGGTTGCATTATGGTTCATTTAAATAATATTTCAGAAATGTGGCACCTGTGTTCCTTTTCTAAATATTCAGCTGCAGAAATTATTTCAACTATATACTGTACTTTTTTTTGCAAGAAAACAATTGAACCATTGATTTCTATAATAGAGCTTTCTACAGTTTCTTAAGCTTTGATTAAACAGGTTACGATATCCCCTATAACGAGTCAAAGTTTTATAAGTGACAGTTGAAGATTGGGGATTGACTCATCCCCTGATAAAATTTAACCAGGGGATCGACTCATGTCCTTAGTGAATGGAGTAGCATGGTATTTTGAAATATTGTTTAAATGAGTGTGGAGTAACCTGGAATCTACTACACCTCAAAAATGTATCGTTAAAACATACAAGTTATCCCTGAATAGAAATTGAAGAGGCTGTCAGCCATCCGAAATTGTTTTAAATCTTTTTAAGTTATTGGTGTATATATTCTAATTTCTTAACCTGTTGCTGAGCTAACCTTTGGACTTGTCTATGTCTGTCTCTCTCTCTCCGGGAAAATATCTTTGTTTATGTGTTTTCGACTCACAAAATCGAATGTTTTAATAACTACTGTGATGTGTGTTATTTTCGTAATCGAACTGGGCCAAGTTTTGATTTGGGAAAGTCTTAACCTTCGTTTCCTGTTAGCTGCTATTGAGGGGCTTGATTAGGAACATTAACGTGTCTGGCGTTTGGAGACGTTTCCAAAATAAACACATTCGGTAGCCGATCTGTCATTTTGAAAAAATATTTTCCATCATTTTTCATAGTTTCAGGACTTTCTAATAATAGCTTTTCTAACTGCGACTATTTTCTAATTTTAAGCTTTTACATTGCCAACTGGTTCATGATCGGCGAATCTCGTGTAAACCTTGTAAGAGAATTTTGTCGTTAATTACCACTTATCAGGTCTGATTAACAGTATCAAAAAATTCAAGTCCATGATCTTCAATCAACACAGCTAAGGATTAAAGAGTTGAATCTTAGGGCCTCATTAGAGGTAAAGACGGTTTTTCATTTTGGACAGTTTATCATTACGGAACTTTTTAAATTGGCAAAAGTGTCTGGTCAGTAAGTTTGCCAAAATTTAAACCATCACCTTTTATTTTCAAGCAGAAGTACATACTCGAAGCAATATTGCCCTGATTTCAGAAATAAACGTTCCATTTTTCTGTTTCGGTTGAATGACACCTATTTACAATCCTTCAATTTAATTAAAAACAAAAGTTGTTTTCCACCTTTACGAAACTCTCATAAATTTACAAACAACTAATTATACTCCGTAGACCCTGTAATTAACGGTAATGAACTTTACTCAGTCGTATCTTTGATAAACTCCTGAACAGAAAATTAAGTTGGATGTTCCCTTCGTTTCTCTAAAGGAAATATTTTCTTCGCAGGGGTGGCGGACGGCGTGGGGGGCTGGAGGGCCTACGGGATCGATCCCGGGGAATTTTCCTTTCACCTGATGAAGACCTGCGAACGTCTGGTCAAAATAGGGAAGTTCGCGCCGACGAACCCGTCGGAGCTACTGGCGAAGAGTTATTACGAGTTACTCAATCACAAAAAGGCTATCTTAGGTGAGTTAATGATGATAAGATTGCTTGATGTATCGTAGACTATATCGATATAATGATAGAGGGCACCGATAGAGACAGAATGTATCTGTTTGATTGGCCTCGATGGTATTGAAGAATCTTGCCTGTGTTATTCACAATTGATTATGGAACAATACCTGTAATGGCTTTTTTTCTATAACGAGTCGTTCAATGATAAAATTACGGTTTATTGGAATTCAAGCATGAAAATCCTTGACGGACTGAAATGCTTTTACCTCGTCGATTTAATGCATGAACCTTGAGGGAAATTCCATGCAAAGAAAACGATTCATTGAGTTTCAATTTCTCTTTACGTATCGAACTTGTTATGATAGATTATTAAACGATGATTAATGTAATTGGTGTAATGATACTCGTTGGAAGTTCCATTCATTTCCACACTTTTTTCTTAGTCAAACCTTTTATGCTTGGCATACGACCGATCCATATTCTGATTCCGAAAAACGCTCAAGACGCTCAAAAGGTTCTAGAGTCAAGAAAAAAATATTTAAAAGGAAAGAAGTGTTTACGACTGTGACCAGTATTTCAAACAAGAAAGTTTGACGGTTGAAAAATTATGATGGTTTAATACGAAAGAACAAATCATGATTTGTTTAAATACCTCTTTCTTTAAAAATAAATTTCCATGTGTTATCAGGCCTAAGGGTGTGAATTTTAAATGTGAATCAGTCCTAAAATAATCCGACAATTCATTCGATAATTGTGACCCAAATTGTTTTAATTCCGCATTAATTTTAGAAAAGCCGTTAATTTACAATTCTTCTCGGTTTTGTTTTCAACAAATCAGTGGAACAATACCCGCAAAATGAGTCAATCTTTGATAAAAGTGATTGATGAACGATCACAAGAGAAATCGATTCATTCAGTTGTAACATTTGTACGAGGCGACAGCTCGCTGCAAGAAACAATGAAACAATAGTTGAAGTGATTATAACAAATTTTTCTTATACGTACTAACCAACCATTTTTAAATCGAGTACGACAGTACTGATTGGGTAATTCTTTTAATATAACTGGTACAGTAATTTGGTTGTATATCGAATTGTTTTTAATTCCAACTGTAAACGCATTCATTACCTGTTTAAACTCACTTATCTTTTTAACAATCATGGAGGTATGATAATTTTTATTGGAGAAGTGATTGCACAAAGTACGCCTCAAGTATTACGAAAATGTACTTTTACGTAACTGACATGATAAACATACAGATAATCTCCCTCGCGCTTATTCATGCAAATTACTGGTATTCTTGGCCGGATTATTTTTAGATGGGAACACAAATAATTCTCATTTTGATTAAATCTTATGTTAGAATTGAAATGTCGCTCGCACGGACGAGATGGTGCCAAGTAACGCGGAGGAAAAACATCACGGGAATAAGTTTTATTTTTCCTCGTGATGACCGGTGACGTCACACAAGTCATGTGAGTTCTCTTGGGCGTCGTCGCCGTATGATCTGCATGTCCTAGGTTAAGATCCCCGGATCGTGTCTCGCATTCCGTATCAGATCGATTTATTGGAAACTTATCGACTCGATTAGTTTGTTTTTCCCCTGATAAAAATGTTGGCTGTAGACGGTTAGAAAAATTTTTGAAGGGACGAGATCGTTTGGAACCTGCTGATTCCACTCAGTAAATTGAAAAAAGTACATTTATTAATGTTTGTTAAATTAATTTTCGTTGTCCTGGTAAACATCAGTCTGCATAATTTTAACAATTCGATGTTTGCTTAGATTTATTTGTTGCTCAAAGTTATGTTCTTTAACACTGCTGCTAATTTACAAATTACACAACTCATCTAGTCAATTAACTTTTGACTCGTCATTAGCTTCAATTTTCTTTTCAATCGTTTTTCGCCTGGAGTTAATTAATATTTTGTAACGTTTCTAATTAATATTTGAAGAAAAATGACTCGTTTTCCCAATGGGAAAACAACGTGTTGCTGTTAATTTTTCCTTGAGAGAGAAACAACGCATTTTCTGATAGTTTTTCCCCCGAACGACGCCCACATCGATACCATCTTTAATCAATGTAAAAGGTTTCACCGTACGGCGGTTTTAATGGGCCGAGTAATGAATGTTTCATTGTAACGTTTATTTTTATAACGATGTAAACAATAACAAGTAGAGAAGTATTCATTTCTGCAGAAAAGTTCAAATGAAAATAGGCAGAATTGCGTTACTTTTCAAATATGGTGAAACACCCCTTAAGTGGTCACTTCTATTAGGGGAAAGTTGGGGATATACCGATTGAATATTAGTTTTAATTGTGGTTACCTCCATTAATAATAATCTACATTACAGTAGATAATCATGGCGATGTATCGCTGATTATCTACCATTATCTTATGAAACTGAGGTTTAATGCAAAATTTCGATGGTAACGTACTATAAAAAGTTGCAAATATATGCACATATTTTTCATAGTTCAATACCACGGTGTATTACCATTATTCACGATACCATCTAACCTGTATCGCTGTAGTTCATAAGTTAGCACGCTTTTTCCATCTTTATCAGTTCTAATTTCCAATTCTTTTCTCTTCAATCCTGTACATTCGCTACTCTCACATCTTCTTTTACAGTCTCCATACATTCTGTATATATGTTTTAAAGTATCCACTACGCGTTTGATTCATATGTGATGGATTGACTATAATCTTCATGTCTTGTTTATTCTACTTCTCTACTATTTTCGTTTGTTTGTAATTTTTCTTTATTACAAGATTTTCGTCTCATTATTCTAATATTTTCCTAGTTTGTGTATGTATATTCTACGCATCTACTCCTTTCCTATATACTCTTAATTATCACCTGTAGTTCCTTTTTCGAGCTTGTGATTAGGTGTTGTATATACCGCAGTGATTTATTTCTATTTCCAACTCTCCCCTCATCATCTCTAATACTATGTGTTAACACCGTACCGTTATTTATGTTTCAGGAAGCAGTACGGCCTGCGTGGTACTGCTGAACCGAGAGAACGCGACCCTGTACACGGCGAACATAGGCGACAGCGGTTTCATGGTGGTGCGCAGGGGTAAAGTGGTACGCCGTTCGGAAGAGCAGCAGCACTATTTCAATACTCCCTTCCAACTGTCGCTACCGCCGCCGGGTTCGAGGCAGGAGGTGCTCAGCGACCTGCCCGATTCGGCCGCCTCTGAGGACTTCCCAGTGGAAGACGGGGACGTTATCCTCGTCGCGACCGATGGGGTGTTCGATAACTTACCTCAGAACCTAATCGTCAACGAGATGGTCAAGGTAAGGGTGGAAGAGTCGATCGGGTTGGGAAATTCGGGGGTGGTGGTATAATGACTATAAATAATCTAGTTCATTTGAGACAATGACAAATAGAAAGGGGATTGATGTAAAGACGCTTGTGAGATAGACTCCTATGAACTATTGTAGCCACCTTTCTTTTCATAGGGAGAATTAAGAACCTCACTGTGAGTGCCCCCCCCCCTTTATCCGCCAAATTATCAGTCCCATTTCTATTTAGCTTTTCCAATAGTAGCATAGTGCTATAGTAATACTAGCCAAAGCGGTGCTAGTTAACTTGATTATTTGTTAGGCTAGTCGTAATTTCACCACTTAATAAAGTTAAGAGAAACCTAATCGGAGGAGATATATAATAAAGGTTAAAATTAGATGAATGATGTTTGTTCTTTATTAAATAATTTTACAGCATCACTATAAGACTGTAGAAGACCTAAAATCCCCACGTTATTAGGCCCCTTATGAAATTGAATATATCCTAAAATTTTACACTGAAAAAAATACAAAAGTCCCCGCTAATAATCAAATTATTTAATAAAGACAAAATTAAATCCTTTATATACTCTGTTGAAGTTGTGTTGAATTAATGTGAAGTGCTTAGATGACAATTTTGAAGGGAAATTGCTAAAATCACCCTCATGTGCAAAAAGGTAATAGAAGAGACTATGCAGACTATCGAAGTATAACTGCCTTAACTTCTAGGGGTGGATTGTATGACAGGATTTAGTACAATTTGTTTTTAGAATGCAGAATGCATCATTAATCACGTTTCCATTATCAAATACCTACACCATTTTCTTCCATTATATTTTAATTCTGTTCACTTTTCGATTTGATGTGCTGATCAGGTACTAGATGATATCACAACATGCTGTAAGTTCCAGGAAGAGTGTACATGTACAACAATGATACAAATAATACAGAGAGTAAAGAACGGTTAACACTTTACCTGCCATAAAACGTTTTATCATTAAATAAACAAACGAGAGCAAATAAATTTTCAGCTGTTAACATTGAAAATATTTGGTTTAATAAACATAGCGTCAGGGCAATTTAATTTGTCATTCTTGGTCAGTCAATGAATGAACGTTGATAAGATCAGAAAGTGAATTTAAAGGGCAAATGTAATTTATCATTCGATAAACAAATTGTAATCTGTAAATAACGTTTTTAATTTTTGTCGTAATGAATATTAACTTGGGATAAATTTTGCGCATAATAATACTTCAAATGCATGTACTTGTGATTATTGAAATATGACGCAGAGAATATTGAATATGTACCTCGTTCCTTGAGCAAACACGAACTTTTTTATCAATTCCGATACAACTTTATTTTGCGCACAACTGATAATCCAATTCGCTAATTCACGTGAAATAACTTGGCCTGGATAAACAACTTAATCTCCACTCACCCAATTCCATTTCGACAATTCCCATTAATTTGTAAAATAATCGTGTTTTAGGTGCAAGGCGAACGATGCGCCGGTCGTCTCCAAATGGCGGCGAATTCGATAGCTTGGATGGCGAGGAATCTCTCCTATGATGAGACTTTCATTTCGCCGTTCGCCGAAAGCGCCTTCGCCAACGGAATCAACACTATAGGTAAAGTTGAATAGAAATCGGTTAAATGCGACTTAAAAGGCCAGGAAGATTTGAGCAATTACTTTCAAACTCTAAATCACCGATTTCTGGTTTTGGGTTACTTTTTAAATTTTACATAAATAAGTTATAAACTTCTCGAAGAGTACCTACCGTTCGGTTATATCTGGAAACTTCCTGGGAGTTAAATATGAACCGCCATAAACTAGATTTAATGGAACTAATTGTCGTAATTACTTAATGTAAGGATAGTTACATTTAATATGTTTGTTTGTATTGTTAACCTTCCTCGATAGGTTATGAATACTTTTGTGCTATGATTAATGGAATAACTCTTTAGGGTCGATAAAACGGTTTTATTCTTTTAATTTGTAATGAAATTGATAAAGATCATGGTTTTTCACCAGGTAAATACTTATAATTTCACTACAGGTAAAATATCAATAGTAAATAGAGTGAAGCACGGAGGTACTTTATATTTGGATGCAGTTATAAGGAAAGATATATCAGAAACTGTCTGCGAAGGAATTTAGAAATAGTAATTTAGTTTAACGTAGTCTGCTGCCCTGACTTTTTTACGAAATATGAACATGCCATGACATTTTATAATCTGATATATTTGAAAATTTATTTCAAAGTGAGCCCCTAATATGCGGCAACCAACCATACTAATCTTAAATTATGTACGCACCGACCCTTAAGGCCCTCCTATTCCAATTAGTCTGTCTTTTGCGTTTATTTTGGTGTCCTACATTCTGCTTAATTATGGAGGGATCGGATATTCACTGCAACTTATACATCAAGAATTTTTTTTCTGTCTAATACACCAGTTTGCAGATGGTTTAGAGAAGATAAATACCTAATGCTAATTCTTATTTTCTTTCTGTTTCAGGAGGCAAACCGGACGACATAACTGTAATACTAGCCACAGTAGCAATATGAGAGGGCCGGATGGGGCGTCGCTCGTCTCGTCCATTAGCTAAATTTTTTGTGGTGGAACGGGGCCGCCGGTCTCGCCCCCGTTCGCTAGCCGAATTTCCGATTCTCTTAGCATATGAGTTCGCGTCCGTCGTATAATGGAAAAAATCTACTCGTGTCGTACATTCGACTGTAATTATTTCCTTACGGAGAAAGTTCGGGTAACCCTTTTACATTAATCTTTACTTTTTTTTTATCGTTTTCGTGATCCATGTCGTTAATTTATTTGTCGTTTACGGACATTTATTGAAATATTGAGTGTTCCACGCAAGTGTTCTCTGCTAATTTTTGATTTGTATGAGACTCGTTACAAGTTGTTAAAAGCGTTCAGCGAGATGTGTCCTAAGGACGTGGAAATACCAAATAAATAAAGAGGAAAAATTATACAAATGTAGAAGGATTTTGAGGCATGATCCGTAAACCCTTCGACTCCTAGTGAGTCTTCATTCTACAGTACAAATGACTTGTGAAGTCGATAGTGGAGGCGTAAATCTGAAGCTCGCAGCATTCTATTTGGCGAAGAAATGCATCCTAGAGGAAAAGCTAAATAGAAAATGGGCCGTCAATCATTCCTTGTGCGTAAAGGGTGGGACAATAACAGTGGCGTTTTTATTTCTTCTTATTAAGAAAGGCGTGACTGAAACAGGTAGTGTGCGTAGCCGATATAAACAGTTGGCAATTGAGTGGGAGCGTTTCTGTGTTGTTCCACTTTTTATTTGGTCTTTCCTCTATCCTCTAACAAACAATCTGATAGGTGGGCTCGCCTTAATTATCTTTTTTGTATAGTGCAGAGATTATATGAGTAAAATACTTTTGGCGTCTCATCAGTTTAAGGTAATATTGAATAAAACTTCAAGCGACATTCATCCTCTCAGGTTTCTTTAGCTCCGAGTTTTGAGAAAGTCAATTCTAAAAAAATCCATAATTTGGCTTTATTATATGTTAAATCACATTTCATCCCATAAACTTTTGATATTTTGGAAAATCAGCCCTTAATTAGCGCCTATAGCGTGACTGGAATGTGTCAAAGATTGCAAATTTAACGACAGATTCATAGAACAGTTTAGTTGTATCATATTTGTCCAGATTTAAAATAAATCTATAATTTTCTTTTAAATTTAGGTAATCTTGATATATATTTGCAATCTACATGGCAACGTCTTTCAGTTATTTAATTTGGAGTTCATACTTTAAAATTAACTGTGGTTGGGGCGATCAAACGAAAACTCCCAGAACCGATATTATCTTATAATAAATAGAATCTATTTTAACACTTCACTTTTTTAGGTAATAAAAAAATTCTTTCAATCAAAGTAAACCTAAGGAAAAACCCAAAGACCCCGCGAACTATCGCTGCTGCTGGTTTTGGTCCTGGTTTTCGTCCGGCCTCTCTTGGTTGCCCCATTGGAACCCCCCGGGCTGGTCCTCGGGCAGTCTTTGGTAGTCCCCGTCGTCCGGGGGCGCATCGAATAAGGTCCTCCTGAAATGACAAACCATCAAAATCCGATCGAGTTTCAAAGAAATTTCCTTACATAAGCGAGGGTGTTTTCAAAATCTTAAATCCACCCCTTTGATTGGGGAAGACGTCTTCTAGGAAATAATAGATGTGACCTACGGCTATGCCCATGAGGTCTACGTAGACAGCATTGCCTAGGAGGACTGAGAACGCCAGTAGGATCCAAGGCAGGTAAGGAGCCTAAAAATTGTCATATGAGTAGTTAGAAACGGTCGCTTTAATTATGTCACCTGAAAGTTTAAAAGTCCGAAGAAATTCATCCTAACAAAGGGGTTACGTCTGGACCACACATACACTAACATTATCGTAAATGCTTGACCCAGGAACAGTAGGTTCACAAAGAAAGCGAAGCCCTGTAAATGTCATTAAGGAAAATTTCTTCGTACTTGCATTTACTTCACGTAAACAAAAGGATACGATCATACAGACAGCCCCGAATAAGAACATGAGTACAAAATCTGCTGTCCTGTTCCTGAAAGATCCCTCCTCAAGCATCCTACAGTATCTATAAGTGAAGATCATGTTGAAGAAGAAGTTGAATCCGAACGTCCCGAAAAAGAGGAAAGTTGTTAGGAGCCTCCATACCTGCCCCTGTTTGAGTATCAGGATAGGGTTGAAGTAGAGCTGGAAGGGCGAGGCCAGCTCTAATTGCTGTAATAAGATTATGACGTTAAACCAAAATCGGTGGTTACAGGGGGGGGTTAACTTACCACGGCAAGGGTGGTGATGACGCAGGCCGTGGTGTAGGCCCTCGTCACCGGGGGCATGTTCATGTACTCATTCCTGAATGTTTGATATGCCATCTCGACTGCTACTGGTTGCGGAGGGATTTCACGGGGACCCTTTCTTGCATGTTTTTAAAGCCACATCAGAAGTGTTTACTTATCACGGGTGCTTTACGCTCTCGAAATGTGACACTGACGTCATGTTTCGTGACGTGGAGCGGAAAAATCGTAGGATGGAAGCATAAAGTGGAATATATGATTTGTTCCTACCTCAGTTGAAGAACAACCAAAATGTTATCAATGGAATGTTATGTCTTTAGGATGGTAGAGTAACGCAAGGTCTGCCATTTTGTGATTTGAATTTACGCGCGAAATTGTTAACGTTGGACACAAAAAAAATATCAACATGATTGCATACATGAAACAGGTGAATTGCTGCCATTTTGGGGCTAAAATTTGTTATCTTCCTTTCTCTCATTGGTCCATAATCTTGGCGGACATTAACGTAGGCACAAAATGGCGGTCTGATCAGAGTTGAACTCAAATATATTTGTAATTGTTTCCAAATTAAATGTAGAAGGTTCAGGGGCGGTTTAAATTATTTCATTTTAATTTTAAGCACTACAAAAGATCTACAATAAAAACTCCAGCGTCTTATATAAAGTTAAACACTGAAAAGTGCATTAAAATCTAATGTAGAAGGATTAAAAAACTTTCTAGTCATTTGATTCTTGAAGATCATGATAAACTGTTTTCCTCTAGTGTCAAGTGGAATCTAGAAGCGTGTCTGTTTTGGTTTTAAATCATAGAAAGGCTTTTATCGTACCAGAAAACACCTTGGAGGTTCTATAAAATGTTGAAAGACTAGCAAGGATTTGAAATTAAATCTGGAAAGTTTTTTGGAGCTTCTAAACTTTTCCATTTTAATTTTAAATGGTAAACGGTATGTTCTTCTGAAACCACGAAAATTGCTTCAAAATCAAATCCAGAAGGATCATAGAAAGTTCTAATATTTCGTTTGCCAAATTTAAAAGAAAATGAAACATATTTCCATTCTCTTGGGAAGAATGGCGTTGTCTTGTAAATCAAGTATTGTGATTGTAAGATACACTTAGTTGGGCAATGGTAGAAAATTTTACGTGGGGCCCAACTTAAAAATCAAATCCAACCGTTTTCCAACTAAAATACTCTTAGTAGCCAACTGTATGCCACCGCAAAATGATACTAGTGCTAGAATATAATTCTACTGTCTTTTTATAGAGACCTTCGATTTTTTTAAACGAAATGTTTTCCTTACAGGAGTGGCGAGTAGCATGTGGAGGACTGAAAGACCCACAGGATCAACCCGGGAGAATTTTCCTTCACCTGATGAAGACATATGAATTCCCGTGGAACCTGCTGGAGGTGCTTGTGATTACAAGTTGCTTCATCACATTTGGGTCGTTTTAGGCGAGTTGGAAGGTGTGGAAGGTGTGGAAAATAGATGGGTAAATACTAATATAAAGAATCTGATGATCGAAGGAAGCGATGGTACTGGCGTTTCAGTCTTCAGTAGTTTTCATGAATAATACGCGTTCAACAATAATATTACTTTACTTTACAAAATAAATTCCTGCGACATTCGCTCTTTCACTTAGTCTCTTAGAGTTCTGTATGGATATATTCAGTCGTAACTCGTAGTTCTTCTTCGTGGAATCCGTCGCATTCCTGACGATATAGTGCCTGCAAAACGTGCAATTGTTTAACTATCTACTCCATACAGAAGCGTGGCTATTGCTTACTCTACAGTTTGGTGGGTCTATTATGTCGCCGTATAAGCTCCAAAACGACACATCAGTAGCCGAGCTTAGGTACCACCCGGCTACTAAGCTAGCGCCTTTGTTTAATATTTTCTTCATGCCAGGTATGCTCTCCTCGACTTCGTTTTCCACTTCCGCGTTGACCAAGCATAACAAGTATCTGTCGAGGGGATGTTTTAATTTAAGCTTTAAATTTAATGATCGAGGTGCCTCACCTGGTGCACTTGGGTTCTGCTGCGGAGTATTTGTACGCCCTGTTCACCCTAGCTAATGGTTCTATTATTTCCACGTTCAACGTGTCCGCCAGTTTGGCGCCCAGTTCCTTGTATTCGTCTCCTAGGGGGCCTTTTTTCTCTGACAACACCAGCAACTCCTGTATAATTCATATTTGAGTTTCGAGTTAACAAGGAAATCGTTTTAGCTTACTTGTACGTATGTGACAGCTGGTTGGACGTATTGTTCCGAACTGATTTTGATGTCGAAGTATTTTTTGGCTACGTAGTCTATGAAGGCGGATAGGGTCTCTACGGGTCTCTTAGAGTCGAAGAGGGTCGATTTGGGGAACCCTTGCGATTTCAGGTAAGCGTTTGCTAACAGCTGACCGGTCACGAAGTACCTGCAATTCAAATACAGCAAGATTAAAAGCACTATTTCAAGAGTGATTGAAGCATTCGCGTTTCTCGTGCCTTTCGCAGGTACCGTTACCGTTAAATTGTTGTCCCGATCAATTCGCATATTTTAAATGAAAACGAAAACAATTCAACATCATTTCGAGCGAGCGAGGTTGATGACATCTTTTCGGAAATTTACCGTTGCGTTAAAAATGAAAAAAGATGTTAATAAATAAATGGCGGCGACGTCTTGCTTAATTGGGTCGTAGAGTACTCGAGCTAGAGACGTATTATCACGTAAGTTTCATTACGATTCATTTCCAAATGTCCTACACGTTGAAATTCCACCAATAATTTAAGTAAACCTTCGAAATTCGTTGTGTGAAGGTGCCCCCCGCTCCTTGCGCCCCTAGTAGTAACCTGACCTGCCAATGGGATTCGTTCAGATCGTCCTGATCAAGTCGTTACCAATTATCCGAACGGGGTTTAAACATAGGAAAATCCCTGGAACACTTACTCCTTGTAAACCTTCGGCTGCGTCAAGTACTGCAGGAACCCGATCAGCCTGTCGACGACGACCCTGATCCAGTGCCTCCTGAACGACTTGTTCTCCATCATCTCGTTGAACTTCTGGTAGTCGAAGGTGCCGTTCTCGTCCCTGAAGAAGTCGAACGCCTTCTCGGCGCCGACGGCGCTGATCGCGTGCCTGCCGACGTCCGAGTGGACGAAATGGTCGAAGGCGACGTGGACCCTCTCGAGGACCGGGGGCAACTTGCCCGCGTGCTCGGAGTGGCTGTCCTCCCGCTTCCTCGCCTCCGAACCGGTGAACGCGTTCAACGTCTGTTGGATCATCGGGAGGAACTGCAGCAGACCGCCGGCCTGGCCTGAAACCCGAACGGGAGATCAGCAAGGCACTCGGCGCAAGGTTGGATCAGACGAAGGTCCGATTCGGTTGGCGAAAGAGCATTTGGTGCGAAGTCGGATCAGTTCGGTTAAATTAAGTTAGATTGATCTCGAACCAAATGCTCTGCCCTGATCTGAACCGCAGCGGGAAACCTTACCGTCTGCCCCTTGCCCCACTAAACTCCCCACGAGACCCAGCAGGGCGGACAGATCTATCTCCTCGTTCGCCCTCCGGTTCTTCTCCTCGATCCTCGGCGCTTTCTTCTGCTTGCTCGGTTTGTCTCGTTGTTGCGTCTGCGAGAAGGCGCTCAGTAAGGACCCCAGCGAGCCCAGAAGGTTCGGGTCTATGCCCCGGCCGCCCTGCTGGTTGCCCAGCAGAGACCCCAATCCCTGAAGGACGGCGCCGGCGTCGATGCCGCTCTCTTGCGCCCCCTCCTCGGGTTGGAAGTGCTTCATCAGCTTGCCTACATTTTGGAACAAGCGGTCGAACTCTGGAAAAAGTGAAAGTTAACGGTCAGGTGGGTGGTTTAGGGGAGTCGGATGTAATTTCTGATTCAACGTGGATAAGTCATCGAGCCAAGGTCTAGTTAGGCTGCCCAAAGTGCATTTAGTGCGAGGTTGGAGCAGAGTTAATGCGTGCAATTGGTTAGGAGAATTAATTTGGTTGCTCGGTTGGTCGCTAATTCGCTTACCTCCTTGCTTGCCCTCCTTCTTGGCCTTCTGGTTCTCCATCCAGGCACCGACCAGGCCCTCCATGATCTCGTCGGAGTTCTTGGTGCTCAGCTTGGAGGCGATCTTCCCGAGCGCGTTCGCTGTGTTCGATTGGAGGAGTCCCTGCAGCAGGGAGGACCCGATGTTCTGGATGCTCTGCTCCTTGAGTATCGAGGCGGCGATCTCCCCCAGGGGGTTCGAGTCGTCGTTGTCGACGTCGTTCTCGTTTTGGAGGCTCGGCTTGGAGAGCGTTAGGAGGAGGAGGGTAATGGGGAGCAGGAGGCTGAGGTGTCGGTGAAGCATCGTCATGTGTTGTGTTGCTGCAAGTTTGCTTGAGTTGGTTTTTGGAAAAATGTTGATTGGGGTGTGTTTGCGAAAGTTTTGCAAAATGTCAGGCTTCATTCTCATACCAATTTTGCGAAATTTTGTAAATTTGAAGTTGCAGGGAATCCTCATTAATTATTTAGAAACTCCATAACTTCCTTCGAGACATCAGATCTGGTTTAATAAAACTACAACTTGGTTTGAAGTGTTGTGCTTCATTCTTATAACAGTTTTGCAAAATTTTGAAGACAGTTATAAAAAAATTGGTAATTTTTTGACTTGTCATATAAGTGAGAATAAAATTTTCTGAAGGTTATTGGTTATCAAGATTCCACTTAATAATCACTCTATCAAACCTAGTAAGACGTGTATAAAATTAACATCGTATTTCCTGAATTCAGATTAGTACAGACCCATCACAAAAATATACCCAAAAGTGACCAATAACGACAAGATTTGCAGGGGAAAATTAGAATACAAAACACACCACGTGTGTAATAAAAATCTCTCACCTGTACTCATCGTTAGATACTTAAAACTGTTATCCGTAGATTATTTAAGTAAACTAAACGAAATGGAAATGTGTAACTAAATGCGAAGACTTTGGATTAGTAGATAAGATAATGTTTCCGAAAGTGATTGCTCCGTTATGATTTCACAGGTGGTTATTACTGTTAATTTCTCAAATTAAACATCTACGATGAAGCCTCGCAGTTGGTTCATTTCAAATTAAAAAATTTCACAAAGTGAATTGTATGTTCATACTTGTTTTACCGTACTGCCCATTAAATTTTCTAGTTAAAATGCTCGCTTTGTTAATTGGACCGATTTTTTACAGTCCGTGGCACTGGAACTTCGATAAGAGCGTCGTAGAAATTACCCATTTTCGATGTTTTCCCGATAAGAGAGACTTACTTGCCTGTGGAAGTAAAGAAACCGTAAGTACTTTTTTAAATTTACCTAACGCCCTTGACACGTTGACGAAACTTGTAAAGTAGGAAATTCTAATGGGCAATTATGCAATGGTTGTTTTACTTGCGTTGGAAATTAAGGGGAAAATCGATAATGGATCAATTAAGCGACAAGTACCTACCGTATTGGGTACTTCAAAATTTTACTATATACAGGAAACATCGTATTAAATTTTTTTTACATTAAGTACGTGATTAGTTGGTACTACTCACCCTTGTCCTTTTGTAGCGAATAATCGTAGCGTTAACTCCTTTCAAGTTTTACCTCACTTATTTGTTTCTTGTATGTATCACATGCATTATATTGTGCTATATTAACCACTAGCCGTAGTTTGGTACTTTTCTCGGGTTTCTCGTAAGGCGACCTGTCCTATCTTTGTTTCCAGTACGCAGGTACTACTGCTTAGTGGTAATTGTCGAGCTCTGACGTGTAGCAGAGGCGAGTCGTTAACGGTACCATCCAACGGTGCCCTCGCTACCAAAACGTAATTAAGGAATCTGTCTACCTTTCTTTCTTCGGGTGATACGAGGGACGGTCAATACGTTGCAGTTGTAAATGGTATGGGATTGAACTAAAATGCGCTCTACGTTTCTCAGAAAGGTGGTTGCAATTAGGAAATTTCTTCGCAAAATGAGTTGAAATTTACCAGACTTCTTAAAAGCACTTTACTGAACATTCTTACACATTTTTGTTGAAATAGAAATTTTAGTATTTTTTTTTATAGATTTTTAAATACTTCATTTTGCGTACGGTCACTTAGAAATAATATCAGGTTATTAGGAAAATGGTTGCAGCTCGGAAACTCCTTCTCAAAGAGAGTTGAAACTTACCAGGCTTATTAAAAACATTTTACTGTACGCTTTTACGAAATTTTATCAAAATGGAAGTAAAAGTAAGGTTCAATCCTCCTCCTCTGTCCTTTACCCCTTGTAAGGATGGAGTGCCGTTATTTGATTTATGGTTATTGTCCAATCTTCGTTTTCATGCGTGTAGTGTGATGCCTTAGAGAGAAAAAGAGTAACCGCAAATGCTCTTTGTTTGATCTGATAAAAATCACAAGTGGTTAAATCTTCCTTTATTTTCGGCAAAGAAAACAAATTTTGGAATTTGCCCTCCCCCCAGGCCATGTAAACTTCATAAGGGCGTTCTGGTAGCGATGGGCCGCCTCTCTCAATCTACTTTCTTTGTAGAGCACTTTGCCGTCACCCAAAGTTTATTGAGGAGGATAAGTCTGAATTAAAGAGATGAGTTATATTAAATAATGGGCTTATAGAGGAGATTAATGAAATATTTTTATGCAAATATGTCCCAAAGTATGATTATCCCTTTGCAAGTCTGCACCCCACCCTCCTATCAATAATTTATTATATTGTTATTATAGTATTTTTTGACTTTTGACTGATCTAACAGAAGTTCTATGATCCCCAGGTGGCCCTCAGACGAGGCAAGCATGGACGGCGATCTTCCGATGGGATCCAGCTGTTCTATGGACCTGTGATTCCAGATCTCTGGGCCACCGCCCAGTGGCATTCTCTGACAGTCAATAGAAGAATCGCATAGGTAGAATAGAGATAGAAGTATATAGAAAGAGAGAAAAAGAAAGGGTGAGTGAGAGGAAGAGGAAGATAGGGAAAGAAAACGAAAGAAGGAAAGATAGAAATAGTGAGAGAGAAAGTGTTAGAAGGAAGAGAGAGAAAGATAGGGAGAGAGATAGAAAGGGAGAGAAAATGAAATACAAGATAGAGAGATAACTAAGAAAGAGAGAGCGAGAGAAATAATAAGGGAATATTAAGGAATAATCGGATATAGGAAGAGAAAAATAGTAAGAAACCGAGTGAGATATACAAAGAGAGATAGAAAGGGAGAAAGATAATAAGAGAAAGATAGAAAGAGGGATATAAAGAGAGAGGGAGAGAGAGAGAGAGAGAAAAGGAGAGGAAGAGTTGGGAAATGAGAGATAGAAAGAAAAGGGAGAGGGAGAAAAAGGCAGAAATAGAAACATAGAGAAAGAGGCAGGTAGTAAGAAGGAGAGAGGGATACGAAGGGAGATAGGAATAGAGATAAAAAATTGCTAGAGGTTAACCTTCCCTTTTTTCGGCCTCAAAATGTGAACTTTGGAATTTTCATATGAAACTCGCAAGGTATGTCCGTTGGAAGATTCTAAGCCCTATGGTCTTCATTTCAAGTCGATAGGACCAACGGTTTTCGAAATATCTCGATTTTTCCAAAAAATAAATTCCCCTCCGTTCTACCTTCCATATCTCGGAAAGGAAACGTCGTAGGAAAGAAATTCCTTCACTTCCGGCATCAGGGAAGCATCCCCTTTCGATTGACACCCCAATTTTTAAAATCTAATTTTTCGGCGATTTTGGAGAAAATCGCAAAGGGTTAACCTTCCTATTTTTCGCCCTCAAAATATGGACTTTGGAATTTTTGTATGAAACTCGCAGGGTAGCTCAAATAGACGATTCTAAGCCATATGGCGTCAATTTCAACTCGATAGGAACAACGGTTTTCGAAATATCGCGATTTTTCCAAAATAGAAATTCCCCTCCGTTCTACCTTCCATATCTCGGAAAGGAAACGTCGTAGGAAAGAAATTCCTTCACTCCCGGCATCAGGGAAGTATCCCCTTTCGATTGACACCCCAATTTTGAAAATCTAATTTTTCGGCGATTTTGGAGAAAATCGCAAGGGGTTAACCTTCCTATTTTTCGGCCTCAAAATATGAACTTTGGAATTTTCGTATGAAACTCGCAGGGTAGCTCAAATAGACGATTCTAAGCCATATGGCGTCAATTTCAACTCGATAGGAACAACGGTTTTCGAAATATCGCGATTTTTCCAAAATAGAAATTCCCCTCCATTCTACCTTCCATATCTCGGAAAGCAAACGTCGTAGGAAAGAAATTCCTTCACTTCCGGCATCAGGGAAGCATCCCCTTTCGATTGACACCCCAATTTTGAAAATCTAATTTTTCGGCGATTTTGGAGAAAATCGCAAGGGGTTAACCTTCCTATTTTTCGGCCTCAAAATATGAACTTTGGAATTTTCGTATGAAACTCGCAGGGTAGCTCAAATAGACGATTCTAAGCCATATGGCGTCAATTTCAACTCGATAGGAACAACGGTTTTCGAAATATCGCGATTTTTCCAAAATAGAAATTCCCCTCCATTCTACCTTCCATATCTCGGAAAGCAAACGTCGTAGGAAAGAAATTCCTTCACTCCCGACATCAGGGAAGTATTCCTTTTCGATTGACACCCCAATTTTGAAAATCTAATTTTTCGGCGATTTTGGAGAAAATCGCAAGGGGTTAACCTTCCTATTTTTCGGCCTCAAAATATGAACTTTGGAATTTTCGTATGAAACTCGCAGGGTAGCTCAAATAGACGATTCTAAGCCATATGGCGTCAATTTCAACTCGATAGGAACAACGGTTTTCGAAATATCGCGATTTTTCCAAAATAGAAATTCCCCTCCATTCTACCTTCCATATCTCGGAAAGCAAACGTCGTAGGAAAGAAATTCCTTCACTTCCGGCATCAGGGAAGCATCCCCTTTCGATTGACACCCCAATTTTGAAAATCTAATTTTTCGGCGATTTTGGAGAAAATCGCAAGGGGTTAACCTTCCTATTTTTCGGCCTCAAAATATGAACTTTGGAATTTTTGTATGAAACTCGCAGGGTAGCTCAAATAGACGATTCTAAGCCATATGGCGTCAATTTCAACTCGATAGGAACAACGGTTTTCGAAATATCGCGATTTTTCCAAAATAGAAATTCCCCTCCATTCTACCTTCCATATCTCGGAAAGCAAACGTCGTAGGAAAGAAATCCCTTCACTCCCGGCATCAGATACACCTCTTTTTTGACCTCTTACGTGGGCCATATTGTATTTTAACCCATCTATCCAATTCTTCTCATCTCCTTTCATCTTTGATCAGCGGTCGCAGAATAGCCACTTATACATAAACCTACGAGACAATTGTAAATATCCATTTTCCTCGTCCTGGACGTTCATTTTTGGGTTACTCCCAACTATAGTTATTGAAATGATGTCTTATACTATTTATAACCAATGAAAAAGCAGAGGAACGTGAATTTTTTTAACTCGTCTTAATTTTGATCGTAGAAAGTGTTGAAGGGAGGATTCATCGTAGGATACTGTTGCTGTTTTAGTTGTGAGATTTTGAAAGTTGTAGAAAATACCAGAAAGAAATTCCTAATCTCTAAATTTGAATTACGATGGAATCTCCTACCGACACGCGGTTATACTGGAGTTTGTTACGTATAATATAAAATATATATCGCCATTGATGAAGATAAATACCACATTTCATTTTCAAATCATTATCCAATCTATTTTTGTAATTGTTTGCCGATTTTCAAAAAATATCCGAATAATTACTAAAATTTAATATTGCCAAACGCGATTTCCATCGAGTAAATGGAACATATGTGATGCATGTACATTTCCTGAATCAATTTTGTTCCTATTACGTTCTGCTGGATATTTTTCGAAATGAAAGGCCATTCCAAAATTACAAAAATCTCTGCCAACAAAATGAGGGTCATTATTTAACTATTCGGTAGTGTAGGTAGCTTTTAGGTAAACAAAAAAACAAAAAATTGTGTAAGATTGCATGAACGAGCTGAATGAATCGCCGATATATTTAGAAATCGTTTGTAATCAGACATTTTCCCGTTTCATTGTTTTTTATAATGTCCAAATTTTATATGAAAAATGAAAACAAAAAATCATTGTCCAAAAATAAGCTCCCTAGACGTGTTCAGTCTGGTCGAAACCAAGAGATGTACATGTGACAACTATGGCCTGGTTATTTTTGGACAAACCCTCTGTATAAATATTTAAAAGTCCATATTAACTATAATCTTAAAAACAAAATGACAATGTTAATACACATTTACCTGCCGCATTGGGTTTTCAAGAAAATTGGTGCCCGAACTGTTTTATTAAGAGAAAAGATACTAAAATGAAAAAAAAATTAAAGTATTACCTTATTACAGACCTAGTCATAATTTTACTCTAGTTGTTAAAAAGTAACCGATTAGCAGCAATCTTTTTGGGATTTCAGCTGAAATGTGTATGGATAGGAAAATTTATACATCTTTTTCGTAATTATGTTGAAATATTTATGTACTTATTCATCAGTTAGATAATTTGCATTAGTGTTAACAATAATATCGCTTTAAAGCCATTTTCTAATGAAAATTGTGAATAAATAAATCATATGCGAATCGTTTTTATTTTACGACACCCCTACCTACTAAATCAGTTTAAAACTTTAAATATACATAAATACGAAGTATTTGGGTAAGAATCGTCTCCTACAAACAAAATGAGCAAAAATTCTACGAGATTGGCAACCAAATATACAGCCGGTCTCGGTACCTCTACACCTCCTCGCTCTTCTGCCATCCTGGCACGAGATTCGGTTTTAAATTTCGAAAAATATTATTGGAAACATTCCAAATTAGATTTAAAATCAGGAATTCCTACCAGGGTAGCAGGAGTGCGAGGAGGTGTGGAGGTATCAAGAACGGCGACCAATCAGACGAATGTCGCCATATTTGGGGCGTGTCCCACTGATCGTCGCTCGAATACCTCCACACCTCCTCGCTCTTCTGCTATCCTGGTACGAAATTCTGTTTTAAATTTTAAAAATTATATTGGAAACATTCGAAAATTATATTTAAAATGCCGATTTGCTACCAGGATAGCAGGAGTGAGAGGAGGTGTGGAGGTATCAAGAACGGCGACCAATCAGACGAATGTCGGCTTCGGGGCGTGTCCCACTGATCGTCGCTCGAATACCTCGACACCTCCTCGCTCTTCTGCTATCCTGATACGAGATTCCGTTTTAAATTTCGAAAATCTTATTGGAAACATTCGAAAATTAGATTTAAAATGACGATTTGCTACCAGGATAGCAGGAGTGCGAGGAGGTGTGGAGGTATCAAGAACGGCGACCAATCAGACGAATGTCGGCTTTATGGCGTGTCCCACTGATCGTCGCTCGAATACCTCCACACCTCCTCGCTCTTCTGCTATCCTGTTACGAGATTCCGTTTTAAATTTCGAAAATCTTATTGGAAACATTCGAAAATTAGATTTAAAATAACGATTTGCTACCAGGATAGCAGGAGTGCGAGGAGGTGTGGAGGTATCAAGAACGGCGACCAATCAGATTAATGTCGCCATTTTTGGGGCGTGTCCAACTGATCGCCGGTCGAATACCTCCACACCTCCTCGCTCTTCTGCTATCCTGGTAGGAGATTCTGTTTTAAATTTGGAAAATCTTATTGGAAACATTCGAAAATTAGATTTAAAATGACGATTTGCTACCAGGATAGCAGGAGGGCGAGGAGGTGTGGAGGTATCAAGAACGGCGACCAATCAGATGAATGTCGCCATTTTTGGGGCGTGTCCAACTGGGGCGACCAATCAGACGAATGTCGCCATATTTGGGGCGTGTCCCACTGATCGTCGCTCGAATACCTCCACACCTCCTCGCTCTTCTGCTATCCTGATATGAGATTCCGTTTTAAATTTCGAAAATCTTATTGGAAACATTCGAAAATTAGATTTAAAATGATGATTTGCTACCAGGATAGCAGGAGGGCGAGGAGGTGTGAAGGTATCAAGAACGGCGACCAATCAGACGAATGTCGCCATATTTGGGGCGTGTCCAACTGATCGACGGTTAAATACCTCCACACCTCCTCGCTCTTCTGCTATCCTGGTAGGAGATTCTGTTTTAAATTTCGAAAATCTTATTGGAAACATTCGAAAATTAGATTTAAAATGGCGATTTGCTACCAGGATAGCAGGAGGGCGAGGAGGTGTGGAGGTATCAAGAACGGCGACCAATCAGATTAATGTCGCCATTTTTGGGGCGTGTCCAACTGATCGCCGGTCGAATACCTCCACACCTTCTCGCTCTTCTGCTATCCTGATACGAGATTCTGTTTTAAATTTGGAAAATCTTATTGGAAACATTCGAAAATTACATTTAAATGACGATTTGCTACCAGGATAGCAGGAGGGCGAGGAGGTGTGGAGGTATCAAGAACGGCGACCAATCAGATGAATGTCGCCATTTTTGGGGCGTGTCCAACTGATCGCCGGTCGAATACCTCCACACATCCTCGCTCTTCTGCTATCCTGGTAGGAGATTCTGTTTTAAATTTGGAAAATCTTATTGGAAACATTCGAAAATTAGATTTAAAATGACGATTTGCTACCAGGATAGCAGGAGGGCGAGGAGGTGTGGAGGTATCAAGAACGGCGACCAATCAGATGAATGTCGCCATTTTTGGGGCGTGTCCAACTGGGGCGACCAATCAGACGAATGTCGCCATATTTGGGGCGTGTCCAACTGATCGGCGGTTAAATACCTCCACACCTCCTCGCTCTTCTGCTATCCTGGTAGGAGATTCTGTTTTAAATTTGGAAAATCTTATTGGAAACATTCGAAAATTAGATTTAAAATGACGATTTGCTACCAGGATAGCAGGAGTGCGAGGAGGTGTGGAGGTATCAAGAAAGGCGACCAGCGTGGCGCGCCAAATAAATTTTGACATTCGACAGATTTATTGAGTGGTGTATATTTGGTTGCCTATCTAGTATAGTTGTTATATTTTCCCATTCCCTTTGAAGGAAAATAAAGCAACATAAACGAAATAAAACACGATTGTGAATAGAAAAACACTTTATTTACAATACAAAGCACAATTCCGAAGCATCATTCGGCCAAAAACGTAATACTGTACCTATTCGAACCGCGCTTATAGATGTACTTAATTATTTGCCAGCTTTACATTTAAAAACAAAGAAATACATGCAGAACGAGACTCTACCTCTAACAAATCATAATATAGGTACAAACGAAGGGTGCATCAATCTAACCCTCTCCCCTCATCTGCTTACAACAATAGAGGTCGCGAGACATTTTACAATATGTAAAACACTTAATTTTTGTACATGGTAACGTTAGTAAAAAATAAATCTTCTAAACTAAATGACCCAGAAACGGTATTGTTAAGTTAGAAATAGATGTGAATGATTGAAATGATATCATATACATGTACAAGCAACTTGTAATTCAAGATATTGCCGATTAAAAGTCGTAAGAGTCGCTGTCGCCCTTCTGGACTCTGAAGATCAGCTTATAGGCTAACCCCGCTATGACTCCAAAAGCAACGTGGTAGAAGTTATTATTTGATCGAGACACAAAAGAAACGAATGGTAGTCTCAAAATTCGAATGATAGATGCTCTACTCACCCCACACAAGTGTGCAGCGCTGATTGACAAACCGATGGCCAAGGGAGCTGATCCCTTGATGTCCTTCCTGCGTGGGTCGCAGACGCCGTGGATGACGAAGAGCAGGAGGAATGCCAGGATAGCCTCAATCAGGAGACCCTGGAGCGGAGTTATCTCACTGATTACGGTCGTCAGGCCCAAGTTGCCAATCTTGTCTTCCGGCACAATTGCCTAAAAATCAAGAATATACCATTTAGACAAAGAAAGGAGGAGTTTACAGGCCGTTACACATAGAGATATTTTTCATATATATTTTTGTGTAGCCCAGCTTCAAATGGGTAACTCCTATAATTTTGGAAATATAAGTTTTTCGTTGCGTCCCTGATTTTCAGGACCTCGCAGAGTAGGTCCAATAGATGATTCTAAGCCCAATGGCGTGAATTTTAACTCGATGGGAACAACGGTTTTCGAAATATTCCCATTTTTCCAAAATAGAAATTCCCCTCCATTCTACCTTCCATATCTCGGAAAGCAAACGTCGTAGGAAAGAAATTCCTTCACTCCCGGCATCAGGGAAGTATCCCGTTTCGATTGACACCCCAATTTTGAAAATCTAATTTTTCGGCGATTTTGGAGAAAATTGCAAGGGGTTAACCTTCCTATTTTTCGGCCTCAAAATATGAACTTTGGAATTTTCGTATGAAACTCGCAGGGTAGCTCAAATAGACGATTCTAAGCCATATGGCGTCAAATTCAACTCGATAGGAACAACGGTTTTCGAAATATCGCGATTTTTCCAAAATAGAAATTCCCCTCCATTCTACCTTCCATATCTCGGAAAGCAAACGTCGTAGGAAAGAAATTCCTTCACTCCCGGCATCAGGGAAGTATCCCCTTTCGATTGACACCCCAATTTTGAAAATCTAATTTTTCGGCGATTTTGGAGAAAATCGCAAGGGGTTAACCTTCCTATTTTTCGGCCTCAAAATATAAACTTTGGAATTTTCGTATGAAACTCGCAGGGTAGCTCAAATAGACGATTCTAAGCCATATGGCGTCAATTTGAACTCGATAGGAACAACGGTTTTCGAAATATCGCGATTTTTCCAAAATAGAAATTCCCCTCCATTCTACCTTCCATATCTCGGAAAGCAAACGTCGTAGGAAAGAAATTCCTTCACTCCCGGCATCAGGGAAGTATCCCCTTTCGATTGACACCCCAATTTTGAAAATCTAATTTTTCGGCGATTTTGGAGAAAATCGCAAGGGGTTAACCTTCCTATTTTTCGGCCTCAAAATATGAACTTTGGAATTTTCGTATGAAACTCGCAGGGTAGCTCAAATAGACGATTCTAAGCCATATGGCGTCAATTTGAACTCGATAGGAACAACGGTTTTCGAAATATCGCGATTTTTCCAAAATAGAAATTCGCCTCCATTCTACCTTCCATATCTCGGAAAGCAAACGTCGTAGGAAAGAAATTCCTTCACTCCCGGCATCAGGGAAGTATCCCGTTTCGATTGACACCCCAATTTTGAAAATCTAATTTTTCGGCGATTTTGGAGAAAATTGCAAGGGGTTAACCTTCCTATTTTTCGGCCTCAAAATATGAACTTTGGAATTTTCGTATGAAACTCGCAGGGTAGCTCAAATAGACGATTCTAAGCCATATGGCGTCAAATTCAACTCGATAGGAACAACGGTTTTCGAAATATCGCGATTTTTCCAAAATAGAAATTCCCCTCCATTCTACCTTCCATATCTCGGAAAGCAAACGTCGTAGGAAAGAAATTCCTTCACTCCCGGCATCAGGGAAGTATCCCCTTTCGATTGACACCCCAATTTTGAAAATCTAATTTTTCGGCGATTTTGGAGAAAATCGCAAGGGGTTAACCTTCCTATTTTTCGGCCTCAAAATATGAACTTTGGAATTTTCGTATGAAACTCGCAGGGTAGCTCAAATAGACGATTCTAAGCCATATGGCGTCAATTTCAACTCGATAGGAACAACGGTTTTCGAAATATCGCGATTTTTCCAAAATAGAAATTCCCCTCCATTCTACCTTCCATATCTCGGAAAGCAAACGTCGTAGGAAAGAAATTCCTTCTCTCCCGGCATCAGGGAAGTATCCCCTTTCGATTGACACCCCAATTTTGAAAATCTAATTTTTCGGCGATTTTGGAGAAAATCGCAAGGGGTTAACCTTCCTATTTTTCGGCCTCAAAATATGAACTTTGGAATTTTCGTATGAAACTCGCAGGGTAGCTCAAATAGACGATTCTAAGCCATATGGCGTCAATTTCAACTCGATAGGAACAACGGTTTTCGAAATATCGCGATTTTTCCAAAATAGAAATTCCCCTCCATTCTACCTTCCATATCTCGGAAAGCAAACGTCGTAGGAAAGAAATTCCTTCACTCCCGGCATCAGGGAAGTATCCCCTTTCGATTGACACCCCAATTTTGAAAATCTAATTTTTCGGCGATTTTGGAGAAAATCGCAAGGGGTTAACCTTCCTATTTTTCGGCCTCAAAATATGAACTTTGGAATTTTCGTATGAAACTCGCAGGGTAGCTCAAATAGACGATTCTAAGCCATATGGCGTCAATTTCAACTCGATAGGAACAACGGTTTTCGAAATATCGCGATTTTTCCAAAATAGAAATTCCCCTCCATTCTACCTTCCATATCTCGGAAAGCAAACGTCGTAGGAAAGAAATTCCTTCTCTCCCGGCATCAGGGAAGTATCCCCTTTCGATTGACACCCCAATTTTGAAAATCTAATTTTTCGGCGATTTTGGAGAAAATCGCAAGGGGTTAACCTTCCTATTTTTCGGCCTCAAAATATAAACTTTGGAATTTTCGTATGAAACTCGCAGGGTAGCTCAAATAGACGATTCTAAGCCATATGGCGTCAATTTGAACTCGATAGGAACAACGGTTTTCGAAATATCGCGATTTTTCCAAAATAGAAATTCCCCTCCATTCTACCTTCCATATCTCGGAAAGCAAACGTCGTAGGAAAGAAATTCCTTCACTCCCGGCATCAGGGAAGTATCCCCTTTCGATTGACACCCCAATTTTGAAAATCTAATTTTTCGGCGATTTTGGAGAAAATCGCAAGGGGTTAACCTTCCTATTTTTCGGCCTCAAAATATGAACTTTGGAATTTTCGTATGAAACTCGCAGGGTAGCTCAAATAGACGATTCTAAGAAATATGGCGTCAATTTCAACTCGATAGGAACAACGGTTTTCGAAATATCGCGATTTTTCCAAAATAGAAATTCCCCTCCATTCTACCTTCCATATCTCGGAAAGCAAACGTCGTAGGAAAGAAATTCCTTCACTCCCGGCATCAGGGAAGTATCCCGTTTCGATTGACACCCCAATTTTGAAAATCTAATTTTTCGGCGATTTTGGAGAAAATCGCAAGGGGTTAACCTTCTTATTTTTCGGCCTCAAAATATGAACTTTAGAATTTTCGTATGAAACTCGCAGGGTAGCTCAAATAGACGATTCTAAGCCATATGGCGTCAATTTGAACTCGATAGGAACAACGGTTTTCGAAATATCGCGATTTTTCCAAAATAGAAATTCCCCTCCATTCTACCTTCCATATCTCGGAAAGCAAACGTCGTAGGAAAGAAATTCCTTCACTCCCGGCATCAGGGAAGTATCCCCTTTCGATTGACACCCCAATTTTGAAAATCTAATTTTTCGGCGATTTTGGAGAAAATCGCAAGGGGTCAACCTTCCTATTTTTCGGCCTCAAAATATGAACTTTGGAATTTTCGTATGAAACTCGCAGGGTAGCTCAAATAGACGATTCTAAGCCATATGGCGTCAATTTGAACTCGATAGGAACAACGGTTTTCGAAATATCGCGATTTTTCCAAAATAGAAATTCCCCTCCATTCTACCTTCCATATCTCGGAAAGCAAACGTCGTAGGAAAGAAATTCCTTCACTCCCGGCATCAGGGAAGTATCCCGTTTCGATTGACACCCCAATTTTGAAAATCTAATTTTTCGGCGATTTTGGAGAAAATCGCAAGGGGTTAACCTTCCTATTTTTCGGCCTCAAAATATGAACTTTGGAATTTTTGTATGAAACTCGCAGGGTAGCTCAAATAGACGATTCTAAGCCATATGGCGTCAATTTCAACTTGATAGGAACAACGGTTTTCGAAATATCGCGATTTTTCCAAAATAGAAATTCCCCTCCATTCTACCTTCCATATCTCGGAAAGCAAACGTCGTAGGAAAGAAATTCCTTCACTCCCGGCATCAGGGAAGTATCCCCTTTCGATTGACACCCCAATTTTGAAAATCTAATTTTTCGGCGATTTTGGAGAAAATCGCAAGGGGTTAACCTTCCTATTTTTCGGCCTCAAAATATGAACTTTGGAATTTTTGTATGAAACTCGCAGGGTAGCTCAAATAGACGATTCTAAGCCATATGGCGTCAATTTCAACTTGATAGGAACAACGGTTTTCGAAATATCGCGATTTTTCCAAAATAGAAATTCCCCTCCATTCTACCTTCCATATCTCGGAAAGCAAACGTCGTAGGAAAGAAATTCCTTCACTCCCGGCATCAGGGAAGTATCCCCTTTCGATTGACACCCCAATTTTGAAAATCTAATTTTTCGGCGATTTTGGAGAAAATCGCAAGGGGTTAACCTTCCTATTTTTCGGCCTCAAAATATGAACTTTGGAATTTTCGTATGAAACTCGCAGGGTAGCTCAAATAGACGATTCTAAGCCATATGGCGTCAATTTGAACTCGATAGGAACAACGGTTTTCGAAATATCGCGATTTTTCCAAAATAGAAATTCGCCTCCATTCTACCTTCCATATCTCGGAAAGCAAACGTCGTAGGAAAGAAATTCCTTCACTCCCGGCATCAGGGAAGTATCCCGTTTCGATTGACACCCCAATTTTGAAAATCTAATTTTTCGGCGATTTTGGAGAAAATTGCAAGGGGTTAACCTTCCTATTTTTCGGCCTCAAAATATGAACTTTGGAATTTTCGTATGAAACTCGCAGGGTAGCTCAAATAGACGATTCTAAGCCATATGGCGTCAAATTCAACTCGATAGGAACAACGGTTTTCGAAATATCGCGATTTTTCCAAAATAGAAATTCCCCTCCATTCTACCTTCCATATCTCGGAAAGCAAACGTCGTAGGAAAGAAATTCCTTCACTCCCGGCATCAGGGAAGTATCCCCTTTCGATTGACACCCCAATTTTGAAAATCTAATTTTTCGGCGATTTTGGAGAAAATCGCAAGGGGTTAACCTTCCTATTTTTCGGCCTCAAAATATAAACTTTGGAATTTTCGTATGAAACTCGCAGGGTAGCTCAAATAGACGATTCTAAGCCATATGGCGTCAATTTGAACTCGATAGGAACAACGGTTTTCGAAATATCGCGATTTTTCCAAAATAGAAATTCCCCTCCATTCTACCTTCCATATCTCGGAAAGCAAACGTCGTAGGAAAGAAATTCCTTCACTCCCGGCATCAGGGAAGTATCCCCTTTCGATTGACACCCCAATTTTGAAAATCTAATTTTTCGGCGATTTTGGAGAAAATCGCAAGGGGTTAACCTTCCTATTTTTCGGCCTCAAAATATGAACTTTGGAATTTTCGTATGAAACTCGCAGGGTAGCTCAAATAGACGATTCTAAGCCATATGGCGTCAATTTGAACTCGATAGGAACAACGGTTTTCGAAATATCGCGATTTTTCCAAAATAGAAATTCGCCTCCATTCTACCTTCCATATCTCGGAAAGCAAACGTCGTAGGAAAGAAATTCCTTCACTCCCGGCATCAGGGAAGTATCCCGTTTCGATTGACACCCCAATTTTGAAAATCTAATTTTTCGGCGATTTTGGAGAAAATTGCAAGGGGTTAACCTTCCTATTTTTCGGCCTCAAAATATGAACTTTGGAATTTTCGTATGAAACTCGCAGGGTAGCTCAAATAGACGATTCTAAGCCATATGGCGTCAAATTCAACTCGATAGGAACAACGGTTTTCGAAATATCGCGATTTTTCCAAAATAGAAATTCCCCTCCATTCTACCTTCCATATCTCGGAAAGCAAACGTCGTAGGAAAGAAATTCCTTCACTCCCGGCATCAGGGAAGTATCCCCTTTCGATTGACACCCCAATTTTGAAAATCTAATTTTTCGGCGATTTTGGAGAAAATCGCAAGGGGTTAACCTTCCTATTTTTCGGCCTCAAAATATAAACTTTGGAATTTTCGTATGAAACTCGCAGGGTAGCTCAAATAGACGATTCTAAGCCATATGGCGTCAATTTGAACTCGATAGGAACAACGGTTTTCGAAATATCGCGATTTTTCCAAAATAGAAATTCCCCTCCATTCTACCTTCCATATCTCGGAAAGCAAACGTCGTAGGAAAGAAATTCCTTCACTCCCGGCATCAGGGAAGTATCCCCTTTCGATTGACACCCCAATTTTGAAAATCTAATTTTTCGGCGATTTTGGAGAAAATCGCAAGGGGTTAACCTTCCTATTTTTCGGCCTCAAAATATGAACTTTGGAATTTTCGTATGAAACTCGCAGGGTAGCTCAAATAGACGATTCTAAGCCATATGGCGTCAATTTCAACTCGATAGGAACAACGGTTTTCGAAATATCGCGATTTTTCCAAAATAGAAATTCCCCTCCATTCTACCTTCCATATCTCGGAAAGCAAACGTCGTAGGAAAGAAATTCCTTCACTCCCGGCATCAGGGAAGTATCCCCTTTCGATTGACACCCCAATTTTGAAAATCTAATTTTTCGGCGATTTTGGAGAAAATCGCAAGGGGTTAACCTTCCTATTTTTCGGCCTCAAAATATAAACTTTGGAATTTTCGTATGAAACTCGCAGGGTAGCTCAAATAGACGATTCTAAGCCATATGGCGTCAATTTGAACTCGATAGGAACAACGGTTTTCGAAATATCGCGATTTTTCCAAAATAGAAATTCCCCTCCATTCTACCTTCCATATCTCGGAAAGCAAACGTCGTAGGAAAGAAATTCCTTCACTCCCGGCATCAGGGAAGTATCCCCTTTCGATTGACACCCCAATTTTGAAAATCTAATTTTTCGGCGATTTTGGAGAAAATCGCAAGGGGTTAACCTTCCTATTTTTCGGCCTCAAAATATGAACTTTGGAATTTTCGTATGAAACTCGCAGGGTAGCTCAAATAGACGATTCTAAGAAATATGGCGTCAATTTCAACTCGATAGGAACAACGGTTTTCGAAATATCGCGATTTTTCCAAAATAGAAATTCCCCTCCATTCTACCTTCCATATCTCGGAAAGCAAACGTCGTAGGAAAGAAATTCCTTCACTCCCGGCATCAGGGAAGTATCCCGTTTCGATTGACACCCCAATTTTGAAAATCTAATTTTTCGGCGATTTTGGAGAAAATTGCAAGGGGTTAACCTTCCTATTTTTCGGCCTCAAAATATGAACTTTGGAATTTTCGTATGAAACTCGCAGGGTAGCTCAAATAGACGATTCTAAGCCATATGGCGTCAAATTCAACTCGATAGGAACAACGGTTTTCGAAATATCGCGATTTTTCCAAAATAGAAATTCCCCTCCATTCTACCTTCCATATCTCGGAAAGCAAACGTCGTAGGAAAGAAATTCCTTCACTCCCGGCATCAGGGAAGTATCCCCTTTCGATTGACACCCCAATTTTGAAAATCTAATTTTTCGGCGATTTTGGAGAAAATCGCAAGGGGTTAACCTTCCTATTTTTCGGCCTCAAAATATAAACTTTGGAATTTTCGTATGAAACTCGCAGGGTAGCTCAAATAGACGATTCTAAGCCATATGGCGTCAATTTGAACTCGATAGGAACAACGGTTTTCGAAATATCGCGATTTTTCCAAAATAGAAATTCCCCTCCATTCTACCTTCCATATCTCGGAAAGCAAACGTCGTAGGAAAGAAATTCCTTCACTCCCGGCATCAGGGAAGTATCCCCTTTCGATTGACACCCCAATTTTGAAAATCTAATTTTTCGGCGATTTTGGAGAAAATCGCAAGGGGTTAACCTTCCTATTTTTCGGCCTCAAAATATGAACTTTGGAATTTTCGTATGAAACTCGCAGGGTAGCTCAAATAGACGATTCTAAGCCATATGGCGTCAATTTCAACTCGATAGGAACAACGGTTTTCGAAATATCGCGATTTTTCCAAAATAGAAATTCCCCTCCATTCTACCTTCCATATCTCGGAAAGCAAACGTCGTAGGAAAGAAATTCCTTCTCTCCCGGCATCAGGGAAGTATCCCCTTTCGATTGACACCCCAATTTTGAAAATCTAATTTTTCGGCGATTTTGGAGAAAATCGCAAGGGGTTAACCTTCCTATTTTTCGGCCTCAAAATATAAACTTTGGAATTTTCGTATGAAACTCGCAGGGTAGCTCAAATAGACGATTCTAAGCCATATGGCGTCAATTTGAACTCGATAGGAACAACGGTTTTCGAAATATCGCGATTTTTCCAAAATAGAAATTCCCCTCCATTCTACCTTCCATATCTCGGAAAGCAAACGTCGTAGGAAAGAAATTCCTTCACTCCCGGCATCAGGGAAGTATCCCCTTTCGATTGACACCCCAATTTTGAAAATCTAATTTTTCGGCGATTTTGGAGAAAATCGCAAGGGGTTAACCTTCCTATTTTTCGGCCTCAAAATATGAACTTTGGAATTTTCGTATGAAACTCGCAGGGTAGCTCAAATAGACGATTCTAAGAAATATGGCGTCAATTTCAACTCGATAGGAACAACGGTTTTCGAAATATCGCGATTTTTCCAAAATAGAAATTCCCCTCCATTCTACCTTCCATATCTCGGAAAGCAAACGTCGTAGGAAAGAAATTCCTTCACTCCCGGCATCAGGGAAGTATCCCGTTTCGATTGACACCCCAATTTTGAAAATCTAATTTTTCGGCGATTTTGGAGAAAATCGCAAGGGGTTAACCTTCTTATTTTTCGGCCTCAAAATATGAACTTTAGAATTTTCGTATGAAACTCGCAGGGTAGCTCAAATAGACGATTCTAAGCCATATGGCGTCAATTTGAACTCGATAGGAACAACGGTTTTCGAAATATCGCGATTTTTCCAAAATAGAAATTCCCCTCCATTCTACCTTCCATATCTCGGAAAGCAAACGTCGTAGGAAAGAAATTCCTTCACTCCCGGCATCAGGGAAGTATCCCCTTTCGATTGACACCCCAATTTTGAAAATCTAATTTTTCGGCGATTTTGGAGAAAATCGCAAGGGGTCAACCTTCCTATTTTTCGGCCTCAAAATATGAACTTTGGAATTTTCGTATGAAACTCGCAGGGTAGCTCAAATAGACGATTCTAAGCCATATGGCGTCAATTTGAACTCGATAGGAACAACGGTTTTCGAAATATCGCGATTTTTCCAAAATAGAAATTCCCCTCCATTCTACCTTCCATATCTCGGAAAGCAAACGTCGTAGGAAAGAAATTCCTTCACTCCCGGCATCAGGGAAGTATCCCGTTTCGATTGACACCCCAATTTTGAAAATCTAATTTTTCGGCGATTTTGGAGAAAATCGCAAGGGGTTAACCTTCCTATTTTTCGGCCTCAAAATATGAACTTTGGAATTTTTGTATGAAACTCGCAGGGTAGCTCAAATAGACGATTCTAAGCCATATGGCGTCAATTTCAACTTGATAGGAACAACGGTTTTCGAAATATCGCGATTTTTCCAAAATAGAAATTCCCCTCCATTCTACCTTCCATATCTCGGAAAGCAAACGTCGTAGGAAAGAAATTCCTTCACTCCCGGCATCAGGGAAGTATCCCCTTTCGATTGACACCCCAATTTTGAAAATCTAATTTTTCGGCGATTTTGGAGAAAATCGCAAGGGGTTAACCTTCCTATTTTTCGGCCTCAAAATATGAACTTTGGAATTTTTGTATGAAACTCGCAGGGTAGCTCAAATAGACGATTCTAAGCCATATGGCGTCAATTTCAACTTGATAGGAACAACGGTTTTCGAAATATCGCGATTTTTCCAAAATAGAAATTCCCCTCCATTCTACCTTCCATATCTCGGAAAGCAAACGTCGTAGGAAAGAAATTCCTTCACTCCCGGCATCAGGGAAGTATCCCCTTTCGATTGACACCCCAATTTTGAAAATCTAATTTTTCGGCGATTTTGGAGAAAATCGCAAGGGGTTAACCTTCCTATTTTTCGGCCTCAAAATATGAACTTTGGAATTTTCGTATGAAACTCGCAGGGTAGCTCAAATAGACGATTCTAAGCCATATGGCGTCAATTTGAACTCGATAGGAACAACGGTTTTCGAAATATCGCGATTTTTCCAAAATAGAAATTCGCCTCCATTCTACCTTCCATATCTCGGAAAGCAAACGTCGTAGGAAAGAAATTCCTTCACTCCCGGCATCAGGGAAGTATCCCGTTTCGATTGACACCCCAATTTTGAAAATCTAATTTTTCGGCGATTTTGGAGAAAATTGCAAGGGGTTAACCTTCCTATTTTTCGGCCTCAAAATATGAACTTTGGAATTTTCGTATGAAACTCGCAGGGTAGCTCAAATAGACGATTCTAAGCCATATGGCGTCAAATTCAACTCGATAGGAACAACGGTTTTCGAAATATCGCGATTTTTCCAAAATAGAAATTCCCCTCCATTCTACCTTCCATATCTCGGAAAGCAAACGTCGTAGGAAAGAAATTCCTTCACTCCCGGCATCAGGGAAGTATCCCCTTTCGATTGACACCCCAATTTTGAAAATCTAATTTTTCGGCGATTTTGGAGAAAATCGCAAGGGGTTAACCTTCCTATTTTTCGGCCTCAAAATATAAACTTTGGAATTTTCGTATGAAACTCGCAGGGTAGCTCAAATAGACGATTCTAAGCCATATGGCGTCAATTTGAACTCGATAGGAACAACGGTTTTCGAAATATCGCGATTTTTCCAAAATAGAAATTCCCCTCCATTCTACCTTCCATATCTCGGAAAGCAAACGTCGTAGGAAAGAAATTCCTTCACTCCCGGCATCAGGGAAGTATCCCCTTTCGATTGACACCCCAATTTTGAAAATCTAATTTTTCGGCGATTTTGGAGAAAATCGCAAGGGGTTAACCTTCCTATTTTTCGGCCTCAAAATATGAACTTTGGAATTTTCGTATGAAACTCGCAGGGTAGCTCAAATAGACGATTTTAAGCCATATGGCGTCAATTTGAACTCGATAGGAACAACGGTTTTCGAAATATCGCGATTTTTCCAAAATAGAAATTCGCCTCCATTCTACCTTCCATATCTCGGAAAGCAAACGTCGTAGGAAAGAAATTCCTTCACTCCCGGCATCAGGGAAGTATCCCGTTTCGATTGACACCCCAATTTTGAAAATCTAATTTTTCGGCGATTTTGGAGAAAATTGCAAGGGGTTAACCTTCCTATTTTTCGGCCTCAAAATATGAACTTTGGAATTTTCGTATGAAACTCGCAGGGTAGCTCAAATAGACGATTCTAAGCCATATGGCGTCAAATTCAACTCGATAGGAACAACGGTTTTCGAAATATCGCGATTTTTCCAAAATAGAAATTCCCCTCCATTCTACCTTCCATATCTCGGAAAGCAAACGTCGTAGGAAAGAAATTCCTTCACTCCCGGCATCAGGGAAGTATCCCCTTTCGATTGACACCCCAATTTTGAAAATCTAATTTTTCGGCGATTTTGGAGAAAATCGCAAGGGGTTAACCTTCCTATTTTTCGGCCTCAAAATATAAACTTTGGAATTTTCGTATGAAACTCGCAGGGTAGCTCAAATAGACGATTCTAAGCCATATGGCGTCAATTTGAACTCGATAGGAACAACGGTTTTCGAAATATCGCGATTTTTCCAAAATAGAAATTCCCCTCCATTCTACCTTCCATATCTCGGAAAGCAAACGTCGTAGGAAAGAAATTCCTTCACTCCCGGCATCAGGGAAGTATCCCCTTTCGATTGACACCCCAATTTTGAAAATCTAATTTTTCGGCGATTTTGGAGAAAATCGCAAGGGGTTAACCTTCCTATTTTTCGGCCTCAAAATATGAACTTTGGAATTTTCGTATGAAACTCGCAGGGTAGCTCAAATAGACGATTCTAAGCCATATGGCGTCAATTTCAACTCGATAGGAACAACGGTTTTCGAAATATCGCGATTTTTCCAAAATAGAAATTCCCCTCCATTCTACCTTCCATATCTCGGAAAGCAAACGTCGTAGGAAAGAAATTCCTTCACTCCCGGCATCAGGGAAGTATCCCCTTTCGATTGACACCCCAATTTTGAAAATCTAATTTTTCGGCGATTTTGGAGAAAATCGCAAGGGGTTAACCTTCCTATTTTTCGGCCTCAAAATATAAACTTTGGAATTTTCGTATGAAACTCGCAGGGTAGCTCAAATAGACGATTCTAAGCCATATGGCGTCAATTTGAACTCGATAGGAACAACGGTTTTCGAAATATCGCGATTTTTCCAAAATAGAAATTCCCCTCCATTCTACCTTCCATATCTCGGAAAGCAAACGTCGTAGGAAAGAAATTCCTTCACTCCCGGCATCAGGGAAGTATCCCCTTTCGATTGACACCCCAATTTTGAAAATCTAATTTTTCGGCGATTTTGGAGAAAATCGCAAGGGGTTAACCTTCCTATTTTTCGGCCTCAAAATATGAACTTTGGAATTTTCGTATGAAACTCGCAGGGTAGCTCAAATAGACGATTCTAAGAAATATGGCGTCAATTTCAACTCGATAGGAACAACGGTTTTCGAAATATCGCGATTTTTCCAAAATAGAAATTCCCCTCCATTCTACCTTCCATATCTCGGAAAGCAAACGTCGTAGGAAAGAAATTCCTTCACTCCCGGCATCAGGGAAGTATCCCGTTTCGATTGACACCCCAATTTTGAAAATCTAATTTTTCGGCGATTTTGGAGAAAATCGCAAGGGGTTAACCTTCTTATTTTTCGGCCTCAAAATATGAACTTTAGAATTTTCGTATGAAACTCGCAGGGTAGCTCAAATAGACGATTCTAAGCCATATGGCGTCAATTTGAACTCGATAGGAACAACGGTTTTCGAAATATCGCGATTTTTCCAAAATAGAAATTCCCCTCCATTCTACCTTCCATATCTCGGAAAGCAAACGTCGTAGGAAAGAAATTCCTTCACTCCCGGCATCAGGGAAGTATCCCCTTTCGATTGACACCCCAATTTTGAAAATCTAATTTTTCGGCGATTTTGGAGAAAATCGCAAGGGGTCAACCTTCCTATTTTTCGGCCTCAAAATATGAACTTTGGAATTTTCGTATGAAACTCGCAGGGTAGCTCAAATAGACGATTCTAAGCCATATGGCGTCAATTTGAACTCGATAGGAACAACGGTTTTCGAAATATCGCGATTTTTCCAAAATAGAAATTCCCCTCCATTCTACCTTCCATATCTCGGAAAGCAAACGTCGTAGGAAAGAAATTCCTTCACTCCCGGCATCAGGGAAGTATCCCGTTTCGATTGACACCCCAATTTTGAAAATCTAATTTTTCGGCGATTTTGGAGAAAATCGCAAGGGGTTAACCTTCCTATTTTTCGGCCTCAAAATATGAACTTTGGAATTTTTGTATGAAACTCGCAGGGTAGCTCAAATAGACGATTCTAAGCCATATGGCGTCAATTTCAACTGGATAGGAACAACGGTTTTCGAAATATCGCGATTTTTCCAAAATAGAAATTCCCCTCCATTCTACCTTCCATATCTCGGAAAGCAAACGTCGTAGGAAAGAAATTCCTTCACTTCCGGCATCAGGGAAGCATCCCCTTTCGATTGACACCCCAATTTTTAAAATCTAATTTTTCGGCGATTTTGGAGAAAATCGCAAAGGGTTAACCTTCCTATTTTTCGCCCTCAAAATATGGACTTTGGAATTTTTGTATGAAACTCGCAGGGTAGCTCAAATAGACGATTCTAAGCCATATGGCGTCAATTTCAACTCGATAGGAACAACGGTTTTCGAAATATCGCGATTTTTCCAAAATAGAAATTCCCCTCCGTTCTACCTTCCATATCTCGGAAAGGAAACGTCGTAGGAAAGAAATTCCTTCACTCCCGGCATCAGGGAAGTATCCCCTTTCGATTGACACCCCAATTTTGAAAATCTAATTTTTCGGCGATTTTGGAGAAAATCGCAAGGGGTTAACCTTCCTATTTTTCGGCCTCAAAATATGAACTTTGGAATTTTCGTATGAAACTCGCAGGGTAGCTCAAATAGACGATTCTAAGCCATATGGCGTCAATTTCAACTCGATAGGAACAACGGTTTTCGAAATATCGCGATTTTTCCAAAATAGAAATTCCCCTCCATTCTACCTTCCATATCTCGGAAAGCAAACGTCGTAGGAAAGAAATTCCTTCACTTCCGGCATCAGGGAAGCATCCCCTTTCGATTGACACCCCAATTTTGAAAATCTAATTTTTCGGCGATTTTGGAGAAAATCGCAAGGGGTTAACCTTCCTATTTTTCGGCCTCAAAATATGAACTTTGGAATTTTCGTATGAAACTCGCAGGGTAGCTCAAATAGACGATTCTAAGCCATATGGCGTCAATTTCAACTCGATAGGAACAACGGTTTTCGAAATATCGCGATTTTTCCAAAATAGAAATTCCCCTCCATTCTACCTTCCATATCTCGGAAAGCAAACGTCGTAGGAAAGAAATTCCTTCACTCCCGACATCAGGGAAGTATCCCCTTTCGATTGACACCCCAATTTTGAAAATCTAATTTTTCGGCGATTTTGGAGAAAATCGCAAGGGGTTAACCTTCCTATTTTTCGGCCTCAAAATATGAACTTTGGAATTTTCGTATGAAACTCGCAGGGTAGCTCAAATAGACGATTCTAAGCCATATGGCGTCAAATTCAACTCGATAGGAACAACGGTTTTCGAAATATCGCGATTTTTCCAAAATAGAAATTCCCCTCCATTCTACCTTCCATATCTCGGAAAGCAAACGTCGTAGGAAAGAAATTCCTTCACTCCCGGCATCAGGGAAGTATCCCCTTTCGATTGACACCCCAATTTTGAAAATCTAATTTTTCGGCGATTTTGGAGAAAATCGCAAGGGGTTAACCTTCCTATTTTTCGGCCTCAAAATATAAACTTTGGAATTTTCGTATGAAACTCGCAGGGTAGCTCAAATAGACGATTCTAAGCCATATGGCGTCAATTTGAACTCGATAGGAACAACGGTTTTCGAAATATCGCGATTTTTCCAAAATAGAAATTCCCCTCCATTCTACCTTCCATATCTCGGAAAGCAAACGTCGTAGGAAAGAAATTCCTTCACTCCCGGCATCAGGGAAGTATCCCCTTTCGATTGACACCCCAATTTTGAAAATCTAATTTTTCGGCGATTTTGGAGAAAATCGCAAGGGGTTAACCTTCCTATTTTTCGGCCTCAAAATATGAACTTTGGAATTTTCGTATGAAACTCGCAGGGTAGCTCAAATAGACGATTCTAAGCCATATGGCGTCAATTTCAACTCGATAGGAACAACGGTTTTCGAAATATCGCGATTTTTCCAAAATAGAAATTCCCCTCCATTCTACCTTCCATATCTCGGAAAGCAAACGTCGTAGGAAAGAAATTCCTTCACTCCCGGCATCAGGGAAGTATCCCCTTTCGATTGACACCCCAATTTTGAAAATCTAATTTTTCGGCGATTTTGGAGAAAATCGCAAGGGGTTAACCTTCCTATTTTTCGGCCTCAAAATATAAACTTTGGAATTTTCGTATGAAACTCGCAGGGTAGCTCAAATAGACGATTCTAAGCCATATGGCGTCAATTTGAACTCGATAGGAACAACGGTTTTCGAAATATCGCGATTTTTCCAAAATAGAAATTCCCCTCCATTCTACCTTCCATATCTCGGAAAGCAAACGTCGTAGGAAAGAAATTCCTTCACTCCCGGCATCAGGGAAGTATCCCCTTTCGATTGACACCCCAATTTTGAAAATCTAATTTTTCGGCGATTTTGGAGAAAATCGCAAGGGGTTAACCTTCCTATTTTTCGGCCTCAAAATATGAACTTTGGAATTTTCGTATGAAACTCGCAGGGTAGCTCAAATAGACGATTCTAAGCCATATGGCGTCAATTTCAACTCGATAGGAACAACGGTTTTCGAAATATCGCGATTTTTCCAAAATAGAAATTCCCCTCCATTCTACCTTCCATATCTCGGAAAGCAAACGTCGTAGGAAAGAAATTCCTTCACTCCCGGCATCAGGGAAGTATCCCCTTTCGATTGACACCCCAATTTTGAAAATCTAATTTTTCGGCGATTTTGGAGAAAATCGCAAGGGGTTAACCTTCCTATTTTTCGGCCTCAAAATATGAACTTTGGAATTTTCGTATGAAACTCGCAGGGTAGCTCAAATAGACGATTCTAAGAAATATGGCGTCAATTTCAACTCGATAGGAACAACGGTTTTCGAAATATCGCGATTTTTCCAAAATAGAAATTCCCCTCCATTCTACCTTCCATATCTCGGAAAGCAAACGTCGTAGGAAAGAAATTCCTTCACTCCCGGCATCAGGGAAGTATCCCGTTTCGATTGACACCCCAATTTTGAAAATCTAATTTTTCGGCGATTTTGGAGAAAATCGCAAGGGGTTAACCTTCTTATTTTTCGGCCTCAAAATATGAACTTTAGAATTTTCGTATGAAACTCGCAGGGTAGCTCAAATAGACGATTCTAAGCCATATGGCGTCAATTTGAACTCGATAGGAACAACGGTTTTCGAAATATCGCGATTTTTCCAAAATAGAAATTCCCCTCCATTCTACCTTCCATATCTCGGAAAGCAAACGTCGTAGGAAAGAAATTCCTTCACTCCCGGCATCAGGGAAGTATCCCCTTTCGATTGACACCCCAATTTTGAAAATCTAATTTTTCGGCGATTTTGGAGAAAATCGCAAGGGGTCAACCTTCCTATTTTTCGGCCTCAAAATATGAACTTTGGAATTTTCGTATGAAACTCGCAGGGTAGCTCAAATAGACGATTCTAAGCCATATGGCGTCAATTTGAACTCGATAGGAACAACGGTTTTCGAAATATCGCGATTTTTCCAAAATAGAAATTCCCCTCCATTCTACCTTCCATATCTCGGAAAGCAAACGTCGTAGGAAAGAAATTCCTTCACTCCCGGCATCAGGGAAGTATCCCGTTTCGATTGACACCCCAATTTTGAAAATCTAATTTTTCGGCGATTTTGGAGAAAATCGCAAGGGGTTAACCTTCCTATTTTTCGGCCTCAAAATATGAACTTTGGAATTTTTGTATGAAACTCGCAGGGTAGCTCAAATAGACGATTCTAAGCCATATGGCGTCAATTTCAACTGGATAGGAACAACGGTTTTCGAAATATCGCGATTTTTCCAAAATAGAAATTCCCCTCCATTCTACCTTCCATATCTCGGAAAGCAAACGTCGTAGGAAAGAAATTCCTTCACTTCCGGCATCAGGGAAGCATCCCCTTTCGATTGACACCCCAATTTTTAAAATCTAATTTTTCGGCGATTTTGGAGAAAATCGCAAAGGGTTAACCTTCCTATTTTTCGCCCTCAAAATATGGACTTTGGAATTTTTGTATGAAACTCGCAGGGTAGCTCAAATAGACGATTCTAAGCCATATGGCGTCAATTTCAACTCGATAGGAACAACGGTTTTCGAAATATCGCGATTTTTCCAAAATAGAAATTCCCCTCCGTTCTACCTTCCATATCTCGGAAAGGAAACGTCGTAGGAAAGAAATTCCTTCACTCCCGGCATCAGGGAAGTATCCCCTTTCGATTGACACCCCAATTTTGAAAATCTAATTTTTCGGCGATTTTGGAGAAAATCGCAAGGGGTTAACCTTCCTATTTTTCGGCCTCAAAATATGAACTTTGGAATTTTCGTATGAAACTCGCAGGGTAGCTCAAATAGACGATTCTAAGCCATATGGCGTCAATTTCAACTCGATAGGAACAACGGTTTTCGAAATATCGCGATTTTTCCAAAATAGAAATTCCCCTCCATTCTACCTTCCATATCTCGGAAAGCAAACGTCGTAGGAAAGAAATTCCTTCACTTCCGGCATCAGGGAAGCATCCCCTTTCGATTGACACCCCAATTTTGAAAATCTAATTTTTCGGCGATTTTGGAGAAAATCGCAAGGGGTTAACCTTCCTATTTTTCGGCCTCAAAATATGAACTTTGGAATTTTCGTATGAAACTCGCAGGGTAGCTCAAATAGACGATTCTAAGCCATATGGCGTCAATTTCAACTCGATAGGAACAACGGTTTTCGAAATATCGCGATTTTTCCAAAATAGAAATTCCCCTCCATTCTACCTTCCATATCTCGGAAAGCAAACGTCGTAGGAAAGAAATTCCTTCACTCCCGACATCAGGGAAGTATCCCCTTTCGATTGACACCCCAATTTTGAAAATCTAATTTTTCGGCGATTTTGGAGAAAATCGCAAGGGGTTAACCTTCCTATTTTTCGGCCTCAAAATATGAACTTTGGAATTTTCGTATGAAACTCGCAGGGTAGCTCAAATAGACGATTCTAAGCCATATGGCGTCAAATTCAACTCGATAGGAACAACGGTTTTCGAAATATCGCGATTTTTCCAAAATAGAAATTCCCCTCCATTCTACCTTCCATATCTCGGAAAGCAAACGTCGTAGGAAAGAAATTCCTTCACTCCCGGCATCAGGGAAGTATCCCCTTTCGATTGACACCCCAATTTTGAAAATCTAATTTTTCGGCGATTTTGGAGAAAATCGCAAGGGGTTAACCTTCCTATTTTTCGGCCTCAAAATATAAACTTTGGAATTTTCGTATGAAACTCGCAGGGTAGCTCAAATAGACGATTCTAAGCCATATGGCGTCAATTTGAACTCGATAGGAACAACGGTTTTCGAAATATCGCGATTTTTCCAAAATAGAAATTCCCCTCCATTCTACCTTCCATATCTCGGAAAGCAAACGTCGTAGGAAAGAAATTCCTTCACTCCCGGCATCAGGGAAGTATCCCCTTTCGATTGACACCCCAATTTTGAAAATCTAATTTTTCGGCGATTTTGGAGAAAATCGCAAGGGGTTAACCTTCCTATTTTTCGGCCTCAAAATATGAACTTTGGAATTTTCGTATGAAACTCGCAGGGTAGCTCAAATAGACGATTCTAAGCCATATGGCGTCAATTTCAACTCGATAGGAACAACGGTTTTCGAAATATCGCGATTTTTCCAAAATAGAAATTCCCCTCCATTCTACCTTCCATATCTCGGAAAGCAAACGTCGTAGGAAAGAAATTCCTTCACTCCCGGCATCAGGGAAGTATCCCCTTTCGATTGACACCCCAATTTTGAAAATCTAATTTTTCGGCGATTTTGGAGAAAATCGCAAGGGGTTAACCTTCCTATTTTTCGGCCTCAAAATATAAACTTTGGAATTTTCGTATGAAACTCGCAGGGTAGCTCAAATAGACGATTCTAAGCCATATGGCGTCAATTTGAACTCGATAGGAACAACGGTTTTCGAAATATCGCGATTTTTCCAAAATAGAAATTCCCCTCCATTCTACCTTCCATATCTCGGAAAGCAAACGTCGTAGGAAAGAAATTCCTTCACTCCCGGCATCAGGGAAGTATCCCCTTTCGATTGACACCCCAATTTTGAAAATCTAATTTTTCGGCGATTTTGGAGAAAATCGCAAGGGGTTAACCTTCCTATTTTTCGGCCTCAAAATATGAACTTTGGAATTTTCGTATGAAACTCGCAGGGTAGCTCAAATAGACGATTCTAAGCCATATGGCGTCAATTTCAACTCGATAGGAACAACGGTTTTCGAAATATCGCGATTTTTCCAAAATAGAAATTCCCCTCCATTCTACCTTCCATATCTCGGAAAGCAAACGTCGTAGGAAAGAAATTCCTTCACTCCCGGCATCAGGGAAGTATCCCGTTTCGATTGACACCCCAATTTTGAAAATCTAATTTTTCGGCGATTTTGGAGAAAATCGCAAGGGGTTAACCTTCTTATTTTTCGGCCTCAAAATATGAACTTTAGAATTTTCGTATGAAACTCGCAGGGTAGCTCAAATAGACGATTCTAAGCCATATGGCGTCAATTTGAACTCGATAGGAACAACGGTTTTCGAAATATCCCGATTTTTCCAAAATAGAAATTCCCCTCCATTCTACCTTCCATATCTCGGAAAGCAAACGTCGTAGGAAAGAAATTCCTTCACTCCCGGCATCAGGGAAGTATCCCCTTTCGATTGACACCCCAATTTTGAAAATCTAATTTTTCGGCGATTTTGGAGAAAATCGCAAGGGGTCAACCTTCCTATTTTTCGGCCTCAAAATATGAACTTTGGAATTTTCGTATGAAACTCGCAGGGTAGCTCAAATAGACGATTCTAAGCCATATGGCGTCAATTTGAACTCGATAGGAACAACGGTTTTCGAAATATCGCGATTTTTCCAAAATAGAAATTCCCCTCCATTCTACCTTCCATATCTCGGAAAGCAAACGTCGTAGGAAAGAAATTCCTTCACTCCCGGCATCAGGGAAGTATCCCGTTTCGATTGACACCCCAATTTTGAAAATCTAATTTTTCGGCGATTTTGGAGAAAATCGCAAGGGGTTAACCTTCCTATTTTTCGGCCTCAAAATATGAACTTTGGAATTTTTGTATGAAACTCGCAGGGTAGCTCAAATAGACGATTCTAAGCCATATGGCGTCAATTTCAACTTGATAGGAACAACGGTTTTCGAAATATCGCGATTTTTCCAAAATAGAAATTCCCCTCCATTCTACCTTCCATATCTCGGAAAGCAAACGTCGTAGGAAAGAAATTCCTTCACTCCCGGCATCAGGGAAGTATCCCCTTTCGATTGACACCCCAATTTTGAAAATCTAATTTTTCGGCGATTTTGGAGAAAATCGCAAGGGGTTAACCTTCCTATTTTTCGGCCTCAAAATATGAACTTTGGAATTTTCGTATGAAACTCGCAGGGTAGCTCAAATAGACGATTCTAAGCCATATGGCGTCAATTTCAACTCGATAGGAACAACGGTTTTCGAAATATCGCGATTTTTCCAAAATAGAAATTCCCCTCCATTCTACCTTCCATATCTCGGAAAGCAAACGTCGTAGGAAAGAAATTCCTTCACTCCCGGCATCAGGGAAGTATCCCCTTTCGATTGACACCCCAATTTTGAAAATCTAATTTTTCGGCGATTTTGGAGAAAATCGCAAGGGGTTAACCTTCCTATTTTTCGGCCTCAAAATATAAACTTTGGAATTTTCGTATGAAACTCGCAGGGTAGCTCAAATAGACGATTCTAAGCCATATGGCGTCAATTTGAACTCGATAGGAACAACGGTTTTCGAAATATCGCGATTTTTCCAAAATAGAAATTCCCCTCCATTCTACCTTCCATATCTCGGAAAGCAAACGTCGTAGGAAAGAAATTCCTTCACTCCCGGCATCAGGGAAGTATCCCCTTTCGATTGACACCCCAATTTTGAAAATCTAATTTTTCGGCGATTTTGGAGAAAATCGCAAGGGGTTAACCTTCCTATTTTTCGGCCTCAAAATATGAACTTTGGAATTTTCGTATGAAACTCGCAGGGTAGCTCAAATAGACGATTCTAAGCCATATGGCGTCAATTTCAACTCGATAGGAACAACGGTTTTCGAAATATCGCGATTTTTCCAAAATAGAAATTCCCCTCCATTCTACCTTCCATATCTCGGAAAGCAAACGTCGTAGGAAAGAAATTCCTTCACTCCCGGCATCAGGGAAGTATCCCCTTTCGATTGACACCCCAATTTTGAAAATCTAATTTTTCGGCGATTTTGGAGAAAATCGCAAGGGGTTAACCTTCCTATTTTTCGGCCTCAAAATATGAACTTTGGAATTTTCGTATGAAACTCGCAGGGTAGCTCAAATAGACGATTCTAAGAAATATGGCGTCAATTTCAACTCGATAGGAACAACGGTTTTCGAAATATCGCGATTTTTCCAAAATAGAAATTCCCCTCCATTCTACCTTCCATATCTCGGAAAGCAAACGTCGTAGGAAAGAAATTCCTTCACTCCCGGCATCAGGGAAGTATCCCGTTTCGATTGACACCCCAATTTTGAAAATCTAATTTTTCGGCGATTTTGGAGAAAATCGCAAGGGGTTAACCTTCTTATTTTTCGGCCTCAAAATATGAACTTTAGAATTTTCGTATGAAACTCGCAGGGTAGCTCAAATAGACGATTCTAAGCCATATGGCGTCAATTTGAACTCGATAGGAACAACGGTTTTCGAAATATCGCGATTTTTCCAAAATAGAAATTCCCCTCCATTCTACCTTCCATATCTCGGAAAGCAAACGTCGTAGGAAAGAAATTCCTTCACTCCCGGCATCAGGGAAGTATCCCCTTTCGATTGACACCCCAATTTTGAAAATCTAATTTTTCGGCGATTTTGGAGAAAATCGCAAGGGGTCAACCTTCCTATTTTTCGGCCTCAAAATATGAACTTTGGAATTTTCGTATGAAACTCGCAGGGTAGCTCAAATAGACGATTCTAAGCCATATGGCGTCAATTTGAACTCGATAGGAACAACGGTTTTCGAAATATCGCGATTTTTCCAAAATAGAAATTCCCCTCCATTCTACCTTCCATATCTCGGAAAGCAAACGTCGTAGGAAAGAAATTCCTTCACTCCCGGCATCAGGGAAGTATCCCGTTTCGATTGACACCCCAATTTTGAAAATCTAATTTTTCGGCGATTTTGGAGAAAATCGCAAGGGGTTAACCTTCCTATTTTTCGGCCTCAAAATATGAACTTTGGAATTTTTGTATGAAACTCGCAGGGTAGCTCAAATAGACGATTCTAAGCCATATGGCGTCAATTTCAACTGGATAGGAACAACGGTTTTCGAAATATCGCGATTTTTCCAAAATAGAAATTCCCCTCCATTCTACCTTCCATATCTCGGAAAGCAAACGTCGTAGGAAAGAAATTCCTTCACTTCCGGCATCAGGGAAGCATCCCCTTTCGATTGACACCCCAATTTTTAAAATCTAATTTTTCGGCGATTTTGGAGAAAATCGCAAAGGGTTAACCTTCCTATTTTTCGCCCTCAAAATATGGACTTTGGAATTTTTGTATGAAACTCGCAGGGTAGCTCAAATAGACGATTCTAAGCCATATGGCGTCAATTTCAACTCGATAGGAACAACGGTTTTCGAAATATCGCGATTTTTCCAAAATAGAAATTCCCCTCCGTTCTACCTTCCATATCTCGGAAAGGAAACGTCGTAGGAAAGAAATTCCTTCACTCCCGGCATCAGGGAAGTATCCCCTTTCGATTGACACCCCAATTTTGAAAATCTAATTTTTCGGCGATTTTGGAGAAAATCGCAAGGGGTTAACCTTCCTATTTTTCGGCCTCAAAATATGAACTTTGGAATTTTCGTATGAAACTCGCAGGGTAGCTCAAATAGACGATTCTAAGCCATATGGCGTCAATTTCAACTCGATAGGAACAACGGTTTTCGAAATATCGCGATTTTTCCAAAATAGAAATTCCCCTCCATTCTACCTTCCATATCTCGGAAAGCAAACGTCGTAGGAAAGAAATTCCTTCACTTCCGGCATCAGGGAAGCATCCCCTTTCGATTGACACCCCAATTTTGAAAATCTAATTTTTCGGCGATTTTGGAGAAAATCGCAAGGGGTTAACCTTCCTATTTTTCGGCCTCAAAATATGAACTTTGGAATTTTCGTATGAAACTCGCAGGGTAGCTCAAATAGACGATTCTAAGCCATATGGCGTCAATTTCAACTCGATAGGAACAACGGTTTTCGAAATATCGCGATTTTTCCAAAATAGAAATTCCCCTCCATTCTACCTTCCATATCTCGGAAAGCAAACGTCGTAGGAAAGAAATTCCTTCACTCCCGACATCAGGGAAGTATCCCCTTTCGATTGACACCCCAATTTTGAAAATCTAATTTTTCGGCGATTTTGGAGAAAATCGCAAGGGGTTAACCTTCCTATTTTTCGGCCTCAAAATATGAACTTTGGAATTTTCGTATGAAACTCGCAGGGTAGCTCAAATAGACGATTCTAAGCCATATGGCGTCAAATTCAACTCGATAGGAACAACGGTTTTCGAAATATCGCGATTTTTCCAAAATAGAAATTCCCCTCCATTCTACCTTCCATATCTCGGAAAGCAAACGTCGTAGGAAAGAAATTCCTTCACTCCCGGCATCAGGGAAGTATCCCCTTTCGATTGACACCCCAATTTTGAAAATCTAATTTTTCGGCGATTTTGGAGAAAATCGCAAGGGGTTAACCTTCCTATTTTTCGGCCTCAAAATATAAACTTTGGAATTTTCGTATGAAACTCGCAGGGTAGCTCAAATAGACGATTCTAAGCCATATGGCGTCAATTTGAACTCGATAGGAACAACGGTTTTCGAAATATCGCGATTTTTCCAAAATAGAAATTCCCCTCCATTCTACCTTCCATATCTCGGAAAGCAAACGTCGTAGGAAAGAAATTCCTTCACTCCCGGCATCAGGGAAGTATCCCCTTTCGATTGACACCCCAATTTTGAAAATCTAATTTTTCGGCGATTTTGGAGAAAATCGCAAGGGGTTAACCTTCCTATTTTTCGGCCTCAAAATATGAACTTTGGAATTTTCGTATGAAACTCGCAGGGTAGCTCAAATAGACGATTCTAAGCCATATGGCGTCAATTTCAACTCGATAGGAACAACGGTTTTCGAAATATCGCGATTTTTCCAAAATAGAAATTCCCCTCCATTCTACCTTCCATATCTCGGAAAGCAAACGTCGTAGGAAAGAAATTCCTTCACTCCCGGCATCAGGGAAGTATCCCCTTTCGATTGACACCCCAATTTTGAAAATCTAATTTTTCGGCGATTTTGGAGAAAATCGCAAGGGGTTAACCTTCCTATTTTTCGGCCTCAAAATATAAACTTTGGAATTTTCGTATGAAACTCGCAGGGTAGCTCAAATAGACGATTCTAAGCCATATGGCGTCAATTTGAACTCGATAGGAACAACGGTTTTCGAAATATCGCGATTTTTCCAAAATAGAAATTCCCCTCCATTCTACCTTCCATATCTCGGAAAGCAAACGTCGTAGGAAAGAAATTCCTTCACTCCCGGCATCAGGGAAGTATCCCCTTTCGATTGACACCCCAATTTTGAAAATCTAATTTTTCGGCGATTTTGGAGAAAATCGCAAGGGGTTAACCTTCCTATTTTTCGGCCTCAAAATATGAACTTTGGAATTTTCGTATGAAACTCGCAGGGTAGCTCAAATAGACGATTCTAAGCCATATGGCGTCAATTTCAACTCGATAGGAACAACGGTTTTCGAAATATCGCGATTTTTCCAAAATAGAAATTCCCCTCCATTCTACCTTCCATATCTCGGAAAGCAAACGTCGTAGGAAAGAAATTCCTTCACTCCCGGCATCAGGGAAGTATCCCGTTTCGATTGACACCCCAATTTTGAAAATCTAATTTTTCGGCGATTTTGGAGAAAATCGCAAGGGGTTAACCTTCTTATTTTTCGGCCTCAAAATATGAACTTTAGAATTTTCGTATGAAACTCGCAGGGTAGCTCAAATAGACGATTCTAAGCCATATGGCGTCAATTTGAACTCGATAGGAACAACGGTTTTCGAAATATCCCGATTTTTCCAAAATAGAAATTCCCCTCCATTCTACCTTCCATATCTCGGAAAGCAAACGTCGTAGGAAAGAAATTCCTTCACTCCCGGCATCAGGGAAGTATCCCCTTTCGATTGACACCCCAATTTTGAAAATCTAATTTTTCGGCGATTTTGGAGAAAATCGCAAGGGGTCAACCTTCCTATTTTTCGGCCTCAAAATATGAACTTTGGAATTTTCGTATGAAACTCGCAGGGTAGCTCAAATAGACGATTCTAAGCCATATGGCGTCAATTTGAACTCGATAGGAACAACGGTTTTCGAAATATCGCGATTTTTCCAAAATAGAAATTCCCCTCCATTCTACCTTCCATATCTCGGAAAGCAAACGTCGTAGGAAAGAAATTCCTTCACTCCCGGCATCAGGGAAGTATCCCGTTTCGATTGACACCCCAATTTTGAAAATCTAATTTTTCGGCGATTTTGGAGAAAATCGCAAGGGGTTAACCTTCCTATTTTTCGGCCTCAAAATATGAACTTTGGAATTTTTGTATGAAACTCGCAGGGTAGCTCAAATAGACGATTCTAAGCCATATGGCGTCAATTTCAACTTGATAGGAACAACGGTTTTCGAAATATCGCGATTTTTCCAAAATAGAAATTCCCCTCCATTCTACCTTCCATATCTCGGAAAGCAAACGTCGTAGGAAAGAAATTCCTTCACTCCCGGCATCAGGGAAGTATCCCCTTTCGATTGACACCCCAATTTTGAAAATCTAATTTTTCGGCGATTTTGGAGAAAATCGCAAGGGGTTAACCTTCCTATTTTTCGGCCTCAAAATATGAACTTTGGAATTTTTGTATGAAACTCGCAGGGTAGCTCAAATAGACGATTCTAAGCCATATGGCGTCAATTTCAACTTGATAGGAACAACGGTTTTCGAAATATCGCGATTTTTCCAAAATAGAAATTCCCCTCCATTCTACCTTCCATATCTCGGAAAGCAAACGTCGTAGGAAAGAAATTCCTTCACTCCCGGCATCAGGGAAGTATCCCCTTTCGATTGACACCCCAATTTTGAAAATCTAATTTTTCGGCGATTTTGGAGAAAATCGCAAGGGGTTAACCTTCCTATTTTTCGGCCTCAAAATATGAACTTTGGAATTTTCGTATGAAACTCGCAGGGTAGCTCAAATAGACGATTCTAAGCCATATGGCGTATAGGAACAACGGTTTTCGAAATATCGCGATTTTTCCAAAATAGAAATTCCCCTCCATTCTACCTTCCATATCTCGGAAAGCAAACGTCGTAAGAAAGAAATTCCTTCACTCCCGGCATCAGGGAAGTATCCCCTTTCGATTGACACCCCAATTTTGAAAATCTAATTTTTCGGCGATTTTGGAGAAAATCGCAAGGGGTTAACCTTCCTATTTTTCGGCCTCAAAATATGAACTTTGGAATTTTCGTATGAAACTCGCAGGGTAGCTCAAATAGACGATTCTAAGCCATATGGCGTCAATTTGAACTCGATAGGAACAACGGTTTTCGAAATATCGCGATTTTTCCAAAATAGAAATTCGCCTCCATTCTACCTTCCATATCTCGGAAAGCAAACGTCGTAGGAAAGAAATTCCTTCACTCCCGGCATCAGGGAAGTATCCCCTTTCGATTGACACCCCAATTTTGAAAATCTAATTTTTCGGCGATTTTGGAGAAAATCGCAAGGGGTTAACCTTCCTATTTTTCGGCCTCAAAATATGAACTTTGGAATTTTTGTATGAAACTCGCAGGGTAGCTCAAATAGACGATTCTAAGCCATATGGCGTCAATTTCAACTCGATAGGAACAACGGTTTTCGAAATATCGCGATTTTTCCAAAATAGAAATTCCCCTCCATTCTACCTTCCATATCTCGGAAAGCAAACGTCGTAGGAAAGAAATTCCTTCACTCCCGGCATCAGGGAAGTATCCCCTTTCGATTGACACCCCAATTTTGAAAATCTAAATTTTCGGCGATTTTAGAGAAAATCGCAAGGGGTTAACCTTCCTATTTTTCGGCCTCAAAATATGAACTTTGGAATTTTCGTATGAAACTCGCAGGGTAGCTCAAATAGACGATTCTAAGCCATATGGCGTCAATTTGAACTCGATAGGAACAACGGTTTTCGAAATATCGCGATTTTTCCAAAATAGAAATTCGCCTCCATTCTACCTTCCATATCTCGGAAAGCAAACGTCGTAGGAAAGAAATTCCTTCACTCCCGGCATCAGGGAAGTATCCCCTTTCGATTGACACCCCAATTTTGAAAATCTAATTTTTCGGCGATTTTGGAGAAAATCGCAAGGGGTTAACCTTCCTATTTTTCGGCCTCAAAATATGAACTTTGGAATTTTTGTATGAAACTCGCAGGGTAGCTCAAATAGACGATTCTAAGCCATATGGCGTCAATTTCAACTCGATAGGAACAACGGTTTTCGAAATATCGCGATTTTTCCAAAATAGAAATTCCCCTCCATTCTACCTTCCATATCTCGGAAAGCAAACGTCGTAGGAAAGAAATTCCTTCACTCCCGGCATCAGGGAAGTATCCCCTTTCGATTGACACCCCAATTTTGAAAATCTAATTTTTCGGCGATTTTGGAGAAAATCGCAAGGGGTTAACCTTCCTATTTTTCGGCCTCAAAATATGAACTTTGGAATTTTTGTATGAAACTCGCAGGGTAGCTCAAATAGACGATTCTAAGCCATATGGCGTCAATTTCAACTCGATAGGAACAACGGTTTTCGAAATATCGCGATTTTTCCAAAATAGAAATTCCCCTCCATTCTACCTTCCATATCTCGGAAAGCAAACGTCGTAGGAAAGAAATTCCTTCACTCCCGGCATCAGGGAAGTATCCCCTTTCGATTGACACCCCAATTTTGAAAATCTAATTTTTCGGCGATTTTGGAGAAAATCGCAAGGGGTTAACCTTCCTATTTTTCGGCCTCAAAATATGAACTTTGGAATTTTTGTATGAAACTCGCAGGGTAGCTCAAATAGACGATTCTAAGCCATATGGCGTCAATTTCAACTCGATAGGAACAACGGTTTTCGAAATATCGCGATTTTTCCAAAATAGAAATTCCCCTCCATTCTACCTTCCATATCTCGGAAAGCAAACGTCGTAGGAAAGAAATTCCTTCACTCCCGGCATCAGGGAAGTATCCCCTTTCGATTGACACCCCAATTTTGAAAATCTAATTTTTCGGCGATTTTGGAGAAAATCGCAAGGGGTTAACCTTCCTATTTTTCGGCCTCAAAATATGAACTTTGGAATTTTTGTATGAAACTCGCAGGGTAGCTCAAATAGACGATTCTAAGCCATATGGCGTCAATTTGAACTCGATAGGAACAACGGTTTTCGAAATATCGCGATTTTTCCAAAATAGAAATTCGCCTCCATTCTACCTTCCATATCTCGGAAAGCAAACGTCGTAGGAAAGAAATTCCTTCACTCCCGGCATCAGGGAAGTATCCCCTTTCGATTGACACCCCAATTTTGAAAATCTAATTTTTCGGCGATTTTGGAGAAAATCGCAAGGGGTTAACCTTCCTATTTTTCGGCCTCAAAATATGAACTTTGGAATTTTTGTATGAAACTCGCAGGGTAGCTCAAATAGACGATTCTAAGCCATATGGCGTCAATTTCAACTCGATAGGAACAACGGTTTTCGAAATATCGCGATTTTTCCAAAATAGAAATTCCCCTCCATTCTACCTTCCATATCTCGGAAAGCAAACGTCGTAGGAAAGAAATTCCTTCACTCTCGGCATCAGGGAAGTATCCCCTTTCGATTGACACCCCAATTTTGAAAATCTAATTTTTCGGCGATTTTGGAGAAAATCGCAAGGGGTTAACCTTCCTATTTTTCGGCCTCAAAATATGAACTTTGGAATTTTTGTATGAAACTCGCAGGGTAGCTCAAATAGACGATTCTAAGCCATATGGCGTCAATTTCAACTCGATAGGAACAACGGTTTTCGAAATATCGCGATTTTTCCAAAATAGAAATTCCCCTCCATTCTACCTTCCATATCTCGGAAAGCAAACGTCGTAGGAAAGAAATTCCTTCACTCCCGGCATCAGGGAAGTATCCCGTTTCGATTGACACCCCAATTTTGAAAATCTAATTTTTCGGCGATTTTGGAGAAAATCGCAAGGGGTTAACCTTCCTATTTTTCGGCCTCAAAATATGAACTTTGGAATTTTTGTATGAAACTCGCAGGGTAGCTCAAATAGACGATTCTAAGCCATATGGCGTCAATTTCAACTCGATAGGAACAACGGTTTTCGAAATATCGCGATTTTTCCAAAATAGAAATTCCCCTCCATTCTACCTTCCATATCTCGGAAAGCAAACGTCGTAGGAAAGAAATTCCTTCACTCTCGGCATCAGGGAAGTATCCCCTTTCGATTGACACCCCAATTTTGAAAATCTAATTTTTCGGCGATTTTGGAGAAAATCGCAAGGGGTTAACCTTCCTATTTTTCGGCCTCAAAATATGAACTTTGGAATTTTTGTATGAAACTCGCAGGGTAGCTCAAATAGACGATTCTAAGCCATATGGCGTCAATTTCAACTCGATAGGAACAACGGTTTTCGAAATATCGCGATTTTTCCAAAATAGAAATTCCCCTCCATTCTACCTTCCATATCTCGGAAAGCAAACGTCGTAGGAAAGAAATTCCTTCACTCCCGGCATCAGGGAAGTATCCCCTTTCGATTGACACCCCAATTTTGAAAATCTAATTTTTCGGCGATTTTGGAGAAAATCGCAAGGGGTTAACCTTCCTATTTTTCGGCCTCAAAATATGAACTTTGGAATTTTTGTATGAAACTCGCAGGGTAGCTCAAATAGACGATTCTAAGCCATATGGCGTCAATTTCAACTCGATAGGAACAACGGTTTTCGAAATATCGCGATTTTTCCAAAATAGAAATTCCCCTCCATTCTACCTTCCATATCTCGGAAAGCAAACGTCGTAGGAAAGAAATTCCTTCACTCCCGGCATCAGGGAAGTATCCCCTTTCGATTGACACCCCAATTTTGAAAATCTAATTTTTCGGCGATTTTGGAGAAAATCGCAAGGGGTTAACCTTCCTATTTTTCGGCCTCAAAATATGAACTTTGGAATTTTTGTATGAAACTCGCAGGGTAGCTCAAATAGACGATTCTAAGCCATATGGCGTCAATTTCAACTCGATAGGAACAACGGTTTTCGAAATATCGCGATTTTTCCAAAATAGAAATTCCCCTCCATTCTACCTTCCATATCTCGGAAAGCAAACGTCGTAGGAAAGAAATTCCTTCACTCCCGGCATCAGGGAAGTATCCCGTTTCGATTGACACCCCAATTTTGAAAATCTAATTTTTCGGCGATTTTGGAGAAAATCGCAAGGGGTTAACCTTCCTATTTTTGGCCTCAAAATATGAACTTTGGAATTTTTGTATGAAACTCGCAGGGTAGCTCAAATAGACGATTCTAAGCCATATGGCGTCAATTTCAACTCGATAGGAACAACGGTTTTCGAAATATCGCGATTTTTCCAAAATAGAAATTCCCCTCCATTCTACCTTCCATATCTCGGAAAGCAAACGTCGTAGGAAAGAAATTCCTTCACTCCCGGCATCAGGGAAGTATCCCCTTTCGATTGACACCCCAATTTTGAAAATCTAATTTTTCGGCGATTTTGGAGAAAATCGCAAGGGGTTAACCTTCCTATTTTTCGGCCTCAAAATATGAACTTTGGAATTTTCGTATGAAACTCGCAGGGTAGCTCAAATAGACGATTCTAAGCCATATGGCGTCAAATTCAACTCGATAGGAACAACGGTTTTCGAAATATCGCGATTTTTCCAAAATAGAAATTCCCCTCCATTCTACCTTCCATATCTCGGAAAGCAAACGTCGTAGGAAAGAAATTCCTTCACTCCCGGCATCAGGGAAGTATCCCCTTTCGATTGACACCCCAATTTTGAAAATCTAATTTTTCGGCGATTTTGGAGAAAATCGCAAGGGGTTAACCTTCCTATTTTTAGGCCTCAAAATATGAACTTTGGAAATTCCATATGAAACTCGCAGGGTAGGTTAAATAGACGACCATATGGCGTCAATTTCAACTCGATAGGAACAACGGTTTTCGAAATATCGCGATTCTTCCAAAAAGCATTTTCTCCCAAAACAGCAAAAAATAGATTCCGAAATTAGGGTACCAATCGAAAGGAGACGTCTCCCTGATGCCAGGAGTGAAGGATTTCCCTTCCTACGACGCTTACTTTCAGAGATATGGAAGGTAGGATGGAGAATTTCCTTTTGAGAAATTCGGGATATATACGTCCTATACGTCGCTCTTTGTTTATATAAACTTATATCCCTGGGTTTGAGAATTATATAATTGTTACATTTTTCTTGTTTATTTTTAATGAAAACAAAGGGTCGAAATTATAATTAGCAACAAACAAAAAAATCAGTACGTAAACGCCTAAATATTCAACAATTCAGAATCGCGAACCGAATACAAAAAACGAAACATCCTGGTAAATAATACGGGTACGATTCCATATAAAAGAGTCATGACTACTCATTCAACAATATCCGAAATAAATTAGCTAGAATATACAAGGAAGTCTGTACACTAATACCTAGACAGTATAGAATATTGCACTTTTCTGTTTTGTAATAAAACCTTTGGAACAAGGCATAATTCTCAAGTCTAATCTTAAATATCGAGAGAAACTTCTTATCAATTCTTATCTTTTTCAGCACAACAGCCTGGTAAATGGTAATTAAAAAGTTTCTGATGTCGCCTTTCACGTCCTACAAAGAGGGCGGCGAGTCTCCTGGGGGTGCGGGGAGGGTGACTATAACCGAAGGAAACGAAACTTAGAAACCGTCGAAATTGAAGGCCGCGTCTCAGCTGTTCTGGTTTTGGTACTGGATCTGCTGATGGGAGGTCGAGTACTCCATCGTGAACGAGTGCGTGTCCATCTGCGACTGGCTGTCCTGGTTCAGCTCCAAGTTGTCCGTCTCGTACTTTATGCCCCTCTTGAAACGGCCGTACAGCGATGAGTAGGGCAGGTTGTAGTGGATCGCCGCCTGGTTTATCGACATGTGGCCCAATCTGAAACGGGTCAGAAACAGAGGATTACTCACAAGGTATACATGAAGTTTGCTAATGTACAAATTGATTACGTAGCTGACAGTGACTACTATTTATATCTGTATAAAAGTAAAATGGAACAGACAATAAAGATTGTTAGCTCTTACACTAGTGCTGTACACTATTGGTCTCTTCAAGCTGCATACTAAACAGAAGATCAAAGAACTAAATCCGAGTTAAGGCAAATTTTGTGATCGGTCAAACTATGCGTTCACTTCTACTTTCAGAATGTAAATTCACTCATTTATATCAGTGTTAGGTGGCATTTAAATTATTTACATTACGTACATTTAAGTACATCACAATAATTTTGTTTCTTTTCCTATTAGATACACATTTGAAACTGTCAAAAATGTATTAGATATTTGCCTCCTGTTGTTGTTTAAAAAAATAATACTTTATAGCCTAAAAAATTGGCCATGCGTCCATGATATAACTTTCTCATATGATGCATGTGCTCTATACAAGTTTCTAGCTTTTAGGAAATCCTCGAGAGTAAGTGCCCTTTAGGGCGATTTTAGGAAAAATTGTGTCATATGAAAGTTATTCGCATTATTAGCATCAAAAAGATAATTCAAGTTATGAAGTTTGAAATACATTATTAGAGCTGTTCTGGAGACAATGAAGGAAACCTGAAATTCTTAAGAATAAAGGGCATCATCAGACTAAAAATTAAGATCAGAATGTCTCTAGTCTGCTGCCTGTGTTCCAATAGTACATCAAAGTTTTTTTTTATTGCAAGTAGAGAACATTTACGATTTTCAATTTTCCCATCTAATTGATGTTAACTCACGATTAATGTGCAACCATTGCTGCAACATGTTCAAAATTTGGAGCAGATTTTTTGGTATAATTCTAATGATCCATCTTACAGACAGTTATTATACAGTTGGAATCCCAGCTTATTATAACCCATGATTGCCATACTATTAAGTTCACTAAGACAGATCCATCTAACTCCGGAGGCCTTAACTCCACCAAAGGCACCGTTTATTACCTAACAGCCTCGAGAGCCTCGCCCATCGCGTCCTCAGACCACGGTGTCGGGTTAGATCTCGACAGCTCGATCCCCTCCCGCTTGCACCTGCCATAGAGCGTGCCGGTCGGGATGCCGAATTCCGTCGACGCCTTCTGGACCGACGTCTGTCCGGTCCGGATCGACTCGAGCGCCTTCTCGAGATCCTCTGGTGTCCAGGTTGTCGGCGCGGCATTGAACGGGGCCGCCAGTCTTATGCCTTCTCTTCTCGCTATTTTGTAAAGGGTGCTGCTAGGGATGCCTGAAATTTCGAAATGTAATAAAAAAAAGACATTGATATTAAATGAGCTAGTGATTACATTAAGAAAAATTAATTGAAACATCTTAGCATATTAGTTGTCTATAGGTATTAACTTTGTTTTCATGAAAAAATTCCTGGATCTATTGCAAGTTTCTGAAGAATCCCATTAATAGAAACTTCTGTAAATTTTACGCGTTAAAACAAACTCGTCATTCCCTAAGTTCTGTAAATCTGATTTCAAATTACCGTAAGCTTTGCTAGCTTTATTGGCTGAAATGGTACCGGTACGAAGGGCGTCGAGGGCGCTGTTTAGGTTCTCCTCCGTCCACGACTTTGTAGGGCCTTCCTTCTTCGGCGTGTCTATTCCTAATCTATGCGCTCTTTGCCAGAGGGTTGTGGAGGGAATACCATAAGTCGCGGAGGCCTAAAAAAGAACCATATTCACACTTGTTAAAAAAAAACAGAAGGCAATAAATACACACATTTGTTCATTCATAATGCATGTGACGCTTGAAACCCTTCTATTGCGATTTCCATGACTGTTTTAGCTCATTATATTAATAATTAGTCGGAAACCTACTTACGGCGTAATCAATCCCTTACCTTCGTTAGGCTCATGTTGTGATTCCTCAAGGCGTCCAGGGCCATGTCCATGTCCTCTTGGGTCCAAGTTTTTGGTCCGCCACCGTGCGATTTGGGTATGTGCATGTCGCTGTGGCCATTGTTTTTCATGCCAGGTACTAAGTCATCACCGCTATTTACATCTGGAATACAAACTGCAATAAATAATTATCAGAAACAGCATCGATAGGGTCACTAACGATCAAATTTAATTTTAGACAAGAATACGTTTATATATACCGATCTTTTATACAAATTTGAAAGATTATAAAGAATCCCATGTGATCTACATGAACGTCAATATCTATGTTATCTAAATAGTTTATGTTACACGTATTATGTGTATGCAAGGACAAACCCGATAGTGTTTGGTATCAATAAAGAATTTATCATATACTTTCCAGTTGTTTAAGTAAAATCTGATAACTAATAAGAATATTACTTTCCTGAGTAAAAACTATGTAACTTTTTCTAGAACATTGTATAGACTTCAAAAGAATTTCTGAGGTATTATTGAAATCGTAGTAATACATTTCCGTTATTTTGAACGTTTCCGACTATTCTATCTTATCTTATTTACTGTTCCAGATGAATCTGCAAGCCCTCCGCATTAGTTTCAAAGGGAAGTGACCGAGTCCTTCTCGCTCTCACCTATCCTATTGGAGACGCCAGCCATCATCCCGCTGAAGTCCTGCTGGATCATCTGCATGCCCCCCTGCTGCTGGCCCCCGTCGCCCTGGCTGTCCATGGAGTCCCCCCTGCCGGACATGTGCGACTCCATGTCGAGGAGGCTGTCCTGGTCGTAGGAGCGCAACGTCTCGAACTTGATGTCCGCCTCCTTCTTGACGTCGACGACGGAGCCGGCGGCCGTCGTCGCCGCCGCCGCCGACGCCGAGGAGAACTTGGTCGAGTCCGAGATGTCCGTCCTCTGGAGGGGCGTCGCGGCGTTCGAGACGAGGAGCGTCCTCGTCGGCGAGTGGTGCTCGGACATGTCGACGTGGCCGACGGGGATCGCGGAAGGCGCCGGCGGCTCCGGCGGGAAGTCGTCCGTGTCGACGCCGAACTGGGAGAAAATCGTCTGAGGTTAGAGACAGAGAGGAAATCGTATTAATATACAAAAGTTCACCAGCTAATGTCGAATCACTAGGGTAAATTTATATTTAAAAAATGGGTACGGGTATCGCTTCAACGGGTAGGGTTCGGGTGACATTCTTTTTGGTACCAACTCCAGCCGAACAGAGAAAAAATTAGCTAGGCAGTCCAGTCGATAACCGGTTATTCCTCCGAATTCTTTTCAGTAGAACCGATTGATAAAACATTTGATCAGCAGGTAGAGAATGGCTCAAGAAACAAAAGTTATGTAGTCCCAATGTAGTGGAAAGTATCCTTAAAATAACCACAGGAATCGATAGAGGCATGAATTTCAAACAAAAAATATTCTATGAAGTTGATTGATAAAACAACATTTTTCGAGTTATTCGCGATTGAAAATGTGGATTATTTCAACTAAACAGGGAAATTTTCCTTTTCGCAAATAACTGAAAAATCTGATGTTTCAATGGAAAAAACCATATACGGCAATAAAGAAGCTTTTAAGATATCTAACTGATGGTTTTAATTTCCATAGATGCAATATTAATGGAGTTATGGCTTCTGAAGGTGACTCTTTGATCGGTGCTCGTAGCCCTTGAAATTCTCTAGAAAATCAGGTTTTGTGCGATTTGATATCTCAAAAATCAAGGGAAAAATCATTGACAACCAATGACATTTTTCATTCAAACCATGAAAGAATATTTGTTTACATACTTAAACATGAAGTACCGCTAAAATCTATGTTTTGTAACTTTTTAAGGGGTAGTTTCACCTCCTAAAATAACAGGCATACATCAAGAGTACATCACTTTTGAAGAAGAGAGTAAAATGAGCTTAATTACTAAGTTTAATTAAAATTTGTGCTACTATAATAAATTTGGAGGTAATACCCTATGTTTACCGTTGTGGACTGTATTAAAATGTAATAACCTGAGCTGAGAAAGATTCACAAATAAAAATCTAAAAGATCAGAAAAGCGGTTATTAGCTTTTAGAACGAAGTGGCTTGGTTAAAGAGAAAAAAGAAAAACCTATAAATAACGCTCATTATATAAAAATGCATGTTAGGAAGAGTACATTAATAAAAGTATTCTGAATTAATAGTTATTCTGAATCAAATATGTCATTATCAAAAATGCATATTTTGACATATATGGCATATTTTTCGTCTATCGTATAATTTTTTGGAAATTACTGCGAAAATCATCTGTAATTCACCTATCGGTAACCCCTTTAAACTTTCAACCATAGGATTCAGGATAATGGCAATTACAATTTAATGAGAAGAGTAACATATCCGCTGTTCAGGGAAACGGCAGTATTAATAGAAAACCTCACGTTAAATGATACACGTATTGTAGTTACCAAAGCTTTTCATAAGGCCTAGGACTGATGTTATTAACATGTCGATTTTCTCAATTCCTATATAAAAAGTTAGGTATATGTATGTATAAAATATTTGTTTCAAAAAATACATGCATAAGAAATTCATAAAATCTATAATTTGTCTACTGTTAGGTTCAATTTCTAGTATAAAATACAGAATGCCCTATTTTCACTATAGATTATGGGTTTAGTCCTTGAGATATCATGTGAGAAAAAATTTTAATGAAACAACACGAAGGTACTGCATTGCATCAGTAAGAAAATTAAATTAGGTTTTAAAAGTCGGAACAAGAATTTTCCATGAAGTGGCGTGAGGCCTTCATGAGTACCACTGGTACCACTACTTCCCTGGCAAAACTAGGAAATGCGAAATTAAAAAATTTACTCGAAAACTGGTTTTTGATGCAAGTAGTTCGGGAAAGAATTATGTAGAACGAATAAACGTACATCAAACAATTGTTGAGCTAGGTAGGTAATGCTTTTAAATTGGAAAAAGCTGTAGACTCGTGGTCTATATATAGTAAGTTACTATCTGGTTGCTTGATGATAGTAGAAGCTGTTAAATTATATTATATAAGTTCTCAACAATTAGATGAAACGATACTTTTATAAAATATTTCTTCTCAGGCCAATACTACACTAAAAAACAATTTCATTGTTACCTGGTGCTGCCTCTAAGCTAAAAGCCTCGGTTAACTTAATATATTTTTTCCAATTTAATCCACACAACTTGTTTGGATAGTATTAATCGAGTTGCTAAAGAAATCAGAAACCAGTTTCCACTTAATAAATTAATAGGCCATGTTAAAAAACCTTTTTTAAAAACGCCAGTAATCATTTCAAGTTTCACCATTGCCTCCACATCAAATAATTACATGGTTAAATGCTGTAGTTTTTATTCAAGAAGCTTTTACAGAAAAATACATTTTGTTTTCAAATTGGTTGGTGATTTAAATGCTATAACAGAAACAAAAAATCTTTTCAAGATAATTATAATGAAATTAGTTAGCATTTCTTTAGGGTAACTTTTGATGCAGTAGCTAGTACAAATTTGAAATTAATAAAATATTGCTTTTGGCTGAATCTGTAAATTTAGTAAATATGTGCCATGAAGAATTGTCAATTATTAAAGAAAGCAATTTTCGAAAAGCAAAATCATGTATACATGCATATAAACTTTACTCAGCATAATAATGAAGAATTGAAAACTTTAATTGAATTTAATTTAATTTTTTTTAATTAATTTAATTTAATTTTAATTTAAAATAATTGAAAATTTTAAATGGAAAGTGCCAATGAAAAATATGACACAAATACACCGCCCAATGCTGTCAATTAATAAATCGATGATGCTTTAATTTGTTTTCTACTGAGATAAAAAGATTTATTTGAAGTTTATCAAAATTGATGAGCTGAAATTTAATAAGTCTGTGATTGCCGAAAAAATGGTTGATTCAAGAAAGAAGGTAGCTAAAACATTCAGGTGGTTCCTCTTAAACTTCGCAGAATTCTAGGAAAAATAAGTTTCCCATAAATAGTTCGGAATGTGGATGAAAAAAGGTACACATGAACTGTTTCTGTTACTTTTACATTCCGAGAATCGACATCGGGCTTAGCGCCAGTTAAAATACTTTTTAATGGAGGTTCCTGGTAAATCTACTACATTTAGGAGAAAGATTTTATTTCGGACGAAAACAAATACTCAGAAATTATTTTACGACTTTCAGATTCCTCGAAATTCTCTCGGGGCAAGACTATTCCCTCTTCAATGGGTGTTCTCCTCATTCTAGCAGAATTCTAGGAAAACGAGATAAATTTGGAGGAAACCAGGTATAACCCAAGATATGATTTCTTATCGCTGCAAAACTTTTTACCAGTTGTGCTTATGAGAGGATGTTATCGGCTTTATATTTAGCTCGGAAAAAAGTGTAATAAATTCGCAGAAATAAATGTATCAATAATAAATCCAAAAAGTAATATAAAAAAAATCATATTGACCAGAATCACATTTTCATGCTCTTTACAACAACGCCTCACTAATAGGTTTATAATTATAAATAATTCAAACTTTAATATTTTCATAAATAATTTCATCACTTAAGGGTTCAAAATACGATTTTGGCGCATTTGATTCATTTGCTGATAAATACTTTTTGATGTTACTATTGATGAAACTTCAATTCTGATCGACGTTATATAGTCTCATTAAAAAAAATTTAAATTTAACTTTAACTTCTCAAAGTTATTTAGTAATTACTGGTTCATTAAGGTTCTGACAAAATTTGAAACTATTATCTGAATTTGTTTCGGTAATATGAATTTGGGTTTGAATTGTCACAAAAATCTGCATATATAACGCTGAAATTTAGAATTTCATCGAAACTCCAATTTTGATGAAACGCCTTGAAATGGTTTAGTACGCCATCGTTAAAGCTTTGATGAAGTTTGAGGCTAATATCGGAATTCAATATATACTCGGGATTGAAACGTTAGGAAAATTTGTTTACCTAACACTATATTTGAAAAAATTACAAATTTTGATTTCTAAACTCCAATTTTGATCACAGTTTTCAAAGTTGTTTAGTACACTTTCATTAAAGTATTTGATGAAGTTCGAGGGGTATATCTGAATTTATTTTAATAATACAACTTGGGATTAAAATGTTTCGAAAAATTTGTTTATCTAACGCTAAACAATAAACATTCACAAAAAATTCAATTTCAATAAAATTTCTCGAACACATTTAGAACCATTTTATTAAAGTACCGACAAAATTTAAGCTCTTCATTCAAATTAGTTTCAATACTATGAAGTTGGTTCGTTCGCATTGATTTACTCGAAAAAAACACGAAATTCAATAGATTTCAAAAATGACACTAATTGAAAAATCTTTTTAATCAACCAAGGCTAGTTAGCTACAGTTCAACCGATTTTTAACTTAAATTCCGCCATTTTGTTTATTACGCCATGGCCATATTGTTGAGCACAACTACCAAAACAATTTTTATGTTCTAAATCCATCAAGTGCCGAAAATATAGTACAAATTATTTTGGAATATGGGACTATACAATATGCAAAAAGAAATCTGCAAGCAGCTTAAATGATAGAAGTGATACTTCGTCATTCATCTATTTTAGTTATTGATGGTTTAATTCACTTGAAATAAAATCTAGCAATTTTGAATCTATTACAATGTTAGGTACCAAATATACCCCAAAAAGTTCACAAAATGGCGATTAAATCTTTCTTCTTCTCTTCAGATATTCATGGTACAATGGATGTTCGCCAAATGTCCTCCATTTTGAATTCGTCACAAAAAATTAACAAAAAAAATAACGATTTTTGTTACTTAAGACAATAAAGAAGTAAATAGGTAAATGTCTGATTTTCACCTGTCGCAAACAACTGTATTTTCGTGGAAATAATTCAATTCTCTTTTATATTGAGGAAGTACCCATAATAACCGAAAATGAGCTTTTGAATTACGATAAACGAGCCTGATTAATTATTTTCATGAAAAAGTTGAACACAAAAACAAAGAAGGGGTTCGAAAAAACAGGTATTCGTTCTCCTTCAGCATTTGCACCTGCTCAAACTTCCCATCACACTCACCCCGAAAACGTACGAGTCTCTAAAGCGGCACAACGCCATTTTGCGGACCAGACTCGAACCAAACGATTATTTCGAAAACCGACTCTAAAGTTTTTCCAAAACAATCAAACTAACAACAAAATGAAACAAAAAAGAACTACACAAAAACCACTAGGAACACCCTAATCTGCACCGTGCCCGTCAGACAAACGAACGAGCTCCGGTCAAGAACGAAACGAAACGTAGACCGAGAAAGCACGGTCGTTTACACTCATAACCGTTCGGTTTTGTACTTGACTTAAGTACGATCGAATCGCGCACGCTCACACGCGCACGTTTTCGTACAGGTAACCCGAAACATGTCCGCCAATTAACATTCTTTTTACCTGTCGCGGCCGGCCGGGTCCGAGCGAAGCGAGCGCAAGAGGGACAGACAGACAGACGAAGAAGAAAAGAAAGAAAGAACCAGAGAGGGAGGGAAGAGTTCAAAAAACTCAAAAGTAGCAAGAGGGACGCAACAGCACAAACGATCGCAGGACGAGATTATAAAACTAACGTTCGTCATCGGTAATGCGAGAAGGGGGGTTCGTCGTGTACCTAGCGGAGGTTTCCTTTGTTTCGGCTGGGGTGCGAAAGAGGATTTATTGCCGTTAGGGGTCGAAAGTGGGTTTAAATGTACCTGTCCGGCAGCGAGTATGCCATGGCTGCTCATGTTTAGCGGCTTCGTCTGCTCTGGCGGGGTGTGCTGCTGCTGCTGTTGCTGCTGCGGCTGTTGGGCGGCTGCTCTCTTCCTCTTTCGTTCATCCAAAGCTACTGGCATGTCATCATTCTCTTCGCCGGACGAAGACGACGAGGACGAAGAGCGACGTTGCTGCTGCTGCTGCTGCTGCTGATGAAGATGATGGTACTGATGGTGGTGGTGGTGGTGGTTGTGCCCCTCCTTGTCGTTCTGGCTGTTGTTGTTGTTGATGATGATGGTGGCGGTGGTGGAGTTGGCGGCGGCGTTGTTGGTGCTGCAGGTGCCGCTCTCTGGCACTCTTTCATCCGAACCCGGTTCCGAGGACACTCGGGGGTATTTCGGTGCCTTCGGGTTGCCGCCGTCCTACAACATGAACGAGGGTTAGACGGGCCACGTTAAAAAAATTTAGGAAATGGAGCGAAGAAATTGTAAGAGGGAGGCTGAAATGTTCAAAAATGGCAATTCAGTGGTTTCTTTATTAATAATCAAACTTTCCGCCTACTTCCCGATCATGTATAAATATTCATAAACAACTGACAAAAAAAAATCGTTTTTTCCAATAATTAAAAAAAAAAAACAATTTTTATTAGGAATTTATCCTGAAAATTTCAAATAAAAAATGGTGAAGGGCGCAATTCCTCATAAAAAACTCTTATGACAAATTTCGCTCAGTGTGAAAATAATGATAATAACAATTAATTATACAATACCTGTCTACATCACAAAAGTTAATGCCTGAGAGAAGAGCGCTATAAATATCGAGTCTATTTTTTTGCTGATTAAATAAACCATAGCTATTATTACATTATATTTAAAATTATAGCATTTACACATTTTTCTGATAAATTATTGCGATATTTAAGAGCGTGAATCAAGGTCGAACCATGATTGAGAGCCCGAAACTCATAAGATCAACAAAAGAATGAAAATAAATACTGTTGCAGACTCTGATCCAGATTTAGAATAATATAAATGATCCATATTTTAATAATTTTTTAAAAAATTTCATTTTTCATTGCATTAAGAATTTATTCCGAAAATTTCAAACCAAAAATTGTGAAGCACGCAATTCCTCATAAAAAACTCACGACAAATTTCGCTCAGAGCGAAAATAAAGATAATAGTAATTAATTATACAATACCGGTCTATATCACAAAAGATAGTGCCTGAGAGAAGAGCGCTATAAATACTGAGTGTTTTTTTCTGCTGATTAAATAAACCACAACTAACATTACAATATATTTAAAATTATAGCACTAACACATTTTTCTGATAAATTATAGCGGCATTTAAGAGCGCGAATCAAGATCGAACGATGATTCAGAGCCCGAAACTCGTAAGACATAAAAGAATAAAAATAAATACTGTTGTAGACTTTGATTTAGATTTAGAATGATATAAATGAGTCATATTTATTTATAAGTAATTAAGATACTTTGTAAGATTGTAATTTCTATCGTTTGATTGTAACTATATTATGAAATCGCTGTAGCATAAAATGTATAAATATTATTAATAAGTAATAAGTAATTATACCGGGTTAAAGAAGAACCAACCCCTAATGAAAAACCCTCCACCCTACCTTGGCAATATATTACGATCTTCCCTTATTACTTTTATCAAACTGTTATAAATAGCATTTATCATTTTAAAACCCACCATGGCGAACACCCAGTTACGACACTGACGGTAAGATTATTACCAAGATTCATAAAATTCAAACTACCAAAAATTCATGTTTGGGAATTTAATTTTAGTATGAAGAACGTCTTTTCCCGTAGGCCCATTATTTTAAATCTCGAACTGGTACCTAATAAAATCGGGAAAAAGTTAGGGGCCTTTTCAGACATTTGTCACACAAATGAGCGAATAGATCTTTCGGGGACAGAACCCAATAATGTGAGAATGGACAAGAGGAACACGAAACCGTCAAAGCACGCTAGGATATGTGGGAAGACACCCTAATATTTCTGTCATATTTACAAAAAATACTTCAAATGAAACACTGACAGCAAAGCAAAATAAAGCCAGGAGCAAATGCTGAACCATTTGCTTTTTTGAGGGAATACAATTTATTTACCTAGAGGCTATGCCTGCTTGTTGCCCTTATTTTTTCATCGTACACATTTAATTGCAAAATATGGGAGGTGAACTGAAACATTAATGTGCCTCTACAGATACTTTTCCCTTAAATAATGTTTACGCATTTAGTACGTCCTAAAATTTTTTGGCGCTGTTATATTTTTAAAATTTCATAAATAATTCAAGACTCACAGGCTATATTACGTACTCACCCTGTGGGAGTAAATGTCGGGCTCCGCCGCTATTGAGTTCTCTATGGCGATCTCCTTCTAAATGCAGCAAATACAAAAGCAAAAGATGAATTACACAACTTATCATACCGCAATTAATACGTTGACAAAAGTATGATTATATAATTAGGTGAATTAATATTTAAGAGAGAAAAAATTAAACAGATGTGTTAATTTGGCAAGGAAAAGTTTTTAATTGAGTAACGCCGGAAAGTTACAACAAAAAATCGTAAAGGATTCACGATGTAGGTCTTAAAAAACAAAACCTCAAAGGAGTTGAGTGGAAGTTTTCCATAAGAAGTTCTAAATTCGACTTATGGAATGTAAAAATTTTGATCCAGGTAAGCAAACTAAATAAATCGATATTGGCATTTTTGTGTACTTACTTTACTTGAGTATCTATTGCAAACCCGTTAAGTGATATTATACTTTTGAAGGCTACGCATCCTTCAGTAATTCAATACTTCTCAAAAATGTTTATAACGATGAAACCATTTGAAGAATAAAAATATTCCATTGGACAGAACGAAACTTTAACATGTGGAACAAACACAAAGTATTTGAGGCGGATATAAGGCAATCGAAACTACAACCGACTAAGGGTTGGAGAGTGCACACCTTGAAATATACACTACCTGAGTAATTTACCTGACTTACAGGTAGAATTCACAGCAGCTGTGTCTAAATTTTAACGTTAAGCTGTAGTTAGGTGTATTAGGACCTGTCCTAATGGTAGGAAAATTTTATACATGAATCATTGCAAAATAATGAAAAATGTCATAAAATGAATCATTTTATCCTTATTCCTTCCATAACAAACTTCGGCAAGTTTATTGAGGTTTCAAATGCACAGGACACAGGTTTCGATCCCAGTAAATGATAATTAAAAAAAAAATGAATGTGAAACTGGGGTGTAAAAGTTTGGGAAAATTCATGGAATATTTTCAAAATCCTGTACTGTGGAACAAAAGTTTGGAATAATGACAATTGTATTAGTATGATTTTGTCCAAAAATCTGTAACATACAGCTAAAGCTAAAATATTTTAAGTTTAATAAGGCTACCCCTAGTTTTAATATGGAATAACATATTGGCACATTGAGACCGCTAGTGACCTTACCAAAAACGGCTTAGTGTCAGTCGGCTATTTAATATTTTGTTGTAAATTTTTTGGGTGCTTGTAACCACAGTTTTTAAATTTAAGATAGCAAAAAAAATTAGAATACAAAAAATCATGTTTATATTAAAATTCATAACTTTATTTATTCAGGAACAAATAATATAGATTAAGACTTAATAAAAATTTCACATCCCATCAAATTGCTGTTTCTTAGAAATTAAATGTGAACATCATATGAACGAAAATCTGCATACAATTTCCCTACCTGTTTTCATTCTATTATCAGGAAAACACTTTCAAGTTTGGAAATAGATTTGTACTTGTTAGTTTCTGCTAATTTGGCACCCAAAAACCTAATTTTTCTGTTATTTTCTGGTATTTTTTAAAGAATTTTGGATCACTTACAGCTTAAAGAATATTTTAAGTAGCTGGGACTTACTGGAGGACTCGATGTGACCCATAGAGCAAAACGTTTGGACACCTATGCCGTAATGCCCAGTCGAGAATAATAAACAAAATTGAAACATCTTGTGAACTAGAACATGGAATTTTGCTGCTAATTGTAAGTAGTGTAATGTTTTCCAAATCATGTGGAGTTGCCCTTTGGCAAGATTCAAACAACCTAATAAGATTGTAAAACTTTATAAGACCTTGTAAGGAACTCGAAGTAATTGTTCAGAGAATTTAACAAGCCTTTAAAACATGCTTTCTGAACTTGAGACATTTCTAGGATTCTTTGCAGATTTTGCAAGAGTTTTACCAGCTGTTGGATTACCAAAATTCCCTTTGGGGAAATGGACTTAACTCACCATGAAGGTTTTACAAACAACCTATAATTGCTTCTAAGCAAGGCTCAAAGAATTTAACAAACTTGTTAAATTTTACACTTCCAGAATATGGGGCAAAAAGTTTATTCCATGGGAGAAGTTTTCCTTGATATTTCAGTCTTTCTGAAGGGCGTTGGACACTGGCGTTAAATATATACCAGCTGGGAAGGTTCAATGTTACCACAATAATACACCTTATGGTCACCCCTTTAATACATTATTAGGCCAAGAGGCGTGGGAAGAAAAGGTCGATTATGTGGGATTTTCATAATACAGGTAGTTCGAAGAAAAAACTTCGTAACAGAAGAATATGGCTTCTTACTGTGAGTTCTTGCAAAAAAGTCTTGATAAATGGACCAACGCCCATGCCTTCTACACAGATTTTAGTAAGGCCTTTGGTAAGATAGGCCTCAAGGTTCCCTTCACCAAATTTGCGGAGGCTGGTGTTTCTGGTGGGTGTCGTCTTGAGGTGGATAACATCATATTTGCAATAGAACTTAATGCCTCTATAGCTATATATGTCAATACTTCGGGTGCACCACAAGGTTCCCATTTAGGGACACTGTTTTTTATAATCTACATAAACATCATTAAAGCCTGCTTTCGTTTTCGTCATAAAGTGAACAGAACAAGAAAACAATGGATAATGGACCTTTACTGAAGTGCTGCCAGATTTACAAATATTTAGGAACAACTATATGTAATAAAGCAGGAATTGACCAAGAAATTAAACAACGAATTGGAAAAAGAAAGATTGGGAACAAACAGTTACACTCCATCATTTGGAAGAGAAATAGCAACTACAGTAACAAAAGAAGAATATTCAAGACTGTTGTAAAGAGCATAACCTTGTATGGATTAGAGGGGTGGGAGGTTATAAAAGAAATGAAGGAGAGTTTAAATCAATAGAAATGGATTACTACAGACATAGCTGCGGGGTTACAAGAATAGACAGGGTTAGTACCAGACAGTTAGACAACGGATGAGGATGATAATAACAAACATTTTGTTATTATCTTAAATTGATTATTTAAATGTTAAAAAAAATGGATTTTTAAGGCTGTTGCAGTAGCGCTAAACCTAGAAGGATCACCTGAGGAACCAGTATAGCCTTTAATACGTATAGAACAGCCACAGGTCCATAATAGAATAGCACTAGTGCAGAATATGAAAGATGACCAGGGCAATTTTTCTTTTCGCTGATAAAGTATAAGTTGCTCACCTTGTACCTTTCGTGGGTTTCAGGTTCTGCGGCGGCTGTAGCGGCCGGCGTAGGGGGTTGCGATGCGGCGACGGTGGCGGCGGCGTCGACGGCCGAGGGGTGGTTGTTCGCGTCGACGGCGGCACCTTTCCCGCAAATCGGAGGGGGCGAGTCGGAATTTTCTTTGTCGTCAGGCGATTCGCACAACCCTTTGATCTTTAATTGGTCGGCCGTTCGGAGCAGAGACTGCAAAAGATCGCTGAATTTTAATATGTGAAACGACGAGTGCGGGTCGATGGGGGCGAGGGCGGTCGCCGGGGGTCGAGGGGGGTTGGATAATTAGCTTTTTTCCTGGTCCGCTTTCGGCGTAAATTGTCCGTGAAAGCGGAAAAAGGGATGATACTCCTCTCGAGCGGCGCTTCGACGAGTGCCATCGGAAATTGGAGTATCGGAGGGGGATAGGAGGGGGCGGTAGGGGGCTGTTGGGTATTAAGGGGAAGGGCTGTTCGGGGTAAATATTGGAATTTTTTTCCGACAGCAGGGTGACGACGAGCGACCGCTCCCCTTTCCTCGTCCCCAGGGGACGATTCCAATGAGCAACGCGAGATGAAGTTACTTTAGAAACGTTATCACTAGGGCCCACATGTTTAATTGAAATGCCAAAAATGTCTAAAAATCCCAGTATTGTCATGATGTGAAAAGAATGCAATTTTAAACATTTATAGGGGATTTGAAACAAGGTAAAAAGCGAAAAATTCGACAGGACGCCAAGGACAGGATCTGGAACACCAAGGTCAATGAATAGAAAAATATTTAAACACCAACCTAAAGAAAGGACAGGGAGATGCAACAGAGGGAAAATAAAAAACGTGAACCTTGGCAGGAAAATCTTATTACCAGAAAATTCAGTGAATTGTTTCAAAGCAATTTAGTTCCAACTACTCCCATTTTGCATCGGCATAAGAAAAAAGAAAGTTACGAAGCCTATGGGTTTTCGTTACAGAACTGTACAAAAGAAAAACTCTCTGATGGAGAGCTAAGTTCTTACAGATAGATATATAATCTTATGGAAGAATATAGGAACAACTATGTAAAATTCATTGAACTATACAGGAACGAAAAACGAGAAATATTCCATCTTTATGAAATCTGGTGTAATGCAAATGATACCATAAAAATAGGGGTGAACCGAAATGTAATATTAAAATTCCCTAAAGGACACCGATTAATGGCTGTTTTGCTGTCAGTGAAAATGGATTTGTTCTTTGTACTTCGAGTGCAAAAACTTTAAACGTGCTAGCGCGGGTTACTATTAGGATTATTAGGGCGATTAGGATAGAAAAATCGATTAAAAAATGAAACATGCCATGAAAATAGCCGCGTTAAATTTTTGGAAACGATACGAAAAATAAATAAAATAAAATTTTCTGTTGCACATCATCGAAATTGAAAATGCTTACAGAAGTAGACATGACAATAATTTAATTATTCATTTAAATAATGATAGAGGCAGTGATGATAGTGAGACATCATATTTAACATTTTCATTTTACTCAATTTTCATTGTAACTTCTAATTTTCATAACATAGTCATATTTTTGTATTTTAATGTTAATTATTTTTCAATAACCTACATGTCTGTCAATAAAATAATATTTAAATTTTTTTTTAACCGCTTCGTTCAAAGATTTACGGCTGCGTTTATCACAACCCCCTCCTTTGCGGTTAAGAGACTATGCACGTAACCCCATGTAATGAGGTTTTCTATTTTGGGCTCCTTGGCAGAATTGACGAGTGCCCACAACCAACCTGACAGAACTGGCTGCTTTTAGTCTTAAAAGCGTTTGGTTAAATGTGCGTTAAGTTTCGATAGTTCAATGACTCTTCTATTTAGAATAATTACCGTTGAGTAAATAAGATGGCAAACTTACCAATTTACAGCATCGCCGTCCCACACGATAAACAAACGCGAAAATAAAAACACAATCATACGACAATCAAAATAAACGCTCAAAACGGCCATATCACTACATTTTCATAATTTTGTTTCAAAATCCACCCCAGTTGAGCCATGGGAATTATTATAAAATAATTAACCGCATATTAACACTGTTTACGGAAAGGCAGATCGATGCAAACTAAACCGAATTAAGTGTGGAAAATTCTCCTTTGCGCTAACACAAAGAAGTCGGTTAACGTATTGTAATTCCTTTTTTTTTTCTTGTATTTATCAGCTGGCTCGTCGCCGGAGAGCACATTAAAATGCCACGTTGTCACGTCTTACTTAACAGACCTCGGGACGTTTTAGGGCAGGTATATTATAAATCCCTTTTAAAATCCAGTTTCCTCGTGCACGTGCCCTTTTAGCAACGATTCACAAGCACCGGTAGTTAATCCCCTAGTTCCAGTACACGAGGCCCATAAATGAAGTGGGTACACAGCAGAACCTGATGTTCCATTTAGATTAAAAATTTTACATGAAACAAACTTCAATGTCGTTAGGGTTTAAAAATAATCCAAATGTCAATTTTAGCCACAGTCCTATTTCAGAATTTTCTTCCTTATATCCTGAGGACGTCTACATTTTGAATTTTTCTAAACCAAGATTGGGATAAGTAAAATATACAAGCAGTAACACTAGGTGGCTTAATACCAATTGGAATTCAACATACCAGCAGGCAGGACAATCGACCATGGGGCTCTAATGGTCCATGGGTCTCTTTTGGGATCGGAGTTGATAATCCCCTATTCATGCTTCACACTCATGGGCGATAGTGGCGCCCCCTCTACGCTCGGGGACAAAACAGTCTGTTGCAAGGAGTGAACTACATCTAATTCGATTTTCTCATTCACTTCCATCTAAATTCGACTCCTTGTAGGGAGAGCCACTATTACCCATGTATGTAACGACTGTTTTTAACCAGAAAAAAGTGAGACCATAATACAAAGTAGAGTATCCTTCGCTTTAAAGCATATGACTGAGCCTTTAAACCGTCACAAAATATACCCCCTTCTATTGACGCATTATCATAAACTATCCATTGTTTAAGACTTCGTTAAATACTCTCGATCTGTACTTATTTCCAAACTTTAAAAGCTCTTACGTATGGAGACGACGGCGGTTTCGTTCTCACGGACGTCACGAGAATTGCTTTGGAAATTCGAAATTAACGTACGCATAACCTCTTTTCTCATTGTTCGCGAGCACACAAAACACACCTTTTCTCCTTCGTCTCAGACGATCTTCAATGGGAAGGAGAGAAAAGAAGAAAGGGGAGCCACAAAGGTGGAGGCGAATATTGTGGTTTTGGATAAACTGAAATGATTAATACTTTTGATAGCGGTTATAGGAAATAGCGTACTCGTAGTCTTCATAAAAGGGGGTGGGTAAATGTGCAATAGAAAACATTGCAAATTTATAATTTCAAGTAATTTGAGAAATTACAAAAACCTCACAATTTACTAAAAGAAAGGGTCTAAATATTTGAGATAGTTATTTAAAAAAATTGGAGATGTATCCATCGAGTAACTCCCATATGATACACGCGTTCTATGTAAGTAAACATCATTCAAGAAAAAAGTACCCTTTAGGACGATTTTAGAAAAAAATATTTTAAATGAAACTTATATGTATTAGATAGCTAAGTCAAGATGTGAAGTCTGCAATAAATCACTAAAGTCATTTAGGAGAAAATTAGGATTTACAAATTTTCTGTTTCAAATAAAAATTGTGGAC